>CM073730.1:46289920-46927063 GCA_037113605.1 Calophaca sinica
ATGGAGTGACAGAGGGGAGCAAGAAACTAAGTCTTTTCCCTTTTACCCTGCGAGATAGAGCAAGAGATTGGTTGTACACCTTGCCTACAGGAAGCATCACTACTTGGGATGATTTAGAGGATAAATTTATGACCAAATTCTTTCCACCCTCCAAGTTCATCAAAAGAAGAGGTGAAATTCATGGGTTCCAGCAGAGTCAGAGTGAAAATTTGTATGAGACGTGGGAGAGATTCAAGCTTCTTCTAAAGAGGTGTCCTGGCCATGGGTACGACGAATTTAATCAGATGCAAATGTTTCATAATGGGTTGAGGCCAAACACAAGAATGATGTTGGATGCCTCAGCTGGAGGTACAATTAACAACAAGACAGCTGCAGAAGCGAGAACTTTAGTGGAGCAAATGGCTTCCAATGAGCAGTTGTGTCAAAATTATAGAGGAACACAGGGTAGAAGAGGAGTCCTTGAGCTAGAAACGCAAGATGCACTCTTGGCTCAAAATAAATTGGTCTCTCAACAATTGGAAGTTATCACAAAGGAGCTGAAAGCATTGAAAACGGGAGCCTCTACTCCCGCTCAAGTGAACTAGTTGAATCAGACCTTGAGATGTGATTTTTGTCAAGGGCCTCATGAGAATGGAGGTTGCGATGCAAAGGGAGATTCAAATGAGCAAGCTAATTACCTGGGTAACTTTCAAAAGCAAGGAGGGAACCCTTATTCTAACACCTATAATCCAGGGTGGAAAAATCATCCCAACTTCTCTTGGAAGCAGCAAGATAACCCATCATCCAGCAAACCTCCTCAATCTCAACAGCAGGGGAAGCCTAGTGACTTAGAAGAAGCTCTTACTCAGTTCATGAAGATGACTCAATCCAACTTTCAGAATCATGAGTCTCATTTCAAAAACCAAGAGGCTTCTATAAAAAATCTGGAGAATCAAATTGGACAACTCTCAAAGCAACTTACAGAGCAATCAAAGGGTAAGTTTTCTACCAGCACAATAGATAATCCCAAGAATGAAAATTGTAGCGCTATTACTTTGAGAAGTGGAAAGTTGTTGTCTGAAGTAGAGAGAAAGAAAAAGAGCGGAAAAAGTGAGGTGGATGGAGTTGAAAAAGAGATAGTGGAAGTAGAAAAAGAAGTAGAAAGAGAAAAAGACAGAGTTGAAAATGAGAGTAGAGAAAATATTGAAAAAGAAGAAAAAAGAGAAGGTGAGGAAGACATAGTTGTGACTGACAAGCTGCAGGTACAAGAGAAGCCCAAAGTGACTCCTCCATATATGAAGCTTCCTTATCCTCATCTGAGCTAGAAGAGCCAGAAAGATGAACAGTTTGCTAAATTCATGGATATCTTCAAGCGCCTACAGATCAACATTCCTTTCACAGAAGCTCTTGAGCAAATGCCCACATATGCCAAGTTCATGAAGGAATTGCTGACCAAGAAGAGAAGATTTAAAGAAGATGAGACAATAGCTTTGACAGAAGAGTGCAGTGCCATCATTCAAAGAAAGCTTCCTCCAAAGATGAAGGATCCTGGAAGCTTCACAATTCCTTGCACCATTGGGAATTTACAGATTGGCAAAGCTCTGTGTGACTTGGGAGCTAGTATCAATTTGATGCCCTTATCCATGTTGAAAAGGTTGGGAGGAGGTGAAGTCAAGCCCACTAGAATGTCACTTCAGTTAGCGGACCGATCAGTCAAATACCCATATGGGATATTGGAGGATGTTCTGGTTAGAGTTGACAAATTCCTTTTCCCAGCTGATTTTGTGATTCTTGATACGGAGGAGGACAAGGAGGTTCCTCTTCTTCTTGGAAGACCTTTTCTAGCTACAGTGAGAGCCTTGATTGATGTCCAACAAGGTAAATTAATTTTGAGATTTCAAGATGAGAAGGTAACTTTTAATGTTTTTGAAGCTATGCGACATCCTGATGATACTGAAAGGTGCTCTAGAGTTGATGTGATTGATGATTCAGTTTGGGAATTTTTTAAGCAAGACAAACCTTCACACCCCTTGGAGAAAGTAATAGTTAATTCCATTGAGGAGGTGGATCAAGAGATGGAGGAGGAGATAGAAAGATGTCTTGCACAACTTGAAGCTCTACAGGTTGAAGATGCTATTGTTAAAAAGAAAGAAGACTTGCGGGGTGGAGAGATAGAGAAGAAAGCTTGCCCGAAATTAAAGCAATTGCCCTCACATTTGAAGTATGTTTTTCTTGGGGATGATACTTTTAATCCGGTAATCATAAGTAGCTCCTTATTGAAGCTTGAGGAGGAGAAACTTGTGAGAGTGCTTAGAGCACACAAAGAGGCAATTGGATGGACTATCTCAGATTTAAAGGGCATCAGTCCAGCTTTTTGCATGCATAAGATAATGTTAGACCAAGAGTTCAAGCCAGTGGTTCAACCGCAGAGAAGGCTCAATCCGACTATGAAAGAAGTTGTGAGAAAGGAGGTATTGAAACTTCTGGAGGCGAGAATGATCTATCCTATTTCTGACCGTGCATGGGTGAGTCTGGTACATGTGGTTCCAAAGAAAGAAGGAATGACAGTGGTGAAAAATGAGTTGATCCCCACTAGATCTGTCACAGGTTGGAGGATGTGCATTGACTACCGGAAACTTAACCAAGCCACCCGTAAGGACCACTTCCCCCTCCCATTTATGGACCAGATGCTTGAGAGATTGGCTGGACAAGCTTACTATTGTTTTCTTGATGGCTATTCCGGTTATAATCAAATCTCTGTCAACCCAGAAACCAGGAGAAGACTGCATTCACTTGCCCATTTGGAGTTTTTGCTTATAGACGAATGCCTTTCGGTCTTTACAATGCTTCTGCAACCTTTTAGAGATGTATGCTTTCTGTTTTTGCTAATATGATTGAAAAGTCTATTGAGGTTTTTATGGATGATTTTTCTGTGTTTGGCACTTCCTTTGATGCTTGCTTGGCTAACCTGGAGGGTGTTCTTAAAAGCTGCATGGAGGCCAATTTAGTGTTGAATTGGGAAAAATGTCATTTCATGGTGAAAGAAGGAATTATGCTTGGTCATAAAATCTCATCTAAAGGTATAGAAGTGGACAAGGCAAAAATTGATATAATAGAGAAGTTATCTCCTCCGTTGAATGTGAAAGGAGTGAGGAGTTTCCTTGGGTATGCCAGTTTTTATAGACGATTTATCAAGGACTTCTCTAGGGTTGCTAAGCCGCTTTGCAATCTCCTTATCAAGGATGTCTCATTTGATTTTGATCCAAAGTGCTTGAAGGCCTTTGAGTTGCTAAAAGAGAAACTTGTTTCAGCTCCTATAATAGTTGCACTAGATTGGGATTCACCCTTCGAGTTAATGTGTGATGCTAGTGACTATGCAGTGGGGGCTGTTTTGGGGTAGCGAAGAGATAAATTCTTTCATACCATTTACTATGCTAGCAAGGTACTAAATGAGAACCAAGTCAACTATGCAACCAAGAGAAGGAGTTGCTCGCTATAGTGTTTGCTTTAGAAAAATTTCGTTCCTATTTGATTGGTTCCAAAGTTGTGGTGTTCACTGATCACGCGACAATTAAGTATCTTATGACTAAGGTTGAATCCAAGCCAAGACTCATTCGGTGGATTTTATTATTGCAAGAATTCGACCTTGAGATCAAAGACAAAAAGGGGAGTGAAAATGTGGTGGCTGATCATTTGTCTAGGCTGGAGAATACTGAAATTACAGCCAAAGAGTTGGACATTCTAGAGGAGTTCCCAGATGAGAAACTGTTAGCTGTGACTGAGAGGCCTTGGTTTGCAGATATGGCAAATTTTAAGGCTGCTGGTGTGATACCAGAAGAACTCACTTGGCAACAAAAGAAGAAGTTTTTCAAAGATGCTAACTATTTCATTTGGGATGATCCTTATCTTTTCAGGCAATGCCCAGATGGATTACTTCGAAGGTGTATTGCACATGATGAAGCGCATAAAATTTTATGGCATTGTCACAATTCACCATATGGAGGTCATTTCAATGGTGAACGCACAGCTGCAAAAGTGCTTCAATCCGGATTTTATTGGCCTTCAATTTTTAAGATGCCTATGATCATGCAAAGAGGTGTGACAAGTGCCAGAGGACGGGAACCATTTCCAAGTGGAATGAAATGCCCTTGAACTCCATTTTGGAGGTTGAGCTTTTTGATTGTTGGGGAATTGATTTCATGGGGCCATTTCCCTCCTCACTCTCTAACCAATATATATTGGTAGCTGTTGATTATGTTTCAAAATGGGTAGAGGCAGTGGCAACTCAGGCAAGTAATTCTCAGACTGTTGTGAAATTCATTAAGAAGAACATATTTTCCCGGTTTAGGGTCCCTAGAGTACTAATTAGTGATGGTGGATCACATTTTTGCAATTCCAAATTGGAGGCTGTGCTGAAAAAGTATGATGTGAAACACAAAGTTGCTACTCCTTACCACCCTCAAAGCAATGGGCAAGCTGAAGTGTCAAATCGGGAGATTAAGAAGATACTTGAGAAAACAGTGAGTGCATCAAGGAAAGACTGAGCCCATAAGCTTGATGATGCTTTGTGGGCATACAGGGCAACTTATAAATCTCCAATGGGGTTGTCTCCCTACCAGCTGGTTTATGGCAAAGCATGTCATTTGCCAGTTGAGCTTGAGCATAAGGCGTTTTGGGCCTTGAAGTTCTTTAATTTTGATTCAACCTTGGCAGGAGAGAAAAGAATTCTGCAGCTGCATGAGTTGGATGAGATGCGTTTGCATGCCTATGAGAATGCCTCCATTTACAAACAGAAGGTTAAAGCTTATCATGATAAGCACATCGTGCAAAGAACCTTCTATCCTGGGCAGCAAGTGTTACTCTTCAATTCTCGTTTGAAGTTATTCCTGGGCAAACTCAAGTCTAAGTGGTTGGGACCTTTCGTTGTTAAAGAAGTAATGCCACATGGAGCAGTAGAGGTGGAGGAGCCTTCATCTCAAAGATCTTTCAAGGTAAATGGTCAACGACTGAAGCTTTATTTGGGAGGAGAGCTTGACAGGACAAATGTTGCTCTATTCTTGCACGAGCCTTGAGCATACCATCACGCGTCAAGCTAGTGACGTTAAAGAAGCGCTTCTTGGGAGGCAACCCAATTTGAAGAAGAGTGCATATTTGGAAAGAAAAAATATAGCGGTCTTGATGAAACACGGCTGGCCGTGCACCACAGGTGTGGCGTGAAAAGAAAAGAAAAAAAAAGAGGGGACAAACAGAGTATTCCACGGGCAAGCCGTGCCATTTGGCACGCCCGTGCCCTCAGTACACCAGCCCGCCCCCCACTCATCCTCCTATGCACCATCCCTTACCCAATCTTTACCCCAACTAATCACAGCCACCCATTTCCACTTACCTCAAATCAGTGGCCAGTTTTTAGTACCACCATACTTACCCTATGCCCTGCCACACCTTGCCGAAACCCAAATTCAAATAAACCCCAACTTTTCTTTCTTCTCCCTCAAACACTTCTTCTCCCTCAGCAAACTCACCAGCCGCGCCCTCGCCCCCCCTCTCACCAGCCGTGCCCTCACCCTCCCTCTCACCAGCCATGCCCTCGCCCTCCCAACCACCAGCCGCGCCCTCCCTCTTCTCAGCCACCGCCCCTCCACCATCTTCTTCAGCAGCAGCATCACCTACCTTCTTCAATAACCCACCTCCCTCCTTCTCCTTCAACCACCAGCCGCGCCCTCCCTCTTCTCAGCCGCCGCCCCTCCAACATCTTCTTCAGCAGCAACATCACCTACCTTCTTTAATAACCCACCCCCTTCTTATCCTTCAACCACCACCCGCGCCCTCCCTCTTCTCAGCATCACCCCCATTTTCTTCTTTCCCTAACCCTGTGTGTTTTGGTTGCAGGATAGTATGGCCTCAAAAAGGCAACAGGGTCAAGCCTCGGGCTCCAAAGAATTAGTTCACAAAGGGCTGGAAAGAGCAAGAAGAAGGCGTCCGAAAATCCATATGGAATTCAGTTCCGGGACGACATTCAAGAGGCAAGGTATAATTCTCTTGCCGCAAGAATAATTGTTCCCACCCGTTACATGGATGAGCCTACTCTGTTAACTCTAGGATTGCTAGAGGATGTGAATTTTTTATTTACGAATGTAGGCTGGACAAAATTTGTGGGAATGAAACATTTTACTTACGCAAGACTCACCCTGGAATTCCTATCATCTGTTAATGCAAATGTTTTATATGCGGAGCATTGGTCAGAGGATCACACTGACAATTTGATAACCTTTCGGTTATTCAATATTGAGCATAGCATTTCATTGAGTCAATTCAATGCAATTTATGGATTTCCATATGGTGGTCACCGGAGGATCCCCAACGAATTTTCTGCTAGAAGGTTTTGGAGCCAACTTACAAAGTCTGACACTTATGATTCTTCCTCGTCAAAATCGTCCAAGTTACAAAACCCTTGTTTTCGTTATGTTCACCGAGTGCTGTCAAACACATTGTTTGGACGTGGGGATAGTGATGGAGTTGTCCGTCAGACTGAACTCCTATTCTTATGGAATATGTTGCACCCTGAATTTCAACTAGATGCAGGTTCCCACCTTATTACCCACATGGTCAAAGTGGGGAAAGCTTCAGCTGGAAAAATTGTCATCGGTGGTTTGATCACCCCCATTGCTGAATCTCTTAGTTATCGGACATCCGCGCGCTTCAACTGGTTCGTGGGAGCAACCGTTTAGATATCGAGGCCTGCCTTGCAATGAAAATGGTAGTCAAGGAAGGCCAATGTTATTGCTTGGTGCTCCTTGACAACTCGGAACCACATCCTTTGCCCGACCAAGAGCATATCAATATCAGAAACCCGAAGAATTGGAATTTCCCTGGAGGCCCCCAGCCTGAGCCCCTTCAAGAAGATATTCCCGAGGCGCCCCCTGCAGGTTCATCACCTCCACAATTTGCTCCGCCTCATCAGCCACCTCCTGGATCTTATGCTGCATTACAAGCAGAGATGGCTGCTCAAGGGGTTCAGCTGGATGGATTAGACCACACTGTCCACAACATCCAGGACATGGTCTCCGCAATGTATAACTAGCACCTTAAGCAATATCTTGGCTAGTTTCCTCCTCCTCCCCCTCGGTGAGCTCTTGTTGTCATCCCTATCTCAATTTAATTATTTACATTGGGGACAATGTAAATTCTTAAGCTTGGGGCGTTTTTAATTTTGCATAAAGTATTTGCATTTCATATAGCCTTTGCATGTCCTTGCAAGTTCTTAAGCTTGTGTTGTTCGCATCATTTTATCCCCCAAATTGTCATGTTATGTGTCTCACAATATTGTTGGAATTTGAGATTGCAATGATTTGGAACCCAATTAATTTCTCTTGTGATGGGATTGAAGGTAGTATTCTTAATATACATAGGGATAATCTTGTGATAAGTTGATGATTAGCATGTGGCGCTCTGATTTGATGTCTTTCACTGATTTGAACTTCTAAATGTGAGACTTGAGCTTCATTTGGGGCTTGTACTTCATCATTTTTATGCCCCTTCTCCTTGTTTGAGTGTGTCCCTCTTGATTGTGCTCTCTAGAACTTGACTTGAAACCGTTTCAAAACTTGAAAATTTTTTATTACACACTTGAATATGATTAAGGCATTTTAGGCATGTTTTCAAGCCTCCGATTTTTGAAAGAAAGCTTCCATTAGTTGCGCCTTTTGAGCCTTGATTGATATGAATTTTCTTGGTACCCATCAAATGTTTATTGTACCTTTTAGAGTATGTTTAAGGGAGAAAATGGATGTTTAATATTGTTGTTTTGACGCTTGAACTTGGGATCTCTTTTGTTGTTTAGTTCCTCCCCAATAATTATTGCAAAATTTCAAATGAGGGAGAATAAAAAAAGGTATATATATAGTAAGAAAAACAAGAGAAGAGGAGCAAAAATAAGAAAGTTTTGAAAGCAAAAAGAGAAAAATAGATTGCTCCACTTATTCTGCTTTGAAAGGATTGCTTTAATTGTACATGTTGATAGCCCTTGAATTTCCCTTTTCTTGTTTTATCCCACCTTACATTCCATATCCCATGGCCACGTTACAACCTGTTGAAAGACCTTTTGATTCTTGTGTGTTTTCATTAATTATTTGCTGAGATTTGGTTAATGGTCAAGCTTATGGTAGAGCACTTTCATTGATGGATTTGAGCGCATTGTCTTAACCGTTATACACTTTGAGAGTGGTAAGGAGAGTGCCCCTATCAGTGAGAGACATGATTTCTGAGAGCCTAAATTTCTAATTGGACTTGATCTTGATTGTCACTATTGTCTTTGTTAGCCTTGAGCCTGTTACTTAATCTTGCTTTTATCTCGGGGTCTTTATCTGTTGCATCTCTTATTTTCCCTTTTCATCTTTGGCCACAGCAATTGCTTGAGGACAAGCAAAATTCTAAGCTTGGAGTAATTTGATGCGTTCAATATAGCATATAGTTTAGTATTAGTTTTGCATCGCATCTTAGTCATTTAGTAGTTTTAATCCATGTTTTTCATGCATTTTGCTTGATATGAGTAATGCACTTGGTTTTGGTTCAGTTGTGTAGAAAGGAAGGTAATTGGCCTAGGAAAGCGGAGCAAAAATCACTCAAACAGACAATGGGACCAAACTCGGAGGCAAATTCCTAGAAGGGGGCAACATTTGAGGTGACACGGCCTGGCCGTGTTCTGTGCCACGACCGTGCCTTGGTTGCTGATCGCAAAGAACAAGTTCCCATCAAACAGTGTATTCCACGGCCAGGCTGTGCCAGGCTCCACGGCCGTGCTGCGGGTCACTTAGACTTTGCAATTTTGCGTTTTTTTACTTGTTTTGGCTTAATGTTTCACTCCTTTTTAACCTAGCTATAAATAGACTTTGGAAATACTGAGCTAGGGGTTCAGAATTTTTGGAGATTAAAAAAATGAAACGTATTTGACGATTGAAGGCGAAATTGAGGAATCAATGGAGTCTCTTCCAATTCTCTCATCTCCATGGATTAGTTTCTCTTCTTTCATGAGGAACTAAGCCTCCTAGACTAGGGTAAGATGAATTTTGTAGATATTTTTATGTAATCGAATTCAGAAGTTCAATGCAAGTTAATCTATGTTATTTGATCCTTTATCTCCTCTCTTAATGCAATTTGATAATTGATCACTATTGAATTGAACTAGGGTCTTAACATCAATTGGAAAACTGGGGTTTTAGACTTGCTTTGAGATCATTGGACATGCTTAATAGGGTTATAGGAATATAATTCTTGTAGTATGAGTTTGTATGAATCTTTGACCTTTATGCTTGATTCAATTAATTTGAACCTAAGGAATTAGGGCTTGTTAATTTAATCAAAAGGATTAATAGGAAATGAATTTTCATTAATCTAAACTTGTGGATTTAAACTTCAATTATATCATAGTTGCTTGCATTGGATTTGAATTCAACAACATAAAGGTGGAAACAAAAGGATTCTATCCCTAGTCGTTTTTAGTTATTGAAATATAAATAGTGCGTTCTTGTTATTTACTGTTTTCGTCTTTTGATACAAGTCACAAAGATTTCAAACACCTCATATTGTTTCAATAGTTCAAATTATTACAAAGTTCGTTAAGTTAAACAATCAATCTCAATCCCTGTGGATTCGATCTTTTATTACTTGACGACGAAATCGTACACTTGCGATTTTGCCTACCAGTGACATATTTAATTTTTAGAAAACACATATTTAGAAATAATTCTTTTACATATATTGTTAATAATATTATAATGTATGTAGTGGGTTTTAATATGAAATAGTAAGTAAATAATGGTGAATATACATTATAGTTTGAATTATAAAATTTAAACAACACGGTCTAATATGTGTGTATACATACCTATTTCAATATGTAATTTAGACATTAATGTGATTCGATGCAAAATATTTACCCTCATATGTTAATATAATATCTTCTCGTGTGTTTTCATGTAAAATGTTTATCCTCATATATTATCTTGTTCACGTAATTTAGACATTAAATCGGCTTCAAATAAAATATGTGTTCTCATGTGTTAATATAATGTCTTCTTATGTACTTTCATGTAAAATGCTTATCTTCATGTATTATGTTTGAATAATTTTTCCCTTGTAGTTTAGACATTAATGCAACTCCACGTAAAACATTTGTCCCAATGTTCTAATATAATTTTTTTCATATGTCTTTTCATGTAAATTGTTAATCCTCGTGTATTATGTTTTATATATAATTTTTATATTGATCAATTGACATATAGATATTAATGTGAAAAAAAAATACAATTTTTCCCAAGTAAAAGAAAATATTTAATAAATTGGTTGGATGAGAACATAATAAATAGGAAAGAAATAATGTTTTTTTATCAATATTAAGATTTAAATATTAAATTTTCATACAGAGTATAAAAATATAAATAGAAATTTAATATAATTTTCTTTCATGTATTTAAATCAAAATTGATTAGTTAAAAGAAAGTAAAATTTTACTGTGATTAAAGAAAACCTTCATCCATGGGTACGTTTATAAAAATTTAAATTTACTCGTGCCATGTACGGGTTATTTATCTTACTCGTGCTATGCACGATTTTTGTGAAAAAAATAAATTTTATTTTAAAAAATTTATAATAATGTGTAATTTCTAGTAAAGTGTTCATCCATAATATTTTATGTTAGTGTTCTTTCATGTAAAATGTCCAGTCTCCTAATGATATATTTTTACTCAAATTTAAATATTAATACATTCTGATTTAGATATCAATATACTTTCATGCAAAACGTTCATCTTTGAGTGTTATATTTTTCACTTATTTATCATATTTTATTTATAACTATTTTTAAGACTTAGACATTAATGCGTCTTCGTGTAAAATATTCATTTATATGTAATATAAGTATTTACCTCTTAATAATAAGGGTAAATTAGACCCCCCCTCTCTTGAGAAAGGCTTCAATTACAACTTTCTATGCTCTTATTTAAATCTACAATTCACTCCCTTAAGAAGTAAACATGTATTACGCTTTAATACCTTTCAGCATAAACGAACATTTTAATGGTTCCATAAAAAAACTTTTTAATGGTAGAAAATAACTTCAAACCATCATTTCAAGAAATGTTTTTCTTTATTTATGACTTTCAATGTCAATGATGATTAATTTTTTACACTTTATTATTAATTTTATGACTTTAGAAGATAAAATTCATTTTAAAATAGCCTTTTTATCGGCTTTAGTTAGTAATTTAATCAAAAAATTTATTTTATCTTTTAATGCTCCATAGTTGACAGTAGGGTTTAAAACTATATGATAACGATATTGTGAATAAAAAATATAAAAAATATGCGTAGAAGTGCAATTATGTTAAAATGGACTAAAATGTGATACGTATTTACTTCTTAAGGAAGAGGGGTGTAGATTTTAACATAAGAAAAGTGGGGTGTAATTCAAGCATGCTTCAAGGGAGGGGAAGAATAATGTATCATGTAATGAGAGAATATATATATATATATTGAAACATAATGAAATTTTTTTTAGTTACCACATCACATGTGTGAAATATCCATCGGTTTCATTGACGACTAATCTCCATCAGGAAACCTGGAGACCCCATTTACGCTCTTAATCATTATAATTTGTAGAGAAAAAATTAAATAAAAAAAGGGTGGAAAATCATGCTTCTGAAATGATACCCCTTCAAAATGGAAGGAATACTGCAAATGTTTGTTCCTTTAAAATCAAGCAGTATAGGTGTTGAGTATGTGAAATGAATGAATCATGTGTATTATTCCATTGAACAAAAATGCTCTTTATATAGAGCTACAAAAGCTTTAACCAGCTGATACAACAAACTAATAACTGTCTAACTAACTATTAACAACTAACTGACTATTTAACAGACTAAACATTCCTAACATTCCCTCCCTTAAACTAATTGCTCTAAAAGAAAACAGAAGCAAATTAGTTTAAACAACAACTTCAACAACACCTAGCTGCTCCCTAAGCTTGAGGAAGGAATCCAGCTTCAAAGGTTTGGTCAGCAAATCAGCAAGTTGCTCATCAGTTCCACAGAACTTTAGCTCAATTACATCTGCTTTTGTTAGGTCCATGAGGAAATGAAAACGCACATCGATGTGCTTACTCCTACCATGCATTACATGATTCTTTGATAATTTGATGGCTGAATTATTGTCACACATCAAAGTAGTATGACCTTGCTGCCCATAGCCCTGTTCTCTTAGAATTATTCTCATCCAAACAGCTTGACTGGCACAAATTGCTGCTGCAACAAATTCTGCTTCTGTTGTAGACAAAGCAACAATCGGTTGCTTTTTGGAGGACCAAGCCACTGCTCCACTACTCAGCAGAAATATGTAGCCTGAAATACTCTTCCTATCTTCAAAATCGCCTACATAGTCATTATCTGTATATGCTAACAACTTTTCATCTCCTCCCTTTTTGTATGGAATCCCAAAATTCTTAGTTCATTGCAAGTACCTCAAGATCCTCTTTGCAGCTTGCATATGCATTTGGGTTGGTTTACTCATAAAGCGACTGATTAAACTCACAGCAAACATCATATCAGGCCGAGTTATTGTGAGATATATGAGACTTCCAACCAGTTGCTTGTAATAAGTTTCATCCACTTTCTCTCCCTTTTCATCTTTGCATAACTTGCATCCTGGCACCATGGGCACTCTAACAGAGTTGTTGTCTGTCATGCCAAATCTCTCTAATACCTCCATTTCATATTTCCTTTGATAAATGTAAATCCCACAATCTGTCTACAGTACTTCTATTCCAAGGAAAAATCTCATTTTCCCCAAATCTGTCATATCAAATTATTTCTTCATTGAGTCCTTGAATGAACTCAACAAGTATTCATCATTGCTAGTGTAGATGAGATCATCCACATACACACTAACAATGAGAATTTTGCCTCCATCATTGAACTTTAGAAATAGAGTTTGCTCATTTCTGCTTCTATGAAATCCTTCTTTGACAAAATAAGATTCTATTCGACTGAACCATGCTCTTGGGACTTGCTTCAACCCATAAAGAGCCTTCTTCAGCTTGTAAACCAAACCTTTGGGCTGCTCCACATAGACATCTTCAGTGAGATTTCCATATAGGAAAGCTGACTTGACATCTAATTGATAAAGACTCCACCCTCTATGAGCTGCAATTGCTATTATCATCCTCACTGTATTAAGTCTGCCTACAGGTGCAAAAACCTCCTTGTAATCCACTCCATATTGCGGAGAGTATCCCCTAGCCACAAGTCTAGCTTTATATTTATCAACCTCACCAAGCTCATTCAACTTGGTTTTGTAAATCCATTTCACTCCTATTCTTTTTACTCCTGCTGGCAGCTCTGTAAGTTCCCAGGTTCCATTTTTTTCAATAGCTTTCATTTCAACATCCATAGCCCTCCTCCATTTTTCACTTTTGACAGCAATTTCAAAACTCTCTGGGTCTGCAGAATCAACAAAACCATATTTACTGCGTCATCATCAGATAATTCTTCTCCAGATTCAAAATCATCCATCCAACTAGGTGGCTGCCTGTTTCTGCCGTCACCTCTGTCCCTCTCTGCACTTCCAGTGATCTGCTCTCTGTTCCTTTCTGCAGGTTCAGTGGTTTGTTCCAATTCATCTTCATTTCTTTCATCACCTGTTGCACTGCCAGCTTCACTTTATTCTTCTGCAGCATCATTCAAATCTGTATCACCACATTCCAGATCCATAGCCAATTCTTCTTTATATTCTGAACCCCAATTCCATTGAGTTTCCTCCTCAAAAACAACATCCCTACTCACAATAATTCTTTTTGCAATAGGATCATACAATCTATATCCTTTTGACTCATTACTTACACCAAGAAACACACATTTACAGCTCTTGTTTTCCAATGTTGTTCTTTTAGCATCAGGTATGTGCACATGAGCTACACATCCAAATACTCTAAAGAACTCCACAGATGGCTTCTTATCATTCCATGCCTCCTTTGGTGTCCTGTTTTTAACAGCCAATGTTGGTGATCTATTCAACACAAAAACACTCCAATTAACAGCCTCAACCCATAAGTTTTTAGGGACTTTTTTTCCTGACAATAAGGACCTTACCATATTCATTATGGTCCTATTCTTTCTCTCAGCCACCCCATTCTGCTGAGGGGTGTAGGATGTAGTCAAATGTCTTTTAATTTCAGCCTTCTTACATAAATCATTAAATTCCAAAGATGTAAATTCTCCTCCTCTGTTTGTTCTAAGACACTTAATTTTTAAACCAGTCTCCATTTCTACCATGCTTTTAAAGATCTTAAAATGATGGAATACTTCAAATTTTTTCTCCTAAGAAGTATGTCCATGCTTTTCTAGAAAAGTCATCTATAAAGCACAAGAAATACCTCTTTTGGCTATTTGACATTGGTGTGATTGGACCACAAACATCTGCATGAATGAGTTCCAGCTTCTGTTTTACCCTCCATTTACTCTTCTTTGGAATATTATCTCTGTGTTGCTTCCCATTTAAATAATCTGCACACACTTTTCCTGTGAAAGATAGAGGCGGAAGGCCCCTAACCATGTCTTTGCCTTGCAAGATCTTCAATCCCTTCTGACTCAGGTGAGCATATCTGCAGTGCCATAGGTGTGCTGGATCATCTTGAGCAGTAGTGTGAAAACATGAACCATCCCTTGCTCGAGCCCGCGCTAACAGAATAAACATTTTGTTTGCTGTCATACATGTCTCTAAAATCAAACCCTTTTCTGGATGATAAACCTTGCATTTGCCTGATTAAAACTACAAGATTAAGCCTCTTTCTTGTAATTGACCTATACTCAAGAGATTGTTCTTGAGCTCAGAGACAAAAGACACATCAGAGATTACATGGGCCACACCATTCATATACAATCTCACGTTCCCTTTTCCTTTTACCTCCATTTTGGTGTTATTTCCCAGCTTCACAAACTGCTTAAATGTTTCATCAAACTCACTGAATCAGAGTTTGTTTCCACACATATGGATTGAGCAACCCGAATCCAAGAACTAGGCATCTTGCTTTTGCCTTTCTTGAATTTCTTCTTTAGCCATAAGGAGCAATTCTTCTTCCTCATTGAATAAGGTATAGTTAGCCTCCTTGTCCCAATTTGGACACTGATAGCGTATGGCAATACACTACTTTTTACGGCAAGTGCACCGATCGTATCAAGTAATATAACAGTAAATAGAGTATCGTCTCCACGAGGATTGTAACGTTTATCAACGAAAGCAAGTATGTAATTACTTTGAACGAGAATGATATGGGTATTTGGTAATCAACTGTAACTTGAAACAAGGGAATAAAATGTTTTTGGATTTTTTAAGTGAAATATCAATGAGTAAAAACGACTAGGGGTTGAATCCTCTTGTATCCACTCTCATGCAATTTGTCCAGCATCAATTTAAGCAATCTCATACAAATTGAAGTTCGAATCAAGTAAATTAGTTTAAGGACAATCCATTGCCTCATAAACCCTTTACTCTAACTAAAACCCCTAATCCCTTAGGTGATTTATGGTTAGGTTAAGCAATAAGAGTAGTGATTCATAAGAACACATAATCACAAAGTTATATTCCTATACTCATCATAATTATGACTACCAATCTCAGTTCAGGTCCATTCACCTAATTTCTTAATCAAGATTAAAAACCCTCAATCAATGTAATAGTGATCAAATATTGAAAAGCATGAAGCATAGAGATTGGAAGCTCAAATTACATGAAATAAACTTGCACTAATATAACAGAACTAACTACATAAGAGTTTCAACAAGATTCATTTAACCCTAGTCTAAAAAGATCTAGCTACTCATAGTGGTAGAAGAGAAAAACAAACATAAGGAAGAAGAAGACTCCATTGATGACTCAAAACCTTGTTCCTAAAATTGAATCCACTTCGAAGATGAAGAAAAGTGGAACCCTAGCACTCCTTGTCACAACCCACGACGTTTAGGGTTTCAGAAAATGTCCAAGATTCTCAAAAAGTGAAAAACACGTTATTTAAATAAATTCAGCAGAACAGAGGCGCTCCAGCGCCTTCCAAGCACGTGCCATGCACACAGAGGCGGTGGTAAAAAGTGACGACGCGCGTGACACACATTTTACAGCTTCACAAGTGTGCGCCACGCGCGCAGAAATAGAGAGGAAAATCTGAAATGAGCGTTCCAATGTCTTCAGCAGCGCGCGACGCGCCTCTAGCTCAGATACTTGGCGAATTTCTTGTATTAGGATGCGTTCGAATCATAGGCACTCGAGAATTCTCTTCTTTGCCTTTCATTGAGTTCTTGAGAGTCATTTCTTTTGATCTTGCTTTCATTCCTGACAAATCAAGTGTGACAACACATGAGTAATATAAAATTTCAATTTACAATCAGCAAACTGAGTGCAAAGAATTTCACATTTTAAGCTCGATATTTATTCAACTCTCTCAATTCATCATGCATTTAATCCAATTAAGCACTCTAAATCTACATGTGATGAAGATTTATCAGATACTCATTCTGATAATGCCCAATCTTATGGCATTTAAAACATTCAACTGTGACTCTATTTTGTCTCCTCATTCCTCTTCCTCTTCCTCTTTTACTGGTTCGACCCTTGTCCCCAGTAACATTTCTTTCTTCAGTGACAACTTCAATGCCTGCTCCTCACCCCCATTCTTGTGGAATTTTTGTTCATGGACTATTAATGAACTCTGAAGCTCATCAACATATAGAGTTTCTATGTCCTTGGATTCCTCAATCGAACAAACTATATAGTTAAATTTGCCCGTTAAGGATCGAAGGATCTTCTCCACAATCTTCACATCTTGCATTGCTTCTCTGTGAATCCTCATCTTGTTTGCCACACTCATAACCCTTGAGAAGTAATCAGTGACTCTCTCACCTTTTTTCATTTCTAGGGTTTCAAAATCTTTCCTCAGAGCCTGAAGAGTAGATCTTTTAACCCTAGCATTCCCTTCATACTTTCTTTTCATAGAATCCCATATCTGCTTCGAGGTGTTCTTCTGCAAGATTATCTCCAAGATGGTCTTGTCTATTGCTTGAAACAAGTAGTTCTTCACTTTCAGATCTTTGAGCTTCATCTCATCGAGCTTCTTCTGCTGCGCCACTGTCAAGGGTCCGGGCCTTTCAAGTTCTGCATATTCCGTTTCCACCAAGATCCAATATTCCTTGGATCTTAGGAAATTCTCCATCAACATGCTCCAATGGTCATAGTGACCATCAAATTTAGGGATTACAGGCTGCACAAAACTTCCTTCGTTCGCCGTATTCGTCATCTTCAGAACTCGCAAAGTGCTTCTTGCTTTTCTTCTCAGTCCCCAATGGAGCTCTGATGCCAATTGTTGAGTATGTGAAATGAATGAATCGTATGAATTATTCCATTGAACAAAAATGCTCTTTATATAGAGCTACAAAAGCTTTAACCAACTGATACAACAAACTAATACCGGTCTAACTAACTATTAACAACTAACTGACTATTTAACAGACTAAACAGTCCTAACAATAGGAAGAATGTCATTATTTCACCAACTAAAAAATTGAACCTTCATATTTATTTTTAGCCAAATTATAAAACAACGTGATCCACACTTACAGAGTTTTAACTCTCAGAGCACAATATAATTGTGCCAACTACTATTGTAAGACACTCGGTGGTTTGCTCCCCGTATTTGTTCACTATCAATTGCAAAATTAAATATATCTTACACTAATATTTCAGTATGAATGTGGATGGTCCAAGTCTAATGCCCCCTGCAACCAAAGACCAATAAACCAACACTTCTATATGATTAGCTCCTAAATCCAATTGAATTCTTCTCTCGCTTACTTGGACACTAGCAAGTTTTTGAAGCCGCTCCAAGTTCAAATTCAAATCTCGATCAATTTTCCTTCCTTGAAAGTCCAATTCCTGGTATTTGAACCATGAACGACAACACCCTCAATTTATTTGTTGGTAGGGAAAATGATAGTACTATTTCCATCATAACATGTATAGACTTACCGAATGATTGGCAGCATGAATTTGACTGAAGGAATTTTTACGAAGCGGCTGCTGAAAAAGGTAACTACAATGTTAATTCACTCGGTCATCAATGTTTATGTAACATGCCAATAAGTGTGAGACATGCAAAAAAGTTGCTACAGCTACAATAATTTTTCAGAAACATTACAAATAGGAGAAGGAGGTTCTGCAGTTATCTGTAAGGCTAATTTTGATGATGGCCTAGTTGTGGCTGTGAAACGTGCAAAAGGGTTGTAAGAAGTAACATTTGATATGTACCAAGAATGGTTAAAACACAAAAAAAAACGATAAATTATAATTTAATTCAGCAAAATTATAAAGAACAGCTAATAAAGAGCTCAAATCACAGCTCAGTAACAGTAATCTTAAAAGTGGCCATACGTAAGGGTTGCACAGAAAATCAATGAAACAGTAAAATAGAATAAGGAATTTTGAAAGGAGCTCTCTCTGTATTAGTTTAGTAGTGAACTAATTACAGGAATTTGATTGAATTGAAATTACTGAATAATAAACTTGGAATACTATTCCATTGGCCACAAGAAGGGAACTGTAAGATGCAAGTACTGAATTTCAGGAAGAAGAAGAAATGTCAGAGGGAATAAGAGACTCAATCAATTCTTCGATACCCTTTTCCTCCCTTAGCTCTCTCTCTTATATCACATACTCGTCATACATTCTGTTGGGCCTTTTCTCTCTGTTGCTCCTTCTCACTTCTTGGATTTCAGCATCAATTGCCACCTAGCCATGTGATGTAACCGAATCTGTTGCTTTTAGTAAGCTGTCATTATTTGCATTTTCCTCCCTAATTGCATTTCCATTCGTGACATCATAGATTACCTCCTCTTTGATAAATATTTCATATGGTAAAGATGTTGGAGAATATGAAGCAAGATGATAATCAATCTGATCATATATGTCCTCAAGAAAGAATGTTGTTATTGCTATAGGGAAATGGTCAAAGTATCTTGAAAAAACATTGAATCCAATGTCATAGACTATCATTATAGTTGCAAGACAAAAAGGAACTCGAGAACAAAATTAGAAGACTGTCTCTCAATTAAAAACATACATTATAATGATCCTTGGTTTTGAAGAGCTTTTAGTGGACTGTCTCTCAATTAAATTCTTTAATAAAATTAGAAGAAAATCTCCCTATAACAAATTGAAACAAAGGAACTAAGAAATATCCTCAAAATATGAGTTCCTGATCTTTTGACAAAAGAAGAAAAACCAGTTTGGTTTAAATGTCTAAATTTCTTAGAACAATTGAGGTTTCAGTAAAATGACACTTCATTTCACCAACAAATTTTCAGTTAGAGATCAAAATGACAAACCAAAGCAAAATTCAAATAGTATATTCTAACCCAATATATAACACAAAAATGAACCCGATAAATTTCAATGACTTATAACAGTAAAAAAAGAGCAGTCAAAAAGTTCCAAGATATAATAACTTATAATCTAGAGTTATCTTTTAATAATAGTAAAGCAAAATTTCAAAGGCAATAAAAGCATAAGTTTTGAATGAGATAATGCATAGAGAAGGAGTGAACAATAAGTACTTACGCAAAGCATAAGCCCCAAAAACAGTATCTTACAAAATGAATATAGAGTTCTAACAAAGCATAATCCCATCTTGCATCCAAAACCAAATTTGGAAAACATAACGTCTCTTTTCTTTCATTTCTTTCCTTTTTTAACAACTTGCTTGAGTGTGTCCTGCCATGGTTCCTTAAATCATTTACTGAAGATGGAGCAAATGAAACCCTAGACCTCTCACAGCATGTCTTGATTTAATCATCTATAAACTATTCAAAATCAGGTTGCTAATTTGACAGGATGTGAAACTCATTAATATTTTAAGAAACAATCAAATGAGGTAAGTGGTTTTGTAGAAAAAAGATATTATTATCCCAACGTTGTTCAAATTTTGTGCTATCAACCGGTATCATATTGAGGCTTTGACTTGCCTGTACATGGTGTTCGAAGGAGTAGCAAGATTAAATTCAAAAGTACAATAAGAAATGTTACCGCAATACTGCACTCTCTATGACCTTTTTCGTAAATAATCTCAGTCTGCAGACATGTAAAACAAAACAAATTAAAAAATAGTCAATATTGGCAATACCTTCAACACAGCGAATCCTTTTGTCCTATTACCTGCGCTCTCTTGCGAAGGCAAAAACCATGAATCCCACGATCCATCGCTTATATATCTCGCTAGCTGAAGAAAATAGGGAAGCATCATTAGTTGTGAAAACTAAATCATAGCAGCCACAAAACGTCAAGCTTAGCTGTTTTGTTTCCCTACATGAAATAATAATATGTACGTAAGCAAACAATGATCACGAAAAGTTCTTTGAAAAAACATATAATATTTTACCCCAATGTCAATAAGAACTATTTCAATGTAAGGATAATGCCGTACGACATATTTGATAAACACCAACGACTAAACTCCAGTTTCGATCCATGGCAAATATTTCAGATATAAGATCATGGTTGGAAATTGGAATCCATTTGTTAGTGAGGTAAATGCTTTTAAAAAAAATCAGGAATCAAGAAGACAGCTAAACAAACAAATGAAGGTTGACAGGGTTAGGATTTGGATGTCTTTGTAACTAAATTTATAGGATTAATGAGTATTTGAATTTTGAATTGAATTATGGTGCTTCATTACTATTCAATATATTCTGGTTCTAATTTTAATTTCGATTGTGTATGATAGTGGAATAAAAATCTCTATTTTAATTGTATTAATTTTGTTGCCATTGTTTGCTTATTTATGAATACCAACAACAACAAAATTGTTTGCTTATTTACAAATCACATATAGCTGTTAATTTGCAAATCATATTTAACTTTATTGATGCTGTTGCCGTATTTTTTGTTTGCTAATTAACTGTGTGAATAAAAACGTGTTCCGACATTAATTAGCCCGATGACTTATTCCTTTTTTATTTAACTCGCATCAATTGTCACGTTTTATTGTTATAGCTGAATTTAATTTATTTTTTTTTTTACAAATAATTAACATTTCAACTGTTTATGCCTATTTTGTAAAACATGGTGGACACATAATTGTCATTTCGTTGCTCCAAGTCGCTTTTTTTTTTAACCACCTAATCGATTTTCTTTTTTTAAAGATGACACATAAGTATTATTTATTGCTAATTCTCATGGAGGTTGTCATTTGGAAGATAATAAATGAGATTATTCTCATTTGTAAGTATATAATAGAGATGAACAATTATTTAAATATATCATTGGTTTCTGTCTCGCTGATCAACGAGCAAAATGGTGCAATATATGTTACTTAAACAAGTTATAATTCCACGAGCAAGTAACTAATTAGTCCTTAGAACTTTATTGACAAACCCATGAAGAATGTACTTTTTGACTAAGATTGCAAGATCTTGGCCGGCGTAGATAAGATTTGTAAAATTTCCTATTCTGTCGAGGTGGAGCAAAACTGGTAATATTTGTCTTAATTTCATAACAATTGGGATTTGAGATTAAAGTTACATCTATAACTACTATATTATTATATAAAATAGAGTTTTGTCATGTAGGACCATGTCACGTGTCAAAACCACAGAAATTCTTTTCCCGCCTAAATCTATTTATTTTATTTTTATTTTTTATTATTTTAATCGGTCATTATTAAAGCATATTAATCATGATTTTGAGTTATTGATTATTCATTTCAATTGATATGGTAAGAAATGAATAATTTTCATAATGGTGTTGACATTATTTCAAATCTTTTAATTTTGAATTTGAATTAATACTTTTAATACCTTTTACTATATTATTAATGAATTAATGAATTTTAACTCTCTCCCTTATTCTCTCTTTTCGGTTGCAATTTCAATTCAATATGATATTATTCAGTTATGAAGGTATGTTTGATAATCTCTTAGATTACTTTATTATTTTCTCTGTAATTCAATTCATTTTTTCTTTTTAGAAATTTCTCACTTAAGTCTTTTGCACTATCTAAAATCATATAAGCTGCAAAAAAAAGGCTAGCAAAGAAACTTCAAATGTCAAATATATTAAAAAAATATTTTTATAAGATAAATATAAGCTTGCCCTGAGAAAAAAAAAATGAAACTTAAAATTAGAAAGATTGCCTTGGTTCAGCATTATTGAGCAAATATTACAACTAATAATATCTTTTTTTTTAACCAGGAATAATGACATTTTGATAATCTGATTCTGATCAATCACAGATTTAGAGTATAGACTCATTCAAATTAATCTTATTTTTTATCGTATTACTTAATGACTTGGCATATATAGATTATGAAGAAAAATTGAGTAAATATAATTCTTCCACTATTTTTATTTAATATTAGCACATAGTATAAAATATATGCTAAAATGTTTATAAATTTAGGTGTGCAAGAATTCAAATTCACAAAATAATCATTTAAATGTTATATAAAAAAAGTAATAATCATTTAAGTAATATCTTTTGAAAACCACACTGGGTTTACATATAATATTAAAAAAGTAACATATTTAATATTAAAAAGTAATTTTCTACATAAACTCATCTAATGATAATTTTTAGATATTTTCATATAAAGAAAATGTTAAATTGTATTTATTTACAATTATAAAAATGACTTACTAATATTCTTTCTCATATATTTACTACATTAAATAAAATTATATTAATGAAGTCTTATATATTTTAAAATTTTCTATCATCATATAATTTAATTTTTTTATTTTTAATTCCCACTACAGTTTTTTGACGAACTAATTCCAATGATAGGTAATTAATTTTTTTTCTTCAGTTTTCAATGGATTTTCTCTTCTTTATTTGTTATAGTTCCATTTATTTTTTTCTGGTCTATTTATTTTACTACAACTCTAAGAATAATTATATGCTAATCATGATCATCCCAACATCATTACCTTCATCATTGTTAGACATATTCTAAATCCATATATGTTTACAAAATATGTTGCGAGATATAAAATTTTATTACATAAAATATTTTTTCAAAGCGTATTAAGATTTGAAGGCAAATACTTACGATGCATAGGAATGAGAAATTTACAAAAATTTTATTGATACGTGAGTCATAAAATTAATTATATATAAAAATAGGATACACTAAGGATAAAAATATATCCTAAGAAGATGAATATTTAGACAAAAATATATTAATCACTATATAAAGATTTATTAATATTAAAACTAAAAAGTAAAAAATATATTGTTAGGAAATTGAATATCTTATATGAATGAATATTAGTATATGAATTACTATTGATGACTATTTTATTAGAAATACATTAATATAATTTTTGAATATATACTTTTCTAAAATATAGTGTACATGTTTTTGTTTTTATTACTTTCTACTTTTGTTATACTTAACTCTTTTAATGTTTATATTATAATTCTTAAGGGTGATTTATATGATTTTAATAGGACATAATTATAACTATTCATGGTGTTGTACAAAACCATGTTTTTATTTTTTTTATTTTAAAACTTGGTAGCATAGCATGTGTGTGTGTGTGTCTGTGTGTGTGTCTATAAATAATACATCTATAAGTCATTGTTTGAGTAACATTTTTACAGATGTCACCCAACTAATTGATCCCTTCCTCAACACACTCCACAAGCACAAAATAATTTGCCACAAATGTCAACAACAAAGCAACAAAAAGTTACAGGACAACATTAGCAGGAACCATCTCACTTATCTCTTCACAAAGCCATATCATGTGACACTCTCTGCACAAACCATCTGCAAACCTCAAACCAACCACAACTGCCATCTCTCTTTTCTCTTCACAAGTCTTCACAAAACCAAATCAATGGAGTTGCAAAAATTTTTGGATTCGTCGTATGATACACACACCAATGGAAAACCTCAAACCAACCTCTTCCAGCCCTTTCCTTATGCATCTCTAACCTAAATCAAACTCTACAATCTACATAGACCCATGACAACCTAAAGCCATATCTCAGCTGAATCTACCCAAAACCTATAACCCAATATCTTCTCCCCATTATTTCCACAATGGTGAAATCAACGTCTATGCTTCTGAAAAGCAAAAAATTATTACGCTATTTCAAGCTTTGATGCTTTCACAGGAACAACATGCGCAAATGAAGATGTTTGATCCAAAGGTAAATGGTATTTTTCGCAAGATGCTCTGATACATTATAATTTTAATTTTTCTTATTCTTCTCACTTAGTATTTCTTCACGGAGATCTATATATTGGGGTTCAGGTTGCCAAGAGTTCCTCACCAAAACTTAACCTAAACTAGTTCAAACCATATTGAGATAGTGAGATGACTACCATATTCGATCCTGTTTCAGCAATTTCACCTGCTAAGGCGAGTCGGACCATCAAGGCTAAGGTCATTCAGCTGTGGCAAGTTTCTAATTTCACTAGGCAGAGAATACCGTTCTTTATGGAGTTAGTGCTGATGGATGAGGAGGTTGTGTTATAGATTACATTTTTTTCTTCTTCAGATTTTTAAACATTTTATTTTTTAACCACTTGCTTTTTATAGATTACTGCTCTTTGAACATTTAGTTTTTCAAATCATTATACATTACTACTCTTTCAACATTTCATTTTTTAACCACTTGCTTTTTGTTGCAAGGAGCTAAGATTCATGCTTCCATAATAAGACTCTCATATATAGGTTTCAGAACGACCTACGTGAGGGTTGTGTTTATTCCCTTTGGTCTTTGTGCGTTGCTGCTAATGGTGGTAGTTTCAAAACTTCCCACCATGGTTACAAGTTAAACTTTCGGTTTGCAACAAGGGTTGTCTTACTGGATAGTGCTTCTGCGCCTGGAAGTATCTATGATTTTGTTCCTATATCTGAAATTGTTGGGGGTTCCTTTGACACTGACTATTTAGTTGGTAAGCTTTATCAGTCCTTATTTTTTTTCATTTACTGATGTTGAAATTTACTGTTATCAACTCATTTGCATAGATGTTATTGGAATGTTTACTAGTGTTGGAACTAAGAGGGAGTAAGAAAAGGATGGCATCAGGAAAAAAATTAATGTTATTGGTCTAGAGGCTGATTGGGGTCTCTTTGTTGCTGTTGTTGTTTGTCATGTTATGTTATTGATGCTTTCTATGTAGTTCATAATGTTGTTGTTTCTTAGCTTTGTATTTTGTGGACAAGATACAGATTTAAGTTGGAGTCATCGAGTTGCTTTTTGCTTTGTAGACAACTCTTTATGTTAAAGTTTCAGTCTTAATGTAATTTGAATTTGGAGTTCCAAGTTTCAGTCTTAATATTATTTGAATTTGAAGGCCCTCTTTTTCTATACCTATTGTTATTGTATTTGCATTGACATTTCCATTTACTGTAATTGGTTTTATTTTCTGACTAAGTCTGCATAAAGTGGGATTAAAGTATGTTATCAAAGTATTTTTCTGACTATTAAGTATATTTCTCATGGAACATATATTGGATCAATCACCTTTGATCTCATTAGTACTGGATTAAATTAAAACAATATAAAAACAAAAAATAGACAGAGGGACAGACGTGCTGCAATCTTGCCGCTATACAATAACTTTGTCTCTAAATTCTTCACTTCAATTGTAGAATGGAAAAAAAATAAAAATAACATAACGATAATAGCTTACAAATAAGGTTTATCGCCCCGTGCATTGCACGGGTCCTAATACTAGTATGTATATACACCACTTCATAATAATTTTCCAAAAAATTCAAATGTTCTAATAACTTTTCTAATTTTTTTATCAAACTTATATTTAAACATTAAATATGCTCAAAATCAATATTGATAACCCGTGCAAGGCACGAGTCAAAACACTAGTATATATAAAAGAAGGTTTTCTAGGGGTAACACTGGAAATTTTCTTTATCCATTTATGGGTTAATTAGTAATCTTACAATTTAATTAATAGTTTTAAAATAAAATAAATAGGCTTATTTTTAATATCCATTTGAGTAGTAAATTGGTTAATGGTTTATTAGGACATTTAATTAGTTAGTCCAAGAGTTAGAATAAATTGTATAAAATTGTGAAACTTGAAATATAAAAAAATAAACATTCAATATGTCCACTGAATCATTAGATATTTTCAAAATAAAAATAGAATGAAAGTTATATTTTTCATTTTTTTAATTGTTTTGACAATTCCTGTATTATTTTACAAGTTTCAAATTTTATTAATTAATTTTTGTAAAAAAAAAATTGATTTTATAAAAGATGCTTGAGGGGAAATATTTCAAAAGATTGTTTAATTAGTTTTTAATTTTTACCACATTTTAATTATTAGTTGTTTATTTATATTTATATAATCATTTAACTTTCAAATAATTCTCTCCACCTATTTAATTTATGGTTTTATTTTTTAGTTTTTTTTAATTATTTACATATTTAAAATATTATATTTAGTTTATAATTTTCCCCCCATGTTTTCATTTTAAATTTTTTATTTGTTATTTTTAAATTATTTAGTTTGTACAAACTTTCTTCCGTTGTGAACATCATATTGCGTCTAATTTTTTATCATGTCATATAAAAAGAGAAAAAATAAGGTTTATATTCACACCTAATTTTTGTTTCATTTTCACTTTTTAATTTTTATTTCATTTTAATAAAGAGCAAATGCTTCTGATGTCTCTTATATTTTTATTGTTTTTCACCTTTCATAAAAAATATACATGTTTATTATTGATGAACACTACAACAGAATGTGTAAAAGATAACGCCACTTTAAGCAGCACTTACAAAAAAAACGATACTTTAGCTAATAAACAGCGCTTCAGAACACGAAACACTGCTTTAGATGTAGAGAAATAAACAACACTTAAGTGGGGAAGCATTGTGTAAAGTTGAACTAAACGAATAAACAGCGCTTAAAAGGGAAAGCGCTAATTTTGGTCCTAACAATAAACAACGCTTCCACTATCAAGCGCTGCTTATTGTGAATTGGTCCAACCAATAAACAGCGCTTCCACTATCAAGCGCTGATTATTGTCAAAACCTAATATTAATAGCTTGCACAGTCTGTAATTTCTTTCACACAGTCCTTAATAGCTCGCACAGCTCTTCCAAATGCTCGTGTTCTGTCCTTAATTTCTTTCTCTCCATCTCAAAACCTAATATCCAGAATCCTCTTTCCTCCTACCATATCCAGAATCCTATGAAACAAAACTGGGTTTGGATCTACCATACCTGGGTCCAACAGAGTTGAAAACCTAGGCGCTCTTTCCATCCCTCTCTCGCATACGCCATGGTGGCTTCGATCTGGACACATCTCACTATCTCTCTCTCACGTTTATGCTTCGATTTGGACACCGCTCGTCGCGTCGTGGATCTGCTTCACCGTCCCGATCTGGTTATGTTTGTTCTTTTTGGTATGTTGATTTGGGGGTTTGGTATGTTAATTTGGGAGTTCGATCTAGTTGATGTTTTTGTTCTTTTTGCAGCAAGAAGAAGATAGAGGAGGTGCTGGTTGCTGGTTCAGCCAAATCTGGTCCGATCTGGTCGAGGGACAATAAGCTTATGGTTCGATCTGGTTCATTGCATGTTCGATCAGGTTCTCTTCTCTCTCTCTGGTTCGATCTGGTTCTCTTCTCTCTCTGGTTCGATCTGGTTCTGTTCTCTCTCTTATGGTTCGATCTGGTTCTCTTCTCTCTCTCTGATTTCAGGTCAAACTTTGGGAAAAAGATCTGAGATATAAGGCGTGGAGAAGGAGAGAGATCTGAGAGAAAAATTAAACATTTTTTTTTCTTTTAGGGTTTTAGTTTCTTCTTTATTTTCCTTTTCTGTAAATTCGGATCAAAAGAAGATACCCATTTTTTTTCTCTGTAAATTTCTTGCATTTCGATCTTTTTCTGGGCTTGGTTATGTACCATGGATTGATTCTGAAATGAAGTATATTTTTTAGTTATTTCTATTCTTGTTTTTAAACATCGTTGTCCTGCTTCTGATGCTGTAAACTTCGTTGTCCTGCTTCTGATTTCTGGTTTGAATAATTAGTATGATATGAGATGCAAGAGATGTAGGGAAAACGTAAATACTGGAAAAAAAAAAAAGAATAAGCAATAAACAACGCTTCTTAAAAGTAAGCACTATTTATTCCTACTCTTAGGTAGCGTTTTTTTACAAGGAAGCGCTGCTTAAAGGTGGGAATAAGTAGAGGAAGCACTGTTTATTCCCTATTTTCAACAGTGCTGCCTGAGCGCTGGTTTTTTGTAACACATTCAGCGGCGGCGAAATAAGCAGCGCTTTTAAGCACTGTTTAAGGCAAAAAATAAGCGTTGTTTATTCTCAAATTTGTTGTAGTAGAAGTTAAGATTTTGCGTATAAATTACATCTTTTGCTTTTGAATTGCAGCTTAATATATTGGGGTTTTTGTTTCTCTTTTTGTCAACGTAATCTATCATTGTTAGTTTATAATTATTCAACAGTACAAGTTTGAGATTGATGAACTTAAGATAAGGTTAAACATGTGTTCTGATTACCAATTGAAATAATAAAATGGTTGAAGCAAATTTTGATGCTTTACGTATGGGTAAAAATATAAAATATTATCCTAATTTTGAAACTTTTCAATATTTTTAGTAGATTTTATTTTAAATAAAAAGAATTTTTAAGCATTCAGCCTTATTAACTGTTTTTAAATTTTGTACACATAAATGCAAAAAATTGTTAAAATAAAATATATTATTCGATCACATATGTTTATTTCAAAATACAAATACTTTATTTACAATAGTATATCAAATTAATTAAAACAAATATTTAATATATTAGAATTACATAAAAAATAAACTTTTATATAACGTTAAATAAATTTAGTAAATAATTATCCAATTAAAAGTTACATACTTTTAAAATTATAAAAAAATTTATAAGTGATAACCACTTTGGAATGAATTGCAAAATATTTATTCTTTTTATTCATTTACAACTGACGTTTAAAAATTATTTATTATTTTCAAAAATTCAAATGAATATCTATCACTATTTTAGGAATATATTTTGTTAATTAATTAAAAAGTAATTATAGAAATATAATATATTATACATATAAAAATATTTCAAAAATTAATTTACATAAAAATATTTATTATATTTCCCGATTTATTTCAAATTTAGAAAAAAAAATATAATGAATAATCCTTTAAATATGAAAAACTTCGAAGGTGAATAAAAATGAAAATATAAATAAATAGGATAAGATACATTTCTAATAAAAGAAATAGAAAGATATAAATTCACTCGCTAATTGTAGACAAATTTATAAATAAGTGAATAATGTCAAAATATTTATTCTTGAATTGTTCATATAATATATTGACCATGGCCTCTACATTGATGATAGGTTACTAATATATTGAAAGTGTAATTTTTAATCTTATAATAAATAGTTCATATATTATTGACTTTTGAAAATATTATTTATGTTAATTTTGTACTTCTATTACAAAATGGGACAAAAGAAATCATTATACATGCAAGCATTAATGTGTCACGTCTTTAGAAATTTTTCATTCTAGATAAAAACTTGTGGTTTCTACCTGGCTCTTCAAGCTCAGGTATTGAACAAGTAAACCAATTCTCAAAATAGATACTAAAAATTAGTGGTAGAATATTATTATGAAAGTGTGTCGCAATGTTACAAATAACTTCCTGTAGTGATTTGTAAATCCTTATTTGTGACAATGATAGTCACATCTACGACACATTTTCAAATGTGGTTTATCAAGAAGTGTTTAAAAATTGTCGATAGGTAATTGTAAAAAAATCTTTTTATTTGCTTAATTTTACCACATCTGTAATATTTATTGATTTCTTATAATCTTTCCATAACTTTAAGGAGCATTTGTTAGCAACTCTATCTAATCTTCTCTAACCTTTGTGTAATAGAACTCACAAAAAGATTCTGGTTGATCAACATGAAAATGTTGTTCCAATCTACTTTTATGCCGTATGCATTATAATAAACTCTATTCTTATCAACTACTTTCAAATTTCTCTTTTACAAATGTATTCACTTCTAAGCAATGATCTTACAAACCATCTACCATATTTATCCTCATGTAGAATAATTTTTATGCACAAGTTTTGCCAAATTAATTATGGTACGCTTCTAAAATCCAATCTCCTATATAGAAAATATCACTTTTATAAAATCTAAATTAACCAATATTTGTCAAAATATAATATTAAAACTCTTTAAATTAGGTCAGTAATATCAACTACAACTATAACAAGGGTATTTTAAAAAACAAAAAAAGACACGTAACACCCATGCATCACACGGGTCACGTTCTAGTTATTATTTAACTCGATTTGGTCATCGACTAAATCAAAATATGAAATTAGTGGATTATTAGTTCAACTAATTAATTTAGTCGTTTATTGAACTAGTTAAACAGTCTCTCTCTCAACCACATGTATATTAAAATTTTTAAAAATTACAATATAAACACTAAACATATTTTATTAAGTTTAAAATATATATTAGGCTAGATTTGTAATAATATATCACCCAATGTGTAGCGACTTGACAAGGAACCATTACATTTTGAGGGAAAAAATCTCAACGGACATTCAATTGTTGTTTGTCCCATCAATGCTATGGAATGGTACGTTGTTGATAGCGATTTCGTGTGTAACTGCTACTTTAGTGCCATGCGTAACACTGGGTTGCAGTTCATGGATAAAAGTTGTTATTGGACGGAATCACTACCTATGTGCATTTGTCAACGCAAAGTTTTTAGAGGGTTTATTCTTTTGACATTTTGAGTGATTATATGTTCAAAAAGAGCATGTTATATGTCTCGAGACATGTTAAGTTTCCAAAATTCTCAACATTCTATATTTAATTTAGAGTTCATTCTCATTCTCTCGCGCTTTATTGCGCTTCGCTCTCTCTATAAACCTTAGGTCTTTTTTTGATTCACTCTCGCTCTTGCTCTCTCTACAAACCCTAGTTCTCTCTCTGCTTTTCTCTTGTTCTATGAACCTTCACAATGTGGCCCGCATTTCCTCTTCGAAGCTCTCAACCATCGTAATGAGTCGTATGCATCTTTGTTGTCATTTGTAATGCCATAACTTGGTTCTCTATTCATGTTTGTGGAGGGTCCTTCAATTCTGCAAGTTACATGGTCAAGTGCTAGGAATTTGACTGCAACAAAGGTTGAGAATATCTGTATAGTTCATCCTACAATAGAGGTAACTTGAAAACAAACATAAATTGTTTTTTGTGCTCTTTTTTTCATCTTTTTTGTTAACTCTCCAATAGTATCTCTATTGATCAAGCCATTTTTCTTCACTTGTATGTATGTATGCATTGTGATTGTACAATCTTTTTAAATATCTTATTACAAATTATCCAATTAAGTTTTATTTCATATATTTTTATAAATAAATGTTCGCAAAAATATTTATTGCTACAGGCACACAGTGTAGACTATCACTACGTAAAAAACATATCTGATGGACACGCAAATGGGTAACACTTGTAAAGCGTTATCTGCGTCGTTAAAGATATAATGTGTGCCCAAGAACACGTTATCCGAGTGGTGCAATCCGATAACACGTTCGTGTGTAAGCATTATCTAAAGCTTCAATTCAGATAAAGTGTTTTTGGAAACACACTATGGGAAGTTGGAACTCTTAAAACACGTTCTGAAGCAAGCGTTGTCTGAGTTAATATTTGTTTTGAAATATCTTTCTCCGTTTTCTCATTCCCCCAATATAGATGCATAAATAAATGAGTAGTAGTGCACAATACATATAAGAAATACATATGTCGAAGCAGATAAGAGAGAAAAGCAAAATAACTCATCCTTAAATAACTAACTTACATACAAATACATGTCTCAAAATTCAAACTTAATGATTATCAGGCTAAATACATTTGAAAAGTTAAATGCAATAACCTTAACTAACAAACTTATAACTAATTACTAAAAGCTTGGGAGATTGGGATCTTCGGTGATAGAAGAGTCTGTTTTCGATGGCAATGCTCCAGGGGGAAGGAAGGCCGACGAGAATGTGAGGGAGACGAAGATGGTGCCTTTTTTTTTATGTGGGGCATTAATTTCGTCAATGAGTTTCTGAGTGACAAGGAAATCGTTGCAGTCATCAAAGAGATCATGGAGTTTGAGGGGGAAGGACAGGGACAGAGCCAGACTTGAATCATAACAGGGGCCAATTATAAAAATTATACTTCATTTAACAAATATATATGCATCAAATTTCATACAAAATATTAATAATATATATTACAAAATGATAATAATTATATACTCCAAAATGTTAATTACATTAAAAAAAATTATAAATCAAAACTTAGATAAGTTGGGTCCCGGGGGCTCACTAGAGTCAGAGAAAGCCTTGAGGGATATGAGCCAAATCCTTATTGACTGGACCAACCTTCGTTGGCAATTACATTCTAAATCTATTAAAACATAGAACACATCTCCTACATATGTCATGAAAATCTTCCATAATTGAATCAACACTAAACTTTTCAGTAACTTTCTTTTCAATGTATAGTGTATACTAAGAGTTCATCTTCTATCTTATTGCGAAGTGTAGTTTTGACTATATTCATAGCTGAAAAAAATCGCTAGTAGAAGCAAGAAGTGTGAGAATACGTGTTACTACTATATACACACAGACTACAAGTTCTCCCCAAGGTATTTTCTATCCTAATCTAATATGTTTTCTCACAACTTTTTATTAGTTTTAAAATAAAAGAAAAATGAACACAATAATTTCACGCATGCATAAGACCATAATTATACAGAAGAATGTGGAATTAAAAACATAAAAGAAAAGCAAGATACAGTGATATGCATGTACACATGAAACACCGATACTATTTTTTTGATAAATGAGAAGAACAAACTAATGGAAAGAGAGAAAATTAAAGACGTATAGCTTTTAATATAAAACAAAGTAATATTCTTTCAATATTACTATTAAAAAGATTGCAAACCAAAGACGTAAAGCTTCTAAAATCCAAATATTCAAATAAATAATAAATCTCAGATAATGACTTAAAGCTTCTAATAATAAGATTTTAAACTATTAATATATATGATTCTGTTTGCGTGAAAAAATCAGCTGAGGGATTCGGCTAACATCCAGCCGATAAATTGATTCCTGTTTAAGCGATTACACCGAGAACGGAACTCTGATTCTCGATTATGGGTTCCCCAACTGCTCCAGAAAGCGTTGAGTGTGATGAATCTACGTTATGCTAAGGCTAAGACTAAGATACATGGAGTCGGCTAAGATAAATGCTGTAAAAAGCTGATAAATTGCAAAAGAAATAGTTGTTTGATTGATTTTTCGTGTGTATCGTGGGTTAACCGTTCTCCCATCGGCTGGGCAAACGATTTATCACGTGTTAAATGCGTTGGAGACTTTCAAAAGCTAGCTTTAGTTATTTTAGCACCAAAGTCCATGACTTTCACATATTTAGCCCTTGGTCGAGCTTCAAAGCTCTATATTAATTAAAATTAAAGTAGCTCAGCCGATGAGACCATAATAATCGGATATTTCCTTTATCCGCATCGGCTAAACTCTTTAATAATCGGCTGACCTCACGATGCTCCCTGAACTTCTAACATTTTCCCTTCTAACCTCGGCTCAATGGGACCAATTTTCGGCTATCAATCTGATCGGCTTATCCCACGCATCGGCTATTCCCTTCATCGGCTGTGGCTGATATTTTCTGGTGATAACAATTGCCCCCTACATCATTTCAGCTGTAAATGCTGGATTGATGTATCGGATAAGATTCGAGTTTCTGAAAACGTCAATCGGTAGTCACTTTATATGCATTTAATGTCACCCATTATGACCTGAACGACTACTTTTCCCACACCCGATGACTGCGCTGCTATCCGATAATATCTTAACAACTCTCATCGTTGGCCGTGCGAATGATTCCTCTTTAAATAGCTAGCCCCATTCGTTCTTCTTACTATTCAGGCATTTTGAATTCTTTTGAATCCTTAAACCGTAGCTTCCTTTCTGCACATCTTCTTCTTACGACAATGTCTTCAGCGTCCGATTCTCAAAATCATGAACATAGCTACGGCGGCCATGACTCTTTGGACGAGTCTTCTCACTCAACCGACTCTCACTCCTCAACTCAAGAGACGACCGGGTTAGCCGAAGGCATCATACCTCCTCTTTATCCGATTCAAGGTTCTCTCACTTTGCGGCCGTCCACCGACCTGCAGGGTGGTGCAATGTATCTTAGAGAATATCTCTCCCCGGACACATATGGTTTACCAATAGTTTGCGATTGGTTTACCATTAAACGGTGCCCAGCCGACATAAGGCCCTGGCCCCGCACCACTGCCGATTACCTGAGTTGGCACTCTAGGATGGCTGAGGCAAAAGGCGAGGAGTGGAAAAGAATGGGTCTTTACGATGCCATCATGCTGTCGGCTAAAGACCTTCAACTCAACATCGGTCTGATATTCGGTTTTCTCGGCTATTGGTCCGTCACCACCAATACCTTTGTGTTTCCTTGGGGAATGGCCACCCCTACTCTTCTTGATGTGGCGGCCATTACAGGTTTACCTTTGGCTGGTCAAGAAGCCCCGAATCTATACGACATTTCAACCTCCAACATCAAGATTGTCCATGATCGGAACAACTCCAGCTATTCTGCCTTCATTCTAGCCAATCAAAAGGGAAGAGGCACCGCGGTTTCTGATGCTGAGCATTGCGCCTTCCTCTTGTATTGGTTTAGTAAGTACTTCGTCTGTACCGGCTCTGTCGCAGTCGTTCAAGAACTTCAAGTATACGTGGCCCAAGCTGTATCGGGTAGGCAAGTTGCTTGGGGATCACTCTTCCTCTGCTACCTTTATAGGGCTTTGTTCAACATGTTGGATCGGTTGCACCAAGGTATCGACTTAAAGAACACTTCAGGTCCTTTATGGTTCCTGTAACTATGGATTACCCTTTATTTCCCGGAGTTCATTGAACCTTCTCTCAGTATTCACTCTCTTCCGGCCGGGGCGCAGACGTTAGCCGAGCATTTGCGATTGACTCCACTTCAGCAGGTAACTCCCTTTGATGTGGTGGAGAAAGTACATATCTTGACGAGAATTTCTCAAGATTGGCAGCCGATCTTTGAAAGACGAATCGGCCCGGATTGGATATTCACCACGGCTGACCAAAGCATTTCTCGGGAGGCGCATGGAACTATGGTTCTCAATTGGAACCGTGTTTTGACCGCTAGAGACATCCTTGGTGGGCTAAAGCCAAATTCCAGGAATAACAAGACCACAGCTGAACTTTATCATCCTAACTGCGTGGCCCGTCAGTTTGGGTTATTACAGCATGTCCCTTGGCCATACCTTAGCAAAGTACCAGCAATAGGGAGAACTAACCTATCGGCTGAAGAGGTGAAGACCTTGGCAGCTTTCAACTTGGAAAAACTGAACAACTTCCAATGGGCCTCATTTAACCCGTCGGCTGGGGAAACCTCTGCCTTTGCTAATTGGTGGCCTTCGGCTAAGGATAAGATGTTTCAAGACTCTTTATCTAGTTATTTCATAAGGCTCGCCATGCCTCTCGACAGCAGTCCCGATGATGAAAGTGATGATGATGATGATGAAGATGAGGCGGTGACTGTTCCCCCTCTGAAGATGGTAAGGCCAGAGCCGACGCATAAGACTAGGGTTTCTGCTGCCATGAAGGGTGAGTATTCTTGTCTCATTTTGCTTTTCCTTACTTTGCAAACGCATCGGCTAACTGCTTTCTTGACAGCCAATCCAACCCCTAGAGTTGTCATTATAGACGACTCTCCTCCTCCGAGTAAGAAGAAAAGGACAAGATCTGGGGGAATTCGTATTGACGAACCTTCTGCTGCAACCCCTATCTCCCGGAAAACCAAGACGGTATACGCTGGCAAGGGTAAACAGATAAAGGTAAGTACCTCTGTTTTTTACTGTTTCTTCAAAGCTTTGTCATAATTCTGACCCTCGGCTCATTTTGACTGTAGAAACAACGTACTTCGGCTCCATGGTCGCCTCCTCACAAGGTTGCCCCCTCCCAATCTCTAGGGGCGCGAGGGGTTTCTTCGGCTGGTCCTCAATCCGAGGCAGCCCACCGGCCGGCTCCCGCTCCTCCAATAGCTGAGGCTCACAGCCCAATACAGGTATCGCCTTTTTCTCTTTTCTTGTGATTGCTCACTCTATGTTGGTTTGGCCCTAACTTGTTTGTGCTCTGCACTGCAGTCGGCTAGGGATGAATCCCCTATTGCCCATAGGACTCCTCCTCGTCAGTCGACTTCATCTATCCAGGTTTCAGAGGAAGAACTGCAGCAGTATTTTGCTTCGGCTGACCCGTTGCAAAAGGTCTCCTCACCCTCCTCTAGTCACCTGGAAAAGGTGGACGAGGCCTTGATGGGAGAGATCCCCACCGATAAGGGTAAGGTAGCCGATTTGAGGGCTTCCCTTTTCAAACTATCCGACTCTCCTGATGTTCCCTCCACCAGCCGACAACTGTACCGTCAAATGGCGCTACAAGTAAATGACATCTCTGCGGTATATCGGCTGTGCAAGGAGAATTATGACCATGCCACTCAGGACCTGCAACGCCTCCGGGATCTCCAAGCTCAAAGGTCCTCTTTCTTGTCCTCTTATCAGGCAGTCGACAAAGATCGGCAGGCCGACCTAGCTAGGAAAGGTGAACTTAAAGACCGGTTAGCTCGGCTGAATTCGGAGCTTACTCTAATTCAAAACGAAATCAAAGAGCTAACACCCCAACTTGAGCAACTTGACGCGAGACTGGAGACCCACACGGAGAGGCGTTTCAGCTTATATGTTCAGGCTTCCTCTCTGGACCCAGACATTTTACGACTCACCATCCAAAAAGATGGTTTGGAACAGGATATGCAGAAGGGTAGAGAAGGCATAGACTCGGCAAACCATCAGTGGGATGGATCATGGCTCTTCTTGAATCAAAGTAGGAACAATCTTCAATACCGTCGGTAGGCAGTGCAGTTCGGAGTTGAAGAATCGGCTGGCCGCTTTAAAAACCGTCCCTGCCGATGTGGTGGCTACTGAAGCACCGGCCATCGATGGGACCGACTGCTATTCTTCCTTCTGGGCCAGAAGACATGGCTGTAGATGCAGCTGAGATTGTTGAGGCAGTAGTTGTGAAAGTGCAGACTGCACCAATTGAAGCTCCCAACCAAGAAGAGGTGGCCGATCCTATTGAGAAGGTTGATCCTCAAGAGGCAGCCAAGCCTGCCAGCACCCCTAACCAAGTTGAACCAGCCGATCCTGCTATGGTTGTTGATTCCCCAGTTGCAGCCACTCTTGACCCAATGACTAGTTATTTTTTGTTGTCTTCAAGTATTTTTGTTGGCTAGGTGGCCGGCCTGTGGTCACCAGAACATTTCCCTGTTTTGTCTATGAATAGCTTCCTTTATTGTTCTAGTATGCTTTGCCAAACCGTGGGGTAGTATTTCTTCAGATACTTGCCATTTACGCTTCTATTCATTTCTTCGCCTTGCATGTTAACTAGCCGATACGCGTTTCCTGCGAATACTTGACTAACCGTGAATGGACCTTCCCAATTTGGTGACCACTTACCGAATTTAGGGTCCTTGACTCCTATTGGTAAAATAGTTTTCCAAACTAGGTCACCCTCAACAAACTTCTTCAACTTAACATGTTTGTTGTAGGCACTGGCCATTTTGCGTTTGCTTGCCTCAATTCTTTCTAAAGCCATTAACCGATCTTCATCCAACTGATCCAGCTCCATAAGCATGGCTTGCTGATACTCTTCTAGGCTTAAGGAATTCTGTTTCGCCACCCTTAGAGAAGTGACATTGATTTCCAAAGGCAAAACCGCATCTTGGCCGTAAGTCAGCCGATATGGAGTTGTGCCCGTGGCCGTTGACTTGGAATTCCTTATGGCCCATAAAGCCTCATCCAGAGTTAAATGCCATGTTCTGGACTTGTTTTCCAAATTCTTTTTGATCAGATCGACGATAATCTTGTTGGTTGCCTCGGCTTGTCCATTGGCCTGTGCATAATATGGGGATGAATGTATCAACTTAATCCCAAACTGCTGAGCAAAGGCAACCACCTTATCTCCAGTGAACATAGTTCCCTGATTCGTGGTAATGGTCTCTGGAATCCCAAACCTGTATAGGATCTGGTGTTGAATGAATCGGATAACGTCATCTTGCTGTACCTTGACCATCGGCTGAGCCTCCACCCACTTAGTGAAGTAATCGGTTGCCACAATAATGAAATTGTGTCCTTTGGAAGATGGTGGATGGATTTTGCCGATCAAATCCATGGCCCAGCCTCTAAATGGCCAAGGCTTCACCACTGGATGCATCAATTCAGCTGGTACCCTTTGAATGGGACCATGCAACTGGCATTCTTCGCATCCTTTGGCGTATTGAAAGCAATCGGCTGTGATGGTAGGCCAATAATAGCCATGGCGATAAATTAACCATTTCATAACAGGCCCAGCCCTATGCGAGCCGCATATGCCTTCGTGAACTTCACCCATAACCCTTAGGGCTTCATTTTTATCTATGCACTTCAACAGTACCCCATTCATGCTTCTCTTATACAATTCATCATCAAGAAGCACATACCTTAGAGCTCGTCTCCTAACTTTGGGGTTAGTTCACTTAGAAGAATCTTGTAAGTACTCAATCAACTCGTTCCTCCATGACTCGATTTGGTCTGCGACCATTACCTCGGCTGGTAATTCGTCGTACTCTAAAGTCAGCAAAGAATTCCTATACCCGGAGGCCTCTTGGGCCAGATCGTTCGCCTCCATATTAGCTCCTCTAGGGATGTATGACACCTTTGCATCAATAAACTGGTGAATCAATCTGTCAGCCGTTGCATAACGCGCCAACAGATTTGGGTTGTTGCACCCATATTCTTTGGTTAGTTGTCTGACCACTAACTGGGAGTCGCCCTTTACATGAATGTACTCAGCGCCCATCATGGCTAACAACTTTAACCCTATGATCATGGCATCGTACTCGGCTTGGTTATTAGTTAAATCTGGGTTTAGCCGATACGCAAACCTCCACATCTTCCCATCTGGGTTGGTAATTGTCACTCCGGCCCCAACTCCTTTCTGGGTTTTGGACCCATCAAAAGTTAGGACCCAAGGCAATAGGTTTATGCAAGTAATTGGGGGTATCCAAGGGTCATCAACTTCCACGCAGGGATGTTCTGCCAGGAAATCGGCTAGTGCCTGACCCTTGACAGCCCTTAATGGGACGTATTTCAACGCGAAGGCAGTGAGCTTAATGGCCCACTTCATCAAGCGACCTTGTAAGACAGGCCTATTAAGCAAGTACCTAACAATGTCAATTTTGCATAAAACTAATATTTCATGTGGCATTAAATAATACTCAAGTTTTGTACAAGCGTAAAACAAAGATAGGCACAACTTCTCCAATGGAGTATATCTGGTCTCAGCATCATTGAGACTTCGGCTAAGGTAGTACACCGCTCTTTCAGTTCCATCTTCAGCATCCTGTGCTAACAGGCAGCCGATAGACTCTTCAGCGGCTGCAATGTAAAGTTTCAAAGGCTTCCCTGGCATGGGAGGCACCAAAACTGGTGGACTAGCTAAAGCCTTCTTTATTTGTTCAAAGGCCTCTTGCTGTTCAGGGCCCCACACCATCTCTTCAGCACTCTTGAGCTTTAGCAAAGGGGAAAAAGCCTTCATCTTACCAGCCGAATTAGCTATAAATCTTCTCAAAAAGTTGATTTTACCTAGCAGGCTCTGCAACTCCTTTTTGTTCCTGGGTGGTCTAGCCTCCATCACTGCCTTGGCTTTGTTTTGGTCTATTTCAATGCCCTTTTGATGTACCAAGAAACCGAGGAAGTTGCCAGTCGATACACCAAACATGCACTTTGCAGGATTCATCTTCAAATTATGGATCCTCATCCTCTGTAAAGCCTGTTCCAAATCGGCTAAGTGGGCTTTGAAGTCTTTGGATTTTACCACCACATCATCCATGTATACTTCCATAGTCTTGCCGATTAGATCATGGAAGATAGCGTTCATTGCTCTCTGGTAGGTGGCCCCAGCATTCTTCAAGCCGAATGGCATCATTAACCATTCATAAATTCCCGGTGCCCCAGGCACCTGAATCTGATCTTGTGAGTGTCCTCCTCGGCTACAAGTATCCGATTATAGCACGAGTACCCGGCCCATGAAGGTTAAAATACCATGTGTGGCGGCTGCGTCGACTAACATATGCGCCCGCCACAGGCATCACATATTCGATCCTTTGGGTGGCTAAATTCAAGTCTCTATAATCAATACGGACTGAATCTTGCCATTCTTCTTCTTGACAGTACTATGTTGGCTAACCACTCTACGTACCTGGCTGTTCTGATGAACCCAGCATTGAGCAAACGCTCGATTTCCGCTTTGATTTGTGGGATCAACTGAGGATGGTATCTTCTAGGTGGCTGCGTATGCGGTTTGAATCCCTCCTTGATCGGTAGCCTATGCTCTACCAATTCGTGCTAGCCAGGCATCTCATGATAATCCCATGCAAAGCGATCTTTATATTTTTCAGTGAGGCTACCATCTCTTCCTTATCCTCTTCCCCAAAGAATCCGATTTGCGTTAGCGAGGCTCTTCTCGAGTTCCTAAATTGAGGTTCTCCAAGGGTCTTATGATTCAAAGGTTGGCAAAGTCCTCCGAATAGGTGATTCAAACTCCATCGGCAACTCCGTGATCTCGCTGTAGATGTGAGGCCATCGCCTTGTTGTTTGTCTATCGGCCAGACTCATTACGTGAGATTCAATCCTAAAAGCCTCTAGTCGGTCCCATAAGTCCCGCACCACCTGGTGTCTTTAAACATATCAAACCTCCGTGGCTAGCCGTGGTTCGGCTAATTGCTCAATCTTGAACCCTGGGTGTCAAGTTACTGTGATTCCCAAGATCCTTCCTCGTATTCCTCGATGTGACTATGGGAGCCACAGAGGGAGAGTAGAACAAGGCTTCTAGACTTTGTACCTCAGCTGGGAATGGATTGTCATCAGCTGAGACTATTTCAATTTTATCCCCTTCCCAAAAAATGAGCTTCTGATGCATGGTGGAAGGTAAGCACTGGCTGGTGTGAATCCAATCTCTCCCTAGCAGGACTGCATAAGATGGTTTGCCATCAATCACAAAAAAAGCTGACTTGATGCTCTTGGGGCCAACTGTAATCTCGGCTATCAGGATTCCTAAGGCAGACGAAGCCTCTCCCATGAAGCTAGCCATTTTCATGTTAGTTGGGATCAGGTCTTCTTCAGACTTGTTCAGACTCCTCAAGGTGGCCACAGGCATCACATTCAATATCGCCTCATTATCAACGAACACTCGACTGAAGGCCTTGCCATTGATGTGGGCTCTCACATACAGGGGCTTCAAGTGCTTCATCATGTCTTCAGTTGGCCTACCAAATATAGTACCCAAAGCATCTTTTGCCGTGTCATCGGCTAAAGTTGCCCATTCTGCTTCTTCCATAAATACGTCTCATTCTAAGTGTTCGATCTGGGGGTAACCAGCCCAGAACTCACTTGGGATCAGGCTAACCACCTCGATGGCGGCCATCAATCCGGCTTCACTCTCATCTGAGAGATAATCCAAAATTGAATCTCCTCGGTAACCAGACTCTAAGATCGGCTCGTCATTACCATTTAAGCAGTTTGTGTATATGTGAATATGCCCTTCCTCTTCATCAGGCTGGCCTATGTCTGCCTCGGCGTCCAGGAGTGTCACTGGGGCCTCCTTGGTTTGATCAGTTTCAACTTTGACAGGCTCCAAACCGCAAGGTCCAAAGCCACCTGTCAATGGCTTCGCCACTTTAGCTTCGGGATCTCCTTCTTATCAATTTGCCTTGGCATCGGCTATCATCTGTAGGGTTTGTTTCATTCTTTGCAAGGATCTAGCCCTCTGCAGCCTTCTCTTCTGCGTTCTAGTCAGTGTGACTGGTTTGAACTCTTTCTTCTTCGGAGGTTGATTAACCACCCACTTCCCTTCTTTGACATTTGCGGTGGCTTGATCATCCTCTGTGGTTTGAGTTCATCATCATTCCTTACGGTTATGCGAAGAGGACATTCCCCCCTTCGATATTGAACTCGCCACTCTTCTCTTAGACTTTGGGAGAGGCTCCTCGATGATCTGGGCATACTCGGTGGGCTTGGTGAGGTTCCCAGTTGAGTTTGCCCCCCAGTCTCCTGAGCATGCGGCGCTCTCTCGGCGCCTTTGCGTGCATGTTGCGATCTTGGTGATCAACTCGTTAGTCAAACGTCCGGTTTGGGAGGTTTACCATGGAATCGGCTCGAAGATGGCTGGCCCCAGCGTTTTTGGTGACACCGGTGGGTTTCCCGATCTGTCGAAACACAGATCCTGGTGACCTCTTGGTTTCTTTTGGATTCTTCTTTGGGCATCCAAACACTCACGATAGATTGTTCCTCTTATTGGCTGGGCCGATCGGGCCTTGAGAAAGACACCATGGCCATGGTTCTGGTGAGAATGGGTTGGTGTCTCGACATCTCGGCTATGCTCTTATCGGCTAGCTTGAACCTACCCTCCTTGATAGCCTTCTGTATGGCCTTCCTGAAAACTACACAGTTAGCTGTAGAATGGTTGTATGAGTTGTGCCACTTACAGTATTTCTTGTTCATCAATTCTTCAGGAGGTGGAACCCGATGCCCGTCTAGCAGCCGAATTTGCTTGTCCTTGAGCAAGTAATCGAAAATCTGGTCTGCCTTGGTTATGTCAAAGGAGTACCCTGCCCTATCCTCTGTTGACTCAGTTTCTTTGGCTTTAGCGGCCTTCAATGCTGGGCAGGAATAGCTCTTCCCTTTGACTATTTCGGCTACCATCATATCAGTAGTAAGGTCAGCCGTTTTGGAGTCAGATTCCTCTGCTTCTATAATAGAGACTAGATGGGGACCCTTTCCTCGGTTAGCCCTTCGTTTTTCCTTTTCCTGGATATATTGCTCAACTCGGATAGCCCTTTCTGCCAGCTGATTCAAATCTGTGCAGGCTTGTCCTACCAACTTCTCCTTCAATCGCGGTGCATGTTGTTAATCACCATAGAAGTGTATTACGCTTCGTGGAATTGCACGTAACATTTCCACTGCTTTCTTTCTCAATCTTTCAATATAATCAAGAACCGAGCTCATCAACTTGTTGCTGAGACTAGTTAGATCGATTCACATTACCTGGGGTTGCAGCCAATAAAATCTATCATGGAAACACCTCTCCATGTCATTGATCTGTCTGAGTTTGGAGGCAAGGAGGAGTACCAGGTGAACGCCGTCCCGATGAGTGATAATGGGAAGAGCTGAAGCTTGTGATACTCATTCTGGCTGCTTTCACCACACTGGGCTGTGAAACGCCATATGTGCTCCATGGTAGACTTGCCATCCTCCCCTGAGAATATGGTGAAATATGGAGTTTTGAATCCCCTAGGGAGAGGAACCATCCGATCCACCCATTCAGTGCGGTTTCTGTAACAGGGCGGTCCAACGGCTTTAATCAGATCCCAAGTACTTCTTGATGGTATTTGCGATCATTTCTGGGTCTATCAAATGAGAGGCTCCCTGCCGATTATCTTGTGGATTCAGCTGGGGCGCACTCTGACCCACTGGTCTCCAGGGGGAAGCCTGTTGGAACGAATTCTGAAGGTTAAAGGTATTTGGTGGAACATTGCCTAGAGGTGGATTAGTAGTCCATTGCTGCTCTGGACCATATTCCCCAAAACCTCCAACCTGAGTCCTTGGAACAGCCGATGCATTCTGGGGTAAAGGTGGAACAGTATTCCATGTCCGCTCTCCCCATAGTTGCCGGTAGATTCGTAGTATATTTGAACTTCTTTGGAGGGTATGGCGTGGGGGATTTGGTTGCGGTAAGCGAGAATGGTGGATTGTTAGCATTCCAATCCCCGATAAGCTTCACTGAACCATAACCAGGGCTATCGGCCGCCAATTCGGCCGTCCATATGAATTTGCTCGCACAAGGGGCCATGCGTTGGAGCATACGACATTATCGCGGCAAACCGATATGTCCAACCGTGTTAATTGGTCTCCGGGCCATGTTGATCTGCCCATACTGTAGATTCGCTTGATCAGGTGGCACCACTTGCCCCCCAGCATGGAGTGGTACCCATGTATTCTGCTGATCACCGCGCGTGCGGGTTGGTGGCCCTCTGCCGGTAGTGGTATGGGTTGTGTCTGAAGGGGCCCAGTTTGAACCACATTCGGCTGAGGCTGCCAAACCTGACTGCCTTGTGCATGCTGGGTTTGCCCGTTCCCCCTTGCCAACGCAGAACTAGCCGAGTGTTCACCTTGTTGTCCTCGGCTGCTTTCCATGTCTCTCGCCTGCTGAACCTCGTTATGCACCATGGGTCTGACAATGTCTGCCAACTGCCTTGACACTTGGTACATAATGTCATGAATTCCCATATCAATCTGCTGCCTGATGAAAGAAGTGGTCATGACCACTGGAGCTTCGGCATTCTCTGGGTTATTCATTTCTGCCAGGTGGTGCGAGAGGCGGGATGTCTTCAATCGCTATGGGCATACCCGAGGTGTATCTTTGACTCGTTGTTCTTGCGTGATGGGGTTCTTTTGGGATTCGAACTTCGACTCCATGTTGTTGTTGAGTTTCTTCCGGACCTCAGGTTCATACACCAAGCGTGATCCTTGCTGGAGAATCAAACTCGCCCTTCAATTCACCTATGGTCCCACCCGTGTGCCAAACTTGTTTGCGTGGAAAAATCAGCCAGGGATTCGGCTAACATCCACCGACAAATTGATTCTGTTTAGCGATTACACCGAGAACTAACTCGATTCTCGATTATGGGTTCCCCAACTGCTCCAGAAAGCATTGAGTGTGATGAATCTACGCTATGCTAAGGCTAAGACTAAGATACATGGAGTCGGCTAAGATAAATGCTGTAAAAAGCTGATAAATTGCAAAAGAAATAGTTGTTTGATTGATTTTTCGTGTGTATCGTGGGTTAACCGTTCTCCCATCGGCTGGGCAAACGATTTATCACGTGTTAAATGCGTTGGAGACTTTCAAAAGCTAGCTTTAGTTATTTTAGTGCCAAAGTCCATGACTTTCACATATTTAGCCCTTGGTCGAGCTTCAAAGCTCTATATTAATTAAAAAGTAGCTCAGCCGATGAGACCATAATAATCGGATATTTCCTTTATCCGCATCGGCTAAACTCTTTAATAATCGGCTGACCTCACGATGCTCCCTGAACTTCTAACATTTTCCCTTCTAACCTCGGCTCAATGGGACCAATTTTCGGCTATCAATCCGATCGGCTTATCCCACGCATCGGCTATTCCCTTCATCGGCTGTGGCTGATATTTTCTGGTGATAACAGATTCTTTTATGCAAAGAAGAAAACCAAAAACCAATACTTTATTGTAAAGAAAGAAAAGAAAGTAACCTCAGTTTTGTTGAGGAAAGTAAATTAGAAATACAACACTAGGGGCTAGATCGATAAGAAACAAGTGGCTCTAAAAAGAAACGAAAATAGCATACATGTTACTAACAAATTTAAAAATATAACCAGGGGCCCAAACCCTTGAAATGTATAACGTGGGTCCATCCCTGGGGAAGGAGGTTGAGGGTGGTGTGGGGGCTACCGGGAGAAGGGTGGGGACAGATGGGGATGGGGGAGAATGTTGTGCGCTCTCTTACTTAATCTCAAGTAACTATATATCCTTTTACATGGACGGTTGATTTCAAACATCACTATATCCAATGGCTCTTATACGATGTCTACGGATGAACCATTTATCAAATGGTCCATGTTATAAATGGCAATTGTTTAGACATCTACTAGCATTTAGCAATATCAGTTGTCCGTGTAGAATGTTTTTAAAAAAAAAAATCAATTTTACATTAAAGAATTGAAAGAATACACGTGTTCAAACTTCAAAACAAAAGATCAAGCCTAATCAAATATTTGCAAATTACAAATAGAAGTTAAGTGTGAACAAAGAATCAGACGAAGGAATCAACTTTGGGTGCCATATTTCCAAACAATAACTTCAAGTCATTCTGCAAAGGTGTTAAGTTCAAGTCCAAACACATAACCCTCTTACTATTCGATCTTTTCAGAACCGGGGCTTTCGCAATGACTTGGTTTATAGAAGGAGAAAACCCTTCATTGAAGGCAATTCTGTGCCTTCTCATGTGTCCCCCCAATGCTTGTCCCAAAGAGAATTCCCGACCGCATATGTAGCACTCGTGCGTTTTGGGTTTATTCCACAAACTCAGAGTTTGGGCCTGTACTTTGAGTTCTGGCCCATCTAGTTTGGGCTTCTTGTGGCTAGCCCTGTGGCCACCGAGGGCTTGAAACGAAGAAAACTTGCGGTTGCAAGTGATGCACTCAAATTCTACAGGACCAAAACGTTTCTTGGGTTTGTTTTCTCTGGGATGAGAGAGCAGCACGAGACAATTTGCCAAATCTATACTTTCTACTACTTCATCTCTCTGTCTCTTCATGGCTATGTACTGAAAAAGAATTATTCTAAATATGCAATGTGATTAAGGCGGAGAAATACGCAAAATAATGTGATTTAGATGTGATGGTAACATTAGGATATAGAGATTGGTATTTATAGGCTGTTGGGGACAAAGTCAAGGACTTTGACTTATTTAAATAAGCCAACTCTTGGAGGCTCTTTTTTGTTTATTAATGAATTATTAAGGAATGTTTCAAATCTATGGAAACTTGTAAAATAAGAGTTTTAAGTTTTTACAGGTTGTTGGACTGCCTTCCAACAACTTGTATATAATGCTTACCGAATTTGATGATCGAATGCATGTTGGAAAATAATAACCGTGTAGGAAGCAATGTTGTTTTGGTTTTGGCGTGCTACGCAGTGAACCAGAACCAGTCGTGTGCGGCGAGCTGCCACCCAAGAAGCAAGTGGGATCCTTCTTTGAAACTTGGAAGTTGGAATGCGGTTGATAAGAATTTCACCGGTACTATTGTTTTGAATGGAACCCTTTTTTATTTTTTAATAATTTAGTTAAGCATAAGTAACAAGGAAGAGATAGTCTTATTCCCACTGATCAGGAAGAAAAAAAAAGGGAAGAGTCTGTTATAAAAATAAAAATTTACAAAAAAAAAATGGTAATTACGTTGTAAGAAGTTGAAATTATACTCAAGAGCGCTTGGATGAGATGGTTAGGGTCTCTTCCAGCTTAACCAGAGGTTTTAGGTTCGAATCCAGCCTTGGAAATGCAACAGCGTTAAAACTCTTGAGGAAGAGCTTTGCCGCCCATGTGGTCCGACCCGGCTCGAGGGATTAGTCTCCGCAGTTGCGCTTGGAGGATACCCGGTTTACACCAAAAAAAAGTTGAAATTATAAAATAAAAATATTTACCTTTGAGGAGGCCGGATCAAGTTATATGTTTTTTTTTAAAAAAATACTAGTACGATACCCGTGCGCGCGCGTTGTTTGTTACGCTTAATGTTTTAAGACGATAATTGGTTATAGTAAATGATATTTTTGATTCAATGAATTAAAAATTAACTAATTTTATAACGCATGTGAAAGAAATATTAAATGTGTATCAAATATTACTATTTATGTAATTGTGTGACTTGTGTACTATATATGGCTAAGATAAATAAACATGGTTAGTGTTTTCTTGATTAGATAGATAGACAGATAAAATCGATAATAGAGATAAATGCATAAAATCGATATATGCTTAAAGACAAAGAAGTTTTACCGACAATATGTAATGTTTTTCGGTCACAAATCAACAACAAAATAATTATTTATAAATAATCAAGATATTTATAAAATTGATTTATACTCAAAGATAATGAAATTATACCGACAATGTGTAATGTTTTCCTACTGATACTTGAAAGTAAGATAATATTTATAAATAATAAAAATATTTATGAAAATTTATACGTACTTAAGTAATGTTTTCCCTTCAGAACTCAAAAACAAAATAATTATTTACAAAAATTAAATACATTTATAAAAAATATAAAAAGAAATTATACTGATATGTAATGTCTCCCGTTACGACTCAAAAGCAAAATAATCAATTATAAATAACTTAAACGTTTATAAAATTGATATGTGTCAAAGACGATAAAATTATACCGATAACATGTAATGTTTCCCCGTCGAGACTTAAAAGTAAAACAATCATTTAAAAATAATAAAAATATTTATAAAAATTGATATGTGCTCAAAAATAACGTAATTATAGCGACAACGTGTTATTTTCTCCCGTCGAGAATCAAAAGCAAAATAATTATTTATAAAAAATAATAGCATTCGTAAAAACAGAATATAAAAAATAATTATAGTGACAACATAGAATGTTTTTCCGTTTAGAATAAAAAACAAAATAATTATTTATAAATAATTAAGGCATTTATCAAATTGATATGTTACAAAAAGTGATGAAATTAAACTGACAACTTGTAATGTTTCATCATCGAGGCTTTAATGGACATTTATGAAATTGATATGTTACAAAAAGTTCACATGCTTAATGTTTGATTTTGGTTCTAAAGATTAAAAGTATCATTTCCGTGCTCAATGTCCTAAAATACGTTGTAATTGGCCTATGTTATTTTGTTTTAGTCTATATATAATATAAATATTACATGAATTAAAACAAAACAAAAAAATATATTACAGAGATTATAAATCAACGTGAATCAATTGTAATATATTTAACTAGATTGGAGACGAAAATATTTTTTTTCTTCTTTAGAGATTAAAACCGAATATTAACATAAGTTGAGGGACTAAAATTTCCTAATTAAGCCTAAATTTTACTATACTTTTTTTTGATGAAATAAATTTTGCTATACATTGTATTTTTAAAGTTAAAGTTTTAAAATACAAATTACTTCATTTAAAATTTATTTTTAATCAAAATTGATTTTACAAAATTAAAGTCATCAAAAATAAAATGTATAAATGATTGCTTAAACACACGCAGCGTATTAATTATATATATTATATTGTAAGTGTGGGAGACGTGAGCAGTGAGCAGATAATGGACCACCAACTGGAAGTGGTCACTATCTTCCTTGAAACATCGAAGGACAGGCAACAAATAAGCAACATCGGAACATCGTTTCTTTTTTGTAGGAATTAATTAATGACAACGTACTATTATTATATGAGAATAACTCTGGGCTCTAGTTGTATGCGCTGCGTTGACATTTTTAGTGTAGTGGTGATGCATCGGTGGATTCTATTCTGGCAGGCTCAGGAGGATTAAATTAGAGCAATACTAGTACTTTATAAGTGTGCTTAAATAATATAAAGATTAATGTACTTAATTATTGTTAACTTGGGTTTTTTATTTGATAGTTTGGTCATTATTTCTCCATTTAACAAGCATGTTGGAACATGACTGAATCACATATTTGAAACAATTTTCCAAGTTTCTGCCCTTTTAGCTCAATTGATTCAGGTCAAAGTCTCATAATATTAAGATGTTGCATTGTGACGTATATTATCTATTTAAGAAATTTAACTACATTAAAGACACGTGTTAAAAGCTTATTCATCCATTTTTTCGCCAAAAACTAATTTTTCACCTAAAACTTAACTACACTAAAAAAACTTAACTATATTGTTAGTTCCGTTTTTCTTTATCATCAGTACTAAGCACGAGTTCTCTAAGCTATAGTTAACGCGGAAAGTTGAATCATACCCTTGTTTGTTAAAGCACAAAATAAATAGAAGAAAGTTGGAGAAAAAAGAGAATTACATTGTTTCTTCATTTGATTATGAAAGAAAAAACTATAATGTGCTCTTTTTGTAAATAAAAAAATATATTTTTATTATCCAAAAATATGTAAAGTCATTCCATTTTCTCTTTGTTTTCTCATGTGATTGTTAGAATTTTTTCTAATAATTCTTGTGGGCTACAATCAATTGTAGCCTTTTGGTTTTCCAAAAAACGGACTAATGTTATGATCCAATTGATGATGCTCAAGGTCGCAAATAAGTGATCAATAATAATATGCATTTGGATATCTAATTCTGATTTATGTAGGAGACAGTGTAGGCCCAACCACTAGGCCCATGATGTGAGGTGTCTAGTGTTGACAAATAGAGAGGCTAGGTCCCCTTTGCCGTCATGCTATTCATACGCTCGTCTACGGTTTGCCCCATTGAGAACCGAGAACCCGGAATTTGTGACCAGGCAAAGGAAGACTTAGTTCGTGATTTCAGAAGCTCTGCAAGACAGAGGCAATTTTCGGTAATCGTGATCATGTCTTCAACAAGTAAGTGCTCTAATCGGTGTTCTAATTTCATATAATAGATCATGTTAATTTTACATGTGGTATTATATGAATTAGGACCCCTTTTGAATATTTTTCTTGATGTTCATGAATCCTAGTCTTGAAAACCATAATCGTGAAATTTTTTTTTTGATAAGAATAATCGTGAATTGTTGATTAACGCTTGATAACATGATCTGCATATTCTTCAAAGGATTATATTATTTTCGGATTGTTAAATCACGATGGCTTATATCACGATGGTTTCTTTGATTCTTTTTTTTTCTTTTTGGCTTTATTTTCAGATTGTTAAATCATGATGGAGAAGTTATTATATGATTTAAAACCCGATTGTTGAACGAAATCATCCTCTTTTATTTGAAAATTTTCTTTTAAAAGCAATTTTCGTTTTCCCATTTATGGGAAATTTTGAATTATTATTTTCAAGAAATTAGGACTTGAAACAATAGGGGTTTTGTAGAAGATGATCACACAAATCTATTGGGGCCGATTTCGTAATTTTTCGTTATTTGTAGAGGGAGAAATTAGCAAAATACAGTCGTGGTTACTGTTTTCCATGGACGTGATTTTGAAGCTTATTTTTCATGTCTTGGTTGTTTAATATTAAGGATTTTGTGGTAGAATTGTTAGGAATTTAATTCTATAGAAAACTCACTAGAAATCTGAACGAAAAGGGTCGAATTCGACTAAAAATCGCGCATGAACAGTGACTCGTGCAGGGAAATACGTTTCTGCACTTCCTGAAGGTTGAAGATGAAGTTTTACACATGCGAAAGAAGCTCACTCGCGGGACAGGGAGAGTGAGAGAGAGTGTGGCCTCTACGAGAGTCCGTTTTTTACGCTGTTTTTTGCGATGCGCTCTACTTTTCGAGCTCGATTTTTTTATCTTGTTTCCATAATTTTTTCGCTGCGTTAAATAGTTTTGATAAAATATAATACATTAAATTGCTTTTTTAATTATTTTTCTAACAAAAATTAAATTGGAAATATGTTAGAAAAACAATATGATGTATTTTGGATCAGCATTGCTATTTAGTATGATAAGTTTTTATAACGAATCATGCGAAGTTTAATTTGTTTTATTTTTACCAATATATATATCCGATTTTGACTGAAAACAACGAGTAGTGGTTAATGAAATCAGGCTATTGCCTTGCCACATCATTCGTACGCATTTCGTCTCGTACCAAGAAGCATTTCTCATTCTGGATTTAATGGTAGAGTTCACTCTCCCTATAGAGTTGCGTGTGATTGTATGCTATTATTTTTTACATACGTGTTTTAATAGGCTAACTTATTACGCTGTAGAGTATAAAACATGTTGAGAATACGGATTGAATTGATGTATGACCAGTAAGGGTGCTCATTTAATGATGTACTTGCTTGTTGACTGTGTTATATGTATGGACAAGCGAAAAATGATTCATATGCAATAGTTTTTGTGTGTTGGTATGAGCCGTTACCACCAAAGTGAGACTGCTAGTATTGATTCATGAAAATTTATTTGTAGTTTGAGGAATGCTTTTAATCATTTCATGTAATTACCTGCCCAAAGGGGGTGGTTGCATGTTGTGGTTGAAAGTTGATTGAAGATTGAGTTATTGGAGAATGCATTGGGCTAAGGGATTGTCTACCCAAAGGGTATAATTTTCTGAACCCAGTATATGCTCATGGATTAACCCATTCGAGGTTTTGGCCGAAGTTAAAACCTTGGTTGGTGCATTCTACCCAAAGGTGAATGTGTCATTATACTAACCTCAATGTGATAACTTGTTTTATTCTGAGCTATATCTTGTCATGTTACATGTCTAAATACATTCATGTTTTGTCTTAACAGTGAACCATTGAATATTGCGATGCAAGTATTAATTTTGATGATTGTTAGTTTGATAAATTTTGAATTACTGAAAATTTTTCTTCTAGTTTATCAAACATATTTGGATTTAGACTTGAGCACGTATGGTTTCATTTTGAGAAATTTAACTTATTTGTTGACAAGCAACAAAAGTTGTGCTTAATTATATAAAATTATTTTTGTAATAACTTTTTTTGTCATTGGTGGTTGTACGCTATATTGAAACTTGAAAACGTTAATGTTTGTATGTGTTTTAATAACATATTAAAATTAATCGATATATGTTTTTTGTATTTTTTGTCCTTGGTGTTGAAAGTAAGATTTGATTTGACATTAATTTTATCATTGTTCTCTAATATTTATTCTATGAGCCATTTGAGAACTTATATAACGTTGATGAGGTACCATTAAGTTGGCTTCCGCTTTTGTTGGTCCTACACACAAGGATGAGGGACACACCAGGTTAATTATAAAATATATATTTTTGGTTATTGATGTATATTGTATACATGCATAAATAGATAAATTTGTTCTTAATGAGCTCTTATCTCTCTCATGTTTATGTTTGGAATATATATTTATATACGAGTGTGACATTCTTTTAGAATGTTGTGACATGTAAATTATTGGGCTCTTTTATTGGAATAATTTCTGAAAAATATTTCCATGTACATGTCAATATTTTTCATTAATGGTGATCATTGTCACCATAACTTTTATAAATTTTTGAAAATATAATATTTAATATATGTTGATTCTTTTATAGAATTTTTTCTAATAATTCTTGTGGACTATAATCAATTGTGGCCTTTTGGTTTTCCAAAAAACGGGTTAATGTTATGATCCAACTGATGATTCTGAAGCCTGCAAATAAGTGATCAATAATAATGTGCATTTGGACATCTAATTCTGATTTATGTGAGAGAGAGTGTAGGCCCAACCACTAGGCCCATGATGGGAGGTGCCTAGGGTTGACAAATAGAGAGGCTAGGTCCCCTTTATCGTCACGCTATTCATACGCTCGTCTACGGTTTGCCCCATTGAGAACCGAGAACCCGGAGTTTGTGACCAGACAAAGGATTGTTTAGTTCGTGATTTCAGGAGATATGCAAGACAGAGGCAATTTTCAGTAATCGTGATTATGTTTTCAACAAGTAAGTGCTCTAATCGGTATTCTAATTTCATATAATAGATCATGTGATTGTCTTCTTTTTACACGTTTTCTGCTCGACCATTTTATTTTCACATCCAAACATTAGGTGCATGCAATTCAAATCAAATATATCAAAAAGAAAACACCTTTCCCGTTAAAGGGCCAATTTGTGATTTTTTTTGAGTCTGTTTGAATAAAATAACTGATAAGTTAGTTTATAAAAATAGAAGTGTTTGATAAAATTTCCCTCAAAAAGTGTTTGATAAAATTAATTATAAAACTAGTTAATAAACGAAAATCGATATAAAAACATATGTCGATCTATATGCTTTTAATATGAATTATTAAATTTGAGAAATGTTTAGTAGGTGTGTTTAAATTTAAAAAATTACGTACTTATTATTATCTATAACTGAGTTTGATAATTTGATAATTCATACTCAATTTAACAAGTAATATTCTAAAATGATCGATCACATTATTTGAAGCAATTTTTCAAAGTGCAACCATAGAGCTTCTAGATCAGTTGATACATATAGTCAAAGCCTTTAACGTTACATTGGCTTCCAAGATTGTATTCTGTACTAGTTGCTTGCAATGTTAATGCAACAAAAAAAAAAAAAAAATTCTATGGCAAATTGTATCTTGAGCATTCTTCCATTTATATGTTCTATTTGAATTTTATGGTTTACATCTCATACATTAAAGAAAATGTTAAATTGAGCCAGAATGAATAAATAAAGTTATTATATTTAGACAACTAAAAAAAATAAATGACTAAAATATAGTTTGAATCAAATAAAATTGGTAAAACTTGATATAAACTAGTTTGAACTAGTTATTTTTTATTTATAGTTTTTAGTTTTATTTGATTTAAAATGTTTTTTAAGATATTTAAAGATGTACATATAGATATCTTTAGAAATTACCATTATCCAACTTTTAATTATTAATTTTTTATTTGATAAGATAAATAATATATTTTTATATTATTTTTAATTTAGTTTAAATTTTATAAATTTAAAATAATTTATTAGTTTATATATTAAATAATAATAAAATATACAGTTTATTATTATCAATTTAATCATAATTTAGTGACGGATAAATGCTATGTAATCTTCATCTTATTTACTTTACATATTTAACAAAAGTTACCTGTATAATATTTGAGATAATTATTATGATTAAATTGTGAACCCGTAAAACATTCCAATATTCGTACCCCAGACTGTCCAATACCAAAAGTAAAAGAGAAAACCTAAAAAGAACGCTACTTTATCTATCAGATAACGTGTACAGTTTCCTTAGGGCAATGTGAAACTCCGAGCATCAGTATTCTTGATTAATTAATTAACGGTTTTTTTAAAATGCGCATTAATTAATTTTTCATTTTTTCCTTAATAATCATCTATTTTCCAATTTATTTTATAGGTTGAAATTTAACAAATATCTCTCTACTTACAAAATGAAACTAAATAATTAATAAAAAAAAGAAAGTAAACAATGATTCTTATCGTGTGCAAGGTGAGTTAAGATCTTCTCTATTTCTCAAAAAAAATTGAGAGTCCATTTAGGAGAGAGATAGACACAAAAAATTTAAATGATTTAATTTTTTTTAAATAATAATAAAAATTTGTTACACCAAATCTCTTCTTTATGTCTATATCTCTCTTCTTTGTATCTATATCTCTCTTAAATAGACCCTCTATTTCTCCAAAATAAATGGAGGGAATCTTAACTTATGCAAGATTGCCCACGTTATTAATTAATTAAACACGTTATTAATTAATTACACAATGAAATGAAATTTCAAAGATAACTTATGCACACACCAAAGTTTAATCACGAATCGTCTCGACAAAAAGATCAATTATATCCAATCCTTAAATGTTTTTAAATACAAAAAATTGAAAGAATACATGATATGTCCAATAAGTGTCGATCAAATACTAATCAAAACAAAGAAAGATCTACTTTCGGTGCCTTCTTTCCAAACAATAACTTCAAGTCATTTTCCAATGGTGTCAAGTTCAAATCCAATTCCAAGCACATAACCCTCTTACTATTCGATCTTTTCAGAACCGGGGCTTTTGCAATGGCTTGGTTTATAGAAGAAGAAAACCCTTCACTAATTCTGTGTCTTCTCATGTGTCCTCCCAGAGCCTGGCCCAGAGAGAATTCCTGTCCACAAATAGAACACTCATGCATTTTGGGTTTACTTTTATTCTCCTTTGCCTCTGATCTGAGTGCTTCTCCATCAAGTTTTGGCTTCTTGTGGCTTGCCCTGTGCCCACCAAGTGCTTGAAACGATGAGAACTTGCGGTTACAAGTCTTGCACTCAAACTCCACCAAAAGGGGCTTGCTTCGTTGGGACGTACGAGAGAGAAGCATCAGACTAGTTACCAAATCCATGCTCTCTTTTCCTTCGTCTTCTCTCTGTCTCTTGATCATGGTCATGGCTATGAGCGTTGAATGTGAATGTGTAATATGTATGATTGATGAGATGGGATGGTTAGTGAGGAACACTTGAACCCGACACATGGTATTTATAGACTCGAGGATGAAGTCAAAAAGTACAACGTGGACACTAGTTTTTTGTTTAACTTTGAAACCAAGGAAAGTCCTTTTTGTTCTAAGTTGGACTTTTTGACTTGTTGTAATGACGGTAATGCCCTTAATGCTTACGTAATTGCTGAACCTAGGGCCTGGGACTTAGGGGTAACTAACTAGCTTACGCTACAGCCGCGTGGTTGCAGCGTGCATTGTTGAGCCACCGAGTAAACAAACCGTGAGCACTAAGCTACTTGTACAGTTGTACAACATTCCCTGAAACTTCCTTTTTTTTTGTCAGAATATTCCTGTGCAGTTTCTTCTTCTAGTAGAAAGTCGATGATGAAATGGGAAAGCAACTTCTGAATAGTAGTTACTGTTAGAACGAACATTAGTTTTTGCGTAGAATAGTGCATGTTATATGGATGAGGGAAATTTCGGTCTCCATTCCGTACAACAAACGGATTTGATCAAATGGATCGCAAAAACATGTTTTCCTTTGTGTTCTGATAGGTTGTTACAACAGTTTGATTGATATCTGAAACTACGCTTTTTTTTCTCAGGAAGACTTGTTCGAGCCTACGCAGTGAAACTCCTTTACACGTAGTCAAATAAAAAAGAGCAGCAGATTCTGAAAATAGAATAATATTGTTACAGAAGTTGAAAATTACAGGGAATTTAAAAAAAGCGATACAGCCACGTTTGTGTTGTATTGTTTTATTATTATTATCCACACAGCCCCACAAACTATAAACTGATCTAGAAAATGTGTTGACTGTTGAGGATTCTAGAAAATGGAGAAATGCAAGCACTTAGAAATTTCAAATAGATTTTCTGCACTAGTTCGGGAATCTGATCTGGCTACAACTTATTCTCTCTACAGGGAGAGGACAGAAAAACGATGCACGACACAAAAATCATTAGTTCTTTTACATCACACCAAGAAGTGGTGCTCATCAGCTGATGAGCTTAACTCTAGCTAGGACTTTCATCCAACTATATAAGAACGGGTTTAGGTGTGAAGTTCCATACTCCAGCTAACTGTCTATTTGTGCCTAGATATTCAATTCACATCTGCAAAAGGAGTTCTATTTTCTGCTAGACGCAGGATTTTGCTTTCAGCTTGAGTCCATTTTGATCGGTTCTCTGTGGTATTGTCTTCTGTGATCTGTGTCCTCATCTCCTCAATGGATTTAAGACCGGGGACTGATACAATTTTTTTGTGGGATGTTGAACTTGTATTCTGGTCAACCTGTTCATAAAAACAAAGCAAGCTTTAAAACTTGTGGCTAATTCACAAGATAATAATACTAAAAAAAACATCTGCAAAAGCTCCACAAAGTAAAGAAAATTCCGTATACCAAGTAATCTTTAACAAGGCACTTTTCTGATTGGACATGGATATTCGATATATCTTCACCGTGCTTATCTTGTAATGAGTTAAGCTGTTCCAACCACCCTGTAGTCATACAATCAATTTCCCTCTTATTCTCATGGTCCAGCATCAGTGCACCTGGAAGTATCACAAATTTGTTTAACTCAGTCAAATAGGAGACAGGGAGACGAAAGGAAGTAATAAAATGAAACAAGCTATAATTGCAAGAACTTCAAATTACCATTTACGTCTACCAGCAGGTTACGTGTTCCTGCATTATAATTTGAATCCATAGATAATGATGCAGACACAAATTCTTGATTCAGAGCATGATTTGCCGAGATATTTTTCCTGTTAAGCATCAATTAAAGTAAGAAGACAACTTGCTTCACCGTAGATTCTATCTCATTAACAGCAATCTAAGATACTACTAGCTGAGACTTACTTCACAGTAGATTCTATCTCTGTCAAATTGTTTTTGTGGAAATTGTTGAAGGACAAGTGGGCACTTTCCCACTGCTTCCCGGAACAGTTTACTGTCTTTGAACTGCATCGCATGTACGAAGATATATAAGCAAAGAATTTAAGCTCTTCTTTGAAATAAGCAGCATGCAATGCCAAGGGAAAATTTAAAGCCATAGTCGTCATCCATCCCTTAGCCTTTTAATTGCTTGTCCCTTATCTTTTACAGCGTTGGAGGGGAGTAACGTGGCGTCCCTTATCTTTTAATTTTAGTGGACGCACCGAGACAGCAATTGACCGTCCCTTATCATTTGAAAATAATTTTTTTCTCTCTCATGTAAAGTGCAAATGGACTGTTGTAGAGTATTTGGGAATATTAAAGTATTAAAATGTGGTATGTGGGGGCCATTTGGGAATATTAAAGTATTAAAATGTGGTATGTGGGGGGCCACTTAAGGGACACCTATTAAGGAACCACTATTAGAGCAAAAATCACAAGTGTCCAAATGGACTGTTGTAGAGTATTTGGGAATATTAAAGTATTAAAATGTGGTATGTGGGGGGCCATTTGGGAATATTAAAGTATTAAAATGTGGTATGTGGGGGGCCACTTAAGGGACACCTATTAAGGAACCACTATTAGAGCAAAAATCACAAGTGTCCCTTAAAAATTATGTGGCATTTAGGGACCACTTAAGGGACCCAATTTTTTTTAAGGGACTCTCCATTGGAGATGCTCTAACATTTGGCTATTTTTAACGAAGTCTGAAGCAAAATAAAAAATGTGTAAAAAAAAACTTATGGGCAGCTTATTAACTATTTTTGTTGTTATACTCACCACCCAGACATAAAAAACAAAAACTAAATTCGAAAAACAAAAACAAAAACAAAAATTGAAAAATAAAAAACGAAACAAACAGAAAGATGAAGAAGAAAGAAAGGAACAGAACAAACGAAAACTCACCACTCCAGGAGGCAATCCTCCATTGTAGCTTTAATTCCATTTGCTGAGAAAATTTGTTTCACAAATTGACTATTCGCATTCTCTACATATTTACTAACTTCCTTGGTAGCATCTTTTGAAACTTGCTGTATGTTGAACATCTCTAGCTGCAATCTTTTAGACTGTTGCATGCTCGAGTCCTGTATGTTTCTTGATGCCTTTGAGACCTAATATATATTCTCCAGAAGTTGGTAATACTGTACTTAATACAATGTGAATGATACACAACACCAACAAGGAAATAAAACAAAAGAATAATGCAGTCGACAGACCATAGCAGTTCTCTTAGATGTCAAGGTTGCCAAAATTGCTGAAATTTTCTGTAAAGCCTCCTCCTCATCTCTCGCAACCTCTTCCTGTTTCAGGTTGAAGAAAGAAAATCAAACAAACCATGAGTCTGACATTTTAGGATCAAGGTGTACGCAACCCAATTTTCTTACCTTGAACTTCATCTCAAAATTAGCCAATTGGTGGAACCTCTCATTTTGAGTTTCTTCAATAATTTTCATGACTCTTGAAGACTGCATATTAATGTCATCAAAGAATTTTACAGTTGCCTCTGAAACCACTCGTGCTGAAGTCAGATTCTGCTGTAATCCCTACATTGATCCATTAAATTTATAATTGCATCACTAAACTATTGCTCTATATTTTTATGCAAAACAGAACAAACACAAACAAAGAAAGGTTACAAATGGAACATACTTCCTCTTGTTGCTGAATGGAGAATGCTACCAGCTGTTTTTGCTCATCAAGAGAATTCTGGATGTTGCTAATCACATCATTGGCTTCAAGGACGGCAGTTGCAAGAAACTGTAAGGAGGCAAAATCATGATTTCAACTTGAGATAGGAGAGGATGGAAGTAACAATTTTTTTTTACAAAATATTTTTAGGATTCTCTGAACAATGCCTGCAATGAAGCTTGCAATTAAAAAAGGAAAAAAAAACAACTACTGTTTCTTCAGTTATTACATTCTCAACAGCCAACGTCTGTGATGAAACTTTAGATTGTATCTGTTCCATATCAATTGAAGCTTTCATATGCAACGTATTAGCTAGCTCCTTCAGTGTCCCTACTCCTGAAGTATAAATTTCTGTCATTTTCTTGATCCGTGATTCCAGAGCTTGTGCTGCCTGAAAAAATATTACCATAAATCAGATGACGAGTAGACAACATGGCAAACAGAACTTGTAACTGAAAGAAGATCGCCTCATTTTTCTTACATCACTTTTACTGGCAAGATGAGAGCAAACATGATCTTCCATGCATCTAAGTTGTTTCTGTTGTTGAGAAATGGATCCTACAATGGTCGTATGCAAATCTTTTAAGCTTCCATTTAAGAGAGACGCAAAATTCAAGATTATTTTTTGGTTTTCTGCCTCCATCCTTTCTTTGTGATCTGCAAGAAGAAATGACTTTTAAGATATCCACTGTCTAACACATCACTTTCTTTTAAGATATCCTGTTGAAATATTGCAATGATATATGGAAAGGAAAAATCCTGCCAAAATTTGAGTTTTTATTGATAGTTCTTCTCAGAAATATATCCAATTTCTAAAAACAAATAACATATGATGAGATATATGCTCAAATTCATTATCACGTCCCATGAAGCAGATTTCTTAGGAAAGCGCCACAAATCAGGAATAAAGAACTTATTGTCGCAAAATGAAAGAGTAAAATATAATCATACCCAACTTTGCAGACAGTGAATTAATATCATCTGATGCATTCTGCAGATCAGTACACATTTCCTTTGCACGCTCAATCAAGGCATTTTCTGTTCACATGCAAAATAAAGCAAATAGTATAGTGAATTGAACAAAAACAGCATAAATCTGTTAGCAAATCATCAATTGACTTACCTGATTTCAGTAGCTTGGAAATGGTGCATTCCTTTTCCTTCAACTTTGAAACAACAAGCCTGTAATTCTCTCGGAGATCATGCAAGTCGTTGCTGGTTTTTTCCAAATTCACCTAAAGAGTAATTTAATTTGACGTAAGATACTTTTAAATGAGAAACTATGGAGAAAAAAGATCAACTCTGTGCACCTTGCAATCCTTGAGCTCGCTTTCCAAATCCAGTTTCTGTTCTTGCTCTGTTAAATAGAGCTCGCGGAATCTTTCCACTTGCTGCAAAATAAATGGGAAGGATTTAATTTATCAATGAAGTTCCTATAAACAATGGGAGAAATGTCAACCAAAGAATCAGGGAATACTTTCTCACTAAGATTGAGGTCATTCTCTAATTGCTCTATCTTCTCATTCCTTGCCTGCATGAAAGGGTTGTTAAGCTAGGGAAATTGAAATATAGAGATGGACCTTTCAGTCAGAAACTTCAGTATAGACATTCTCATCAACAAAAGTAAGCAAATTCAATGAGATTTCCAAGTTAACTGAAAAGTATTTAAACAGAGGTTTTGCTTTCCCCAGATGATGTGGAAAAATCCTTAGAGCATTTCCTAATAGTATTATTATTATGTTATGTAGATATGCAGATACTTAAAACAAATAAAGGACCTTCTTTTCAGCTTCTTCCTTGGCAAATCTTTCATGAGAAATATATACACCGTTCTTTTCCCTTGCTGCTCGAACATCTGCATTCAATATTCAAATTCAAATAAACAAAATATGACACAAGGATCTTCTCTACATTCCAAAACTTAAAATAATGACGAATGTACCTTCTTTCATCCGCTCAATCTCCAAGTACAAGTCCTTCAACAAAACAGCCTTTGAAACTTTTTGGTTTGCCTATTAGAAAAATATTAGCTTTTGTCAGCGAAAAGAAAAAACTGTTTTTATAATATTTTTAAGGGGTAATACCAGTGGTAACTGACCTCAGGCTTATTCTTTATGTTTTTTGCTCGACTGGCATAGTCTAGAGTACTTAGTGTTTCTTCCAAACAATAAGCAGATGGGCTAATAGTAGCAATTATGCATGTTTTTGTTTTCCCTCCTAAGGAGTCTCGCAAAATCCTTGTAAGTTTACTATCTCTGAAATAATGGACAACCAAGTGGCATTCACATTAAGGTACATGTCTTTCTAAATAATAATAGTTGAAAACTATGTTAATATGAACCTGTAAGGTACATGTGCAGAATGTTCCACAAGTGCATTTATGACACGTCCCAGGGTGAGTAAGCTCTTGTTTATCTCCCCAGCTTCTCTTGCACGGCCCTGTAATTATATTGTTGCAAACTTAATGTAAGTCCAAAATAGAACCATGTAATTCATACAAAGAAAGAGGACCATAAAAATCAGGAGAAAAACCAAGTTATAGCTGGAAACTATAACAAACGTTTTACGTCTCTTTCTAACATCAGACTGCTCTGAATTAATGTCACTCATAACAAAATATTTAAAAGTTAAAGTGATTGCACATTCAGTTTAACATGATAGATTTAGTTAGCTATTTGATTACAGTACGGTTTAATTTTCTGTCCGAGTGACAAAGGAGATGTTCGGAAGCTTTTATTTAGAAACTTATTAAGCACTAATGTTAATGTTAGGATACGCTTACAAAAATAATCAAGATATGTTCATAAGTTGTTTTCACCTTATTTCATAAAAGATCCTCAAAATAGCTTATAAATAAGAGAGTAATAAACTTCTCTTTAAGCACTTGTGGGAACTTATTAAGCACTGATATTAGTGTTTGGAATACACTTACAAAAATAATTCAAGACATGTTCATAAATTGTTTTCAGCTTATTTCAAATAACTTCCTAGAATATCTTATGAATAAGGGACAATTTGGATAAACTTCTATCTAAGCACTTGTGGGAAAGTTAATATTTAAAGAACCTTGCAATAACTATGAATTTCTGGACAATAATTTCTTGTATAAGTTAAAATTAGCTTCTGCATATCAACCTTTTTAGAAGCTCTCTCATGTAACTTCTCTTATATCTATAAGCTTATATATGTAAACTTATTTTAATTGAAAAGCTTCTATAAGCCAAAAGTTAACCCAAACTGGGTCTAAACGTCATTGAATAAACACTTAATTAAGCTGATTAGCCAAGTGCACCCAAATTATCATTTCATTGCACTTTCAGATAACATGATGTATCTGATTTGCAATTTGATACAGCACAATTTATTTTTCTGGCCAAATGACAAATCACAACTAATTACCAAAAGTAGAGTAAATCAGAAAGTTTGCTTTTACCTCACGCGCTCCTGAACGCAATATGTTTTCTGATCCAGCCAGGTCAACAAGATTAAGCTTGCCACATTTAATTAACTCCTCATCACCAATCACTGTTTCTTTCACATAGACGGTAATGGTGAAGACTGAATGAGAACGGCTGCACAAAATATTGTCATCAAGTAAAACATAGCTTCTACTCACATGTATTTCAACAACTTCAGTAAAAGGAAACCTACCTGCTTCTCTTGTTAAGCAATGTCTCTGCAGTGCGCCTTTTTGATGCTCCTCGTTCCAACAGAGTATAGATTTCATTTACACTGTATACTGATTCTTCTTCAAGGCCTCTCACCATTACACTACCTTTTCCGTCTTCCATGAGGGCTACAGGCTTCTTGAGTTTTTCTTCTACAGGTCTAGAATTGTCTTCTGGGGACAATAAATCAGTTACTTCTTCGTTATAAAGCTCAAGGAATGTGACTTTCATGCTATAGTCAGCATTTTGTGCTTCCAAAATATCAAAAATTTGACGAACTGCTCTTGGAATGACACCAGCCTCGGCAGTTAAATCACCACTCTGTATATTAACCATGGCATTTGACACAATTTCCGTAATCAGAAAATATACACAAGTAGAAGAAAAATGTGGACTGAGTGACAAAATGTATACCTTATTTCTCATCCCACCCTCCATTGTATAAGTTTTACCAGTCCCAGTCTGGCCATAAGCGAAGACAGTGCAGTTGAAACCATCAAGAACTTCATTGACAATTGGGGAAATGGCTTGGTCGTATATTGATCTTTGCTGTGATTTAGGTCCAAAAACCTAATCAAACATATTAGAAAAAGGTTAACCAGAGATTACAATATATTCTTACTTGCAAATGATAATAGTAAGATAAGGGGAAGTAGAAATAGAGGTAGAAGTTAGCATACCTTGTCGAAGGTGAAAACTCTATCTACCTGCTTGTTAGCTATAGTCTGCATAACAGTTACTTCCCTTTTATTTTCATTACATGACACTACCCTGGGAACGTTCGACTTTTGTTCATCATCGCTTAATGGCCTGACATTAGGGGGAAAAAAACTTAAATTATTGAAAATGTCCAGAAACAGCCAACAATCAACTCAAGAAAAATGTAATTCAACAATCCAGAAACTTCAGATATCCCACACACAACACACAAAAGCTCCAAGTTAAACAATAATACACATGGCAAAATTCAAAAGCTAACTCGATAGTTGTTATAGAATAAGTCATGCTGTAGAACATAATTATAGAAATGTGAAATTAAAGAGAAGATGAAGAAGAAGAATGACCTGCATCGAAGCAAGACTTGCACATTAGTCTCTTTATCCTTGTCCTGACGGTTTGAGTTCCTGTCGGAACCTCTTGAATCGGGACGTCGTCGTTCGGGGCGAGGTGTCAAAAACGGAGACGGAGATGCTGTCATCATCCCCAAACCAACTTTCTTAGACTGATCCGGCGTAATTGACATCATTTTTTCACCTTTATTACAACCTCTGCGGAAAAAACCCTAATTAGCGTAATTAGCGTATGGCTATGAAAAAAACCAGAAAAATCCTCAATCGTATTTTTGGTCACTGAAAAGAAGATAGAATCAGAAAATTGAGAGCATACTTGATCGGAGAATCTGATAAAAGAGTTGTCGAAAAAGAGATCTTTTAACTTCTACTATTTTTTTTTATTGCAACTTCAATTTTCCTCAGTGTGACCTTAACTCTGTCTCCGAAGCTAATTTGAAATTGGGAAGGAGAAGGTGAACGAAGGGCTGCTTTTTGAACGGCTACTCGTTGTTACTATATGTGTACTTATGTAGGGCTGGATAGCCGTTAAGAGATTCACGCTCCCTGCCTGTAACCCAATATTCAAACTTCGCTTTTATTTTTGTTTTCATTTAAATTTTTTTATTTTTTACTTTTAACGATACAAACATAGAAAGGAGGACCCATCTTCTACGAGGGATTTGAGGCCCATATCTTTGTGCAATGTCATTTACAAGATCATTTCGAAGGTGTTGGTAAATAGAATGAAAGGGGTGCTATCAAAATGTATTTCTCAGGAACAATCAGCTTTTGTGGAGGGTCGTTCAATCCTAGACAATGTCTTCGTTGTAATTGAGACGATTCACCATATGAATTGTAAAGTCAGTGGTAAGATATGGGAGGCTGCCTTGAAGATTGACATTAGTAAGGCCTACGACCGGGTGGACTGGCTGTTTGTGAAGAACATGTTGCTGAAGTTGGGGTTTGAGGAGAAATGGGTGAGATGGATAGCCCTATGCCTTGAAACGGTACACTACTCAGTACAACTTAATGGGGAGAGAGCAGGCCACATTACACCAGGGAGAGGACTCAGACAAGGGGACCCACTGTCCCCTTATCTTTTTTTAGTGTGTGTTGAGGGTCTCACTACCCTTATAAAAAGAGCGGAAAGGAGATGGGATATTCACGGTATTAAAGTGTGTGGGGGAGCTCCAATCTTCACACACTTGTTATTTGTTGACGATTGTTTCTTGTTTTTCAGGGCAGAGGAGCGGGAGTGCAGAGTTATGAAGAACATCCTCGAGACTTATGAGCGTGCCTCCGGGCAAGCTATCAACTTTCAGAAGTCAGAAATCTACTTCAGTAAAAATAGCACCCAGGCTCACAGGAACACGGTGAGTAGCATCTTGGAGGTCACGGAAAGCCTTGGCACAGGGAAATATCTTGGATTGCCGTCCATGGTTGGAAGGAAAAAGAAGGCAGTGTTTAGCTACCTTAGAGATAGATTGTGGAAGAAGATCCAACACTGGTCAGGGAGACATCTCTCCAAGGCGGGGCGTGAAGTTTTGGTCAAGTCAGTTGCACAGGCAATCCCCACCTATTGCATGAGCACCTTTCTCCTCCCTACTTCTCTCAGTGAGGAGATGGAGAGGATGATCAACTCCTTTTGGTGGGGTTCGAACAGAGGGGGCGGAAGAGGCATCAATTGGCTTAGTTGGGAGAAGTTATCCATGAAAAAAGAGTCTGGAGGTATGGGTTTTCGTCACTTCTACGGTTTCAATATTGCAATGCTAGTGGAAGCGGGGTCGAGAATTGCAACCAACCAAGATACTATTTTAGCAAGAGTCTTCAAAGCTAGATATTTCCCACAAGGGGAGTTTACGGGGGCCCGGTTGGGACACAACCCCAGCTATGTTTGGCGTAGTATCCACTCTTCCCAGGTGTTGATTAAGCATGGTATGAGGTGGCAAATCGGAGATGGTAGTCAAATAAATGTTTGGAAAGATCCATGGCTTCGCAACAATGAGGACCCCTTTATTAAAAGCCCAATCCCTCATGGCTTGGACCACTTAAAGGTAAAGGATTTGATAGACCCAGAGAATAATGCATGGCGTGTGAACATTCTCTCTACAATTTTCCAATCGGGAGAGGCTCAAGCTATAAGCACGATCCCATTAGCACACCTAGGAGGGGAGGATAGAATCACTTGGAGACATCACAAAGGAGGTCGCTACACAGTACGGTCAGGTTACCATGCTATTATGGAACACATCATCGATAATTCACATCTTAAGGTCGCTGGAAATTGGAGGGCGCTGTGGAAGGCTAAGGCTCCAAACAAGTTCAAACTTCTCCTCTGGCGTAGCTTGCGAGATGTGCTGCCAACGAGGGAAAATTTGAGGAAAAAAGGTGTGGCGTGCACACCTTTGTGCCCCCATTGTGAAGCTGTGGCTGAGAATACTTGGCATGTTTTCTTTGGCTGTGACAAGGCAGTGGAGTGTTGGACTGAGGCAGGGTTATGGGAGGCTATTAGAGACCAAATAATGTATGCTGATGGTTATATCGCTGCTGTTTTCCAGCTACTGGAATCACTGAACAACCATCAGATTGTGGACCTGATGAACACTATCTGGTGCATTTGGAAGAGAAGGAACGATCGTGCATGGCGAGGCGAGGAAATTTCAGCAAAGGAGGCAGTGAGGAGGTCGAAGGAATTTCTGCAGGACTGGTGCCGCTTGAGGAGGGGTGATGGCCGCAACATTGATCTAACAGGGACAACAAATCTCATTTGGACAAAACCAAGGCAAGGGGAGTTCAAATGTAACTTAGATGCAACCATATATCATGAAGAATCAGTTTGGAATCGGCATTTGCATCCGCAACGATCAAGGCCACTTCATTACAGCCAAAACACTGTGTTGCTCAGGGTCACTTCCAGCGCATGAAGCTGAGGCCATTGGTCTCTTGGAGAGCCTTATTTGGGTCAATAGCTTGGGGTTCAACAAGATGGTCTTTGAGATGGACTGCAAATCAGTTGTAGACGACATCTTGGAGGGTCACAACTACCACACAGAGCATGGGACAATTTTGAATCAATGTAGTTCTTTACTTAAGTCTTATAACAACTATGAGGTTAGTTTTATCAGGAGGCAAGCAAACTTCGTCGCTCATAGCCTAGCTAGGGCGTCCAGGCTTTATGCTAGCCACCACACGTTTAATTCAATTCCCTCTTGTATTCTTGAACTTATCATGAATGAAATGTCGTAAGTTTGTTGCTCTCAAAAAAAAAAGTAGAGTCTCTTAGGGCCTGATTGGTTAACGAGAGAAATTGTGAAGAGAGAAAATGTGAAGAGAGAGTATGAAAAGAGAGAAAAATGTGAGAAATTGGGTAGATTTTGGGTATTGATTGGAATAAGTGAAAGAGAAGAGAAAAAGAGAAGAAAGAAATGTTGATTATTTTTTAAAAGACATTAATGTCCTTGACTAATAATTTAAATATAAGGAGAGAATAAGGGTATAATTTGGAAAAACGAACGAAAAAACGCGCTGGTCCATTTTCATCGCATGTCTGCGAAGAAAATTTTTCACCCATGGGTCCCACATTTTTTCTTCTTTCTCGGCGTTTTCTGTACATTCCAATCAGTAGAGAATTTGATTCTCTCGCCATTCTCTTTCCTTATATTCTCTTTCGTCTTGTTTCATCTCAAAACAAGCAGACCGTTAATAATTATATACCGATAATATAAAAATATTTTATATAAAAAATTATATTTCACTGTGGTGTTATGTCATCGTATCATTTTCTAAAAGGCTAAATTATAAAATTGGTCCTCTAAGTTTATTTTAGATTTCAATTTGGTTCTCTAAGTTTTATTTGTTTCGTTTTGGTCCTCTACGTTTTATTTTAGTTTTCAATTTGGTCTTTTCTATCACTAAAAGTCAATTGTCCGTAGCTAGAATTTGGCTTTTAGCTACAGACAATTGGCTTTTAGTGACGGAAAGGACCAACCTGTTGTAACTTTTAAAACGTAAGGGACTAAAACGAAACAAATAAAACATAGAGGACCAAATTAAAACCTAAAATAAACATAGAGGACTAATTTTGTAATTTAGCCTTTTCTAAAATGTTTGTACAAATTTTTACATAATAAAATACGATCGGATACACGTGTAAAATTTTATTGCACATTAAGTATTAAGTACATAGTAATTAAATTCTTTTAAATGATATAACACATAGCTATAATTGAAAAATTATTATATAATCCTTGTAATATGCTCGATTTACTAAGTATATAATAAATGAGTAACATATTTTTGTATGTCTTTCAAACAAAAACATATTTTTTGCGAGAGGAATGCTATAAACAACTTCTCTGACACTCTCTTTTAAACACTCACTTAACTATTGGGTAACGTTATCCTTTTTAAAAAGGACAAAACTTAGATAAAGTTCTCTAGGCGTGATTGGTGTTGTTCCTCTTATAAAATAGGATAAAAACTGTTTTGATAGTGATAGTTATGAGATGTTAGAAATAGTAGGACTGGATAGAGAGAAAAAAATTATCTATCTTATGAGAGGAACATCACCGACCACACATAGGAAATTTTACCCCTTTAAAAAAACTCTTCACCTGCTAACCGGCTCAACCAGTGGTTTAAAAACACGGTTCCTTTTTTATTAATTTTATTAATTAATAAAAAAACGCACGTTCTCTGTCTTCTTCACGTTCTGTGGTTTTGAAAACGCAGCACCTGTTGCTTACAGTTGGTTCTTTGGCTTTCTCTCCGTCTATATCTTCACCTCTTATCTCATCAGCAGTGACCCCCACACCCAACCAAGTGACGTGTGCACCTTTGACCCTTACGAAGTTGACTTCTTCTTTGTCCCCGTCTACATATCTTGCAACTTCAGCACCGTAACAATTTTCTGACAATTGGCCACGCGTTGTAACTCATCTCCACTGAATATACCCATTCTAGAAATGAAGCAGAGGATCCGGCCACTTATTCGCTGCTTCCTACGATTTCCAGGCACTTAATCGTCGTCGTAACTCGGAGTATGGAGGGCCTTCATCGATGGTGGTTGGGATGGCACTGTTGAAGGTCATGCTTTCTTCGGTATCTCAACTTTTGTCGAATGCGTTTGAGTTTAAAAAATTTTAAACCAACACAACCAGTTGCCAAGAACATATTTTTTTAAAAAAAAAATTGTGTGCCCAGGCATTTTTAATTGAAAATGGAAAGATTGACACAGACTCAATCACGCACCACAACTTATATTGGGGTTTCTCTTTGAAGAATAGAAAATGAGGTCACGCAAAAACAGAGAAGGGAACCCGTCGATGGCCCCTTTCTTCATTGTTGTCGCACTGTGTGAGGGGAAAAAAAAACTGAACATCAATTTAAGAGGATCAATGGTCTGTAAAATTTGGAAGTGTTAAGGGATTGTTAAATTGGAAGACTGAAATCGAAGTTTCATGAATGTCTATACTCTGTCGCGTCAGGCTTGTAGAAGACTATGCTTGAAATTCTATAATATTTTTATATAAAAAAAATGTTAAACGTAAACAATCGGTAGCCGTGGAAGGCTTTGAATGGAAGGCGTGGCCCAATGAAATGTGTTGAAAATAGTGTGTTTGAAAGTGTGACCTAGCATTCTTCTTTTTGCAATAAGAAAATAAAACTATTTTTTTGTGTAAAATATACGACTAAAGGGCCAAAACAAAAAGCAGCTAAATATGAGTTATACGGGGAAAATAAACACCCATCAAATCCTAATATTGTAGAGAAACACAATCACTCAGAGGATCCAACACGATATAGTGACTATTAGGCTTATCTTGGGAAAGATTTGTAAGCCAATATGCAACTCCATTTCCCTCAATTCAAGAAACTCAACATCTAGTGGTTAGGTCACACCTCCACGAGGATGATACCATAATGAAGTCGACGATCTTTCCAAAAGTGATTTGTACCTCTATTTCCCACCAGTGAGCAAATACCCTTACAAGTATGTTCCTGCAAGGAAAATAAATCATGGCCATATTTGCTTCATAGCACACATACATAAAGAGTTTATAGTTTGTGCACCCTAATCCAATTTCATCACCAACGCTTGGTTAAACCTATCTCATTTTTTTTAATCCCATACCGCCTAACTGTTTAGGCAAGCAAATTTGTTCCTATGCAATGGCATCGCACTTCCGAACATCATTCATCCATCCCCAGACAAATTCTCTAGTCATTCTTTACAACTTGGTATAACATGCTTCGGCAAAAGAACCGTTTGCACGTGGTATACACTGGGGGAGCAACTACTACATAATCAACCAGAGTAATGTGACCTGCAAGGGGGAGAGAGGAACAAACATCTACTGTCATAAAAAATGGTGTCTCTCTGTCTCCCACCAATCAAATGTTAGGAATATACATATGTGTTAATGAATTATTATTTTATTTTATTATGTGACAAATTATCATTGGTAGGGGACAGAGCATGTGACAGAAAAGTGAGACAAAATATTCTCATCAGGGAGAGAGAAAGAGAGAGAGAGAGCTTGTCAGATACTCAATATCTTATGAGTATACTCTAAGAGGAAATGGTACATTGACTTATTCTTCCTCTGGTGCAATAGAGTTACACTCAGGTATTTACCAAGGTCACGAGTTAACTTAAACCAAGATAATCTACTCAGCTCCATTGCTCGTGTATGACTCAAATTACTAGACACGAACAACCGAGTTTTATCCACTAAAACTTTATGTCTTGAGGCCTCACATAATTTATTTAGACACCTCAATATGGTTTCCATTTGTTGCATGGAAGCTTCACTAAATAACTTAAGGTTATCCACGAAAAAGAATAAGAGGGGCTTGTCTACTCAACTACTTGCAGTTATCCGCGAGAAGCCTCAAATCTCCCATGCCTTACTTGTTCTTGGTAGAGCATTCTCAGGTGCATGATCATATCATACACATTCATGTTCTCGTGTTGCTTTGCAACTCGGAGTCATGATAGAAAGCACGAGACATTTTACGTCTAAAGCATAATCTTGATGCTTCCTATAAGCATCTTGACCAGCTCTAGGGCCAGTAGCAGCAAGTGGCTCAAATAGCTATTGCCCAATAACATACAACTTCCTCTCTTGCCTGACGACAATCCTCAAGTATTGTTTCCGAATAAATTATCTTTCTCAAGGATCGATCGCGGTGAAAAGTTGCTAGATGCATATCTAGTCATGGTAATCTAAAGCAGAAACATGCAAAGTATGAGTATCATGATTGTAATATATTAATAAGTTTTTTTTTATTAAATACACTCTCATTATGTTACTCAAATCAATGACCCTCGCCATAGACTCAGAAAATCCCATTGGAAGATTTTCTAGTGGGCCAAGATCTATATTTCACCTCGTCCCGAGTCAGTTTTGACTAATCGGCCAGAACTTGGCTATTTAGATATGAAACCCCTTTCCAATTGCATCCCATGCAACTCTTGGATTAGTTGAGTGAATAACTTTTTATTTCAATTTATATTATATAAAATGATGTTGAACTCTTGCCTCTAAGCCATTCAATCTTATTGAATCTGTTTAGTTAAGTCAAACCCAATGGTTGGCTATTTGATATTGAAATTATCCAATCGCGTCTCACCAGCATAGATTAAGATGTTCAACTTTGACATGACCAACACATATTTGATCCTAACATTGACAAGTGCTACACATTGGAAGACATTACGACTTAATATTAATTTGAGAGAATTTTTATTTAAGTGATCTCTCTCGCATCTCGTTTTCTAAAACCCTAATTTCAAAACCTTAATCTAGTTGCCTGATTTTATAATTGTGTGTGATTATATGTTTGATGATTCATATGCATGATTAGGACCTAGATTTGGGCTATATTGGGCCAAGAACACGGAAGAACATGAAACTTAAAACCCTAATTCTTAACCCCCGGTGCTTAAGCATCGGGTGGGCATCATTTGAGCATTCCTTCCAATTGCTCCTTGTGCTTCCCATGATGGAAAAAAAAACCTACTTTTTTACTTCTGTCTTCTAATTATGTTTTTTTGAACTAAACTTTTTACTATTCACCCACTTTTGTTATATTATATTTAAATTATTTTTTAATGTAACCCGTCGAGCTAGCTCGGCCCGCCACCAACCAACGGGCTGGAGGGCTAGCGGGTTGGGCTATATGGGTTAGTGGTGAACGTGACAAAAACACAAGAAAGGGGGGGTTTGAATTTGGTTTTAGAAATCTTTTATTAAAACTTGTGTATTTTTGAAAACTTTTTCAAAACAACTCTTAAACAAAATAGTAATGAAAACAAATAAAGAGAAGATAAGAGAATGATACAGTGATTTATACTAGTTCACTATCACCTGATAGCTACGTCTAGTCTGAAGTGGCACAGAGAGTCACAAGAAGGGGGGTTGAATTGTCACCCTTTGAAATTTTCAACCTGAAAACTTAGAGAACATGCTCTCAAGACAGCACTTGGAGATGAGACAGTTAGCTTAAAAACAGTTTTAATAACCATCCTTTCATATAGATGTGTCATAAGATGAAGTTCCTCTCAAATGAGTGTGTTCCAGGGAACTTGCTCTAGAGTAGAGATTGTTCCATGTAACTATCCTCTAGAGTAGACTATATTCATGCAAAATGGTTTTAAGTAATATTATGCATGAAATTGTTTTAGGATACTTATGACACTAAGCTTTTTAGTCAAACATGGTTTTTAAAACTTTGATCAACACAAAACAGATTATCAAAAGATGTATGTATGTTAAGTATGTTTGATAATCAGTTAATGATAAAACCGTGAGAGTGTACATAAATACATTATAAACATTATATGCACAAAAGCTTGAGAGGATTATGCAGATGCTTAATTACAGAATATAAGTTATGCATGAAAGTAAGATTCTGATTTAAGCATAAGTTAGTTTGAGAGGAATATCGCGTTGGGAGGAATATGCATCGAGTAAGTTCTTTGTAGGTTGTGCAGAATGAACCTCCTCTAGTGAATATCTTTATGTTGGCTCAAAACAGTTTTAGAAAACATTCTCAACTTGAGTAGGTTCCACGCAGTGAACTTACTCTAGCTGTGCAGAATGCATGTAAACGTGAGTAGGTTCTGTTTTAAACATAAATCAATGTGAGGCTTAGTGGATGATGCAGTATGACCAAATTGTAAAATATGCAAGAGATAAGGATAGAAAGCACCACACAGAGGATTTTTATAGTGGTTCACCCAACAACCATGGGCTACATCCACTCCTCACCATCAGTGAGATTTTTCCACTATTTTCCAAATAGTACAAGTGGAGTATTCTTTCACACAGTCTCTCCAGGCTGCCTCTGAGTATTCTTTCAAACAGCCTCTCCAAGCTGCCTCTGAGTATTCTTTCATACAGCCTCTCCAAGCTGCCTCCTAGTATTCTTTAGCATAGCCTCTACAGGCTTTCTCCTTCATCTTCTACCAATTGTTTTCCTCACCAGCACTCACCCATCCTAGGTAGCTTGATAGAAAATATCTTCCCAAGACTTTTCTCATCAACACTCACCTACCCTAGGTAGCTTGGTAAAAAATACATGGTAAAGAACATTACAAAAGGGGTTTGGGATTTATTACAGCTTGGTTACACTTTGGTAAGTGGATATAAACAATAAAACAAGCTAAGCACACTCTCTTAGATATCCCAAGATGTTAAGCACATATGAACAAGAGTGTGAAAGAGGAGAATAAAGGAGAGCAATGATTGTTCTTGATAAGGCTTGTGTTTATCTCTCTTCCTTTTTTATTCTGATGCATTTCAGCTACTGGACACTCTTAGAGTGGATGAACTTTGAAGCACAAAACTGAAATTGCTTCTGCAGTAAACTTGCTCACAACTTGAGCAAGTTCGCAGCAGGGAGAGCAAGATGGGGATAATGCAGAATCTGCTTAAGCTCAGTGTAAACCCATTTTCTCTTATTTCTTCCAGCTGCATTTTGTGTTTAAATAGAGGTCCAATGATAATATAGTCGTTATAAAGCTCTTGGGAGACCTTAGGGAAGCACTGGACAGTGTGCTTAGTGTTTTCTGCATAAAGCAGATTTGCTTTTTACCTACTGTCAGTCTTGTCCCTTGTCACATCAGCTTTTGGAACCTTCTCTTGCTGAACTTCCTCACTTGCAGCAATAGCAGCAACTAACTCTTGTTTTCAGTGATTGTTCTTCATTAAATGACATGGTGTGCAAGTGTTTGATGCATTTAATTTGTTCTTTTGCTGCAGAATTTGTTTGTGCAGTAAACGAGAGTAAGTTTGAACTTGCTCACACTGAGTAAGTTTACAAACATTTGCTTTAAAATCACTGCAGCTTGCATTCTTCTATTTTCTTCTTCACTGTGTGACATGTAACCACTGTTTGAATAAAGGTTCAATGATGATATAGCCGTTGCTACAGTGTCTGACACTTTTCCCACTTGATTTGACACTTTTTTGTTGAACCTTTATGCTTTTCTGCAAGTTGTCATGACAGCGAACCTACTCTCAGAACCTGCTCATCTCAGCAGAATATACTCTTCTCAGCAGAACCTACTCTTCTCAGCAGAACCTGCTCTTGTGCAGTAACAGGAGAAACTTCGTCTTGCAATAAGTGAATATCCTCATAAATGTGTTGATTAATGCATGCTCTTTTGTGCTGCACACGAGAGTAGGTTTGTCAAACTTACTCATCTTGAGTAAGTTTACACAAACTTTTACTTAATCATTAAAGCTTGGATTTTCTTGTTCTTTTAATGTCTTCTAAGCTTTATGACATATTCTTCTCTTCAATCCTAGAAGCCTTGCACATAATCTTCTTTGCATTTGCTAATAGTATATCCTTAAAGCATCTTAACGCAAACTCAATGAGAGTTATGTCATGTGTCTTATGACTTAGTCTTTTGTCTTCTTTTCTGACTTGACTCTTCTTGGCTACAATCCACCTTTACCTGTAGGTTCTGTGAACCTTAAGTGAGTCTTCTCTTATGATCTTGTTAACCTTTTCTTCATGCGGATTCTTCTTCAATGAACCTTCTCTTCTTGGTTTAACCTTTTATATTTGATGTGAATCTTCTTCATCTTGCTTGAGCTTTCTATACTTATTCTGAACCTTCAGGTGTTGTGATGAACAAAACTCTAGATGATAGTTTTCTCATCATCCTCTTCTCATGGTTCTGTAGTAGCCTTCTCATATCTTCATGAAGCTTGTGATGCTACTGTTGTAATCCTCTGATGCTACTCTATTTCTTCAATGGTTGAGTAGATATAACATGCACTTTGTTGATATGAGTGGCTTGTCGATTGTCCACTTCTAAGGTTTGTTGTCATTAAAACACATATCAAAAGGGTTTTGATCTCAACATAGTCCTTTCACACACTTGAAGGATTTCTCCACTATAATCAACCTGATTACACTTGAGAGTATACTACTGTCAAACTGGCTATACTCACCACTTTTTAGGATGACTTAGTACAGTCAAGCTTCTAAGGAATGCAGCCGCTACTGGGCTAAATACAGTGTTCAAAAGTAGTTTGAAACAATATCAAATAACTCTCTGCAGAGAGGATATACAATGAAAAACTCAAGCACAAAGAATAACTTTCAAACTGAAAGAGTAAAACGTTTAAGTGCTTGTTCAATGTGATCTTAGATACTTGGAATAATTTCTTGGTTGCTCACTTTGGTTCACAGCGTTTCAGTTTTTGTTTTTGTTTTTTTTTTACTTCAGTGGGAGAAGTAAGATATATATAGCTAGAATTGTGAATAGTGTCGTTGTGACCTAACAACTCTTTTCACCAAAGGACAAAACTTCAGATCCCCTTTGTGTGGCTTTTAGCAAGTCATGTCGCTTTCCACTCTGCTCTTACATACTGACACAACAGACTTTTGCAGGATCTTGTCCCTTATGATCTTTTTGAAAAATAAAACACTTCTTGAACAAGTTTTCTGATGATTATAAACGTTGACATTCTCTTTGGCCTTTGATTCCTCGTACATTAAAATACTCATCAGTGAGGTTTCTTTAATACATGAAGTAGCCTTTAATGAACACTCAGTCTGATTTCCAATCAGAGCATCTGTCAAACAGACGATGCTTGTTACTGAGATACTCTGTTCACCAGAGTGAGCTTGAAATAGAGGCAAGTTCTTCAGTACAGAATTTGTTGACCTTTTATATAACAGAGTCTTGTAGAAACAGACGAAGGCTTCTATTGAGAAGTCTATTCAATAGTCTGTTGAGCGTTGACCAAAAAATAGAGGTTGACCAAGGCAGAGCATGGTCTCACCAGAGCATGGTCTATCAGAGCGTTGACTGAAATCAGAGCGTTGACCAAGACAGAGTGATGCTATCAGACGATGATGTCAGCAATTTTCAGAGGATCAATGTCAGACTCAGATTCATGAAACTGGGAGTAAAATGCACACTTTCACTTAGTCTTCTGAGATAATTTCTTCTGATGAATAGTGACTTCTGCACATTAATAAACACATCAGGGGATAAATTATTCTATTAACTATTTGTTATCATCCAAACAATTAAGGGTCATTGTTTCTGAATCCACTTGATTCCAACAAGTGGGTTGATGTACCTTAACCCAACATGCCCATTTTAAGCGGACTGGCCCAATGGGTTAGGCCCATTTTGCCATCCCTACATGGGTCCCACTAATTTATAAATTATATGGGTCTCATTTCTAAAGTGATGAGACCCATATGATTTTCAACCAATCACGAAGAGAGTGTTGAAAATAGTGTGTTGGAGAGTGTGTTGCTAACATTTTTCTTATTGACCCACATGACTTTCTTTAGGTCAATAAACTCACAAGAGACATTATTTTTTGTCGAAACTGACAAGAGACTTAAATACTATAAATACATAGAGTGAATAAGGGTAATATTATTAACCCTCCCATTACTATATTATTAACCCCCACTAAATTCTTTAAATACCCCTATTACCCTAGCCTACCACCCTTCCCCTTCCCCACCCACGTTCTCACCTCCTCTAGCCCTTTCTCTTTCTCTTTCCACTCACGTTCTCACCTCCCCTAAACCTTAAGCTTTCTCTCTCCCTCTATCTCTCTCACACTCCTCATCATCTCTCTCTCTCACGAATCCGGCTTATGTACAGTCACACAGTCAGCCGAGATCAATCGTCCGATCTCGATCAAACGGCTCACAAAAAATACATTTTTTTTTATCTTTCTAAGAATATAAAATAGCGAACTTGAATCTGGACCATCCGATCGAGATTGGACGGTCGATCTCGGCTGACTGCATGACTACACACAAGCCAGATCCCTCTCTCACACATTCTCCATCAACCCTCTCTCACTCCCCATCACCAACTCCCTCTCTTTATCCTTCACACTCGCACCCAATTCGTTTTCCGGTGTCACACCCCATTTTCCTCCACCACATGTACATCTCACACCTTCTGTTTTTTTTCTGGAAATTTAAATTTCCCGAAAACAAGTTTGTGGGATCTCCCAGAAACTTGATTATGTATGTGTATGTGAGGGATCAAACCCAATACACTCTCGGAAACAAGTTTCTTGGAGATCGCAGAAACTTGTTTCTGTAAGTACATTTGGGTTTGATACCCTATACACTTACAGAAATAAGTTTATGCGACTTCCCAAACTTGAGGTGGTGGGGTGGGGAATGATGGGCAGGGAAAGGGTGTTCACGAGGTGGGGAGGGGAAGGGGAAGGTTTTTGAATTTTTTAGGAATAGGAGTATTTAGGTTATTTTGCTTAAAATTGGGAGGTGACAAAGTTAAAATGGGGAGGTGTTAATAACACAACCCAATGAATAAAAGCTAAGCGTTGTGAGAAGTAGAGGTGGGAATAGGACAGACCGCCTGATAAGGGCCCATGGCCTAGCCTGACCCAACCTATTTAGCAAAATGGCCAGGCTTAGACATTTTTAAAAACACGTTTACTTAAAAAGGTCAGACTTAGGCTAATTAAAAAACCTATTGAAAATAATATTATTTGATAAGTCAAAATATTAAATTAATATTATCATTAAAACCAACACCAAAAAAAACGCACAACACCAAAAAAATATTACTTTATTAAAACAAAATAAATTTTAACTCATAAATTATTTTAAAAGATATACGTATTAATTAGATGACAGCGTTCTTTATCAAAAAATAAAAAAAATAAAAAAATTAGATGACAGCGTTGCACTTACGAGCTACTACTATCAATTAGATGATGATGATGATGATAGCGTTATACTTACGAGCCATAGAAAAACTATATAACCTAGAAAACTATGAGCTAATTAAGGGTCTGTTTGGTTCAAATAAGGGAAAGGAAAGGGAGAGATTTTAATGGAGGGGAGGGGAGGGAAGGAAAAGGGAGGAGACAGATTTAATTTGATTTTATGTTTGGTTGAGAGGAGGAGAGGGGAGGAGAGGGAAGCCTTTGCTTGTTTGGTTCAGGAGGGAAGGAGAAAGATTTTAATAGAGGAAAGTGATTAATTTACTGGTATATTCTTATAGTATTTTATATTATATTATATATAAGGATATTTCAGTAATTTTATTTTAAATAATTTAATCTCTCCTCCCCTTCCCTCCAAAACTCCTCACTTTGGGAGGAGAGTCAAAATTGGCTTAGGAGGGAATATAATTCCCTTTACAACAGAAAAACCATTTTGGATACAAATGAATCTCCTAACATCCTCTCCTGTCAATTCTCTTGTTTATATCCCTCCTAACTACCTTGTACATAACAGAAAATGATGCTATAAAAAGTTGTTGTGCATGAGATAGAGTTAATTTACATGTGTTTGAGTGTTTCTGATATTGGTTTTGTTTTAAGCTTTGCTATGAAAATAATTATATCACTGGTATCTGATAGCAGTTCTTTACACCAAGACTAAACCTTAGACACTGCTTTGGATAATTCATTCATTTCCAACGGAATTGTAGGTGATTGACTTATAAATTGTCCCGATGTCAACAGCAAATTGGGGGGGGGGGGGGAAGTAATTGTTAGAGGTTGAAAAAACACAGGCAAAAACTCCAGAAGCAAAATATCTAAAGCATAGACTACAGAATGTTGAATTTTTGAGTGGCTTGTACTGTAAGATGCAAGTAAATTGTTTGAAGATGTGTGGCAAGTACAAATAAAAACCATGTTAATAAAGTCACAAGTACCAACCCCATGGACGGTGGTCAAAGTCACACAAATGGCTTGAGAAGGATCCTTGTATGTCTGTGATAGGGATTTGGGTATTACCGAGTGCCTAAGTCCCATATCGAGTAGTATAAGATGTTTGGTAGAGTACTTAAGTGACTTGTTTCTGTAATATTATCAGGATCGATTACATGAATTTAGAACACCGAGTATTTTGATTACTTACTTGTTGAAGACATGATTGAAGTTGTCGTTGTCTCGTAGAGCACCGCAGCACGGACGGCCAAATCTTCCTTTGCCTGGTCACACACTCCAATTCTAGGTTTTCAATGGGGCAAACCGTAGACGAGCACAATCTATCGTATGACGGCAAAGGGGACCTAGCCTATTTATTTCACAACCCTAGGACCACCCATCATGGGCCTAGTGGTTGGGCCTACACTGTCTTCCACATAAATCTAAATCAGGTGTCCAAAGGCCCAATACAATCAATCACATATTTGCGGCCTTGAGCATCATCAATTGGATCACAACATTAGCCCGTTTTGTAAAAGCCAAAAGACATAATTGATTGTAGCCCACAAGGATTATCAGAAATAATTCTAACATTCTCCCACTTGGGCAAAATCAATTATGTAATTTTAATTTGTAGAAAACATTTTGAAAACGACTCTCGGGCTAATAAACTATTTCCTAACGTGGCCACTAAACACATGATCCCAAGATGCAACACCTAATTAAGACTCCATCCAACAAAAGCTAAGTGATACCGAATCATGACGGTAGTCATATCTTATGTCGACATAACACCTTCCATGGTTACAAATACCACCAACTCCGTCGACTAGTCATTTATGTGGAGTGTAGCAAGAAAATGATATGCCAATGTGATCTAATAGCCATACTGTCATTTTCTTTGTCAGTCCTCAATTTCTCTCAAATGCATTAAAACCAGAGATATTGTATGGTTTATGTGAAACCATTATGCCCCAGCTCCAATATGGCGTCGATCACTGGCATAGTGATCCCATTGACCCCGAGCTCTAATATTTTAGCACTTATGCCTCAGCTCCAATATGGCATCGACCACCGGCATAGTGGTCCTAAAGATACCGAGCTCCAATACTTTCGCATTTGATATACACATACAAAATTAATTATAATAAAATTCATCTCATCATTAATCATAAAATCAAATGCAAAGTTTACATCAATATGCTAAAAGTAAATAATTTGAAATAAAATGTTCAATGACATAAACCAACATAAAACCTTGAGCTCCCACTAACCAAACACATCAAAAGAACCCACAATGCCCATGTTCTCAACATGTCTATTGAAAACAACGGGCCTGAGTCCTTTGGTTAAGGGATCAGCTAACATGGAATCTGTGCCAATATGTTCTACCATTATAGCACCCTCTTTCACAAGGTCTATAACGGTTAAGTACTTCAACTCCAAATGTTTGGATCCACTAGAAGTCTTATTATTTTTCGTATAAAACACTACCGCACTATTATCACAGAAAATTCGCAGTGGCCTGGCAATGGAGTCCACAATGCGAAGTCCTGTCACCAGATTCCTCAACCAAACAGCATGAGTGGCAGCAGCAAAACAGGCAATGAACTCTGCCTGCATAGTAGAAGAGGCAACAAGAGTTTGTTTCTTACTCTTCCAAGATATCGCACCTCCAGCCAACATAAAAATGTATCCAGAAGTCGACTTCCTGTCATCAGGGCACCCGCCAAGATCTGAATCTGTGTACCCCACGATCTCCAAGTTGTCCACCCTTCTGAATGCAAGCATATACTCTTTAGTCCTTTTCAAGTACCTCATCACCTTTTTGGCGGCCATCCAGTGATCATTCCCAGGGTTTGACTGGTATCTACCTAGAACGCCAACCACGAAAGCGATGTCAGGCCTAGTGCATACTTGGGCATACATGAGACTACCAAAGGCACTCGCAAATGGTTTACATTCATCTCTGCTCGCTCAACCTCATTCTTAGGACATTGATCTTTGTTGAATTTGTCACCTTTAACAACTGGAACATCACCGGATTTACAATTCTGCATATTAAATCTCTCCAAGACTCTATCAATGTAAGCCTTCTGAGATAATCCGAGTATGTGACGTGATCTGTCTCTATGAATCTCGATTCCCAACACAAAAGAAGCCTCACCTAGATCTTTCATGTCAAAGAATCTAGTCAGCATCCTTTTCGTCTCATGCAGCACACCAAGGTCATTAGAAGCTAATAATATGTCATCGACGTACAACACAAGGAAGATAAATTTGCTCCACTGACCTTGAGGTATATACATTGGTCAACTTTATTTTCCTCGAACCTCATAGAAGTCACCACTTCATCAAATTTCAAATACCACTGTCTAGAAGCTTGTTTCAGGCCATAAATCGATCTCTTCAAATTTCTACAAAACAAGTTCTTACTATCACCAACATGGAAACCTTCAGGTTGATGCATGTATACTTCCTCACTCAAATCACCATTTAGAAAAGCTGTCTTCACATCCATTTGATGCAGCTCCAAATCAAAGTGAGCCACTAGAGCCATAATGATCCTAAAGGAATCCTTTGTTGATACTGGCGAAAAAGTCTCATTAAAGTCAATACCCTCCTTTTGTGTAAAACCTTTTGCCACTAGTCTAGCCTTGAACCTCTCAATGTTGCCCTTGGCATCCTTCTTTGTCTTAAAGACCCATTTACAATCAATTGCCTTACAATTGACAGGCAACTCAACAAGCTCCCATACACCATTAATTGACATAGATTGCATCTCTTCATCCATCGCATGCCTCCACTTATCAGACTGAGAGCAAGTGATAGCTTCCTGATAGCTCTTTGGATCAACAATGTCTCCAATGTCATATGCATCCTCACTGAGATAGACGATGAAATCATCACCAATAGCAGATTTCTTTTCTCTAGATGATCTTCTCAAAGGAATCTGTGCCTCAAGCTCTGTAGGTTGTGCAACCTCAACCACAGCCGGAGGATCAACAACATCATCGGTCTGAGGAACGACTACATCCTCAATCGGAACAACCATCCCAACTGGAGCAACTGACCGAACACTGACAATGGAAACAGGTAAAGGTAAAGCAACAGTCTCAGGTGAAAGCATGTCGGTCTCATCGGATGGAGCAATGGGGTCTGCTACATCAAGTTCCAAGAATTTGGCATTTATGGACTCTACTATCCTTTCCCCTCTTCCAGGACAGAAGAACCTGTATCCTTTAGCACGTTCTGGATATCCAATGAAAAAACAACGACTAGTCTTGGGGTCTGTTTTCTTCTGCAAGGGATTATACATTTTTACTTCAGCTGGGCAACCCTAGACTCGAAGATGGTTCAGGCTGGGTTTTCTTCCTGTCCAGAGTTCAAAAGGAGTTTTGGGAACAGATTTACTAGGAACTCTGTTAAGAATGTATAGAGCTGTTTTCAAGGCTTCACCCCACAGATATTCTGGCAAGTTACATCTACTCATCATGCTTCTCATCATATCCTTAAGAGTCCTATTACGTCTTTTGGCTACACCATTTTGTTCAGGAGTCCCAGGCATGGTGTATTGCGGAACTATTCCGCAATCCTGCAAGTATAAAGCAAATGGTCCCATATGTTGTCCTGTGGCACCATATTTACCATAATACTCTCCACCACGGTCGGACCTCACAACCTTGATCACTTTTGCCAACTGCTTCTCAACTTCAGTTTTAAACACTTTAAATTTTTCAAGTGCTTCAGATTTTTCTTTAATCAAATAAAGATACCCAAATCGTGAAAAGTCATCAATGAAAGGAATGAAAAACTCATTCAGATTGTAGAAGTAAGAGGCCCACTGATATCTGTGTGAATAATCTCTAAAAGATCAGAACTTCTAGTTGCACCTTTCCTTTTGGTCTTCGTGAATTTTCCCCTGATGCAGTCCACACAAGTACCCAGATCATTAAAATTCAAGGAAGGTAGAATATTTGCCTTTGTCAATCTCTCAACCCTTTCCCTAGAAATGTGACCTAAGCGCTTGTGCCATAGCATAAAAGATTTTTCTTCAACTTTGGATCTCTTAGCAACAGAACTCTCAACAACTAAGGATGAAGCAACATCATCGGAAGCTAAAGACAATTTATATAAACCATCAACCAAAGATCCATAACCAACAATTCGGGAGTTCAACATCAGACTCATTTCACCATTACCAAAAGTAAAACTGAAACCAAGTTTATCCAATAAAGAAATCGAAATTAAATTCCTCCTAAAAGAAGGTACATAAAAAGTATTCTTCAAAATAAGTTCAAAACCAGATCCTAAAATTATGCTGACGTCTCCCACTGACTCCACAGCTACTTCAAGATCATTTCCTACCCTTAGCTTGCTTTCCCTCAGACTGGGATCCCTCAGATTTCTGAACCCCTCCAGATTTCTGCTTGTTCTTTAGCCAAGCTTTGAACTTTGCACAATCAGGTTTCTTATGCCCCTTTTCCTTACACCAGAAACACCAAATAGTTCTCTTAAAAGCATCTGGCCTAGGACCTCCTACAGGATGACGTTGACCCTTACCTGGTTTCCTTAATTCCTGATTCTTGTGAGAAGCATTAGGAGTATTCCTGTGTTTCCAATTGCCTTTCCCAGAATGGGGTTTGGTATGGACAGACAGTAAAGCTACATCACTCTTTTCATTCTTGAGTTTCTCTTCCTCGGCAACACACTTGGTAATAAGATCATTCACACTCCAATTCTCACCAATGGTATTGTGGGCAGTTTTAATTTGTGTGAAATTAGCAGGCAAGCAATTCAAGGCATGACCGACAATAAATTTTTCATTCAGCTCAATTTTGTGGGATTTCAGCTTTGTTTGGATGTGAACTATCTTCAGAATAAATTCCCTTACACCCCCAATATTGTCATACTTCATGTCCATTAACTCTTTCATTAGACATCCAGACTCAACATTGTCAGATACCTTGTACCTCTGTTCTAGAGCAGTGAGGAACTCCTTTCTTTGTCCCTTTGTCGAGCGGACTCTGAGAAGGTGTTGAGAGATTCTCTTGATAATGTCAGACCCAATCTATCAGACCTCTCCCACTTAGCCAAAAGTTCTTTCTGTTCAGGTGTGCTCTCCGCAGTGATCACATGCTTATTCTCGCGCAAGGCTGAATCTAGATCAGCAATTCCTAGAGAAAACTCCAAGTCTTGCTTCCATTTCTTAAAGTTCGATCCGGTCAAGATTTCAATGGAAGCAGAAGAATTATTCATAGAGAAAGTCACTGTTAAAACAAAACATGAATGCATCAGATTATATCACAAGACAAGATATAGCTCAATAACGAAATAAGCTATCATCGTGAGGCTAGTATAATAGCACATTCCCCTTTGGGCAGAATGCACATACCAAGGTCACAACCTCAGTCAAAACCTCAGATGGGTTAATCCATGAGCATACACTGAGTTCAGAAAATTGTCCCCTTTGGGTAGACAAGTCCCTTAGCCCAATGCATTCTCCAATAACTCCATCTTCAATCAACTTTCAATCACAACACATAACAACCCCCTTTGGGCAGGCAATCACATGCAATGACCAAAAGCATCCCTCAAACTACAAAGAAATTCTCATGAATTAATACATACGGTCTCACTTTGGTGGTATCGGCTCATAACAACGCATGAAACTCTTGCATAGGAATCAATTTTCTCTTGTCTATACATACGACCACGGTCAACGAGCAAGTACATCATTTAAATGAGCACCTTTCTTGGTCATGTAACAAAGTCGATAGCATTCCAAACTGTTTTGCAATATACAGCGTGATAGACTAGCCTAACGAGAGCATGTATATAAAAATAATAGCACGCAATTATGTACAAATTTATAGGGAGAGTGATTATCACAATTAAATCCAAAATACATCACATTATTTTCCTAACAAACATTTCAGTTTAATTTGATCAGAAAAATAATCAAAAATAATTTAATGCATTATATTTTATAAAAATATCTAACGCAATAAAAAATTCTCGAAAAAATATAACAAATACAAGCATTAAATTTAGAGCGCAACACAAAAACGCGTCAAAAAGCGGGTCCCTGAAGGCCCTACACGCGCTAACACGCTGAAAGCGCGATTAGGCTTCGCGAAGCAGTCTTGTTCATCGTCCCTACCTTACGGCGGTCGCGAACCGGTCGCGACGCGAGCGTTCGGCGGAAGGCTTTCTCGCTCGTTTCTTATCCGTTTCACGCGATTTTTGTTAGGTTTTGTTCAGAATCAAATTTCCAATCATTTGAACTTAAAATCTTGAATTATCGATTACCTAAATCGAGAGTTGTTCGTGAAAAACTTCCCTCTGTGGGTCGCGATTTGTTCATCAAATAGAGCACCGCACGGCTCGGATTCCACGCGATTGTTGGTGGGTTTCGATTGATAATTAATTCTTGATCATTTTAACGCAATAAGTCGGAGTTTAACAAGGCGAAAATCAGAATCTATAAACCCTAAAAAAATCCAATCGGTTTTGGCTCGAGTTCAACGTTTTCAGTGTTCGAAAATTTACAAAAATTATGCCATTGGATTCGTATTAACGTAATCTACAACAATCCTATGGTTTGGAGTTCTAAAACTTCAAGAATCAAAAGGTGAAATTTTTGTTTTTGATTTAAATGGTATAAACCGATCGGAAGTTGAAAAAATTAGGAAAAGTAATTGAAAATATGGGTTCTAAATCACGTAATGACTAGCTCTGATACCACATGTAATATTATCAGGATCGATTACATGAATTTAGAACACCGAGTATTTTTATTACTTACTTGTTGAAGACATGATTGAAGTTGTCGTTGTCTCGTAGAGCACCGCAGCACGGACGACCAAATCTTCCTTTGCCTGGTCACACACTCCAATTCTAGGTTTTCAATGGGGGCAAACCGTAGACGAGCACAATCTATCGTATGACGGCAAAGGGGACCTAGCCTATTTATTTCACAACCCTAGGACCACCCATCATGGGCCTAGTGGTTGGGCCTACACTGTCTTTCACATAAATCTAAATCAGGTGTCCAAAGGCCCAATACAATCAATCACATATTTGCGGCCTTGAGCATCATCAATTGGATCACAACATTAGCCCGTTTTGTAAAAGCCAAAAGACATAATTGATTGTAGCCCACAAGGATTATCAGAAATAATTCTAACAGTTTCTTCCCCCTTAACAGCTAGCTTTCAAGGGAGGATTCCCCAACTGCTTGGGTGCTTATCAATTGGTATCAGAGCTGATTGCTAGTGTCTCAGTAAGGGTTACCTACGGAGGGGCTGACCGGAAAAAGGCTGAGTAAAGCGTCGTAAAGTGTAGCCGCATGGGCGTCGGCTCTCAGGGGCGATGCTATGGGTGCCTAAGTCCCACATCGAGTAGTATGAGATGCTAGGTGAAGTACTTAAGTGGCTTGATTCTTTCCCCTTTACAACTAGCTTTTAAAGAAGGGTTCCCCAAGAGCTTGGGTGCTTATTACTGTTTGTCTGCTTTGGCTTAACTTTGGTTTTCGCTTGCAGGGGAAGACAAATGCAGGTAAAGTACAACAATTTTAACTAAGCATGAACTGGTATCATAAAGCCCATGACATAGTCAATTTTCCATTAGCTAAGATTGACTTCTTAATACTGGAAAGTTTTGCCTTTGGAATACCTCAAATTTCGGCATGATTCATTTTTGAGGAGATTTATTTCAAATCCTTTCTGTTTATTGTTTTTGATTTTTTTCTACCTCTTCAATCCACATGATATCCTATCAGCCAGGTAAAGTGCTGCTAAATTTTCACCATCTGGAAAATCATGTTGATAAAGTCTCAATTACCAACCCTATGGACACTAGCTTCAGCAGATGCTACTGCATGCTGCAGCCACAAATAAGATTCCTTTAGTTGCCTCTCAAGCGACTCTGAACTCTCAAATGTGCCACCACCATCTTTAAAAGAGTCAAGTCCTTGTTGATTTGATCATTAGTTTGTGTCAATAATTTATAGTGAGCTTCTGCAAAAGTATCCTAAATTTCCTCTTTTAAGTTCAATAGTAATGCTATCCGTGTCTCTAATTTCATAACACACAATATTTCTGATATTCATCAGGCAACTGCCTTCACATTAAGTAGCTTCCATTCGGTTTCTTTGAGCGGCTTCTCAAGTGAACACACCTTGTCAATCAAAGTGACAACCTCAGAATTGGCAAGAGTTAGTTTATCTTCTCTGGAAACTTGTATGTTTCTTTGGCTTATATACTTGCTAGTTGTATCCGATGAGAACTATTGTAGATGATGCCATGTGTTAACTTAAATTGCTGGACTTATTTTGCATAAAAAGAAGTCAATTAAGAAACAGCCTCATGAATTGACAAATTAATATCAATTATATACTACACAGTAGATTTTTAATGTCTTTTTTGTGTGGCTATCCTACTTGTAAATTATGAAAGAAGATCCATTTTAACCCATATGTTCATTTTGTATGTTTGATTTGCTTAGGGTGTTATCAGCAGAAAATTTAAGATTAGTGAACCAAATGTTTCAGTTCACAATCTGCAAAGAAATCTTATCTTCAAACCTCTGAAAAGTCTGTTCTTACGAATAGAGAATATCCTTGTGTTTGGGAGTTCTTTCAGTAACTCTGATACTGATGGAGGTGTGAGTAAGGAATTAGGAAGTTTGTAAATAGTAGATTTATTTATATATGTATTCGGCCCAGGCCCGTTAGGTTTACGCATAGAATAGCCTATTTAAACTCATTAGTGTTTGTACTCAAGGCAAGACAGACAATCAATAAAACGGAACTACAGCTACTCTGTAGTCGCAGACGTAGGCAAATATTTGCCGAACTGCGTGACCAATATTGCGTCTAATACTAACTAACATGGTATCAGACTAGTTACCTGGGATTCTGCTTCTATGTTCTTGGCCTGGCGTTCGTGACCTAGTTCTGCTCCTCGACTTCTCCTCTGGGTTCGATCTCTGCTCGCGTCTCTGTTCTCTCCTTGCGACGTGATTCTCGGTTTCCCTTCGTTCTCGATCTCGGCTTCTCCTCTGGTTCTCTGCTTGAGACGTGATTTCGTCTCTGTTTTGAGACGTGATTCGTGATTCGTTTGCTTTGGTCTTCCTCGTTCTGGTTTGCGACCTCTCGTGGTTGTTGGTTCGGTTGCGATTTCCTGGTTTCGTGGTTGCGTGGTTGCGATTTCCTGGTTCGTGGTTGCGTGGTTCCGTGGGTTTCGTGGTTGCCATTCCCTGGATCATCGTGTTGTTTGGCAACGTGTTGTTTGGCTGGGTGTGTTGATCGTGGCTTGTTATTCGTGATCGTGGCTTGTTATTTGTGGTTGCGTGGATCACGTTAAGTCTCATTGATTTACCTTGTTGCTTTTGTTGCTGTTGGTCCCATTGATACCTTTAATAATTTTTTAAATGGCTTCAGAGAAAGAAAGGGATATTTTTTGTGTTCGTTTTACCGGTAAGAATTATGCTGCCTGGGAATTTCAGTTCAAGATGTATGTCAAAGGGAAAGGATTATGGAGTCATCTTGATGGGGTTTCTAAGGCACCGGAAGACAAAACTGCCTTAGATGCGTGGGAAGTGAAAGATGCTCAAATTATTTCTTGGATCCTTAGTACTATTGATCCTCAGATGATCAACAATTTGCGATCTTTTTCAACTGCTCAAGAAATGTGGAATTACTTGCAGCGTATTTATCACCAGGACAATACGGCCAAGCGTTTCCAATTGGAACTAGACATTGCTAATTACAAACAAGGTAATTTGTCCATTCAAGAATATTATTCTGGTTTTCTGAATTTGTGGACAGAACACTCTGGTATTATATATGCTGTTGTTCCCAAACCGTCACTTTCGGCTGTCAAAGATGTTTATGATACTAGTAAACGAGATCAATTTCTCATGAAACTTCGCCCGGAGTTTGAGGCAGTTCGCGGTGCTCTACTGAATAGGAACCCTGTTCCTTCCTTGGATATCTGTGTTGGTGAACTGCTCAGGGAAGAACAACGTCTCCATACTCAAGGAACCATGTCTCATGATCCCGTCCTTTCTGAACCTGTGACGGTTGCATATGCCGCGCAAAATAGAGGCCAAGGCCGTGATATGCGACAGACTCAATGCTTCTCTTGCAAACAATTTGGACATGTTGCTCGTAGTTGTCCCAAGAAATTTTGCAATTACTGCAAGCAGCAGGGTCATATCATCTCTGCCTGTCCTACGCGTCCTCCACGACCGACTAAGCGTCCGGTGCAGGCATTCCATGCCACTACTAGCTCTGCAGCTGGTCCTTCCACCAGTGGTGCATCTGATGGTGGTGCTCTTCAGCCTGAATTGATTCAACAAATGGTACTTTCTGCTCTTTCAGCCTTGGGCATTACTGGTAAGTCCTCTGTCATTTCTCGTCCATGGTTACTTGACTCTGGTGCATCGAATCACATGACGGGTTCTCCTGAACACTTGCACAATTTAAATTCTTATAATGGCAATCATAAAATTCAAATTCTTGAGAGTACCATTCCTATAACTCATGTTGGTGACATCAACTCTAAGTTTGAAATGTGCTTGTAGCACCTGGACTTGCTTCAATTTATTGTCTGTGGACAATTTGTGGATGACGGTTGTGATGTTAATCTTTCTCGTCTTTGGTTGTTTTGTGCGAGGAGCAGTGTCGGGAAGGTGATGATCGCGAAGGGCCTAAAGTGGGAAGATTGTTTCGCTCAGTCTATTTCTAGTCATTTATCTCTTGCGTGTAATCTTGTTTTGAATTCATGTGAGGATTGGCATAGGAAATTGGGCCATCCAAACTCTGTTGTTTTGTCTCACTTATTTAAGACTGGTTTGTTAGGTACTAAACCTATGGATTCTAGTGCACATATTTCATGTTCTGTTTGCAAATTAGCTAAAAGCAAAACACTTCCTTTTTAAATGCAGTGCTCATCGTGCTTCTACTTGTTTTGAGATAATTCATAGTGATGTTTGGGGAATCTCACCTGTAGCTTCTCATGCTCACTATAAATATTTTGTCACCTTTATCGATGATTATAGTCGTTTTACTTGGATTTATTTTCTTAAATCTAAATCTGAAGTGTTTTCTATGTTTAAGAAATTTCTGATGTATGTTGAAAATCAATTTCAAACCAGTATTAAAATTCTTCGGTCTGATTCTGGTGGTGAATATATGTCTCATGAGTTTCAGGAGTTCTTACAGCAAAAAGGTGTATTGTCTCAACGATCTTGTCCCAATACCCCTCAGCAAAATGGTGTTGCAGAACGTAAGAATCGTCACTTGTTGGATGTAACACGTACCTTACTTCTCCAGGCTTCTGTTCCATCCAGATTTTGGGTAGAGGCTCTTTCCACGGCTGTTTTTTTGATCAACCGTCTTCCTTCCACGGTGATTGAGCTTGATTCTCCTTATTTTCGTCTTTTTAAAACTCAGCCTGATTATAGTAGTTTACATACTTTTGGGTGTGTTTGTTTTGTTCACCTACCATCCACTGAAAGACATAAACTTGGGGCACAATCTGTCCAATGTGCATTTATGGGGTATAGTCATTCTCATAAGGGTTTTGTGTGTTATGATGTCTCTAACCATCGTTTTTGCATTTCTAGGAATGTGACATTTTTTGATCATCAGTTTATGTTTCCTTGCCCTACTCCTGGTCTGACTGATATTGCTATACTTCCTCATTTTTCTACTTTGTCTCCATCTATAGAACGTTTCAAACCAGGTCTTGTATATGCCAGACAACGCGATAGACAGGTTCCCACTTGCCGCCGATCTTTGACCTGCCACCTGATCCTGATCCTGTACCGGTTGCACCACGACGTTCTAGTAGAACGTCTCGAGCACCTGATAGATATTCACCAGACAGGTTTGATTCCTCACATACTGCTTTAACTGTTTCTCTATCTGGCATATCTATTCCTACTTGTTACTCGCAGGCTGTTAAAGATGTGTGTTGGGTAAATGCTATGAATGAGGAACTCCAGGCCCTTCAGGACAATTTTACTTGGGATATTGTTCCTTGCCCTCCTGATATCAAACCCATAGGCTGTAAATGGGTGTATTCTGTGAAACTAAATTCTGATGGATCTCTCAATCGGTACAAGGCTCGATTGGTTGCTTTAGGCAACAAGCAGGAATATGGCATTGATTATGATGAGACATTTGCACCAGTTGCTAAAATGACTACTGTTAGAATGGTGCTCTCTATATAGCTTCTCATGGGTGGTCTCTCCACCAAATGGACGTGAAGAATGCATTTCTTCATGGCAACCTGACTGAAGATATTTATATGACTCCCCCTCAGGGCCTATTCTCTTCATCTAAGGGGGTGTGCAAGCTCAAACGCTCTCTATATGGTTTGAAACAGGCGCCTAGAGCATGGTATGAGAAATTTCGTTCCACTCTACTTGGGTTCTCTTTTACTCAAAGTCAGTATGATTCGTCTTTGTTCATTCACCGCACATCTACGGGCATTATTCTGTTCCTTCTTTATGTTGATGATATGATCATTACTGGTTCTGATGCAACATCTATTCAGGAAGTTAAACAAAAGCTTCAAGCCTCATTTCAAATGAAAAGACCTTGGTCTTTTACATTATTTTCTGGGACTCGAGGTTCATTCTACTTCTAAGGGTATATTTCTTCATCAGCATAAGTATGCCACATACCTTATTGCTATGGCTGGCCTCCAATCAGCTAATCCTGTGGATACTCCTCTTGAAGTTAATGTTAAATACCACCGTGACGAGGGTGAAATTTTGACCGATCCTTTATTGTATCGACAGCTCGTGGGTAGTCTTAACTACTTGACCATTACTCGACCCGACATTTTGTTTCTTTGTTCAAAGAAGTAAGTCAGTTCATGCATTCTCCTCGTCATCTTCACTTGGCAGCGGTTCGTCGTATAATTCGCTACTTGAAAGGTACCTCTCAACGGGGCTTATTCTTTCCTCGTGGGACTCTTCTTAAGTTGATTGCCTACAGTGATGCTGATTGGGCTGGGTGTCCTGACACTCGCCGCTCTGTCACTGGTTGGTGCATGTTTCTTGGTTCTTCATTGATCTCATGGAAAAGTAAGAAGCAAGCAAGAGTCTCTAAGTCCTCAACTGAATCGGAGTATCGTGCTATGTCTACGGCATGCTCCGAAATACTTTGGCTTCGTGGTCTTTTGGGTGAACTTGGATTTCCTCAAACCGAACCAACATCTCTCTATGCTGACAATACAAGTGCCATTCAGATTGTTGCAAATCCGGTTTTTCATGAGCGTACTAAGCATATTGAAGTTGATTGTCATGCTATTCGTGAAGCCTATGATAATCATGTTATATCCATCCCTCATATCAATACTCAATTTCAAGTTGCAGATATTTTGACCAAAAGTGTTCCTCGTCCACGCCATCAGTTTCTTGTTGGCAAATTGATGCTCCTTGATGACCCGCATCAATTTGAGGGGGGATGTGAGTAAGGAATTAGGAAGTTTGTAAATAGTAGATTTATTTATATATATATTCGGCCCAGGCCCGTTAGGTTTACGCATAGAATAGTCTATTTAAACTCATTAGTGTTTGTACTCAAGGCAAGACAGACAATCAATAAAACGGAACTACAACTACTCTGTAGTCGCAGACGTAGGCAAAGATTTGCCGAACTGCGTGACCAATATTGCGTCTAATACTAATTAACAGGAGGTATTTTGTGTGCTGAGACACCTAATAATCTCGTGGAACGAGAAAAATCAGAAGATGCAAGAAGGATAATAGAGAGTTAAAGGCATTTGCAACCCATATGAGCCTTTATATGTTGGACCGCATTAATTTCTTGGGTCATACAAGTCCTTGCATAGGCATTTCTTAGTCCTTCTTAGGCATTTCTTAGTCTTTCTTGGATGTTACGTGGAGCTTTTCATGGTTAAGAAGTTGATGAATATGTCAGAAAATGACAATCAATGGCCTCTCAGGGGTTTTCAAGGTGTCTGGAGTCTGGACTTTTCTCTAGTTCGGTAGTGAACTTTAAATCCTTAAACATAAACAAAAAGGATGCATGTTCAGTCACTTTTTCGATGATGGTGCTCAATTGAGGTATTTATATGATTGTCATAACAAGAAGATCCATTTCTCCCTTTATTGCAAAGGAAATTTTCATAGGGAGTTAAACACATCATAGATATTAGCTTAGGTGATGAGATCTTTTAAAGAAATTCAGGCATATAATATCATTTATGGCTAAAACTTTTTCAACTTTTATAATCTTGGTATGGTTTTGGAGTGCTTGCTGTACTAATCTATTTTGCAATCATCTCATTTTTGTAAATAGTAACAGTAGAGTCCTTTTGTTGTCACTAGTAATCTTTGTCATAAGTTAAGAGAATTACTTTTGCTTTTGACTTTCTAATACATTTTGTAGTGGCAATGAAATTTCCATGTCGCTTTAAATGGTTATGAAGGCGCCAGTTATCTTTATATCCTGGAACAATGGAGGTGTCATATATCAATACCCATACTAATGTCATTTTCAAAGTATTTTTCCCCTTTCTCAACTTTAGTATTTTCTCTTTGGTCACGTCTTTCGCTTTGTTTGTAATGTCTAAAGGCCTATTGTGTTGGTTTTCTACTTTCATAAGTGATGGTGTTGCTATAAAAAGGAAAAGAAAATCCTCGAGAAAAGTGAATGGAAATAATGAAATGAATCAAAAGCTTAACCCCTTAATAACCATAAACAACTTACTTTATTAGCAACCAATTATTGTGCTTTTTGCGGTATTTTACTTAACTATTCTCAAGTTTTACGTTGTATTCCAACTATTCCGCTGTATTGTATCAATATTTTCCCTTAGGATCTTCACATGAAGCACATAATTTTGTGCGAGGCCAGTTCAACTAACCAAATACTGTACTTTCGGGTTCTTGTTACTGTTGACTGTTTTGGATCCCAGTAAGCCTTTAGGAATAAGGATCAACATGTTGGAATCGTCATATGCTATGCCTATAGGTGGAAGCGCTAATCAATAAGCAAATAGCATCAATTCAAATAAGAACGTGGAAAGGTGCTGCATAATAACATCAATTCAAATAAACAATCTCTTTGCCAGTTATTGTTGTCCATAATTTTGATTTTATCCCAGATCAATTTATCATGTCTGTTAAACGTAGTACCACTGTCTTCTCGTTAGCTAGCTTTTTCAATATATATTATGCTTTAATAAATTTGCTGATAATTGAAGTGGCAATTTTGTTTTTGTTGAATGTGTCTCAAAATTAACATTCAGTTACAAGTGCCAATAGCATCAGGTATAGCATCAGATGCATCAGGACCTATTGTTGAAGTTTCAGGTGCCATAGCACCTAGTTGTGCAGCGCCTGTTAGTGAATTTTGTTATTCTGTTACTGGCCATAACTGAATTTGTTATTCTGTTATTTTTGTTACGTGTTGTTATTGGCTGAGGCTTGTATTTTTCACTTGTATAAATAGGCATAGAGGTATCTTTATGGGAAATACATTTTTGGTAATTCTCTTAGATTAGATCAGGGTGTGTGATTGTGAGGTTTTCATGTAAACTCTCTACTTGCTAAAAGAAGATTAGAGAGGTTTTATAGATCAGTGGAAAAAGTGAAAATAGAGTGTTGTAAGGGCTTGGGGATCTTGTAGCTATTTCTCAACAGTAGTGAACAAGGGCCAAGTGGAACTCTATGCACTTGTTGATCTTGTAAACTCATTTTCATAGTGGATTGGTTTGATTGCTCCCTCCCTCGCAGACGTAGGCCACATTAGCTGAACTGCGTTACTAATTCTTAGTGTCATATTCTTCTTTTTTATCTCTTTAATTTCGTGTTGTTTTAGTTCTGCATTGGTTGTTTGTTTGCATGTTTCATCCACAACAGTTTTCTTCTTTAGATAATCACCCACAACTACCATAACACTTGCCCGAGGAAAATACCCAGATTGCTGTATGGCTTTCTTACTATAACATGAACCTAATTATCCCAAAAACTTCAGTTGTTAGGTACATACACATGAATAGTTTTTATATTATATCTCTAACAAGCCCCATTGGTTTAGAGCCCTTTAGGCATAAAGGGTGGACAATAAACATGTCTACTAACCTTGTGTTGAAATTTAACTTTTTATTAGAATAACAGTGATGGAAAGGATCAAATTCCAAACCACTTGGTTATAAACAGTGGCGGAGCTAGCCACTTTTCTACGAGGGGGCCAAATATAAAGAGTAATTTTTTTATAGAAAAAATAAACTACTAATTTTTTTTTAGTAATAAACTACTACTCCGGTCTGAAATATAAGCAAAAAAAGTGTCTAAAATATAAGCAATCTGAGTATTTTTTTTAGTGTAAGTACTTTATCTGATAAACGTATTCTATTACTACACTGGGGTAGCGACCTGAATATTTTTTTGGGTAGCGAAATTCTATATTACTACACTGGTCTTTAGTAATTTATTTTTTTTTGGTAGCAATGGCTACCCCATTGATACACTACCCTCCGCCCCTGGTTATAAAGACTAATACCCTGAGTCAACTATCTCAGAAGTTTAAGGTGTTAAATGAGGATACATTAATATTTTTATCATATCTCTAACGTACCATATGATGTTTTGTTTTGTAAGATGACATGGTATATCTAAATGAAGAGAACTGTTATAAACTCAGGCTCATCCCCATGGAAAAAGATAAATATTCACTCTCAAAAGAGCTTAGGTGTTATGATACTTAGAGATCACTCTCAAAGTATCTTGGGCTATTGCAAAGGAGCTATATCGATAAAGTTTTAAATTAATTCGACATGAAAGATTGTAGAATAGGGGATACCCAATCATTAAGGGAGAAAGATTTAGTCTCAATTATTACCCAAAAGAAAATCTCGAAACTCAGGAAATGCATAGAATTCCCTATGCTCTAGTTGTGGAAAGATTGATACATGATCTTATCTGTGGGCATCCAAAAATTGTGCATATAGTAGGATCATTAGGTAGATACTTGATCAATTCAAGTTTGAATTATTAAAGAAAGCAACCACAAGGATCATTAAGCAGACCAAAAGTATAGATGATCACATATTGGAGATTTGACAGTTTAGAGATTATGAGGAACTTTGACTCCGATTTTTGGGATGTCAATATCGTGGACATTGAATTGTGGGATATGGTTGAATTGTTTGTGTCACTTGGTTGCATATAGTAAAAGGAATTGGAATACCACTAAAGTTTCATTGTGACAGATAAGTCAGTCGTGTCGTACTTTGTCAACAACAAAGAATTTTACAAAGTCTATTGACATAAATGTTGCCGGGTTGTGGCATCAATTGTCCCGTGGCGGAGGCCCAGGTGGGGTCAAGTCACAGTTGACACGTCGCGCTTGGGCTGTTATGGTTAAGTAGAAAGGGTTGCGCCCTGACTAACAACTATAGCTTTTGGCCTAGTGGTAAGCGCTCGATCCAACAATTGGCATCAGAGCTAGAATCTTGTATAAAGGACTTAACCGTCTCAAGAGAATGACTTCAAACAATTACGAGGGAACTTCCATGAACAGACCCCCATTTTTCAATGGTGAGGGGTATGGTTATTGGAAGGATAGAATGCAAATCTTTCTTGAGGGTGTTGATCTTGATATTTGGGATGCTGTGGAAAATGGTCCATTTGTCCCCACTCAATCAATTAATGATGCAGTGGTAGACAAACCAAGATCACTTTGGACCGAAGATGATAAGAAAAAGGTCCAATACAATTTGAAGGCTAAGAACATCATCATACGCTTTAAGCTACGATGAGTTCTATAGGGTCTCAAATTGCAAGGCTGCTAAAGAAATGTGGGACACCCTTCTATTGACCCATGAAGGTACTCACAGGAGGTCAAGAGGGCTCGAATGAACACATTAACCCATGAGTATGAGTTATTTAGGATGAAACCAAGTGAAAACATACAAGATATGCAAAAAGGTTCATCCATATAATAAACCATCTCAGAGCTCTTGGGAAAGTCTTGATAATGAAGATTTGATTAACAAAGTTCTTAGATGTCTAAACGAGGAATTGCAACCCAAGGTCATTGCTATAGCTGAATCTAGAGACTTATCTTCTATGACCTTGGCTACTTTGTTTGGAAAATTGCGGGAACATGAAATTGAACTAAATCGTCTCATGGAAAGCGAAGAAGGCGATAAGAAAAAGAAAGGGCTCGCCTCAAAGCAAGCATTGAGAAGACGATGACGAATGTGATTTCCTTGAAGATGAAAATAATGAGGAAAACATGAGTCTAATGGTTCGCAAATTCAAAGGTTCATGAGACTCGAAACAAAGGTAAGTTCCCAAGCTCTCAAAAGAAAAGTGATGAAACAACTTCTTTTAATCCTACCTTTCTGAGTGTGGAAAGAAAGGTCACATAAAACCCGATTGTCCTCAAAACCAAGCGAGGAATGAGAAATTTGAAAAGAAACCACCAAAGGATTGAAGGGAAGAAGAGCTTACATTGCCAGGATGATAATGATATGGATTCTTGATGAATCTGAAAATGAAGAGAGGCTCACCTTAGTCTAATGGCAAATCATGATGAAGATGAGGTAAATTTTTATGATCCTGACTCTTCTTTAACTTATGATGAATTACTTGCTTTGCTTGTGAAGAATTCAATAATGAAAGCGATTAAACTTGGAAAAATTGTTCTTTCTTCTAAGAAAACCATCTCTTCTCTTGAATCAAAAATTGAAATTTTAAACAAAGAGATAGTGATTCTTAAAGAAAAACAAGTTCTTTGTGATTGAAACTTCTCCTCCCATATCTTGTGAAAATAAAAAGGATGAAGTTTTAAAATGCAATGAGTGTAGTGTTTTGAAAAATAAGGTTAAGGATTTAAATAACACTCTTGCAAAATTTACGATGGGAAGAGATAATCTAAACATTATGTTAGGAAACCAAAAGGTACTTTTGGAAAAGCTGGTTTAGGTTATCATCCAAAAATTCATGAAAAATCTTTTAAACTCTTCAATCACAACAAACCCTCAAGTAGTCCTTTCATTAAATGTTTTCCTTTGTGGTAGAAAAGGTCACACCTGCTTCCATTTGCAATATTAGGAAAACTTGAATGTGATTGGTAAAAGATGTGGATTCCAAAGGAACCTTGCCCAAAACTAACTCACCTGGACCCAAGATGGCTTGGGTACCAAAAGTTAAAACCTGATTTTATCTTGCGGTGTGCTTGAAAGCCAAGGACTTAAATTGGTATCTTGATAGCGGCTGTTCAAAGCACATGACAGGAGACAAAAGCAAGTTCTCCTCATTGGTACCTAAGAATAGTGGTTATGTCAGTATGGTGACAACAACAAAGGTAAAATTCTTGGGATTGGTTCTATTGGTAAGAGTCCTAATCCCACTATTGAAAATGTTTTGTATGTGGATGGTTTGAAGCATAATTTTCTAAGCATTAGTCAACTTTGTGATAAAGGAAACAAAGTGGTTTTCGATTCTTCAAAATGCATGGTCATGGATTCTATAAATGAAAATGTTATTGTAATTGGACCTAGAATTGGAAATATCTATATGCTTGATTTAGATAAAATACCTTCAAATGATGCATGTTGTCTTATTAGTAAAGAGGATGAATCTTGGCTATGGCATAGGAGAATGGCTCATATTCACATGGATCATCTTAATAAATTGGTTCGTAAAGACTTAGTAATTGGCTTACCAAAGCTTCGTTTTGAAAAAGATAAACTTTGTGATGCATGTCAAAAAGGAAAACAAGTAAAGGCATCTTTCAAATCTAAAAATATTGTTTCTACAAACCGGCATTTACAACTTTTACATATGGATTTATTTGGCCCTTCTAGAACTAAAAGCTTTGGTTGCAATTACTATGCTCTTGTTGTTGTGGTGGACTACTATTCTCGCTATACATGGACTTTATTTATTTCTCACAAAAATGATGCTTTTAATGCTTTTGAAAACTTGCAAAGGTTATACAAAATGAGAAGGGACTTAACATTGCTTCCATTCAAGTGATCATGGTGGGAATTTGAGAATGAAGCATTTGAAGCATTTTGCAGAAAATGGCATTGATCACAACTTTTTACGCTCCAAGGACACCGCAACAAAATGGAGTGGTTGAAAGGAAAATCGGTCTCTTGAAGAGCTAGCGAGGACGATGCTCAATGAGACTAACCTTCCTAAGTACTTTTGGGCGGATGCCATGAGCACCGCTTGCTATGTGATGAATCGAGTTCTTATAAGGCCGATCCTTAAGCAAACACCGTATGAACTCTACAAAGGAAGGAAGCCCAACATTTCCCACCTTCACGTTTTTCGGATGCAAGTGTTTTGTCCTAAACAATGGTAAGAATAACCTTGGTAAATTTGATGCTAAAGGTCGATGAAGGTTTATTTCTTGGATATTCCACTTCTAGTAAAGCTTTTCAAATTTTTAATAAAAGAACTTGACTGTTGAAGAATCTGCATGTTTCTTTTGATGAATCTAACCCCAAATCTTCAAGTAGAAGAAAGTGTTGATGATCTTTGCGTAAGTATTTGGAGATACCTATTTAGAGGAACAAGAGAGATCAAAAGTTCAAAAGGAGGATCAAGAGTCCTTGCCTCAACCCTCTCAAGAACTCTCTCACTCAAATCTTCCAAAGGAATGGAGAGTCTCAAAGAACCATCCTCTTGATAACATAATAAGTGATATCTCAAAGGGTGGTAACTCAAAACTCTCTTAATCATGCATGTCATCATATGGCCTTTGTCTCTCAAATTGAACCAAATGACGTCAATGAAGCCATCTTTGATGAGCATTGGACCTTTGCTATGCAAGAGGAATTAAATCAATTTGAGAGAAATGATGTTTGGGAACTTGTCCCTAGGCCTAAAGATCACCTAGTCATTGGGACCAAATGGGTCTTTCGCAACAAGCTTGATGAAAACGGTATCATTGTTAGAAATAAAGCTAGACTTATTGCAAAAGGCTATAATCAACAAGAGGGCATAGATTTCGATGAAACCTATGCACCCGTGGCTAGATTAGAAGCTATTCGCATGCTTCTCGCTTTTGCATGCATCATGGATTTTAAACTTTTTCAAATGGATGTTAAGAGTGCATTTCTAAATGGTTTTATTCAAGAAGAAGTATATGTTGATCAACCCCCCGGTTTTGAAAATTTTGAATTTCCAAATCATGTTTTCAAATTGAAAAAGGCTTTATATGAGTTTAAAACAAGCTCAGAGCTTGGTGCGAGAAGGTTGAGCAAATATTTACTTGAAAAAGGTTTGAAAGAGGAAAAGTTGATACCACTCTTTTCATTAAACACAAAAATCATGACATTTTACTTGTTCAAATTTATGTTGACGATATCATCTTTGGTGCTACTAATGAGTCTTTGTGTGAAGATTTTTCCAAAATCATGCAAAGTGAGTTTGAAATGTCCATGATGGGAGAGCTCAACTACTTCCTTGGTCTTCAAATCAAACAAACAAAAGAAGGAATTTTTATAAATCAATCCAAATATTGCAAGGAGTTGCTTAAAAGATTTGGAATGAGCAACGCCAAAGAAATCTCAACTCCAATGAGCACATCATGCTATCTTGACAAAGATGAAGGTGGTAAGTTCGATTAGTAAGTAAGTATCGAGGTATGATAGGATCTCTTCTCTATCTCACTGCAAGTCGTCCGGATATTATGTTAGTGTTTGTATGTGTGCACGTTTTCAAGCTAGTCCTAAGGAATCACATCTCTCTGCTGTAAAACGCATTATGAGATACCTCATTGGCACACAAAATACGGGTTTATGGTACCCCAAAGGTGCCGAATGCACTTTGATTGGGTACTCGGATTCTGATTTTGCGGGTTGTAAATTGGACCGAAAAAGCACTAGTGGGACATGTCACTTACTTGGGAATGCCTTGGTCTCATGGCATAGTAAGAAACAAGCCAGTGTGGCTTTGTCCCTTTCTTTGAGCGGAATACGTTACGCAAAATGTTGTGCACAAATTATTTGGATGAAACAACGGTTGAATGATTATAGGATTAATCAAAACTGCTCCAATTAAGTGCGACAATACTAGTGCCATAAACCTCACGAAAAACCGGTTTATCACTCCAGGACCAAACACATAGAAATTAGGCACCATTTTATTAGAGATCATGTTCAAAAAAGGAGATTGTGTGATTGAGTTTGTGGAAACATCTAAACAACTTGCGGATATTTTTACTAAACCTTTGCCTAAAGAAAGCTTCTTTTATAAGAACCGAGTTAGGAATTTTAGATCAATCATGCATTGAATGATTTGCGTGTGAGTGCATTTTATTATGAATAAGTTCTAACTTGGGCGTTGGAGTGTGCTAACATTTTTATGCAGGTTCCGTTACCAAGACTAAAAGTGGAGAAATGCAACCGCCCTTCCTGTAATCGCTAAAATAAAAGTTTGTGCAGCAAGTTATGTTAGCTGCAAACAATTATGCTTCATTGAACCCTTGATACTCTATTATTTTTCGCCATCTAGTTACACGATATGCATACGTTTTACATGCCTTTCCCTTTATCTTTTCCGCTTTTTGATGTTGCCAAAGGGGAGAGTTATATGATTCAGGGGAGTGGTTTATTCCATGCATATTGTGAGGGGAGTTCTTCACCAAAATGCCAAAATGCTTAAACTAAACTCGATATCTTTTTAATATTGTGAGGGAGTTTTTCTAAAATACGTGCTTAAACTCTGATATCTTTTATTGAAAAACCTAGCTTATATCTCATTGCTATATCATGATTATATTTTTACTAAAAACCCTCCATGAGATGTTTGTCATCATCAAAAAGGGGGAGTCTGTGAATACATGCGTTGCAAGGATGCTTTTGATGATTGACAAAAGGGAGCTTTGCAAATAGTCAACCGTGCAAAAAGTGGAAAAGAATACCAAGACGCGTATCAAGAATGATTGTTTCTCAAGTCTTTGGGTTCTGGGTATTTATTTATCTTTATTAAGACAATTTGTAAGTAGTAATAAAAAGCTCTCAATTAAAATTAAATCACACACGCACAAAATATTTTGACATGCATATCTCGTGGATGTCGAAATGAGGAAGTCGGATGTCGAGCCGAGGAGGAAGTCTGATGTTGAGCTCGAGGAAGTCGTATGTCGAATCGAGGAGGAAGTCGCGTGTCGAAGCTGATGAGGTCGCTGCATCGAGGTCGCGTGTCGAGCCGATGAGGTCGTCGCCGGCCGAGCCATGAGAACCGAAAGCCGATGAGGAGGTCGTATGCCGAGCCGTGGTTCGGAGGTCGTGTCACGAGGTCTTTGCCGAGCCGTTCGTGAGGTCGTATGCCGAGGCTGTGTGGTCGAGGTCGCCTGCCGAGAGCCGTGTGGCGAGGTCGTCTGTAGTCAGTGTCTTCGAGAGGTCGAGGCGAAATGCCTTCGTAGGTCGATGACGCCGACGCTCTCCGTGTTTTCAATTTCTTTATTTCAAAGCGCCAACGCAGATTTTCCTACAACGACAAATCCTTTTAATAATCAACGAACGCAAATCTTCAACGGCAAATCCTCAATGACATTTTTTAAGTGCGTGACACGCTCCTCGGTCGGCCTATAAATAAACAACGCCGTGCTCTTTCTTAAAACACAACAATACAACGCGCAGGTTTAATTCTTTGTGCTAAAACTCACAAATATTTTTCATCACTCACACTTATTTGAGCACAATTTTTGAGAGCCTTTTTATTCTACATTATTTGAGTTGTATTATTTGAGCTTCAATTTGTTATATCTGCACACTATTGAGTGTATCTTTCTCATCTCATTTTATTTGTGAAAATCATTTCTTTTGGGTAGGAATCCCAAGGTGTTCATAGAGAGGTGATATCTCTTGAACGTATTGCTCTGTATAGAGTTGTAAAGGTTTCTAGTGAACTCGATTTAAAAGCTAGTGATTTAGTGAAAATCCCATAGTGGTTTGCTTTGGGGACAGGACGTAGGCCACAGGGGTGTTTGGTGGCCGAACCTGTATAAATTGCTGCGTGCTCTTCTTTGCTCTCTGTCTCTTTATCATTCAAGCACTTTATTTATTTTTGTTCTTTATTTATTATTCGGTCATTTATTTTCTGTAATTTTTTATATAAGCACCGCTATCACAATTCACCCCCCTCTTGTGTTTGAAGTCAATTGGTAACAATTGGTATCAGAGCCAAGGTCATGTGTTCGATTCTCAGTGGGAGCAATTGCTGAGGGGGAGATTGTTGCCGGGTTGTGGCATCAATTGTCCCGTGGCGGAGGCCCAGGTGGGGTCAAGTCACAGTTGACACGTCGCGCTTGGGCTGTTATGGTTAAGTAGAAAGGGTTGCGCCCTGACTAACAGCTATAGCTTTTGGCCTAGTGGTAAGCGACAAGAGCTCATCACGCGACTTCCTCCTCAGCTCGACATCCGACTTCCTCAGCTCGACATCCGACACGAGATATGCATGTCAAAATATTTTGTGCGTGTGTGATTTAATTTTAATTGAGAGCTTTTTATTACTACTTACAAATTGTCTTAATAAAGATAAATAAATACCCAGAACCCAAAGACTTGAGAAACAATCATTCTTGATACGCGTCTTGGTATTCTTTTCCACTTTTTGCACGGTTGACTATTTGCAAAGCTCCCTTTTGTCAATCATCAAAATCATCCTGTCAAGGCATGTATTCACAATAAAGGTCTTCGTTGTTGAAAGAAAGTATTTAGGATAGAGAGATTTCTATAGAACACATAGGGACAAATTGCATGCTAGCCGATCCACTAAGGGCATGACAGCTAAGATTTTTCATAGGCACGTTGCTCATATGAGTGTTGTCATTGAGGTAACCTTAGTTTAGTGGGAGTCTTTCTTTATATATGTTGTACGTTTTGATACAAACCTTATGTTATTTTTGGATTTTTTTTAGAAATAAAGATTATATTTATGAGTTCATTATAAACTTTTTTGTGTGATCATTATAAATTTGTTTGTATCATGTGTGCAAAATTGATTTGCACTTAAGGACTTTGGTTTGCAAAATTAAAATTTTTAAAATTGATCTCACTAAAGAGTAACATTGGACTAGTTGGAAATCGACATGATTTAGATCATATTGTATGTAATTTTCATGCTACTCATCCATATTGATCTATGTCATTAAGTGTGTTAATATGGTGATTGTTAGGGTTTAGTCACATTTTACGTAGTGACAAAAGCTGTGGCAATTCCATTACTGATACATGAGGTGGACCAGATTGTAAGGAGAAAGTCTAAAGATAAATAGCATTCATATGTGTATACTAAGAAATTCTGGTATAATTACTATGATATTGCTCAAGTGGGAGATTGTTTGAATTTTATATTAATGTGGGCAAATATCATTAAATAATTATATTAGTTATATAAAAGAGTTATATTTAAGTGATCAAATTAATATGATATAAAGTAAGCTTATTAGACTCCTATTTTATTTGATATGAGTCTTGTATGGGTAGAAGTCATTGTTGGCCCAATAGGGAATCATGAGTACCTAGTAGGTTAGCAAACTACAGATAGACTATGGTCCCCAATACATCATATCGCAAGAACTTACTCTCCTCTCCCCATCTGAAGAGAGACTAAGGTCTCGTAAGGGAACTCCAGAGATACGGGTGAGGAAGAACCATAAGCCACTGGTTACCGTGCTCATTGCTCATTGCTCACTATTCGTTGCTTGTCCATGATCATCCTTTAGTATTCCGCTTTAGGTGATCGATTACGATGGATCCACATGTTTATCCCATCCTTGATAATCCAACATATCGTAGATCATAAGGTTAGAGAACATGTTGTTCTTAATGAGCATGTTTATATGTCTTTAGAGAGCATGTTTGTTCTTGTTATTAATTAATGAAGAAATAATCCCAACATTTTTGTGCTCTTAATTAATGGGTAACTCATTTCAACTTAGATTAACTGAATTCAACATAATTTTTACATACTCACGGTCTCAAAAAAAGAGGGGAATAACTAAAAAACCCCATTTTTGCTAGCATATACAGATCTCTCTAGAATTTTATTTACGGATGACATAATTTGTCCGGATTTGTCCAGAGATAAACTTTCGGACAACAAAATAATATACATCTGAAAGTAAACTTCCGAAAAGTGGGTGCATGTTAGCATAAAATGAGCGGTGTCTCTAGTTATTAAATGCTGGCATATACAAATCTCTCTATAAGTTTATTTACGGACGGCATAATTTGTCCGAATTTGTCCAGAGATATACTTACGGACAGCAAAATAATATACATCTGAAACGAAAAGTGGGTGCATGTTAGCATAAATAGTGGTGCCTTTAGTTATTAAAAAAACCCGACAAAAAAGCAAGATTTTGATACGGTATCTAGATCAGCCAGTTAAATTGAACCACGGCCCAATGGGCTTGAGCGCGGTAGGGTCAATTCTTTCTGTTAAAGAGAAATATGCTGTCTCATACCTGAAACCAGAAGTCAACATGGCTGATGTAGGAATTCACATTCAGTTTTGTCTTGTTGGAACCGAAAACGTTGAACTTTGTCACACACAAACAAAAAATTGGTTGAATTCGACTGCATGTATACGTTCTGTAGCATCAGATACACACAGCAAAACTCTGGTTCTTATGTCAACCTAATTTAGAATTAGCTACATTATTATGTGTCCAAAACCGTTGCTCGTAAGATAATTATGAGAGACTTGATAATGAGAGAAAGGTGTTGAAGTCAAGTCCCACATCGGTGGGTTTTGTCTTTGGCTTGGTTCTTGGGTGTTATAAAAACAACCTCAAAGCTTTATTTTTATTCATCCAAATCACTTCTTCTCTTCTTCCTTTTATTATTTCTTATACTCAATTTGAGTATTGTGAGAGTATTTGTGAGGTATTTTGTGAGAGGTATTCTTGTAATATTTTCCCACATAGTGAAATTCTTCTGGCCTTGTCCCGTGGTTTTTCCCTTATTCGTTGAGGGTTTTCCACGTAAATTTTGTGTGTTCATTTCCTTATTTTCTCGTCTCTTATTTTAGCTGTGTGACACCATTCCGTTACTCTGATACCTAACAGTGGTATCAGAGCTCCAAGGTTGGTGATACTATTCCGTCAAGGCCACTCTAGGAAGGTGTCGGTTCTTAGTATGCTCTGTGGTTGCAAAGATTGTCCGATCTTCCACATCGTAAAAGAATTGTTGCCGGAAATAGTGTGGTAGTGTAGAAGTGCATGTCTAGGAAAAGTTCGCTAAGGAAAGACTTGGTATTTAAGCGTGTCCATTGGTGACCCACCTCTCTTTCCGGGAACTTACCTGGTGTACTATTTACGGTCTCCTACAAATACTATTCCAAAGATACGATACTATTCCCATATACGTTACTATTCATACGTGTGGTTGTATACTTTTACAAAGAATTGTTAACATATCTTTGGATTTGTTCTCGTATACCGGATAATGCATAATCACTCATTTCACGATAATCGCATTTCATTCACTGAAATAGTGTAATCCGGTTTGGTTCGTACAACCATGGCAAAGCAAAATTTGAGATAGAGAAGTTCAACGGAGTAACTTCTCCCTGTGGAAATTGAAGGTGGCGGCAGTTTTGAGGAAGGATAATTGCTTGGAAGCAATTGAAGGCAGACCTGTAGATATGACTGATGAAAAGTGGAAAGAGAAGGATGGCAATGCTGTTGCCAATTTGCACCTAGCAATGGCGGATTCAGTTTTGTCAAGTGTTGCAGAAAAGAAGACTGCAAAGGAGATTTGGGATGTACTTAACAAATTGTACGAGGTTAAGTCACTTCACACAAGAATATTCTTGAAGAGAAAACTCTACACTCTTCGAATGAGTGAATCCACATTGGTGACGGATCACATTAACACCCTGAACACGCTATTTGCTCACCACAAAGATCGATTTCAAAATAGCGTAAAATGAACGTGCGTAACTTTTTACTTGAGTTTACCAGATTCAGATGATCAACTCATCATCAACATTACAAACAATAATGTTGCCGACACTCTTCACTTTGATGATGTTGCTTGGTGCAATTCTTGAAGAAGAATCCAGCGCAAGAATAAGGAGGAAAGGTCGAAAGTTCAAGCAAGTCAAGCTTTATCGATGACGAGAGGCGGATCAACTAACGTGGCCCGTGGGAGCCAAGATCATGGTAGATCAAAATCTCGAAGAAGAAAGAATCTCAAATGCTACAACCGTGGCATGAGAGGGCACTCAAGAAGGAGTATTGGAACAAGAAGAATGGAGAGAAGACCTCAGAGCATCAACCTCTCAAGGTTGTGTTGCAAGTACCTCGGATGATGGAGAAATCTGTATAGCGGGCAAAGCAAGTCCTAAAGGTGGAAGGAAACTCAATGATGTTTGGATAGTGGACTCAAAGTGCGACATGGCACATGACTTCACACCGTGATTGGTTTTGTACTTATGAGCCTGTCTCGGTAGGATCCGTGTTTATGGGAAATGATCACGCCTTAGAAATTGTTGGAATCGATCGCCGTAATAAATATGCAAGATGGTACTGTTCGTAAGATACAAGGGGTACGACATGTGAATGGCTTGAAAAGGAATCTATTGTCCACTGGGCAATTGGATGACCTCGGGTGCAAGATCCATATTGAAGGTGGAGTCTTGAAAGTAGTGAAGGGCAACCTTGTGGTGATGAAAGCAGAAAAGATCACAAGCAATCTATACATGCTTTTGGGAGATACGTTGCAAGAGGCGGATGCATCAGTTGCATCAGCGAGCCATGAAGAATCAACGATGATGTGATCGCAGGCTAGGCCATATGTCAGAACGTGGCTTGAAAGTTCTTGCGGAACGCAATCTCTTACCCGGGCTCAAGACGGTAACTTTACCCTTCTGTGAGCACTGTGTGACAAGTAAGCAACATAGATTGAAATTTGCAAAAGTAGCTACTGCAAACACATACTAGACTTGATACATTCGATGTGTGGGAGTCGCGGAAACATCCATGGGGAGCAAAGTATTTTGTATCATTCATTGATGACTACTCCAGGAGATTGTGGGTGTACCCAATCAAGAAGAAGTCGATGTGTTTCCAGATTCAAGGAGTTCAAAGCACAAGTAGAGCTTGAAATCGGGAAGAAAATCAAGTGCTTGAGGACGCATAATGGAGGAGAATATGTAGATGGTAACTTTCTATCATTCTCAAGCAAGAGGGTATTACGAGACAATTCATCACTGCACATACACCTCGCCAGAATGGTGTAGCAGAGCGGATGAACAGGACTCTCCTAGAAAGAACAAGAGCTATCTTTGAGAACATCGGGATTGGCCAAATTTTTTGGCGGCGATCAAATCGCTTGTTACGTGATAAATCGATCGCCATCAACAAATGATTGGTTTGAAGTCACCAATGGAGATGTGGAAAGGAAAGCGGTAGATTATTCTTCTTTACATGTGTTTGGATGTCCTGCGTCGTAATGTACAACTCCCAAGAAAGAACAAAATTGGATCCAAAATCCGAAAATGTATATTCTTGGGTTATCTTTGACAATGCCAAGTGGTATCGCTTGTGGGCGCCCACCACCCGCAAGGTTATTGTTAGCAGAGATGTAGTCTTTGCAGAAAATGAACTGCAAAGTGAGCAGAAAAATGACAAAGACTTCCAAGGAGATCGCTATAGTGCGCTTGGAGAGAAAGACTCAAGAAGATGATTCTTCCGAGCGTAACCAGCACATAGAACAAGAACCAGATGAGGTCAATGATGAAGGAGTTCGACGATCAACACGTCGGATAACGGCACCATCATGGCACTCGGACTATGTTATGGCTCGCCATGATGCATCTTGTCTTTTGACCGAAGAAGGTGAACCATCACTCTTCAAGAAGCGTTGAACAATTTAGATGCTTCTCAATGGATGACAAAGAATGTAGGAAGAAATGGAAGCCCTACATAGAAATAAGACTTGGGAACTTGTTGAACTTCCAAAGGTCGGAAAGCCATCTGAACAAATGGGTGTTCAAAATTAAACGAGACGGCAATGATCAAGTGGAACCAGATCGTGCCACTTGTAGTCAAAGGTTATGCTCGAGAAAGAAGGGATAGACTTTGACGAGATATTTTCTCCGGTTGTCGACTTACTACTATCGAGGTAGTGTTGGCAATGTGTCTTTGCATTTGATTTACATCTTGAACAGTTGGATGTAAAGACTGCTTTTCTTCATGGAGAGCTTGAAGAAGAAATTTATATGCTTCAAACTGTAAGGCTTTAAAGAACAAGGAAAAGAAAACTTGGTTTGTAGGTTGACCAAATCTCTGTACGGTCTAAAGCAGGCGCCCAGATGTTGGTACAAGAGATTTGATTCCTTCATAATTAGCCTTGGTTATAACAGACTGAGTTCAGACCATTGTACGTACTACAAGAGGTTTGATGATAATGATTTCATCATTTTGTTGTTGTATGTGGATGACAAGTTGGTGGTAGGCCCCAACAAAGATCGAATCCAGGAATTAAAGGCACAGTTGGCTAGGGAGTTTGATTTGAAGGACTTGGGACCCGCAAACAAGATTTTAGGGATGCAAATTCACCGAGACAGAAATGACAGGAAGATTTGGCTTTCTCAAAAGAATTATCTAAGGAAGGTCTTGCGGCGCTTCAACATGCAAGACTGTAAGCCAATTTCTACCCCGCTTCCTGTCAATTTTAAATTATCCTCAAGTTTGAGTCCTAGCAATGAAGCGGAGAGGATGGAAATGTCTCGAAATCTGTATGCATCAGTGGGAAGCCTTATGTATGCCATGATATGTACTGCACTGCACATTGCACAAGCAAAGGGAAGCGGTTAGCTCGGTTTATGGCAAATCCAGGTAGAGAGCATTGGAATCGTTAAGAGGATCCTTAGATACATCAAAGGAACCTCGGATGTTGCATTATGTTACGGAGGATCAATTCATTGTCGTGGGTTATGTTGATTCAGCATTTTGCAGAGATCTTGATAAAGGAAATCCACTACCGGGTATGTATTCACAATTGCAGGAGGAGCGGTGAGTGGTTATCTAAGTTACGATCGTTGTAGCTTTGTCGACTACAGTGTTTAGTACATGGCAACTACCAAGCTTGCAAAGAAGCTATCTGGATTCAAAGGTTAATGGTGGAACTCGGGCACGCATGCCAGAGGATTGTTGTGTCTGTGGCGGTCAGTGTCTTGCACATTGCAAGGAATCCAACTTTTCATTCCAGGACAAAGCATATAAATACCCTGATCACTACATTCGTGAAGTAGTAGAGGAAGGAATTGTGGATATGCAAAGATTCACACCGAAGATAACCTAGCAGATGTGATGACGAAGCCGATCAATGCTGACAAGTTTATTTGGTGTCGATCCTCCTATGGCCTATCAGAAACGTAAGCAACATGGAAGGGCAAGGCAGAAAGAGTGATGTGAAGATATGATTGGCTCAATCAAAATCTTCAAGTGAGAGAATTGTTGAAGTCAAGTCCCACATCGGTGGGTTTTGTCTTTGGCTTGGTTCTTGGGTGTTATAAAAACAACCCCAAAGCTTCATTTTTATTCATCCCAATCACTTCTTCTCTTCTTCCTTTTATTATTTCTTATACTCAATTTGAGTATTGTGAGAGTATTTGTGAGGTATTTTGTGAGAGGTATTCTTGTAATATTTTTCCACATAGTGAAATTCTTCTGGCCTTGTCCCGTGGTTTTTCCCTTATTCGTTGAGGGTTTTCCACGTAAATTTTGTGTGTTCATTTCCTTATTTTCTCGTCTCTTATTTTAGCTGTGTGACACCATTCCGTTACTCTGGTACCTAACAAAAGGGATGTCAGTGATATTATCGGAAACAGCATCCCTATAATCAGGGAAGAATGAGAGGCTGATACACTGAACCACCGTTGAATCAGAATATAAAAACACCACTTTTTCTTCCTTAAATCTTACTATTCTTTTTCTGCATTGAAAGCAACTTTTATCTATATTGATGTATAAATATATATGATGATGCCTATTCAAGTTTACATAAGCTGGTTTATCCAAATTCAAGGCTCAAATACAACCCACCGATTTTAATTTTATACATTGTTTACATCGCCACCTACACACGAGGGCCTCTTCTGTTGTTTATATATCTCATTCTCAGCAGTGATCATGGTTCTTCTGCACTTTTTCTCAGCGAATTTTCCTTATTTTAATTATGGTTCCTGTTAATTTCCTTCTGCAATCTTCTCTACTGCAATGATTGAGTTTGTCTTCAATTATTATGACCCTTAAACAACATTTATTTATCATTTGAGACTCAAGCTAACCAACTGGATTTTAATTTTTAACATTTATTGTTTTGTTACCAAAGGGATAAAAAGTTTTAAGCTTGCTACTTTTTTGTGCTGATCTGCTATTTCACATGTTAATAGAAGAGTTGTTTGCATATTAAAAGAAAATAGAAGAGCTGTTTAGAGAATTTGTTATGAGAAACAAATTGACAAGCTAAAACTACTTATTACGGCTGTTAAGCAAGACAGTATTCTACATTCTATGATTCTCAGTTCTCACTGATCTCTAATATACATGCGCTTGTTACAGGGTATTGATGAGATTAAGCATATGCATCTCAGCAGCAGGTTGGAACTTGTAACAGCAAGAATGGAAGCCAATGCAGAGATTAGGAAATATGAGGAAATCGTTAATCATTTAAACAACATGTTAAAGACAGTTTGCCAAGAAAGAGATGAAGCAAGAGACCAACTTCAACTACTACTAAGAAGCCATTTTACTCCACAAGTGAATATGGTTCATCCTCAGCAGCACCCATCAATAGAAAGCATCAAAAAGTTAGATACAAGCTCCAAAACATGTTCCTATGAATTATCCTTGGCAAGCCTCCAATCATCACATGAAAAGCTTTCCTCAACAGGTTTTTCAAGAGATAAATTGGTTGATAGCGGTTCACTAGTTATTGATAAAATGGTTTGTGGGAAGCGTTTGCCTCAAAAGGGTAATTTGCTACGGACTGTAACAGAAGCTGGACCTTTGCTTCAGACACTTCTTATTGATCCTCTTCCGCGGTGGCAAAATCCTCCTCCTGTATCTTCATGTGGCAATGAGTCTTCTGCCACTGTTGATGATCAAGCAAGTGCTAATCAAAACAGTGGTATTGTAACTTCTTTAAGTCTTACAGTTCCTGGGAATTACAGTGAAGCTTCTCTGCCTTTGGCGCCAGGCTTGGGACCATCGGTGAACAATATTAAACCAATTACATGGTTGAATAATGATTCAGATATGATGCTCGATGATATCTTCACTACAAAAAAGAGAAAGCTCGTGTGAAGCTAAATTCTCTTTTGCTCCTGGTTTTTTTTTTTTCCTGCCTTGTGTATCATAATCAACCTTAGCTATGTACATTTCAAGATCATAATAAGTTTTTTCTTTAAGACTAATGTTGCAAGGGTTACAAGCACTTAAGTATATATTTGTCGGAAAAAAGTATGTATATTTTAAATTTTGCCAAATCAATTATTTAAAGATGTAAATATATAGAAGTAAGATTTTTAAATGATAAGATATAAGATGAACCGAGAAAAACATCAAGGCTAGAAATAAATGATCAACTAATGTTAACCGATTGAATTTTAAAAAATAATACCAACTCCAGTCCTTATTATTATTATTATTATTATTATTATTAGATATGACTGAGAGTATATTTTTGCCCTAAATATAAGAAACATATGTTAGGTACCAGAGTATCGGAATGGTGTCACACAACTAAAATAAGAGACGAGAAAATAAGGAAATGAACACACAAAATTTACGTGGAAAACCCTCAACAAATAAGGGAAAAACCACGGGGCAAGGCCAGAAGAATTTCACTATGTGGAAAAATATTACAAGAATACCTCTCACAAAATACCTCACAAATACTTTCACAATACTCTTGTTGAGTATAAGAAACAATAAAAGATGAGAAGAGAAGAAGATTTGGGATGAATAAAAAATGAAGCTTTGGGGTTGTTTTTATAACACCCAAGAACCAAGCCAAAGACAAAACCCACCGATGTGGGACTTGGCTTCAACAATTCTCCCACTTGAAGATTTTGATTGAGCCAATCATATCTTCACACCACTCTTCTCGCCTTGCCCTTCCATGTTGCTTACGTTTACGATAGGCCATAGGAGGATCGACACCAAATAAACTTGTCAAAGATTGATCGGCCGTCATCACATCTGCTAGGTTATCTTCGGTGTGAATCTTTGCATATCCACGTTCCTTCCTCTACTACTTCACGAATGTAGTGATACCGGTATCTATATGCTTTGTCCTGGAATGAAAAGTCGGATTCCTTGCAATGTGTAAGGCACTGACCGCCACAAGACACAACAATCCTCTGCCTGCGCCCGAAGTTCCACCATTAACCTTTGAATCCAGATAGCTTCTTTGCAAGCTTCTTAGTCGCCATGTACTCACTTCGTAGTCGACAAAGCTACAACAATCAGCAACTTAGATAACCAGCTCACCGCTCCTCCTGCAATTGTGAATACATACCCAGTAGTGGATTTCCTCTTATCAAGATCTCCTGCAAAATCTGAATCAACATAACCCCTGACAATGAATTCTGATCCTCCGTAACATAATGCAACATTTGAGGTTCCTTTGATGTATCTAAGGATCCTCTTAACAGTATTCCAATGCTCTCTACCTGGATTTGCCATAAACCGACTAACCGCTCCCACTGCTTGTGTAATGTCTGGTCTGGTACATATCATGGCATACATAAGGCTTCCCACCGCTGATGCATACGGTACTCGAGACATTTCCATCCTCTCCGCTTCATTGCTAGGATTCATACCTGAGGATAATTTAAAATTGACAGGAAGCGGGGTAGAAATTGGCTTACAGTCTTGCATGTTGAAGCGCCGCAAGACCTTCCTTAGATAATTCTTTTGAGAAAGCCAAATCTTCCTATCATTTCTGTCTTGGTGAATTTGCATCCCTAAAATCTTGTTTGCGGGTCCCAAGTCCTTCATATCAAACTCCCTAGCCAACTGTGCCTTCAATTCCTGGATTCGATCTTTGTTGAGGCCTACCACCAACATGTCATCCACATACAACAGTAAAATGATGAAATCATTATCATCAAACCTCTTGTAGTATGTACAATGGTCTGAACTCAGTTTGTTGTAACCAAGGCTAATTATGAAGGAATCAAATCTCTTGTACCAACATCTGGGCGCCTGCTTTAGACCGTACAGAGATTTGGTCAACCTACAAACCAAATTTTCTTTTCCTTGTTCTTTAAAGCCTTCTGGTTGGAGCATATAAATTTCTTCTTCAAGTTCTCCATGAAGAAAAGCAGTCTTTACATCCAACTGTTCAAGATGTAAATCAAATGCAGCACACATTGCCAACACTACCCTAATAGTAGTAAGTCTGACAACTAGAGAAAATATCTCGTCAAAGTTTATCCCTTCTTTCTGAGCATAACCTTTGACTACAAGTCTGGCACGATACCGTTCCACTTGATCATTGTCGTCTCGTTTAATTTTGAACACCCATTTGTTCCCGATGGCTTTCCGACCCTTTGGAAGTTCAACAAGTTCCCAAGTCTTATTTCTATGTAGGGCTTCCATTTCTTCCTGCATTGCTGTCATCCATTGAGAAGCATCTGAACTGTTCAACGCTTCTTGAAGAGCTGATGGTTCACCTTCTTCTGGCCAAAAGACAAGATGCATCATGGCAGCCATAACATAGTCCGAGTGCCATGATGGTGCCGTTATCCGACGTGTTGATCGTCGAACTCCTTCATCATTGACCTCATCTAGTTCTTGTTCTATGTGCTCGTTCTCGCTCGTAAGAATCATCTTCTTGAGTCTTTCTCTCCAACCGCACTATAGCGCTCTCCTTGGAAGTGTCGTCATTTTTCTCGCCACTTTGCGCTCATTTTTGCAAAGAATACATCTCTGCTAACAATAAGCTTGCGGGTAGTGGGGTCCTACAAGCGATACCCCTTGACATTGTCAAGATAACCCAAGAATATACATTTTCTCGGATTTTGGATCCAATTTTGTTCTTTCTTGGGAGTTGTACATTACGTCGCAGACATCCAAACACATGTAAAGAAGAATAATCTACCGACTTTCCTTTCCACATCTCCATTGGTGACTTCAAACCAATCGCCGCTGATGGCGATCGATTTATCACGTAATGTGCGCTTTGATCGCTTCGCCCAAAAGATTTGGCCAATCCCGATGTTCTCAAAGATAGCTCTTGTTCTTTCTAGGAGAGTCCTGCTCATCCGCTCTGCTACACCATTCTCGAGGTGTATGTGCAATGTTGAATTGTCTCGTAATACCCTCTTGCTTGCGTAATGATAGAAAGTTACCATCTACATATTCTCCTCCATTGTCTGTCCTCAAGCACTTGATTTTCTTCCCGCTTTCAAGCTCTACTTGTGCTTTGAACTCCTTGAATACCGAAACACATCCGACTTCTTCTTGATTGGGTACACCCACAATCTCCTGGAGTAGTCATCAATGAATGATACAAAATACTTTGCTCCCCCATGGATGTTTCCGCGACTCCCACACATCGAATGTATCAAGTCTAGTATGCGTTTGCTTCGTAGCTACTTTTGCAAATTTCAATCTATGTCGCTACTTGTCACACGCTGCTCACGAAGGGTAAAGTTACCGCCTTGAGCCCGGTAAAGAGATTGCGTTCGCAAGAACTTTCAAGCCACGCTCGACATATGGCCTAGCCTGCGATGCCACATCATCGTTGATTCTTTATGGCTCATGCAACCGATGCATCCGCCTCTTGCAACGTATCTCCCAAAAGCATGTATAGATTGCTTGTGATCTTTCTCGCTTTCATCACCACAAGGTTGCCTTCACTACTTTCAAGACTCCACCTTCAATATGGATCTTGCACCCGAGGTCATCCAATTGCCCAAAGGACAATAGATTCATTTTCAAGCCATTCACATGTCGTACTTTGTATCTTACGACAAGCACCATCTTGCATCTTTATTCGACAAAGATCGATTCCAACAATTTCTAAGGTGTGATCATTTCCCATAAACACGGATCCTACCGAGACAGGCTCATAAGTACAAAACCAATCACGGTGTGAAGTCATGTGCCATGTCGCACTGAGTCCACTATCCAAACATCATTGAGTTTCCTTCCACCTTTAGGACTTCACGCTCCGCTTATACAGATTTCTCCATCATCCGAGGTACTTGCAACACAACCTTGAGAGGTTGATGCTCCTGAGGTCTTCTCTCCATTCTTCTTGTTCCAACACTCCTTCTTCAAGTGCCCTCTCATGCCACGGTTGTAGCATTTGAGATTCTTTCTTCTTCGAGATTTTGATCTACCATGATCTTGGCTCCCATCAGCCACGCCCGCTGATCCGCCTCTCATCATCGATAAAGCTTCTACTTGCTTCGAACTTTCTGACCTTTCCTCCTTATTCTTGCGCCTGGATTCTTCTTCAAGAATTGCACCGGCAACATCATCAAAGTGAAGAGTGTCAGCAACATTATTGTTTGTAATGTTGATGATGAGTTGATCATACGAATCGTAAACTCAAGTAAAAGTTCGCACGCTCATTTTCTCGCTATTTTGAAATCGATCTTTGAGTCGAGCAAATAGCGTGTTCAGGTGTTAATGTGATCCGTCACCAATGTGGATTCACTCATTCAAGAGTGTAGAGTTTCCTCTTCAAGAATATTCTTGTGTGAAGTGACTTAACCTCGCATAATTTGTTAAGTACATCCCAAATCTCCTTTGCGCCTTCTTTTCGCAACACTTGACAAAATCAATCCGCCATTGCTAGGTGCAAATTGGCAACAAAGATTGCCATCCTTCTCTTTCCACTTTTCATCACCATATCTGCAGTGCGCTTTCAATTGCTTCCAAGCAATTATCCTTCCTCAAACCTGCCGCCACCTTCAATTTCCACAGGGAGAAATTACTCTCATTGAACTTCTCTATCTCAAATTTTGTTGCCATGGTTGTACACGAACCGAACCGGATTACACTATTTCACCGTGAATAGTACAGTATATGTGAACAGTATTGTACGTATCCCGTATACCAGAACAAATCCAAAGATATGTTAACAATTACAGTAAAGTATACAACCACACGTATGAATAGTAACCGATATGGGAATAGTATCGTGATCTTTGGAATAGTGATTTGTAGACCGTAAATAGTACACCGTATAAGTTCCCAGGAAAGAGAGGTGGGTCACCAATGGACACGCTTAAATACCAAGTCTTTCCTTAGCCAAACTTTTCCTAGACATGCACTTCTACACTACCACACTATTTCCAAAGAACAATTCTTTTCTCGATGTGGAAGATCGCACAATGCCGCAACCACAGAGCATACTAAGAACCGACACCTTCCTAGAGTGACGCAATGGAATAGTATCACCAACCTTGGAGCTCGATACCACCGTTAGGTACCGTAGTATCGGAATGGTGCCACACAGCTAAAATAAGAGACGAGAAAATAAGGAAATGAACACACAAAATTTACGTGGAAAACCCTCAACGAATAAGGGAAAAACCACGGGACAAGGCCAGAAGAATTTCACTATGTGGGAAAATATTACAAGAATACCTCTCACAAAATACCTCACAAATACTCTCACAATACTCAAATTGAGTATAAGAAATAATAAAAGGAAGAAGAGAAGAAGTGATTTGGATGAATAAAAATAAAGCTTTGAGGTTGTTTTTATAACACTCAAGAACCAAGCCAAAGACAAAACCCACCGATGTGGGACTTGGCTTCAACAACATAGACCCTTTTTAAATGTGTTAATTGTTAAATTCCTTTTATTATATTGTCATTTCTCATGTAAGTGGGTGTCTTAATTGAGGAGTTATAGCAACACATTATTTAATACTCTATTTTCGATACACTCTTTTCTATTTGTTGAAATTCAAATTGACCCCACCAACTTTACATGGGAGTCACAACTTTGAATGATTTTTGACTACTACCTTGTAGTCGCATAGTGGACTTCTAATTTTGCCTCCCCGAGTGCCAAAGTCAATCGCACCATGGTTTGGGTCAGGTTCCCTAGGTTTAATTTACTATACTACGATGAAAGCTTTTTGATGCCAATGACTTTGGGAGAAGTCGGATGACCGGATAAGAGGGAAGACAGGCAAAAGAACTTATTAATTATCATCCTATTTCTTACTGGTAATGTTGGTCGGCCCATCAATGTTGATCATTAGATCACTTTCTTTGTTGTTTCTTCTTGATACTGTTAATAGCATGGTCAATCTTATTACTTAGTAGTATCTCTATCTACTCCGAGATAACCAAGAGTTCGCAAAGCTCTTTCACTTAAACCAGTGAGTAAGAGTGTATTCAAATTGTTATCCACATGAATATGGGTTCAGGGTACGAGTATTTTTAAAAAATGTGGATATGAGTAATACTATAATACCCTACCAAATGTCATCCATATCCTAAATTAACTCATTTAGTCGTCATTTTTAATCTTAATCTTTGATTTTGTTAGATCTAAGAGTAGCCAAATATTTTTTTCCCTCAGCTTTTACATAAGGCTATGTTTGGTACATAAGAAAGTGGGGAGAAATAAAATTTATTGATTAAAGTGTAAAATTGATGACATGTCACATTATTATTGGTCTGTCACATTTATCCAAACATATATTTCACACTTTACCAAAAAAAAATTCCATCTTTTCTACTTTTTTTCCCCTCCCAAACGTAGCCTAAGGGTCTGTTTGGTTCAAACGAGGGGAGGGGAGGGGAGAGATTTTAATGGAGGGGAGGGGAGGGAAGGGGAAGGGAGGGGAGGGATTTAATTTGATTTTGTGTTTGGTTGAGAGGAGGGGAGGGAAGTCTTTGCTTGTTTGGTTCAGGAGGGGAGGGGAGGGATTTTAATGAAGGGGAGAGATTAATTTACTTTTATATCCTTATAGTCTTTTATATTATGTTATATATAAGGATATTTAAGTAATTTTATTTTAAATAATTTAATCTCTCCTCCCCTCCCCTCCAAAACCCCCCACTTTGGGAGGGGAGCCAAAATTGGCTTAGGAGGGATTTTGCTCCCCTCCCTTTAAAAAAATTGAACCAAACAAACATAATTTAAAATAACTCCTCCCCTCCCCTCCAAAACCCCCCCAACCAAACACACCCCAAGAGAAGAGAACAGAAAGTTTAATTTTATTAAAAAAAAGAAAAAGACAGAACAGAATAGAGCAAAAACACAAGAAAAAAGAAAGACCAAAACGACACCGATACAAGCGACATATTGTCAAATGTGGAGGGTTTTGTTAGAACTCTCAATGTTCGTCTAATCCACGAGCATCAGAGCAGGGTTTTTGAAAAGAGAGTTGTCTTCTTGTTCAACCTTAGCCATGGAGTCTCTCACTAAAACGAACCACTCTCACCTCTTATTCAATCACCGCCATTCTTCCACGGCAATACCCTTCTCTACCCTTTCCTTTCGCTCTTTACCACCACGACCACCTCATCCATTCTCTTCACCGCCCTTAACACTATCATCTATCAAAGCCTCACCATCGCCGTCTCCGTCATCCAAAGACCACAATTCTCAAAAACCCCAAAACGCTTTATCCCGCCTGCTCCAAACCCTAAACCCCCTTTCCTCACCTTTCTTCGAACCCGCCTACGTCGTAATAGCCGCAACCGCATTCTTCTTGATGCGCAATCAGCTCAATCCCGCCGCAGCCACATCTGCGCTCGTGCCACCGCCGTCGGAGTCCTCTACCGCCGCGCCGGAAAATCTCTCGTATAAAGAAACCGTGAGGACCAATAAAGCGCAACTGAGTGATAATCCCGGCGACGCCGACGCTCTCCGTTCCCTCGTGGAGGCCAACGTCAGAGCTCGCAAACTCGGCGAAGCGATTCGGGTCGTGGACCGTTTAATCAAGCTCGAACCGGAGGAATTCGATTTGCAGCTGCTGAAGGCGCACTTGCATAGTCACAACGGGGAACCCGAATTGGCGAAGAACGGTTTCGAAGTTGCGCTGAAGCAAGACCCGTTTAATGCAGAAGCTTATCGCGGTCTTCTGATGGCGACTTCGGAATTGAACGAACCAATGGAGGGTTTGTTGAAGAGGATTGAAGAAGTGGTGAAGTTTTTCGAGGAGCAAAAGAGGGATTCGGAAGCGAGGGATTTTAAGCTTTTGATCGCGCAGGTGAAGGTGATGGAAGAGGATTATAATGGTGCACTGAAGGTGTATGAGGAAATCGTGAAGGAAGAACCGAGAGATTTTAGACCTTACTTGTGTCAGGGTGTGGTTTATACCCTGCTTAGAAAAAAAGATGAAGCCGATAAACAATTTGAGGAGTACCGGAGACTTGTTCCAGAGAATCATCCTTATAAAGATTATTTTGAAGATAACACTAAGATCTTCTCGCAGAAGATAGAGAGGGGAGGAGTAGGTGCAAAGAGTTGAGAATGACAATTATGTGCGGTTTCTAATAGAGAGGTTGTCCCTCCTTTTTTTATTTCTTCAAAAAGTTATCTTACAACTCATTTGTTTGGTTTTGTTAAATGATTTAGGTGGTAATCCAGGTGAATGGTACTATACTATTGTAGGTGATTATTTTGCTTCCGGTTATAGTTCAAATTATGGTAGCTCGGATTTCTGGTAGATAAGTATAGTGAGGTTTTTAGAACAGAGCTTTTTTGTATGTTGTAAAGTAGGTTTGGTGCATTAGTTTATTTTCAGGGCATTATGTAATTATTTCCATTGTAACGTCAGTTATGTTTCGTCAGTTATGTTTCCTTTTATATGATGGATCTTCTTCCTGTCTATTGAGAGGTATACGAGTATGAATACATTACATCAACCATAACATTGATACTGGAATGGGAGAATCATAATACTCTATACTGGAAGACTTTTCATGAGCAAGAATGTAGATTTTGAAAATGGTTGTTCCATTGAGAATCGAATTCATTGTTCAATATTTTTTTGGTACATTGTGGGTGGTCTTGTTGGAGGATGACATACAGGAAACAGAAAACCCCATGGAAAGTGACTAGGATTTACGTTGAAAATTAAATTCGTTCTGCAATAACATCTTTGTTGGTGTTTGAGAAATTTTATTGGAATTCCATTTACTGAGGCACTACAATGTGGTTGTATCCAATTATGCTCATTCATGCTTGGTACTCTAATGATGGCTTTGCTGTCTGAACTTTGTACCTAAATTGCCCCATGCTGCATATTGTTGATTATCCTGATTGTATGTCCATATCATGTAAACATAAATATTTGTTTTGATTTTTCTCATCTGGTGCCTTAATTATGCAGTTATGTTATGTCAGTTAAAGTGCACCTATTCCTGTTTTGATATTTCCTCTTTTATGTAACTCCATAGGATTTAAGTTCTGGTCAATTAAATTACAGACCAAGGACTCAACCTAAAAAACTTGTTCACCGAAGGAGGCAATCAAGCAGGTAACATATGAGAACATTTACTGACAATGGCGTGTCCCATCATCCCCTGCTATTAGTTTTGGCAAAGTGTTAAACTATGCTGTGGTTGTCTTATAATTCATTAGAGGCTGCCACCTCTTCTCCAATTTAATCAGCAATTTTAGAAGGCCATGGACTGCTTTGCTTCTGTTTTCAAACACCTTTTTTTTCTTTTTGACTTTGTTGCTTCTATAGAATAATGTTGTCTTTATGCCTCTGCTTGGAATATTGCCATAAAACATTTTCTTCAGAATCTCCCTTAGATTTTAATATGCTACTTTCATGTGAATGTGGCTGGTTAGTGGTTATATTACTAGGCAACTTTTCCTAACTGTTCTGAACAGAACTTCAGAGGATGACCGGAGGGAAGCAGTGCGGTTGTGCTCGCGATGGATGACGACGGCGCGTCGGGTGGTGTACCTGCAAACACTCCGACGCTCAAGTCAGTGTGTGTCGAGGTGAGTAAAGAGGTGGTAGAAAAATCATTCCCTCGACCGTTCGACGCGGTCTTCTTTTAATATGAGTTGAGGGCCAGTTCGCCGATGTGTAACCGTCCCGTGAAACCCGGAAGTCGGCATTAAATTCCTTTAATGCACAAAGCCGTTGGGTCGGCCACGTTGAGGGAAGGCGGAGAGGCATGCGGACGACGTGGCATCGAGGGAAGGTGGGTCGACGGATTGGGCCTCGGCCCAGTCCGGAACAGTTGCCCCCCAAGTCGCTAGCTCGAATGTCGAGGTGGTGACTTGGTGTCGAAGGTCGTTGATGTCGGCGGTCGGCGTCCTTGTTAAATGAGGCGCAGGTGTCGTCACGTCGTGCTTGTTCATTAGTTCGTTCGGGACCTTCGTGTTCCACGTCTGCTGAGGCAGTTCTCGACACGAGGCTTGATGTGCTTGTGCAAGGCACAAGGCTTTGTCACGAGCTCGTGCACGCGGTCTCGGCACGAGGTCGATCTCTTCATTCATCAGGTGCTTGTGCCAACGCACAAGGCTTTATCACGAGCTCGTGCACGCGGTCTCGGCACGAGGTCGATCTCTTCATCAGGTGCTTGTGCGCTAACGCGACAAGGCTTTATCACGAGCTCGTGCACGCGGTCTCGTGACGAGGTCGATCTCTTCATTCATCGGTGCTTGTGCCTAACGCACAAGGCTTTATCACGAGCTCGTGCACGCGGTCTCGCGACGAGGTCGATCTCTTCATCAGTGCTTGTGCTAACGCCGCAAGGCTTTATCACGAGCTCGTGCACGCGGTCTCGTGACGAGGTCGATCTCTTCATCAGTGCTGCCAACGCACAAGGCTTTATCACGAGCTCGCGGCGCTCGGTCTCGCGACGCAGGTCGATCTCTTCAATCACGAGCTCGTGCGCGCGGTCTCGGCACGAGGTCGATCTCTTCTTTCACGAGCTCGTGCACGCGGTCTCGGCACGAGGTCGATCTCTTCAATCACGAGCTCGTGCACGCGGTCTCGGCACGAGGTCGATCTCTTCTTTCACGAGCTCGTGCACGCGGTCTCGGCACGAGGTCGATCTCTTGATTCATCAGGTGCTTGTGCCAACGCACAAGGCTTTATCACGAGCTCATGCACGCGGTCTCGGCACGAGGTCGATCTCTTCATTCATCAGGTGCTTGTGCCAACGCACAAGGCTTTATCACGCTGTTCCTGTCAAAGTATAGACAATTTGCAGCAACTTGATGTAATTAAGTTAGCGTTAATTTTATGCTGAGTAAAGTGCTCGTAGTCGAGTTTTATACTTCCCTGTGGGAGTAATTGATCCGCCGTCCAAGCGGCAAGGTCGGGGTCATCAAATAATCAAGGTCCATGACGTGGCGAAGTTTAAGGTCGCGAATTTTGCAATTGCAGGTGGGCCTGGTAGGTCGCTCGAATCTTGGGTGTGTATCCACCTGTTGCGAGAGGTGCTTGTGCAAGCGCCGCAAGGCTTTATCACGACCTGCACGCCGCGGTCTCGACACGAGGCTCGATCTCTTCATCGTGTGCTTGTGCAAGGCACAAGGCTTTATTACGATCTCGTGCACGCGGTCTCGCACGAGGTTCCATCGAGGTGCAAGGTTTTGATAGTAAATAAATGCCGATTGTGTATTTCTTCAATCATACTTCACCGCTTCACACTTATGTGTTTAGGATACATTTGTTTCAACTTAATTATATTTCTTCATCTTTGCTTATCGGTGTTACTCGGGATTTGTCTTTGGCTTTTGAGGCTATCAACTTCTCTTCGTAATTCATAAATTTCGAGCTCGCCAGGAACTTCGGTCGAGGACCTCGGTTTGTCGACACCAATGTCGACATCGAATAAACTTCCTTCGACCAGGCCTTGCTCTAGCAAGTACGGCTTCATCTCGTCGAGCATTTCTTCACCAAAATGGCTTCTTTGTTGAAGCGCTCGACGTAGTCTCCGATAGACTCATCTTTCTTCTTGAATTGCGGCCGGTCTGCTATCGACTGGGTTGGACTTTAGACCCGGTGAAATGCGCGAGAACCGGGTCGACGAGCTCGACCCACGAACCAATGGAATTTTTCTTGAGAGTCCTGGAACCAAGACAACGCCGCCTTCTTCAGAGTGAGGAAAGATTCGCACTTCACCGGCCCTTGGCGCCTCGATAGCCCATGATGATCAAAGCAACCAACATGCTCGTCGGGGTCGGTGGTGCCGTCGTATGAGTCCAAAGCGGGTGGTTTCGAAGATGCTTTAATCGGAATTTCATGATCTCGGATGTAAAGGACCAAAGGCCCGCTCGAGTCACTCGTGTCATCGCTCGAGGAGTTGATGAAACGAGAATGAGCACGGAGTGCTCTATGCACGCGAGCGGCGTGGAGTCGTGCCCGCGGTGGTGGCGATGAGCAGATCCGAGATTTTCAGACTCCTTCGATCTCCGGAGAGAATGAGAGGCTCGATCTTTCTCGCTTCCGATTTGGGTGGCAACGCCGGAGAGTTCCTTCTGGCGATTCTCCATTCGATCGAGGCGTTGATTCTGAGCATGCATCGCTCGGCGTAGCGGATGAATTCGCGGAACTTCGCGAATGAGGATGGCGGGGTCTCCGTTCGGCATCGGTTTGGCGAGCAACGATCGAACGGCGTCATCTTTGGAGAGGTGGTTCTGCCGAGCTATCTACCGGTTTGGTGGTTCAAGATCTGCGTTCGCATGAGTGGAGCCGCTAGTCGCGACCTGACGCTCGATCCGATCATCGCCGAGTGAAGAAGGAGACTTCGACAAAGAAGATGGAATCGTAAACGATCCCCACAGACGGCGCCAATGTTCAACGAACTTCAGAGGATGACCGGAGGAAGCGGTCGCGGTTGTGCTCGCGACGGATGACGACGGCGGCGTCGGGTGGTGTACTGCAAACACTCCGACGCCAAGTCGGTGTGTGTCGAGGTGAGTAAAGAGGTGGTAGAAAAATCATTCCCTCGGCCGCTCGACGGTCTTCTTTTAATATGAGTTGAGGGCAGTTCGTCGATGTGTAACCGTCCGTGAAACCGGTCGGCATTAAATTCCTTTAATGCACAAAGCCGTTGGGTCGGCCACGTTGAGGGAAGGCGGAGAGGCACGCGGACGACGTGGCATCGAGGGAAGGTGGGTCGACGGATTGGGCCTCGGCCCAGTCCGGAACACTAACATTTCCAAATCAATATGAAAGTAAGAATATAATTTTTAGGCATCATCTGCATTGTTTCGCAGTAGAAGATGTAAGACTGGTGGAACAAGGACCTAAAGAAAGTCATTTTGTACCTTGTGTTGGTGTCACGGAACTGTGAGTATAGCCAGATGAATTTTGCTCAGGTTGCATGGATGGATTTGTTTTATGCCATTTTTTTATATAATAATTAGAAACTGTATGCTATGAGATTTATGCTTAGGTTAACATTTCCTGTAGGGGTGGTTTATGCGTGGTGGATTGAGATTCGGGTGAATTACTTGGCGTCGCCGTCGCGGAGTTTGTCGAACATGTATATTGTGTTGTTCATTGTGCAGTCGGTGGATAGGATTGTTTTGATCTTGGGTTGTTTCTGGATCTAAGTCCATGAGAATTAAGCCATTGACATCTGTGGATTATGAGGGAAGTGTGGAGGAGCGACTGTTGGGGGAGGAGGCGGTAGGTGAGAAGGGAGATAGAAGGGAAGGAGAGTGGGGGTCCAGTAGTTAACTTGTGGTAGGGGTATTCTGGGCAAAAAAATAGGAAAAGAGGAAAGGGTGCATTGGAAAAAATGTGAGGGTGCAAATAGTATATTGCGCTGTCGGTGGATAGGATTGTTTTGATCTTGGGTTGTTTCTGGATCTGAGTCCATGAGAATTAAGCCATTGACATATGTGGATTATGAGGGGAGTGTGGAGGAGCGACTGTTGGGGGAGGGGGCGGTAGGTGAGAAGGGAGATAGAAGGGAAGGAGAGTGGGGGTCCAGTAGTTAACTTCTGGTAGGGGTATTTTGGGCAAAAAAATAGGAAAAGAGGGAAGGGTGTATTGGAAAAAATGTGAGGGTGCAAATAGTAACCCCCATCCGATATTTATTTATTTATTTTTTGGTAAATCCATCTGATATTTATTAGTATTACATTTCTTAAAATGAAATGAAGTGACTGTTTCTGAGAACTTAAAGGGCCGTAACTTTTGGATTTGGTTCTGCTTGTGAGATCTGTATATGAAAGATTTTTCTTGTCTGATGCATATCTTAAAAGCTAAAATCTCTTATCTATGCAGCTTTTTATACTTATTCTTAGGGGTGGATGTGTTTTTTCAATCCTTACAGATGATAAATGTAGTGTATCATTTTTGGCTGAAACCATTTTGATCTTTTAACGTGTGAGGTGTTGTCATTATAGTTCTTGAATGTATCAAAATTATAAAGACATCCATGAATTTTTCTTTCATTAGTCAATTTGGTTCTCAAATATGTTTTTCATTAATCAGTTTAGTTCTCGAAAATCTCTATCGTTAGTCAGTTTGGTCCCTAAAATTATCAACAGAAGACACACTCGGGGATGTTTTTGTAATTTTAATACATTTAAGGACTATAGTGACAACGTCTCACACATTTAAGGACTAAAATGATTGTTTGCTTATTTTCGGCCTCCAGTTTGATTTGTCCCGGTACTGTCATTGTTATAGATTAGTATAAACATAAACATTAATCAACATTCACCACCCATTTCATATTGTGTTGGGGCCAAGAATTTTGAGTTTGTAATCACAATAAAACGCGCTCATCTTGATGACTGATGCCATAGAGGGGTCTCATCTATCTGATATCTTATCAAATAGATTGAAAAGGGGTGGAGCTTAGCGGGATCGCGTTTCTCAGCAGTCAGTGATTGCACTCACTTCCTGCAGTCGGTGATCTTGGTCGTTCGATTGAGATCGGACGATCCAGATTGAAAATCGGTATTTTATATTTTTTAAAAACAAAAAATGTGTAGTATTTTTTAAGCCGTCCGATCTCGCACGACTGCAACTGCAGTGACTGCAGCGAATCGCATTCCAGCTTAGCGGAGGAAATCAAACACAACTCTTGCAATATTTGGTTTTCTACCCCTTTGGGCAATCAAATAGCTTTTGTCCCCTGGCAGGATAAGACAAGGTCGTCAAAGTAGGAACTTTTGCCCTTTTTTCAATAGCAAAATTTCTAAGGTACTTTTGATAGTGCATTTGTGTTAGAGTAATTAATATTTTAAACCCGAAAAATTGAGTTCACGTCATTTCTCTCCTTAAAAACTATTTACCATTCAATTTGATTCAAGAAAATATTATGAGAACGTTTTTTCATGAACCATAGAACAACACAAACTAAATGCTTCAAAAACTATATTTAGGAACCTCCCATCACTTTATTGTACTTGTTATTTGCTATTTGCCTCAATTGTTTAGAACACTTTCTATCAATTGTTTATCGCAATTCTTAATGTTGCAAAAGAATTGCAGACAAATACAATTGATATGGTTTCAATAAAGTCAGGACCGGCTTAAACATAATTAGGCATAAGTGGCTCAAACCATTGTTTTAGGTCCACCAGCAAAAACTTACTTAATATTAGGATTTACAAAATTTTCATCATTAGTTGGTCTCAAGAAATTGGCCATCTGAATGTTGCTATTGCTGATGTAAAACGGCATGTGGTATACTGGTATGTACAAACGGAAAATGTGCAGAGAAATGCAAATAAGAGACGATCTCGAAGTCTCGCACCAAAAGAGAGGAAGCGAGAGAGTAAGGAAGAGAGAGTAACATTGCAGTTACGATATTATCCTGTGTTTGGAATAACCGCGTCAGCTTTTTGGCCATACCCGAGGGCTCTGCCCCTCGGTTTGGTCCACTTATTTATAAAAAAAAATGTCGCACAAATCCAAGGGTTTTTAGTCTGTAGTCGTGGGTAATTAATATACGGGTCATTTCTTACTGCTTTGGCTCTAGATAAATTCCTAAGGTCAATGGCCTTAGAAAAAATTTGTAGGTAATATCAAATATTCTTGTAGTGTTTTGTAAGGCCCCTAATTTTTTTATACTTTCTCTCATTTAAAAATGTCTCACCTTAGAATTTGCTTTCGGCCTAAAATTACGTTAGGTCGACTCTAAATACAGTTGCCAAAACCCTAAGAACTTTAATGTTGTGGCTACAGTTATAATGGCAAACCGCAATTTAAAACCATGTTTAATTTACTGTGAGCTTGTAACCCGTTCTTCTTGTGTATGAAGCAAGAACTCGAAGCTTGTTATAATGACGACACATGTCATGTGCCAAAATTTATATTACTATAGTTATCGAAATCAGCCAAACCTCACTAAACTAGTATTTTAATATCATCAATACTTTTTGGGTCTTTTATAAGATTTTCTCACACCCTTTGAATATGAGATTTATCCTCACTTAAAGCACCCACAACGCGGTTGCGTTAAGCTGTTGCGTTATTTCTGTTGCAGTGCTGACAGCCACATGTAAGTTTACGTTCTCTTATTTTTGCCTTGCGTCAATGAAATAAGGAATGGTGGCATTATGATTGAGCTAAATAAAGCAACAGGGCCAACATGGAAATATAAGACATGGCGAATAAATGACGAGTGTTGTGAGTGCTCTTAGAGAACTTAAATTCTTCATCTATAAAAGAAATTTTACAGGTTTGAATTTCTAACATTTGAAAAAAAATCCATTACAACAACAAAAAAAAAACAACTAAACTTAATAAATAAATATTTCAATTAAAGATAACTATTCTCTTCATAAGTTTTGTTTCTACTCCCATTTACTTTTTAAAAATTCATTGATAACATCTTGAATCAATTGAAGCTCATAAACCTCCTTCCACTTATAGAAGTACTTGTCAAAAGTTATGGCAGATATGTACAGCTGGTGAAGCTCTAGAAGAAGTGGCAAAGTTATGCTTAGTCATAACAGATAAAGTTGGCAATGATAGTAGACTCAAACCTAACACACTCCCCATAGAAGGAAGAATAAGGAAGGTCAGCTTATTGGAAGTACGTTCTAAAAATCGAGATGCAATTATCGTATGAATTTGACTTATTGGCCTGGATTACGAAGTGTTTTAGGCAACCCTATATTTATAGGCCTCTTAAGTAGTGTGTATTATGGAAGTGATTAAGATGGTTAACCGTACTCTATGTGGTTTTCGTCCTAATTCTGCCGATTCAAGATGTGACATAGATTCAGGCCGCTCAAAAGTCAAAAGGCACAAGTTTTAATTTATAGTATTTTTTTAAATTTCATTTTGTTATGTTGTTATATTTTATTTAATGTGAGACGGTTACAAACTCAAGTCAATAACTTGGCCCCGTGGAGGTTTAAATGGGAGAGCAATGATTAAATATCTAGATGGTTTGAGAGGAGTAATCGGAAAGATTTTATGAGGAACTAGCAGATAGAACGCATTTTCAGTACATATGCGAGAAAACTAGTAAGAAATAATTTTTCTATACAAAAGATGAAGAAATTGTCACGTATGTAATATGAATAATCAAACTAAAAGTCAGTTTGCTTTAGATTTTCCAACTTCAAAATCGCGATGTCCATACGCGGTGGATCAAATCCTCAAAGAGGCAGCTTCAGCAAAACTCCTAAATCTTGCATTGAAACTCGTGTTTTTCGATTATGCGGTGGAAAAAATCCAAAATAAATAGGCTCTAAGTGTAATTAGTTTTTTTGAATAGAAGATGAAGATGTTACGCAACATAGATAACAAACTAAATATATAGTTAGTTTTACAAAAGACTAATTCATAAGTGAGAATTCCAGTCCAAAAAAAAAATCATAAGTGAAAATTGAAGGTCGTCTTTAGCTATTCGACCATGTAATTAACCACCATCTTGCATGGGGTCGTAGTTGTCCGACAAAGTTTAACTTAAACCATACTCTATATATAAAAAATAAAATAAAAAGACTTAAACGATACTCGATTGGGATAATAGATAGTCCTCAAGATTTAAAATTGTATCAACGAAAAGATTATATTAATTGATTAAATCCAATAATTAAAACAAGAGCCAGATTTCTCAACTGAGATTATATTCAATCTGGTCCGTACGATTTTTTTAGTGCAAAGAAATCAATTCATATCATTAAAAATATAGGTCTCAATACATGTTGGTATCTCATAGAATGTATGAGGATTAGCCTCAAATAAGGCCGCCTTAGCTAAGGCATGAGCGATCCTATTAATATTTCTCCTAGCAAATTTCACATAAGAGTTTTTACGAGAAACTGAGAGCAACCTTTTACACTCTTGGATAATAGCTCCTAACTCCGTTCGATCTTCAATACAAGCATTAAAATTATCAACCACTACTTTGGAATCCATCTCAAAAATAATATTGTCAATCTGGTCCGTATGAATTATTTTTTTTTTTTACATAAGCAGTAAGCAGGGCAAGTCATTTCAATAATAATCAGTGAATGAATACATTTTGGAATATCAACGAAGATGTGGGAGCTAGCTATGGATGGGACCACTCTAGCTAAACTATGGGCAACCCCATTGGTTTGTCTTCTAAAAAACTCAACATGAGAGTTTGTTAAGAAAGAGGACAAAATATGTCTACACTCAGAAATAATAGCGCAAAAATTTGAGACATCATCTTGGGGTGATTGAAATTATCAACCGCTCTTTTAGAGTTCAACTCAAAGTCAACGTTATCTAGATGCAGGTCACAGATCCACTAAATAGTTAAAAGTCCCACCGCTTCATCTTTATCTACTGAAGTAATGGGTGACAACCAAAGAGTCTTCGCTAAAACATAGCAACCTTGCTCATCTCGGATACACATCTGGCCCGTACGAATTAAAATTTATACAGTTATTAATTAAAATGAAACAGAAGGTAAATGAACTATAAAGTATTAAAGTTCTGCTATGGGTGACTTGGCATCATGGGCAATACACTTATTACCTTGCTTTCCAAATTAACACTAGTATAATACTAGTACTAGTCAAAAGTTCATTATCCTGCCCATTCAAAAGTTGTAATTGTTTGAACCTTTAATAATGCAAATTGCTTTAAGCTTTTTATTTTATTTGTTTATAAATTTTTCTTCATGTTCTCACACTATTTCTGTGAAAAATTGTTCCATGCATCTTAACACCTTAGATCCATCATCCAGTAATTTTTCTTACCTCTTTGTCTCAGTTTGCTTGGGAACAATATTCCCTCCGTCCTCTTTTGTTTGATGCTTTAGCCAAAAAAAAAAATTGTCTCATCTTGATTGTCATTTTACAATATCAATAAAGTATTAAATTTTGTTTTTCTATTTTGTCTATGAAACATTAATTGACTAAATAATCAATTACTATGAGAGAGATAGAGAGTCACAAATGACATATTAGGAAAATATAAAATATTTTTTATGAATTCCAAAATATTAATTACATTTCTTAGTTCCTGTGACACAACCTTAAATATCAATCAAACGGGCATGGAAGGAGTACAATGTCAGCACTGTCAACCGTTTTGAGCCAACCACTATCCACGCTGGCCATTGATTGGTTTGCTCGTATCCCAAAAAATGTCATACTCTCTCCAAACTCAATTATAAGCAAAACAAAATTCATATATTGTGGTATAAAATATAATCAATTTTAACTACTTTTATCATTTTTGATGAGTCTATTTCAAAAATACTCTTATTTAATTCAAATTCTATTTTTAATGTATCTTTTTTTATTCTCTGCATTAAATGTCATCAAAAGCAATTTTAGGAATATACTTTATTTTTTAGTTGAAATTAAAAAAAATTAACGTAGTTAACTAAATTTTTTAGTCATCGTGAATGATTTTTTCCCCCTTAAAAATGAGTCTGGAGAGAGCATGTTATTAACCCAAGAGAAACCAACGCATTTTCTGACAGCTTCATCATGATTAATTGAAATTCTTGTGAATTTCACCACTTAGGAGATGAAACCCACATAATTTAGTAGAACTACGTGAATTTCAACCAATCATTAAAATAGATTGAAAAAAGTGTATTATTAACGCTGTTTGTTAACCTAAATAACTTGTAAGAGGTATAATTGAAAATACGAAATAAACCCATATAGCGTCAATAAGAGACATTTGCGTTTCATTATTTTATGGTTGGCGGGTGCTCCTAAGCCTCTTTGCTTTCACACTCTTTTAAGAAGGGCCATCACACTCTTTTAAGAAGGGCCATTTGATTAAAGAAGAGGAACACGTTACACGTAGAAGGTCCAGAATCATTGTGGTGGTGCCGTAGAGTGCTTTTGGCAATTTTAATCTCTCCGTGTTGGGGGCAAAATTATCTTTCTTGTTATGATGTCTTTTCCTTTGGATCCATCGACAGGACACTGAAACCAAAGATGCCCTTACCATAAAAGATTAAGCAAAGGGAATGAAGCAATCGAGAATTACACACACTCCACCAAATAATGTCTCGCAAGTCAATTATCAAAACCAAGTTTGGCCCCATTATTTGTTAACTGCCACGTTTGACTTGTCCTTGTAATATTGGTGCAATAATTACCACCCGCGGTTTTTTTTTATCAAAAAGAAATAAACCCGCGGTTTACCATGTCAAAGACTTGCATTGGAGTCGATATATAGTCCTTTCACGCAATTATGAGATCAAAGGCTCCATTTACGAGTTTACGAAGGGAGGAAAGGAGAGGATTTGGGGAAAAAAAAGAAAAAAAGGGGAGGGGAAGAATGGATAGTCTCTCATTTTGAATGAGTGAGAGATTTTTTTTTTTATGATAATAAAACCTCATAATTTGAGAAAACTCAAAAAATATATTGAAGGAGAGTTTTGGAGGGCTTTGAAAAATTCTTCAAATTCCTTCCATCTTTTTATATTACTCTCAAAATTAAAAATCTATTAGTCATAAACATTCCATTTTCCTTCTCTACAAAACACTCTCTCAAGTAAGGTGGAGGATTTATCTCTCTTTTCCTCTCCTCTCCTCCCCCAAAAGCCCTCCCCTTCCCTCTCTTCCTGCCTCCCAAGTAGAGCCTAACCGCCTGATTGGTTGGTGTGAGAATGGCGAAAAAGAGAACAGCGCGAGAGAGAATGGCGAGAGAATGTCATTTTCGTCTGATTGGTGGTACGAGAAAATGGGAAGAGAGGGAAAAAAAAAGGTGGGACCCACGCAAAAAAAATTCTCTGCGGAAGTGGTGTGAAAATGTGGCAACGTCCCTTTTTCTTCCCTTTTTTCATTTCTACCCCTATTCTCTCCTTATATATCAAATTATTTAAATTTTTAGTCAATGACATTGATGTCTTTTCAAAAATAATCAACACTTCTCTCTTCTCTTTTTCTCTTCTCTTTTTCTTATTCCAATCAATACCCAAAATTTACTCAATTTCTCATCTTTTTCTCTCTTTTCATACACTCTCTTCACAATTTCCCTCTTCACAATTTTTCTCGTGAACTAATCACACTGGGGGAAAAAGTGGGGGGAAAGAAAGTTTATTGGTTAAAGTATAAAATTAATGATGTGTCACATTATTATTGGTCTGTCACATTTATCCATACATATATTTCACGCTTTACAACAAATTTTTCATCCTCTTTATTTTTTTTCCGCTCTCCCAAACATAGCCTAAGAGAAACGAATACTTTACTCCGCAATCTCCCTGCCTAAAAGTGAAAAAGAGAAAAATCGTAGAGGACTACGCTCGGCACTCGCCGTCTTAGTGCCTGTTTGTTTATGCTTCGCATTGATTACAATCGTGTTTGACCGAAGCTTGCTCTCGCAAGCTTTTTCTATAAGTGCCTCAAAACAGAGAATATAGGCACTGTTTCGTACGTGCGTTGAAAATAATTCTAAATAGACCTTTAATCATTGTTCACCTTTCTGACTTTAATGTGTGTTCAATTTAAATTTAAATGATAAACATGTTTTTAGTCTACATAATTTAGTCTCTATAAAACTTTTCTTCCAAGTTTTGTCCTTCACATATTTGCAATTAAAATTTTGTTTATTTGGCAAACGGAGCTTAAATTGGGTTTGCCACATGGACTATTTAATTGACGTGACGTCCACATGACAAGCGAGTCAGGAAAAATAATAATTTTTAATCATTAATGCAAAAAACCCCAATTTAATAAAACCCTAAATTAATCTCAAATTCCCATTAAACTAATCTTCTCCTCTAGCAAAACCTAGTCCTCGTTCTTCCCCCTCTCTCCAACCCCTTCTTCTCCCTTAAATTTTATAGGGACTAAAATAAAAATTTAAAAATTTGATAGAAACGAAAAATATATTTAAAATGACCCGTACAACACCCGCCACGTGTCATATGACGTGGCAGCCACATATGCATTAAAAATATTATTTTTGATAACTCATCTGTCGCGTGGATGCCACATCATACAAAAGGTCTACATGACAGTTGCTGACTAGACAACCATTGGCTGAGTCAGCAAAATTTAGACGGCAGAGACCAATATTGCTAACGGAGAATTTTAGGGGGACTAAAGTTCGAACGAAATTTTTGTAGGGACTAAAAGCCCCTCTTTCCTTTTTCTCCCTCCTTTGCCAACTATTTTGCATACATGGTGGTGTGGCTGTGGCGGTTTGTTTTCCTCTCTCCAAACACTTGTTCTCCTTCACTATGTAAGTCCCTATTTTGATGGTCTGCGATGATAATGCGGTTGCGGCGTTGCAATGAGCAGGGGGTCTCGCAGGTGAGACGACGGAGCACGCGAGAGGTGGTGGCGGGGCTGACTTGGTGGTTGTTGTGGTGGTATTGGAGGTCCCTACTTTGTTGTGATATGGTCTCATCTAAAAAGGGGCCATAGTCGAGAAGGACTGCAACCAAGTGGGTACAAAAGAAGGGTCTCTCTTCCTAAATATTCACGAGTTGTTTGAAGTTGGGTACAAAAGAAGTACCTCTTTCACAAATGTTCACAAGTTGTTTGGAGTTGGCTTTGAGCCTTGACATACGTTGTGCTAGCCCTAGTTATGATGGAAGTGGTTTTCTCTCAAATGTTTTTCCCTCAAAATGCTTTCTTCTCTCTTGGCTTCTTTCCTCTTTACATCTGTATTTCAATATGTTTAAATTAGTTTAAGTAATTCAATATGTTTAAAACTACCATTTAATGCCGTCAAAAAAACCATCATTTAATTAATTATAAAAATATATATTTAAGTTATATCAAAATTAAATCACAGTAAACCATGTTTAGTATTTTGAAAAATAGGATTTGGTTTGTAAAAGAAATTCGATTAAATTTGCTAACATGGTCGGAATTGGTTTCATTTTAACTTAACTTTTCAACTGACCATTTTATCCTTTTGAGAAAGCCTAATTAACAAAATACAATAAAATCAACTTAATCTTTAATAAGTTTTAAATATGATAATTCAATAATACTAAATAAATTCAAGGGTTAAATATGTTTTTAGTCCCTATAAAATTCACGAATTCAGCTTTTAGTCCCTACAAAAATTTTGTTCGAACTTTAGTCCCCTAAAATTTTCTGTTAGCAATATTAGTCTCTGCCGTCTAAATTTTGCTGATTCAGCCAATGGTTGTCCAGTCAGCAACTGCCACGTAGACCTTTTGTATGATGTGGCATCCAAGTGGCAGGTGAGTCATCAAAAATAATATTTTTAATACATATGTGGCTGCCACGTCATATGACACATGACAGGTGTTGTACGGGTCATTTTAAATATGTTTTTCGTTCCTATAAAATTTTCAAATTTTTATTTTAGTCCCTATAAAATTTAAGTTTTGATTTTTAGTCCCCAAAAATTCAAATTTTGATTTTGGTCCTTAGTAATTTTTTACCCAATTTTAGTGCTTACATTGTTAACTAAAATTTTGACACTTGACTTTTTATAAATATAAAATATGGTTATGTAATAATTTGTCTCAAATCGATGATATTCTTAATTCTTTTACGTGTCTTTGATTGCGTTTTTCATAAACTCAATCAAATCATGTTTTTATCGATGTTTTATTAGAGTCACTTCAAAGACTTGAATTTTGAGTTCTTGCATTTCGAATAAATTTGATTTACAATCTATCGACTTGGTAAGTCATTTGAGGACCTAATTTAATTCCCAAATTGATCTTTTGAACTCTATTTGTTGTGAAAATTCAATATCATCAACACTCGAAATGTATTACATGTTAAATCCAATGTTTTTTTTATAAAGAAATTTACATGTTAAATCAAATGTTTTCTTGATAAAAAAATGACAAATCAAATGTTGTTGCCTAAATTATTGTGGAAGAACATTATACGTAGAAAGATTGACATTATACTACTACCTACATAATGGGTTTTTAGTGTGCATCATGAAATTTCCTTCACTACAATAGTATGTGTTCCTGCCACATTTTATTGCAATTCAAATAGCATAATAATTTCTGTTTCCTTTACTCTTTGTTATTTACTCTCCAACGGTGTAATTTCTATTTCATGTGTTCTTTACTTAATATTATTATTTTATTAGTGCATACATTGTTTTTTGTTCTTTTATCCTCAATCATTTTACGTGTGTCTTTGATTGTGATTTTCATAAACTCAATCAAATCATGTTTTTGTCGTTGTTTTATTGAAGTCACTTCAAAGCCTCGAATTTTGAGTGCTTGCATTCCAAATAAGTTTGTTTTACAACACAATAGTACTTTTGGACACTTTAAATCTGTCAACTTTGTAAGTCCTGTGGGGACCTAATTTAATTCCCAAGTTGATCTTTTGAGCTCTATTTGTTGTGATAATTCAATGTCAACAACACTCGAATTGTATTACATGTTAAATCCAATGTTTTTTATAAAGAAATTTTCAAGTTAAATAAAATGTTTTTTTTGATAAAAAAAATTGACAAATCAAATGTTGTTACCTATATTATTGTGGAAGAGCATTGTACGTAGAAAAATTGGCATTATACTACTACATACACAAGGGCTTTTTAGTGTGCATCATGAAATTTCCTTCACTACAACAAGTGTATAAAAGATTTAAATTTTTATGTCATCTATTTGAGACAAATTGTTGCATAACCATATTTTATATTTATAGAAAGTCAAGTACCAAAATTTTATTTAACAATGTAAGCACTAAAATTGGGTAAAAAATTACTACGAACCAAAATCAAAATTTGAATTTTTGGGGACTAAAAATCAAAACTTAAATTTTATTAGGACTAAAATAAAAATTTGAAAATTTTATAGGGACGAAAAACATATTTAAAATGACCAGTACAACACCCGCCACGTGTCATATGACGTGGCAGCCACATATACATTAAAAATATTATTTTTGATGACTCACTTGCCACGTGAATGCCACATCATACAAAAGGTCTACGTGGCAGTTACTGACTAGACAACCATTAGCTGAGTCAGCAAAATTTAGATGGTAGAGACCAGTATTGCTAACGAAAAATTTTAGGGGGACTAAACTTCGAACAAAATTTTTGTAGGGACTAAAAGCAGAATTCGTGAATTTTATAGGGACTAAAATCATATTTAACCATAAATTCAAATATCATTAAGATGCTTGTGAGAAGCATGGTTGGTTATCTGTGTCTCGTAGTATTAGAATGTAGTTTTTTTTTTCTTTGGGCCTTATATAAATCTTTAGTATAAAAATTATGTAAAATAAAATTTTATTAATTATAGAACAATTTATAATAATAAAAAATAATTATATTGAAAATTTATATCAAAGAACACATTATTTATAAATTACTTTTCATATAAATCACTTTCTATCATGTTTAATAATTAGAATTATCAATTTTGTAGTAAAGTTATTATTGAAACTTTAATATATTGAAAGAAAACTCTATCAATTTTTTTATTAAACACGTTATGGTTTCTTATCTAGTTTATCAATAAAGATTTTCAATTCATATGGTTAAATTATTGTTGACTGTGAGATATATAATTGTCCATGATAAAATATAAGTTTTTTCAAATGTAATCTCATATAATTTAACAATTGTTATTGGTTTTTAGTTATCATCAGTGCATAAACTCTATTTATTAGAAATTATTTTTTTCTCTAAATTAAATGTCATTTGGAGTCATTTATCATCTTAAAATAAGTTTTTTTACATTGGTTTTACCTTTTGTAATAACCTCTGTGAGAAATATTTAATTTCTCATAATAAGGATTATCCTGTTAAACATTTTTAATATAATATTAATATTTTTAAGTAGGATAAATGGTACTTTTAATTTATAAATATAGTAAAATTTAAATTCTCATATATCATATGAACTATTTTGTCATTCTCATCTAAAACAGTGGTACTTTTTTTGGCCTTTCCAAACATTCTATTAAATTAAACATTTATTTTTTCAAACTAAATTTTATACGTTAAACTTCCTTGTAACTTTTGTCATAGTATATTATAGTTTTTGGTCAATTTTATTATTAAATAATTATTAAAATTTATTAATCACTAAATTAATAATAAGAAGTTTAATTAAAAGTAAATTAGACAACAAACAAAGACTTGATAACAAATATGATCATAACTTAAGATAAAAAAATATAAGATAATAATAAACATTCTCTTAATATAAATGTTACAGTAAAAAAAAAAGAAACAAATGTACTACATCAATTTATTTTAATATTTTTTAAAAATACGATCCAACATAATTTAATATTTTTTGGTAAATCTTCTCTTATTAATATAAAATGCATCTAATTTTTAATGATCAATGAGATATTATTAACATAAAATATATCTCATATAACCTCCAGTATTTAAAAAAAATAAATATAAATCACATTATTAAAAATTGAAATTGGAATCCTTTTGCTTATCTTTTAAAATTCATTTGGAGTTATTTTAGTATGTAATACACTATAATTTTATAATATGATATAATTTTTTATCTGATAGTTACTATTTAATAATATTTAGTATCATTATATGTATATAATTTATATACATATATATCAAATAATATAATAGTTAATATTTGACTATATACCATTTCATTTAATTATTTTTAACACAATTTTTTAAATAGTAAATAACACATAGTATCATAGTTAACAAATTTTAGTAAATATCACAATATTTTGTATTTGATAACAACATTTAATAATTTAAAGTGCATTTTAATTATATTTTAAATTCCTTTATTAAATTGTAATTAACAAATAGAATTATTAATAAGCACTTTAAATACTTCATAGAATGTTTAAGAAGTTTTATATTCAATAGCTAATGCAACTAATAATAAATTAATTCAATAAATAAAATAATATTTAATACCACCTCTGGTCCATACTATAAGAAGTAAAAATCTAATTCACACAGATCAAGAAAAATCTTTAAAATAAGCTAATTTTAATTAATACTCATAAATATTTTATTTTTTTGCAAAAGTACCCCTTCCATGAAATGTATGAAATGATGAATTGTAATCAAAGACACTACTATAAATAAGGGTATAATTTGAAATGAGCATTTAATGCATTCAAAAATTGATGTATGTTACTTATATTTTGGACCATAAAAATATACCTTTTTTTATTATAATATTGACCGGAGGGAGTAATTAAAAAATTGTAACTCATAAATAAAATAAAATTTGTATTTAACACAAAACCTCAAGTTTCCTTTTCACACATACATATAGTAGTTATTTTAATAAGTAATACACTACAATTTAATTAATTTTTGTTTAATAATTAATATTTAATAATATGTTGTAAAATTATTGTACCCAAAAAAATTATGTAGAATCGTTATATATATTAAAAAGTTTTACTCAAAGAAAAAAAAATATATATATAGATAGATATTTGTATAATAGTTAATATTTGATAATATAAAATTTCATTTAATTATTTCAAGATAATTTTTTAACTATTAAATAGCACTTAGTAATGTAGTTAACCAATTTTAGTAAATATCACATTATTTTATATGTGATAACAATATTTAATAATTTATAGTGTATTTTAATTATATTTTAAGTTTGTTTTGTAAATTGTAATTAATAAATAATAATATAATTAAGAAATTTAAATATTTAATACAACATTTAAGAAGTTTTATAATTTAATAGTTAATACAACTAATAATAAATTAAATTAATAAATAATATAATATTAAATAGATTAATAAAATGATGAAATTGATTAATGAGAGTAATTGAAAGATTGTAACTCATAAGATAAATTAATTTTGTGTGTGTGTGTGTATATATATATATATAATAGAGAGAGAGAGAGATAATCAATTTCCTTTGACACCAGGTGTCAAACTTAGCGTATCTGCACTTTCAATAAATCTTTGTGGAATGCAAATTAATCAGTCAAGCCGTTGAATTGGAAATTATAGTTAAGTAGATCAAGTCTACAAGATTTCATAAAATTTTAAAATTATTTGATATTTCAACGCATCACTTTATTTTAATGTATAACATGTTATTTAAAACATGAGTAAATATCTATTATTAAATCATATAGCTACGAATGATGAAACTGTTTTGAAAATTTGTATACATAATCATCAACATAATATAAGATTATTCAACGGTTTGATTGATTTAATTTGCATTCTACAAAGAGCTATTGAAGGTGTAAATATGCTAAGTTTGACACCTTCGTTTTGTTTGGTAAAACCAAACCACTAACTTATAGCGGATAAGTTCGTGTGACAAAAGTAGAGATGTTTAGTAAACACTAGCTTGTAGCATTTTTTCAGACGTTACTTGCAGTAGCGTTTGAGCTTATAGCTTATAACATATTATTTTTTTCTCGTTTTTACCTGTTATTTTAATTAAATTCACCATTTACCCTGTATTAAATGAAAGAGAAAATTATTAACTCATGTTGTCTCACTCACTATACACATTTCTATTGTTATGTATATTTTTATAAAGCATGAAAAATAAAAATAAAAATAATTTTTTTAGCAAATAAAAACTATTTTAATGATGTCAAATAAGTAAATAAATTATATAATTAAAATATAAATTACAAAATATTAAATTCTAAACTTTTTTTCTGAGAGGAACTTCTAAATATCTTAAAATTTAGTTTAGTTAACATAAATTTATTTTAATAATAATTTATAAATATTTTATTATTTTTAATGTTGACTAAAAAAAATTTAAGAATTAATTAAAAATGTCATTTTATGTCATCTTACATTTAACCGTTGGTTAAATCGCTAATTTTATCAAACACTTCATATTTAATCCCCTATCTTATCTATTATCAACAATCTACCGTAAATTCATCTGCTACAAGAGCGTGAGTTGTTTATAAGCTCTACGGTTTACACTACTCTTCAAGACTTCAACGAAGAGAGTGGAAGAAAGAAGGAAGGAGGTGTAGATAAAAGAGGTGGTATCCAATGCAGGAGACACGTGTGAGGAAGGTGGAGGCAACCCTCACACGCATCACGCCACCCTACTAGCCCGCCCAGACGGTGTATTTCCTATGTTGTCAAGCATTTCGGTATTTTTTTGAATGTTCAAATAGAAACCCCACTCCCACCTTTCACCAATTTAACCTCCCTCTCTCTCTCACCCACTCCCCCCTCTCGACGCTAGTAACGGGCCTCCATTAATGCCCCCTATCCCTCTCTCTCCATTATTCCCCCCATCCTATCCCCACTACTTTCTATGTGTAGCTAAAATCAATCACGTTCCCCCCTCCACCATCTGCATTCTTTTGGGGGTCTTTTCTTCCCCTTTTCACTGTATCTGCTCGCGCCTATCACGCTCCCCCCTTTTTCCCTTTTCCCTTTTATGATTTTGAAATTAGCTTAGAATTCTAGGGTTCTGTCGCCTCTCCTTCTTCTTCGAACCTTCCAGGGTTTCTCGATCTGCATTTCTTCAATCTTTCATGACTTGTTATGGAGAAATCTCGCCACTCCAAGTCCAACGGTGCTCTTCCTCAAGGTCTCTCTCTCTCTCTCGCTCTTTCCTTCTGTTTTGGTTTTTTTTTCTCCCTTCAATTGCTTCTCTTTTAAGGCAAAAAACGGAGTTTAAGCTGGTTTCTTTCTTAACCTGGAAATCACTGATCTCGTGGTCGTGGTCCTTACAACGATTTAAACTTCAGCTTCTACTTCATTTTTTTTACTTTAGCTATGGAGCACTGTTCTTGGTCGTCTTCTTTTTACTTTTTTTTTAAATTAATTTCTACTCTTTACTTTTTATTAATTTGATTTTCGTTTTCATATTTTTTTGTTCTCATTCTCAATATTTTATTGATTTTAGTTTTGGGTTTTACTGTTGAATCATAATTTCTATTTTTTGTTAGTTGCTTAAATTTTATTTATCTGAAGTAAATAATCTGTATTTTTTTCATGAAGGATCAGTCATCTTGTTAACTTCTTAGTCCACTGGAATTCAAATTTTTAACAGTGTGAAACCAGGAGAATCCATATTAAAAAATTACGAGTCAAAAGCAAAATAAATAATGATTGCAACGACCAAGCTTTGTCTAATTTGCTTATGCGAAATTTATCTGCTTTCTAACTTTTCCGGCAGTGCTGTCGGTATGATTTTGTTAGTTTTGATGATGATTTTCTTCGGTTATGATGTGCTGTGATTACACGTTACAGTGCTTAGCCGTTGATGGTTTTCAAAAGCCGGTTTTTTTTTTCCTTCCTGGTTTTTATTTAGTTAGAAACCATTTTTTTCTCTTTCATTTAAAACTTTTAGAACTAGAAAAAAAACGATTTTTCAAATTTTTGTTCAATTGAACACAATGTCTCAATTGGAGTATAATGGGGTTCTGTTCTTCTACTATTTTTCTTTCGATCGTTCCTTTTATTTTTGATAAGCAGTGCCTGTTTCTATAGCAAGTTCCTGATCGCTTCCTTGCCTTTATTCTAGTAATTTAGAACAATATTTTTGAATCTTCATTTCATGCTAATATTGTTGTACAATTTATTTCCAGGGAACAAGCAGATTCATAGACAGCAACAAATTCCGGATTTGTCTCCTGATCCTGGTTCTGGCGGTGGTGGGGTTGCAGACAAAGATTCGGTGAGCTGGTTTTTCCTTTTTCGTCTTAGTACTTCCACTATCTGTCATGATATACGTAACAGCATTCATAAATGCGGAAAGTAACTTCTTAAATCAATGGGTTGTTTTATTTATGTGTTCATTTGTAGAAAAGGAAAAATGAAACACTAATAATTATAGCGATTGTACTGGATTTTGCAGTTCTCATTTAAATTTGGGTGGGAATCCTCTAAACAATTGCCTGGAACTCCAATTAAGAAGTTATTAGCAGAAGAGATGTCGCCAAAAACTGAATCCAAAAGAAGATCCCCAGGTGTTATAGCCAGATTAATGGGTCTTGATGGGCTTCCGTTTCAGCAGCCTGCTAATAAGCAGCACAAGGATCTACAGAAGACAACACAGTTAGAGAAAGCTCGAAGCGGAGGAACGACCTATGATGGCCGATCTTCTAGGAGAAGCTCAAGGGATCAACAAGAATTTAAGGATGTATTTGAGGTCTCAGAGACCCCAAAGGTAGAGAGTAGCAGGTATTCATCGCATGGGTGTGCTGACTTGAAGGTCAATGATGATGAAATGTCATTCATTGAACAAAAGTTCATGGATGCCAAACGCCTTGCAACTCATCAGGATTTACAGTCTTCAAAGGATTTCCATGATACACTTGAGGTTTTGGACTCTAACAAGGATCTTCTGTTAAAATACTTCAAGCGGCCAGATTCTTTGTTTAAAAAGCATTTGAATGATCTGCAAGATTCCCCTCGCCAATCACATTTTGGTCATGTAGAACCTACCAATATTGAGAACTATGAACATGACTTCAATTGGAGGTCAGACAGGGAGACAGCACGGGTGAATTACAATGGATTTCATCAGAAGCATCACGATGGTTACCCTCGCCAATTTGACAAAAGATACGTGCTGCATAGTTCACCAAAATCATCAAAGCATCAGTTTAAGGGAAGTCGTGAACAAGATGCAGTCCCCACAAAGATTGTTGTCCTAAAACCTAATCTTGGAAAAGTGCAGACTGGTACCAGAATTGGATCACCATCTTGTTCTTCGCGTAATTTTCTGTCAGAACATGGAAATCATACTGAATTTTCAGATGTCAGATTTAGAGACACTGAACTGTATCAAACAATAAATTTGCCTGATAGTACCAGGTCTTTTAGGCACAATTCTTTGGAATCTAGAGAAATTGCAAAGGAAATCACTAGGCAAATGAAAAATAGTCTGAACAGTGGTGGTGCAATGTTTTCCTCTTCTAGATTTAGGGGATACACTGGGGATGATAGTTCGTGTAGTGTTTCTGGGAATGAATCTCCAGAGGTTTCGGAGGAAACAACAGCAACTTTGGGAAACCCTTTTGACTTAAATAATCGTAGCAGGCGGTCATCCCGTTCTAGTAGTGAATCATCTGTGAGTAGAGAGGCAAAGAAGAGATTATCAGAGAGGTGGAAAATTGCACACAAGTCTCAAGAGGTGCAAGACATCAGCAGGAGCAGCACACTGGCTGATATGCTAGCAATCACTGATAAGAAAATGAAGGGTACAAATTTTGACAGCATGACTAGTGGGGAAGGTTTCCGTGATAAAATTGCTCAAAAAGGTGAACCTGCTAGGTTGGTTGAACCACTGGGTATCAGCAGCAAGGATGGTTGGAAGGATGGATGTATTGGAAGTTTGTCGAGGTCAAAATCTCTTCCTACTTCATCTACTGCCTTTGGAAGCCCTAGAACATTCTTGTGTGCTGAAGCACTTCACGATGATCGAATTATGATTCCAAAGGAAGCCCTTAAACGGGAGAAGAGAAGAGCTACAAAAAGTCTTCATCATAGACATGGTGTGAATACTAGAAGCACAAAATCTGGTCACAAGAAGTCTTGGTCTTTACTTTCATTGAAGCAAGAAGGTAATGAGTTTTCTCCAGACTTAAATACAATTCAGAATAAAATAAAGATCAATCTTCAAGAAGATTCACCCAAGCTAGAGGTTCTGGCCACTGAATCCTTTGGTGAGCCCCTCAGAGATACAAGTGCTGTTACTGATGATGTTGTGGATGTGGCAAATGAAAACGCAGTTGGGTCTTCTGAACCTTCTTCAGATAAGGTGCTTCCTGAATTATCTTCTCGTGTCTTGATAAAAGGCGTCAGTAGTGTTGTTGACAGAGACAATTCACCGCAGCAGGTTAGGTTTCTAGCAATGTTATTTCGATGATAAGTTTATTGACATTTCACAAATGCTCTGATCATCTTAATTATACGAAACAATTCAACTTGTCCATTAAAGCAATGATTTGGCTCTAAACTTTGTATTCATCTCATATCACATAACCCAGTTAACCAACTAATTCACTTGTCATAAAGTTTGTCAAATTGGACATGTCTAATTAACTGAAAGCCTTTTGCTTTAATTGACGCCAAACCATGTTTCTACGATTTGGTAGAAGTCAATATCTAATGGCTCTGTGCTAGCTATTGTATATGAATATTTAAACCCTTATAGCTTAATATCCTACACTACATGTTTTGTGCAACGTTCCTTTTTTATCTTTTCTTTGTTTGTCTTTCTCTTTTCCTATTCTTAGTTCTTTTACCTGACGATCATATAATATAGGTCTGTCGCAGAAATTATTTATACAGAACAGCTCATTTTTGTTGCTATTAATATTTTGCACAACTGTTTAGATAGGCTATTGTAGATGCATTTTGTGAAGTTATGTGAGGATAGTTCTATTTTCTCAATGATCCAATATACTGACCAGTGATTACTAGCTAGTATAAAAATTTTGAAGTTGATATTGTTGTAATATTTCAGGATCTATCAGTTGGGTCTTCTGGTGGAAGTTCAGTCTTCTCAGAACCACCTGTACCTGGGCTTGAATCTTCATGCTGTAAAGATGCCGATCAACCCAGTCCAGTCTCAGTCCTAGAACCTTTTACGGATGATCTGTCATCTTGTTCTGAATGTTTTGGAAGTCTCAGTGCTGACCTACAAGGTAACTGAGTTACTGAACCTGTTATTTGTTTTGATTATTCTTCAATGCTACTTTGGTGTTTAATCCTCATCTTATGTTTGGATCCATATTTATTTACTTCGGTAACTACTTACTCAATCCTCATTGCCAGTGTTTTCTCATAATTCCCATAGCAATAAACAGCGAGAGTTAACTATTTTTCCATAGCAACAAACAGCGAGAGTTAATTATTTTGTGTTTATTAGACCCTTTTTATCTACATTCTATTTGGAAAGAAAACAGGAGTAATATATGCAGGTTTACAGTTTCATGATCACGAGATTTAACAATTAGCTGAAAAGCAATTTTTTCTGTGTTTTGCCCTTTTAGCTTGCTTATATTCTTGACAATAATATTCTTTCATCAATTTGGATGGTAGTGATGGTATGTAATGTAGAAAGTGGAGACGAATTGCTATCTTCCATATTTGATTTGGGCCTTTGGCGAATTTATTATTTAACCATAGCAGGGTGTGTTTTATGGCAAAAAAGGTGCAGTGTGAATATTTCTTGTCTTTGTGTGGGGAAGTTCATTAACTCCAATAACTTAATAATTACCTCATCAATCTCTTGCCAATCATGTTAATGCCAATCATGTTAATGCCTTTGAGGTCATAGTATCTAAACAATCTCATGCTAATCTTATTATATGCGATAGTTGTGATTTGAATTAAATAGCTGCTATATTTGTTAGACATGATAAATCACCAGCACAAATGAATTTGTTGATCATACTTTCTCAACCATCCTCAGTTTTGATGCTTTCATCAATTATCTCATTGACCTTAACTGAAAAGATGTTTAAGGGTTGATTAGCTTTCTCCTATGCTTAAGTTTGTCTCCGAGTCTTGTTTTTTCTCCCTCCTGTTTCCTTGTTGTAATGAGCCTTTGTTGTTGATAGGTCTTCGAATGCAACTCCAGTTGCTGAAGTTGGAATCTGAAGAGCACGTGGAGGGACCCATGCTAATTTCAAGTGATGAAGATGGTGGGGAAGCATCAACTGAAATGTTAGAAGACAATGGATTATGTGGAACTGAAGATAGCTGGGAGTCTTCATACATTATTGATGTTTTGTCTGAATCTGGTATTGATGGGGCTCAGCCTGATACTATTTTGGAAGTTTGGCATTCCCTAGAATGCCCTGTGAGTCTATCAGCGTTTGACGAACTTGAAAAGAGGTACTGTGATTGGACTAGTTGTTCAAAGTCTGAAAGGAGATTACTTTTTGACCGCATAAATTCAGGGATTGTCAAGCTCCACGAGCAATCCATGGATGCACAACCATGGGTGGGCCCTGCAACCATAAATATTGGTTCTAAATTGAAAAATAATAGGCTCCAAGATGGTCTATTCAGGATGCTAGGGAGCCAAGGGAAAGTAAAGGATGATGCTTTGGGGAAGGTGCTGGTTATGGAGTCGCAGTGGTTGGACTTAAGAGATCACATTGATGTAATAGGCAGAGAAATTGAGAGGTTGTTATTAGATGATATAGTGGCAGAAATAGTAGTCGGTAGCTAGAAATTTTGGTGCCGGAGAGCATATTTGTCCTTAGGAGGATGTTTCCTTGTAATGTAAATCAAGTAGGACAGTGTTAATTTCATCAGAAGATGAATAAAGGGATGACAAATTGACAATCTTTTTTCTCATCGGACATATTTTATGAGCAGTAAGTTGACGAAAAATGGAAGAAACCGCAATCCTATGGTAGATTTCAGTTTGCAATCAAGGCCGTTAGCATTTCAACCAAAGAGAAGTGATAAAACCGCAAAATCATGGGTAAGATACGTATTCAAATCCACGAACAATAATGAACCTTTAATTTGGCTATAATAATAATAACTGGTAAATGATGCGTACCATGCAATTGTAGGGGATTTCTTTGAATTTGTTAATACATACTAGTTTAAGCGGTTCAACCAGTTCTTATAGTTTGATCATTTCCATTGACGCAGTATCCTGGCACTGGTTGGAATATAATTACTTACAGTTCAAAGAAAAACTGCAGAGTGATGATGCAGTATAAATTTCAGTCTAAAATTTGCAAACTATATTTTCTTTTATTATTTAACGTAAAAAAATGATGAGGATTATGTGCAGTTGTTTCTCAGTTGCAGAGAATCTGATGCCAAATACAGATACATGTTTGTTTCTGTGCATTGGGGCTCTGAAAGAGACGCTTATATGTGAAAAAAGGGCAAGTCTTTCACACGAGCGTTCCTTTCGTAACGAACCTCTTAGACACCCCAAGCCATGCCGGAATATTCCAACGACAATTGTGCTCAAGTGTTCAATATTTGAACAAAGGTCAAAAGTATATAGGCAAAATGAGTTAAAAGTTTGACTGTGTCCAAGTGAATTTGGGTATTCCCATGTTTAGAATGCTGTTTAGATAACAGGAGTAGATAATCTTATTTCAAATTTCTCATGATTTGATTATATTAAAATTTTATCTTTCTTATACTGTAAGGGCATAACAATTAATTTCTATTTGCAAACATTTATAAATAGAGAAATAATTAGAGAAAAAAAATAATTAGAGAAATAAACATACAATCTTCATTCAACATTCATATAAAGTTTTGGATTTGGCTCTTCTAAAAGTAATTGACGTTACGTACACACATATGAAAAATCATGATTGTATTGGAACATTAACAATTGATTTATTTATTAATGGTGATATTAGTTACTTTACTCTCTAAAGTGAATCACTTAGTTTAAAGTTCTTGACAAATCTTTAGTATTGCTGATGCTGAGTATGATTTGTTTTTCTTGTTCTTGTTCTTCTTTTTCTTATATAATGCCGTATAATAACAAATAGAACTTACTGTGACAACGTATAAGAGAGGAAGCATGAACGAGAAGCAGGAAAGAAGTGAAGAAGGAAGTGTGAAGAAGCAGCTGGAAGCATGAACGAAGAAGCAGGAAGAATGAAGAAGCTTGCGCTCGATTTTACAAATAACATCATAGCGAGGGCGTGGCCGTAGCTAATGTGGTCGTAGCTAATAAAGTGGCTTTTACCTACGGACTTTGGCCGTAGCTAATTTCTGGCACATCAATCTAGGCGTGTTACCGTCGGCAATACCGTGGGCTAGGCCCTCGCTAATGTTAGTGTCAGAACGGTCACCTGCTTTTACGTATCGGGGGCCAAAAGTTGTCGCTAACTTTCGCCATATTTTTTCCTACGACACAGGCCCTCGCTAACAAAACAAATTACCTACGACAATGAGGCATTCGCTAAAATTTCGCAGCTAACTGAGCAAACTCTTGTAGTGTATTTTTCATTGAGAAATATGGCCATGCTTGGTCAATGAGAGAAACGGATAGTGACACCACAGGAGCACGCTAGGTAGACAAATGCTATGGACCTTGTTACCATTAAGCAGCAGAGTGCAATACTGTAATTGGTGGTCCAAACTCATGAACCTCCACACCGAGGCCTTCTGCCTAATATTTTTGCTTAAAAAATCACGCAAATAGCGAATCTTCTTCAAAAATATTAAGAAGTTAATTAATTTGTATATATTATCAGTATAAAAAGGTTTAATAATGCTATCCAATAATAAATCATTGCATCATTTAATAAATTGTTAACTTTATTTTATGATATATAATATAATGAAGTAATTTTATTATTATTATTATTATTATTATTATTATTTTTTACTAATAAGACATCAAAATTAAACCAACTCCAATATTAAATTTATTACTCAATGTCAAGTTTATATGGAAAAAAGGTATGCAAATCTTGGATGATACTCTAAAACCTGAGGCCTTGAAAAGTTATTGTCAACCTTGTCGTCTAATGAACCAGTACAAATTCATTCATTCATTCACCATATTTGATCCCATGTGCAACCACATCATGAGTCACCATCAGGTAACTCGTACCACTACAACTAGGCATATAGAACACCATTAATTCAAGTACTCACTTGTCATTTACCACGACTTGATTTGGTTTCCTTGGCGTTAGATTCCAGAAAGGCCTTCAAGGAGGAACCACAACAAATAATCATTGTGGAAAAAGAGGGATAGTTTATTTATGAGTCAGTACTCTATGGTATTTGGAGCTAAAGTATATGGGCAAGGTTGTTGTCAGGATAACATGGGTATAAATGGAATCAGAATGATCCGCAGTTTTTTTTTTTTTTTGACAATAGAATGATCTGCAGTTAAAAACTGCAAAGGATTAAACCTTTAAATTAAATTATGTTAAAATTACTAAAGTAAAATTTAGTTAAGATATTGCCATTATGTGAACTACATGTGGTGCAGTAATTATTTAAGAATTCTAGAAGATCTGTATATGGTATGACAGTAATTACTAATATTATAACTTCATGTTTATAATGACAATGAATATGTTCAGAAAGCACAGCCTGATGGTAAAATATACGTAAGAGTTGTGTGGACACTGGGAGTAGAGTTCGAACTCGTACCGCTCCACTTCCCCATCTCCTCTCTACCCATCTGTACTAGGACCAAAAAAAAAATGACGATGAATATAAATAAACATGAAGAGGTGGTGTAGAGAAGAGAGATAGGAAAAAAAAAAGGGAAAGGGAAGGCATACAAAATGAGAGATAAAATCATGAAATAGATAATATGATGAGAAAAAAAGAAAAGGAGAGGGATTTTTTATGGCGAGTAAAGGAGAGAGATTTGACCCGTCTAAAGTTAGTAAAAATTAAAGTAAATAAATAAAAAATAATATGTTATGCATTTATATGTAATATTAATTCTTGATTTTCTCATTAATAATTGAGATTACTTGTTTTTCGCTATAAATGTGAGTTATTCACTTTAGAGAATGAAAATGAATAGTTTTTTTTTTTGAACAAAATGGAGACGAATACCGAGTTTAAAAGTGATGTGAAACAAAATCGGGATTGAATAGATATTTCTAAACTAATTTCACATTTTAACCACTTAAATATTTATATGCATTTTTATAAATCAATTCATGAGATGCTCTTCATTCTAAATCGTTAGTTCTCTTTCTTATATAACTTCATTTAGCAACTCTTTTCCTCTAGCGTTTAAACAGTCAATGAGTTTTTGGTTCATGAATTAAAGCAATTCCCTACCCAAAATTAAAAAAAGTGTTAAATTTATACCAAAAAAAGCATTATCATTTTTACTCTACCACCTCTTTACTGCTCTCATAGACACAACTACTCTTGCTAACATCTGCATTTACAATAATTAAATTTGCATCACACTCAAAGCATAATACATCAATACCAATATTCCACTTTCCTCTCAATTAGATGGATTTTGTTTTCTTGTTTCTATGATGCCAGATCCAACAGTTGAGACAGATGCTGGCCAAAATTGTGCATTCTTCACCTTTGATATGCTAGCCAAGACACTCAATGGAGTCACATCCCCAACAACTGTCACCTTCTTTGCAGCAAAATCTATGTTGAAAGAGGTAACTCCTGCCCATAAAACCAACTATAATAAGATCCCTTATTAGAGAAATGACTTGAATATTACATGTAAAAGGGTCTTACCTTGCATTCTGGAGAGGTGTTTCCTCACCTTCCCTTCACAGCCTTTACAATGCAAAGAAACCCTCAGTACTACAACCTGCTAACAAATTTACTCACATCGGTTATTGAATATTAAAGTTGTGCAGAGTTTCATTGTGAATAGCCCAATTCAATTTACTAATACTAGTCTACAGGCACAAGCTTCCAAACTTGTTTATTAATATTCATATACCATACCATAAATTTAAAGTGCAGAGGCTTTAGAAAGAAACTAATGCAGAAAATTCAGATTAGAAAATCCTAAATAATTGCCATAGTGCTATGGATGTGCACGTGGTGATACTAGAAAAATTTGAATTAGTGACGAAAATTAGAGATACGAAAAACGAATGAAATCTGTCTCTGATTTCTTCATCTTCGTCACTAAATTTAGTGAAGGAATTAAAAACGGATTTCATATTTTTTCGCATCTAATTTCAGTCGCTGGTTTATAGAGTTAGAAAGAGAGAAAAAACTAACCTGGTCCGAGGAAACAGATTTTGGACAAGAAGAGGTAGAGGGTTTAGATGCAGGGTTGGTTTTATCTTGACAAACAACTTGAGCCTTTTTATTATCAACAGTAGTTAATGCCAAAACTGAATCATTATCTGATGAACCATCTAAGAAGGCAGTGTCACTGAGCAAAGATCTAGTTGAACCAGCTGGAGTGATTGAATCAGCAGGTGGCTTAAGCCAACTCCTTCTCACAATGGCATCAATTGGCTTAGAAGAGTAACTGTTGGTGACATGTTGAGTGACCTTTTCTTCTGTACTTTTCTTCTTCTGATCATTACCTTCAGTTGCATTTTCCATGTTCTGGCCATTAGGCCTGGAAGAAGAGGTTTTTTTCTTGGCCTTTTTGTGGTCATGATGGTAAGGCTTGGGGTCAAATGGTGGTTGAGAAGAAGAACATGGTGCAGTGAGAGTTTTGGAAGTGCTTCTTCTTGAATCATTACTGATAATGGGGTTGTGACGATCAATGACTCGGCCTCCGAGTTGAATGGTGTTGGAAGAGGAGCATGAGGCTTCTTCCATGCTAAGACATATGGCTGTTGAGGCTTGAGAAGCACAGAAGATATCCATGCGCTTCATCTTTTGGATAACAATAACAGAAAACTAGTGGTTCTTAGAGTATCTGCAGCTAACACAGAAGGTGATGTATTATAAAGAGAGAAAACTTGTACACAAATACAAAATAGCTAGGAGTATGGAAAGATTAAGTGTTGACAAATGAAATGGAATATTGCATCTATTATCTATATTACCATATAAGAAACTTAATTACGTTAGCGATACGTGGCAAAAGCTCTTCTTCCGTTTTCCTACAAAAAATCATTTTTCTACCAATAGCTTAATTACACTCCAAAAACTTAACTATATTATAGGTTTTATTTTTCTTTGTCACTCGTGCTGAGCACGTGTTCTCTCAGCTAGTTAGATAGAAAGATTTAAATCTTGCCAAAGGTATATCAGTTGGGGAAAATTTAAATGTACCAAGAAAGTGTTATTTAAGTTTGGAACAATGGTCTAATAGTGTAACACCTAAGCTGATCTGTAGCTCACTTGGTTTGCCGTGGGGACCTCAACCATAAATAACATACCTAAAACAAGTTCTACATATTAAGGTTGCTCATATAGTTGTCAATGGTTTTAGCATGGGAATAGGAAGGGTGCACGTGCATAGCGTTAGAATCAAATGCAATAAAAATTGATCAATGCAAAATTTGACATGTTTGTAAGGAAAGGATGAATGCCCTCAATGGCTTTATCCTTATTGATGTTTTGGCTGTCTATGAAAAGGGTGGGGATGGGGGCTGGAGGAGCACCAATTTTATGTTAAGAGACAGCAAAAAAAAGTGATTTTTATGAGATGCAACCAACATTTCTATTGCTTTAAAGAATGAAAATGGTGTACAGTAAGTACAAAGAATTAAACTATCACACTCACTCTAAAGACCTGTTGGTGAAAGATGAACCTACATATTTTTCTTATGGTCAGCAGGGTTAATGTCTTCTTATCATTTTCAATATATTATCTAAACTTAACTATATTAAGGACACACGGCAAAAACTTATTAATCCGTTTTCCCGCCAAAAAACATTTTTCTACAAAAAAACTTAACTACTATAGGTTCCCGTTTTTTATCACCCACGCTGAGTACGAGTTCTCTTAGCTAGTTTATTTATAAGAGCGGGGAATATGTGAACATGAATTCAAATATTCAGAGCATCATAGTTCTGTTGAATAGCTTTGGATTTTGGATCCCAGTTTGTCTATTTTGTGAGGGTGTCTGATGATATTATTACTTAATTATAGATTCGAATACATGTAGCAAACTTTTTTTTTTCTCTCTCTAAAAAATAATTTTCATGGGTGCCTAAATGGTCGTGATTGATTACCTTACATGATGTAAGATAATAATTTCTTATACTAACCATTTTGTGCTGAGTGACACATGTGTATGTGAGCAGAACCGTTTTGGATTGACGTGAGAACATTAGTCTCCATGTAGAGAGAGTGCTGGCCTTAAGTGAAAAATAAATAAATAATTTTGGCACGAATAACTAAGGCACTGTGAATTTGAGTAATGCTCTGTTGTGTTGGGCATGGCCTACAGGTTTAAATACTTACGAAGCAGTTGACAGCAATCTGTCTAGGAAGGAATCCTTTACACTATCTTTAGGATCAGGGAAGAAAAGTGGAGGGATGGGAAAACTTCTTGAAAAATGTAAAAAATGTGCATAGATAAGTGTGACAGGCCAATAATAATGTGACGCGTCATCAATTTTACACTTTAACCAATAAATTTTTTTTCCTCCCACTTTCTTACTGTTAGAATTCAAGTGTGAGTGGTTAGTCCCACATTGACTAGGATTGAGCTAAGTGAAGGATATATAAGAGAGGTGACCCACATACCCAATGCCTTAAGGTTTTGGGTGGAGATGTGGTGTCTGAGTCTCTTAGTGGTCCTAGTCCTTAGCCAGCTGTTGCTCTCAGGTGCTCCCCGGACTCCCCAACAATTGGTATCAGAGCCGTGGTTTGGCCTGATGGGGGAGCGAGAGTGGAAGGATTGAGCTAAGTGAATGATATATAAGAGAGGTGACCCACATACTCAATGCCTTAAGATTTTGGGTGGAGATGTGGTGTCTGAACCAGCTATTACTCTCAGGTGCTCCCCAACTCCCCAACACTTACATACCAAACATAGCCTTATACACCATAGAAAACTTGTCCAGAGGAAAACAGAGCAACGGCTAGATAATAATATTTGCAGCAGTTTCGTGTGGTGAGTTCACTGAATTAACAATCTATAGTTTATGAAGAAATTATTGGAAAAAACAACCGGAGGATGCCCGTTGGATTGGAGGGCCCATAACGTACCCCATCAAACAATTTAGTCCAGTACAAAATTTATTTATTCTTCTGAACAAGTAATTAAAGATCATTTGTGTTAAAAAAAAAAGTAGTTAAAGATCATTCCTTGTTTGTCTTCAATATTTAAAATTCTCTCTTAACATAGCTACTTATATTAGTATTTGAATATAGTCAATATACATACTGTTTCTGACAAACATAAAATGCGGTGGTGGAATGATGATAGAGATTGTTGCCGTGGAAGTGAACCACTCCTCCGGTGGAAGACGTCAGTGATGACCACTTACAAAACACCCTGACGCTCAAGTCAGTCTGTGAATGAGATGCGTGAGAGAAGTTAGAATAAAGTCTTCCTTGAATGGTCCTTATGATAGGCTTATATAGCCATCAAATGAAACTTGTCATGGAAGCTATGTCCATTTAGGTCAGTCTTTAATTGTGGTCCGTTAAGTTGTAGTTAGGTCGGATACAGATCCGAAACACATACAAAAATAAATGTATCCAGTTTATTTCAATAACTTATATTAAATTGTTTAGTATGACGCGCTATTCATTTAAAATCAAAATGAAAGCCTTAGAAGGGTTTTATTCACACAACCGCTAACATGACCAAAGGTTTTTATTTATTAGTAGAAACTAAAACTTTGAGGAAAAACTAGATAAGCTTTTTTTTTTTGGTAAACAAAATTTTAGGTTGAGGGGATGATGCTCCGTCCAAAGTAAGGAAAACTTCTGGACTCATTTGATATAAAATAATAAAGTCTCACACCTACTTTGTTGACAAAACTCACCCACATCCCTCAAAGTCCTCCTACCTTGTTGACAAAACTCACCTCCAACTCAAGAACAACTCATTTCTGTATTTTAATTGTTAGTTTATTCCAATCAGAGTTCCTAATTACTAGTATAAATAAGAAACAATGTATTTGTATTATGATTATCCAAGACTAAGAATTCAATTGAGTGTGTTTTTAAAACAGAGTTCTCTCTGTTTCCTTACTGGTTCTGTACCATTTTGGTATTAGAGCTCAGGTTCAGTGAGTTTTGAGTGAAAGAGTGAGAGAAATTAATCTTAGAAGAGATGAGTTTTTGAGTGAGGAAGAGCATAGCCACCAAAAGCCTCGAAACCTCCATTTCCGATTCAATTTTGCCAAAACTAACACTGCCATCGTGTTAAGAAGGCCTAAAACCTTCAAGATATGAAATTTCACGGCAATAGGACGTTCCATGCGCTGACACGCGCTTCCCCGGAGTCCCAGCGCCGCCTCTGCTTCTTCACGTGCTGTCACGTGCCAGTCCAAGGAAGAAGACGAGGCATGTCAGCGTGCCACATCATCTGACACGTCACTTGTCTGTCTAATCACTGACTGCCACGCGCCAAAATCGGCCACATCACCTCCCAATCAGCGTTGACCAAACCGCGATGTCAGCAACCTTTCAAAATTGTAGATAAACCCCTAACATTTTTAGTATTTACATTTTTGCCCCTAAACTTTCAAAAATTACAATTTAGCCCCTAAAATTTTCAAAAATTGTACTTTAGCCCTGTATTTTGTAAAATTACTATTTTACCCCTAGGTCATTTTTGTTTTCCCTTCTTTCCTGATTTGAAAAAAAAAGCCCAAAAAAGAAAAAGAAACGAAAAGAGGCAAAAAAAATGCCTCCCAGAAGACAACCTCAGCGTGACATTGAGGTAGAAGAGTTAAGAAGACAGATAGAGGATATGCAGCAAACGATTGACGAACAACAAGCCTTATTGGCTGAGCGGTTCGAAAGTGCCAATGATAATCCATCCAACAGTGATTCCTCATCTGGAAGACGACGTCCCTCTCGTCAACCATATAGGAACGATGATATCAAGGTTGAAATTCCCGATTTTGAAGGAAAACTTCAACCCGATGATTTCGTCGACTGGCTCCAAACAGTTGAACAGATATTCGAATACAAGGATATTCCTGAAGAGAAAAAGGTAAAGATCATTGCAGTAAAGTTAAAGAAGAACGCCTCTATTTGGTGGGAAAATATCAAGAAAAGGCGTGAGCGTGAAGATAAAAGCAAAATAAAGACTTGGGAAAAGAGGCGACGAGAACTAACCCGTAAGTTCTTACCTTCATCTTACTATCAAGATTCCTTTATTCAACTGCAAAATTTTCGGCAAAAGAATTTGACTGTAGAAGAGTATACAAGAGAATTCGAGAAATTGTTGACGAAGTGCGACGTGCAAGAAAAGGAAGAGCAAACCATAGCCCGATATCTCGGAGGATTAAACCCCACCATTGCCAACCTAGTTGAACTCCAGCAGTATTGGAACTCATACGATGTTGTCCGCCTAGCTATTAAAGTAGAAAGACAAATATCGAGAAGACCTCCCTACCGACCCTTCTCCACAAACGAAAACCCTCCAAACACCCGCAAGACACCCACCGATAAGCCAAGCCCATCTACACCACCACCCCCTAAAACCACTACCGACAACAAAAATAAAGCCACAAAGCGCTTCAAGTGTCAAAGTTTTGGTCACATCGTCTCAAACTGCCTAACTCGCCGAACCATCACCATCATCAAAGGAGAAGCCTATGAGATCTCCGAAGAAGAAGAAGAAGAGGCTTCAGAAGAATCTGAGGAGCCCGAGCCCATATATGACGAAGAATTCACCCTTGCTGATTACAGTGAATCCTCGGTGATCCAAAGAAGCCTGCATACAATGTCGGTCAAAGAAGAACCTTGGCTCCGACACAACATTTTCCACACTCGTTGCACCACCGCCGGAAAAGTATGTAACGTCATCATAGACAGTGGGAGTTGTGAGAATGTTGTATATGATATATGCTAGAAAAGTTGAAGCTACCAACCCAAAGTCATCCTCATCCCTACAAGCTGCAATGGCTCAACAAGGAAAGTGAGGTAAGAGTCACTAAACGATGTCTGGTGTCTTTCTCAATTGGCAGGAAATATCAGGATGAAGTATGGTGTGATGTTATCCCTATGGATGCTTGTCACCTACTCCTTAAAAGGCCTTGGCAGTATGATCGTCGCGTCTTATACGACGGTTATACCAACACCTACTCCTTTGTCAAGGAAGGAGTAAAAATTAAGTTGTCACCATTATCGCCAGCTAAACTCAATGAAGGCAAGAAAGAATCAAGACCCTTGGTTTCTTTGGTGACAAAGGAGCAGTTCAACTTGGCCCCAGAAAATATTCCTACCATGAGTTTGATTATATTGTTTGAACCAAACAAAGAAGCAAACATCCCGGAAGAAATTAGACCATTACTTGCTAAATTTCCAGATGTTGTACCAGAGGAGATTCTACCTGGACTTCCACCTATGTGAGATATTTAACATGCCATTGATTTTATTCCAGGAGCTGTTATTCCCAGCCGTCCTGCCTACAGGATGAGCCCTCAGGAGCATGTCGAAATCCAAAGGCAAGTTGAAGAATTATTGAAAAACGGACTAATAAAAGAAAGCGTTAGTCCATGTGTTGTTCCTGCCATCCTAGTACCCAAGAAAGATGGTAGTTGGTGGATGTGCGTTGATAGTCGAGTTGTTAACAAAATCACAATCAAGTATCGATTTCCGATACCACGGCTCGATGATCTACTCGATCAGCTGCATGGTGCCACTATCTTTTCAAAGATAGATCGGCGAAGTGGATACCATCAGATCAGGCTCAGACCCAGAGACGAGTGGAAGACTGTCTTCAAAACTCGAGATGGTCTGTATGAATGGACTGTGATGCCTTTTGGCTTATCTAATGGTCCTAGTACATTCATGCGATTGATGAATCAGGTACTCCAACCTTTCATTGGTAGATTTGTTGTTGTCTACGTTGATGATATTTTGATATAAAATAATAGTAAAGAAGAGCACTTAGATCTTCTGCGACAAGTGCTTCAGGATCTGAGAGAGCAGAAACTGTATGCTAATCTGAAGAAATGCTCATTTTCAACCAATGAAGTTATTTTCTTGGGTTACATCATCACAAGTGAAGGCATCCAAGTCGACCCAAGCAAAATTGAAGCAATCAACAGTTGGCCCACTTCGAAGTCTATTCATGATATACGGAGTTTTCACAGATTAGCGTTGTTCTATCGCAAGTTCATCAAAAATTTTAGCTCTGTTGCTGCACCCCTCACCGAAAGCCTGAAAGGAGACCAATTCCAATGGATAGAACAAGCTCAGAAAATTTTTGAGGAGTTGAAAAAGAAACTGACAGAAGCACCTGTGCTCGCACTTCCAAATTTTGATCTAGTTTTTGAAGTCAATTGTGATGCTTCCAACACAGGTATTGGTGCTGTTTTAGGCCAAAAAGGTCATCCTATCGCCTTTTTTAGCGAGAAGCTCAATAACGGTAAACTCAAGTACTCCACGTATGATAAAGAGTAGTATGCCATTGTTCGTGCCCTTCAGCATTTGAGTCATTATCGGACTGGCTATCTAAGAGACTAGCCTGGAGAGATAGGAATTCTAGACCAGTTTCCTTCTAGGTCGTTACACTTTTTGAAGGTAAGCCCTGTAAGTTGGAGTGATAGGTGAACGAAGCTCCAATGAGTCGCTCCTCGCTGGAATGAGGGCCGGACCGTATTAGGACAGCATGATGATACGGCCTTAGAATAGAAGTCAGCCTTAAAGTAGCTAGTTTTGGGGCTTTCGACATAAATTAAAATGCCTATCCGGCTTGGCTTCGCTATCGCTCGTGGATATCTAATGCTAGAAGGCTTCATCCTTAATAGCCATAGAGTGGCTGTGAATTAGGAGGGATTGGTCGACGAAATATGAACCGAAGGCTGAATCCTCTGTCTGCTGGTGCTTATTTTGATAAGCTGCAGGATCACAAATAGACAACTAACTCTAAGCCCCGGGGACGGTTACACCAAAGAACTTTGCATTGGAGCGCCTTGATTGAAAGCCAATGCGTTTTCCGAAAGGGGCCGTCCAGTAGACTCCCTCTTTCGCTCATCCCCTTCGTTAGTAAGTCAGCTCGAAGGAAGTCAAAGTGGAATCTAGTAAATCTTTATTTTTCCTCCTGTTGGTTTGCTTACTTAAAGAGATACTACGAGTCCTCCGTCCCAGATTCCATCGCCGCGGCTATCTTTTTGAGCAATAGCTAAAGTTGCCCCTAATACTACTGTTATTATACCTATCAAAGCTATTCCAGTCATTATGGAGGGTATAACTATGAAAAGAGGAAGAAGTCGAGCTACAAGAAAGATTCCTGCTGCTACCATGGTAGCAGCATGTATAAGAGCTGAATAGGAGTCCTTCCATAAAGCATCCAAGAACCATACATGAAGAGGAATCGGGCGATTCGTGAATAAGCAAATAAGAAGATGGCGCACAGATCAATTGTAGTTCCAAAAACTCCATACGTTTTATTTATTTCAAAAAACTCAGAAACTAAGAAGATGTCTTTCGAGAGTCTGTCAAGTACCTCTTCAACTAGGTCAGATGCGGAAAGCGCTCCACCTGTTGAAGCCCTTGCAAGGTCTTTGACTGTGCCCAAGAAAGGGATGTGGGACAGGCAGCTAAGCAAAAAACCAACCCCGCAGTACAAGTACAACTACAAGAGGGGCCACTGCCAACATGTGTGCTCACTCTTATAACTTCTAGCCTGTGTTGTGCTAGTGGGTCTGGTTGAGCCGGCTAACAAGGGGCTTAGGTGCCGCACGGTTGCGTTAGAAAGCGGAGTGCTAAGGCCGTGACAAGTGGTATCAGAGCCAGGTTACATGGAGAGTTGCCTTTTGTATCTTCCTCTTTTCATAGTTATACCCTCCATAATGACTGGAATAGCTTTGATAGGTATAATAACAGTAGTATTAGGGGCAACTTTAGCTATTGCTCAAAAAGATATTAAGAAAAATTTGGCCTATTCACTAAGTAAGTCTACTACCTGTAGGTCGAGTTCAATTACATCGAACTAGGCTAGGCCTTAAGGGCGACTCGCTTAGCATCGTGAGTGAATCAGACCGCAGTGACACAGTCGTCCAAAGCGTAAAAAAAGATGGAATTTTCCTTGAGGGGAAGTCCAAACCAAAAGCGAGATTCTGCCAATTTTTTTTACTGTTCATATGTTATAATTTGAATATACCACACCAATTCGTTATGTATGGATGAAGCGGTGACCAACAAAGCATTATTGAAAGAAGACAACAATCGTCAGGTGGAGTAGCAAAATAGACTAGCAGCGGCAAGATAGTCAGTCTCTTCCCCCTTAGTATTTGCAATTTGTGAGGGTCGTTCTAGCTATATACAAGATTATTGATTAATAATATGATAAATAAATTTTTAGATTTTCGTCCCCCTCGGATCAGAGAACTGGCTTGACACAGCCAAAGATCCGTTGGAAAAAAAAAAATAGAAAGTTTTCTATCAACAAGTGAGAGTCAAGGTTGATTGATGAGTTCAGTGGACAGGACGATCGATGTGAGGCCTAGGCCAAGTCAGTACCACGTGTGTGTGCAGGAGCTAACGATCCGTGCCCCCTATTAGCTGATCGAGGGGCTTTTAACCAAAATGCATCAATCCGTAATATTAGTACCCGCTCTACAATCCCATTGGCTAATGATGCACGTAAGTATGATGATATTGGGCTATGCGGCTCTTTTATCCGGCTGTTCTCGAATCCCCTGCTATTGAATATGAGTAACTATCCAATTCCATAATTGAAAGACGGTTGGTTTATTCTCGAAATCACCTCTTGAGAAAAAAAAAGGTCCTCGGGTCCCGACCCAAAAATGTTTGGCCGAAGCCAAAAAGAGGTTGACCCACACAGTATGATACCATTTAAGATAGTTGAGCCACTGTTTCACCCACCCAAGGCAACGAGTTATGAGCTCCTAACGGGTAGGAAAACAGTCCTTTTTTTGTGGAAGATCCTAGCATCCTTGGAGAAAAGTCTACACTCTTTTTCTCGGGATCTTTCTCTTTCTTTCGGGAAAGGGGATTAGACCAGACCGACCCAGAGAGGAACGTGCCCAGCCCACGAGGGCACCACCAGATGACCTCTCGCAGACCTGAAAGTCAAGTTTTTGGGGTCTAACGCGGCCCTTTACTCAATGAATAGGAAATATGACCACACACATAGGTTCAATTAGTATCTAAATAGAAAAGGTGATATTTTAAAATATTGGAAAAACTTGCAGACAACTAAGAGCAGATCAAAGACCATTGGTGTATAGGTCGTCAAAGCCAAAGACCGCCTAGAAAGGCTTTGAAAGCAAGTCAAGCATTCCAATCCCAGCGGATTAATCAATAGGCTTGGGATTTAGCAATCATCTTTTAGATGAAGGTCTACTACACAAGGAGTTTATCCTCTACTCAGACCATAAAGCACTCAAACATCTGAATTCCAAGCAAAAGATCAACCGCAGGAGTGAGTTTTTACAGGCTTATCCATTCTTACTTAAGCAGAAGGCGGGAGTTCAAAACACTGTAGCCGATGGTCTCAGCAGGCGACATACTCTCCACTCGACTCTCTAAACAAAGGTTATTGGATTTGAAGCTATCAAAGAGTTATATCACAATGATTTCGATTTTCACAAGTTTTGGAGTGCAACAGAATCACAGTCGTTCCAAAGTTACTACAGGCATGACAGATATTTCTTCAAAGAAAAGGCATTATGCATCCCATAGTGTTCCCTTTGAGAAGCAATCATTTGGGAAGCCCACGATGGACGATTATCCAAACACTTTGGATGAGACAAAATTGTGACTCTAGTCAAGGAGAATTTCTATTGGCCAAAAATAGAAAAGGATGTCAACAAGCACATTCAAAGGTACCGAATTTGTCACTTGGCCAAAACCACCAGTTAGAATACCGGTTTGTACATGCCTCTTCCAGTTCTTGAAGCACCTTGGGAAGATGTTAGCATGGACTTTGTTCTTGGACTACCTCGAACTCAAAGGCAAAAGGATTCCATCATGGTGGTTGTTGATAGGTTTTCCAAGATGACTCATTTCCTTCCCTGTCAAAAGACTAATGATGCTATGCAGGTTATAGATTTATATTTTAAGGAAATTGTGCCTCTTCATGGAATACCGAAGACCATCACTTCTGATCGAGATGTTAAATTCTTAAGCCATTTTTGGAGGACTCTCTGGAAGAAGATGTAATTAAGCTTCAGTTCAGCAATGCTAGTCATCCCTAAATCGATGGCCAAACATAGTCAATCAACAAGCTATTGGGAAATCTTCTCCGTAGTTTTGTTGGAATAAATTTGAAGCAATGGGATCTTGTTCTTGCACAGGTCGAGTTTGCCTATAACAACTCAGGCTATTGGAAAATGCCCATTCGAAGTGGTTTATGGGATGCGCCATTTGAATCCGCTAGATTTGACGCCTTCGTCTAATATTAGAGCTTATAGTGCAAATGCTGATGAAGGAGCCAAAGAAATCAAGAAATTGCATGAAAGGGTCCGTGAGAAATTCAAAAGCAAAACACTAAGCACAAAGCTCAACGAGACAAACATAGGAAATTGCAGGTATTTAAGGAAGGAGACTTAGTATGGATACATTTGAGAAAGAAGCGGTTTCCTAAACAAGCAAATTCTAAGTTATCTCCTAGAGCTGATGGCCCTTTCAGAATTGTACAGAAGATCAATGACAATGCTTATAAAGTAGCACTACCTGGAGATTATGGGGTTTCTGCAACTTTCAATGTCGTTGATCTTTCACCTTATTTTGAAGATGAAGTTGAACTCGACTCGAGGACGAGTCATTTCCAACTAGGGGAGAATGATACAGAATAATAAAGTACCTTGTTGACAAGACTCACCCACATCCCTCAAAGTCCTCCCACCTTATTGACAAAACTCACCTCCAACTCAAGAACAACTCATTTATGTATTTTAATTGTTAGTTTATTCCAATCAGAGTCCCCTAGTACAAATAAGAGACAATGTATGTGTATTATGATCATCCAAGACTAAGAATTCAATTGAGTGTGTTTTTAAAACAGAGTTCTCTCTGTTTCCTTACTTGTTCTGTACCATCATTGAGTTCTTACGAAGAGAATTACATTTATCTCACTCATGATAAATATTAGAAGTTGTTGGCAAAGGGACATGGCAAGTGGCAACTCAAAGACAATTAAGGTCTTGTAGAGAATAAACAAAACCTAATGTTATCTATCTATTTCTATTAAGAAACCTAATTATATTAAGGTTACATGATAAAAGCTAATTCATTCATTTTCCTGTCGAAAACCATTTTTTCACAAAAACTTAACTACACTCCAAAAACTTAAGCTAGTTAAGATTATAATGGAACAAATTCGCCTAGTTCGTAATCCATTTGAAATTTTGCTTTCCCGTGGATGGACGAGACGCAAAACCAATTTCTCTCTCTCTCCCATTAACTTCAAAAATATCTCCTAGAAAAATTCATGGAATCAGACGCTTCTGATAACTCTCAACACCCCCCCCCCGCCCTTTCTTTTCTTCTCTTCTTCTGTAGCAGTTTCAGACCGAAAGCTTTTAATTGAGCGGCAGAGGCAGAGGGGTCCCCCTCTCAACTGTCCTGAAGCCAGCTGTTCCATATGCTTATATCTCAGATTCCTCTTATGTTTTCTGAAGAACATTACCAACCACCAAACATTCCCAAAGGTGAAGTTATTTATATTTTCTAAGCTAATGCAATTTTTTATTTATTTAAAATAGATTGCAAGTCTCACACACGCGCTCATAGGAAATGAGTTTGAATTATTATGGAGAGGTCTCATTCTCAGGTCTGTCATCTTCTGCCAAAAACTAATCATTTTGAGTAGGAATAAATGACATTTATATTTTCTCTCCATTATGGCTTTGATGGCAATTGGGAAAGTTAATATGCTTTCTGACACAACACAATCATGCATACTGAGATAATTTGTAAAGCCCCAAGAGTAAGAGTGATAGCGGTGTATCGTGAATGCTATTGCTGGCTATATATGTGCAAGAATGTTCCTCAAGGTAGATGGGGTTGGGTTTCCTTTTCAAATATGGTCCAGGAGAACAAAGTGCCCAAACACAAATAGCCATCGGAACCCAAAGTTGAAAGCGCCACATCTCTTTCATCTTTTTCAATTCTACTGGCGCAGATACCACTGTATGATGCAACCATTTTTTTTCTCCCAACTAGTTGAGCTATCTGATCAAAAGAAATACGGGTATAGACAGTGATTTTTAATTTTAGCATACGCAAAAAGGGTATTCCCACTCCCATCTCCACCTATACTAGTTCCAATCTAATTCCCATTCCCACCACCACCCTCAGCATTCCCACTCCCGCCATCACTAATTCTGCCAAGATAATAATAAATTAAACAAGTTATGTGTCCAACCACATGTTTCACATCAGTATTCAACTGTATCTGCTTGAACTCATCAGTTGATTTTGGACCATTTGTCCTCCACCATAGTCGAACACCACTCTAGTATCCTATACCATTCACAATTGACAAGGCCTCGAAATAGCTCCATGTGTCCGTGCCAATTTTAGCCTTCACATGAACAAACCCGCTTTTGTAGAACACATTATGGTCATTAACAAATTCACCCCCATGGTGAAAATATCTGTAAATCCCATCCATGCATAAACCAAAATTAATTGTCTGTTAGCATACCATAACATCTGGTCCCCATAACCTAACCCATATACTCAACTAGAACACTAATAAACTGCCATGAAGAATAAACACACATGCTTGCTCTCACATACTAATGCCAAAAAAAAACATATATATTCTTCACTAGTGCAAGAATCTTATGTCCAACAATGCCCTGCAACAGTCACACCCCTGACAATTGTAAGTTGCTCGCTCAAGGATGAATCTTCAGGCAATCGTCCCCTCCATGCTCCACTGATGCATATTCAAACGATAGATAAAATACAATTATTTATCACCTCAAAGATGTTGACACAGATTCCTGACTACGTATTACATATTCAAATGTAATTCTAAACGCTGCCAGCGCATCCAAACATGTCAATTTTGGCCTGGAAATAATTCCTAAGTTCAGACCTAACCCATTCGATGAAGAACAATGAATTGTCAATGTAACCTTGTAATTAGCTATATTCCCACCTTCCAAGTTCCCTTCCCCTTTGAGATGAAAGGAAAAGAGTTTTAATAGCAGAAAAATTTAAGAATCACAATTTTCTACAGATAAGCTTTCATTCTCATAAAACCATCCAAATATCAAATATTACAACTTTTATCAATACAACAGACAAGAAAACTGCTGAAAAGAATTTTGTCAAAATTTAATAACTACTCAATCGTGTGCTAAGCTGGCATATATGAGTAAAAGGCCAGTAGACACTTCTTACAAAAGTGACGTATTACCAGAACTTTCTATTGTTGTTGACCATAGATGAGATTAGGAAAAATGAAGGGGAGACACGCTCTTCTCCCTATACAAACAAGGACTGCTACTATGCTTATTACATCCCTTTTCCTTCATCTTCATTCAAAATCCGATTCCGGAAATCATTAACCATAAGAGGCAAACCTTCTCTAAGTGGGACTTTTGGCTCCCAGTTCAGCAGTTCCTTTGCTTTGCTAATATCTGGCTTCCTCATATGTGGATCATCAGCAGTATTAGGTCTGTACTCTATTGTAGCACTTGAATCAATTGTTTCTTTCACAACCTGCGTGTTTATGGAAAGATGACCATAAAACAGTAACTTTGATATCAGTCCATACCCGAAAAGTTTGCCCTTACTGTAGAAGGCACAACTAATATGCTATATGTTCAAGCCATTGATTAAGGAATGAATATAATAAGCATGTCACAGCATGATCTGACAGGAACCTTATAATGAAAAGGCACAAGTCTAAATCAAAACAACAAAGAAATCAAAGTGAGACTACGAAAGTAAAGGTACCTGAGCAAGCTCTAACATGGTGAACTCGCCTGGGTTACCCAGGTTGAAAGGTCCCACATGTTCACCATCCATCAAAGCCGCCAGCCCATTAACCTGTGAATTGGAAAAGAAATTTAGTTCACCATTGCATAATTACAATGCTGCACACGTCTTCCCAAAAAGTAGTGATCACAAATCAATCATTCCTAGATTTGAACTAGTCCAATTCAAATTTTTCCCATTTCTAAATACAAAAGTAGAAAACCACATCCATACAATAGCTTATTTGAATTACAAGCAATGATCAATAATCTCATTAATGTTTCAAAGCAGCTGTTCCTCTTTGCTTGATGTATTCTCTCAGTTACTCTCTTCTGAAAATCCATTTCCATCTGAATGACATTAGAAGTTCACTCAAGAGATAATTCCAATAAGAAAATCAGGTTGCACACGCTGATGAGTGTTTTAGAAAACATGCAGTTATATCTTTTAAGCTACAGTTTTTTACACCAAATTATTTAGATCTTGATTCGGATTTAATAGTAATTCTGCCAGCCATAAGCTTTTGTGCATTGATGAGCTTTACATGATTTCTCCAAGTCCAGATGATGATTAGCAAAATATGTTGAACGCAATACAGAACTGATAGTACAAAGAGAAAGGATTCAGTGAGATAAAAAGCTTCAAAACAAAAAAGCATATTTGCTACATACCAAATCAGAGACATATTGGAAACTTCTTGTTTGCTTCCCATCACCATATACAGTCAAGGGCTGTTTGCGAATAGCCTGCAAACATGAAAGAAAAAAAAAAGCTTAAGAACACAAAAACCTCTCCCACAATAATTTTTTTTTTAAAAAAAAAGAAAAAAAAAGAAATAAGGAAAGGGAGTCAAACCTGTGCAACAAAATTGCTAACAACACGCCCATCATCTAAACACATGCGAGGTCCATATGTGTTGAAAATTCGAGCAATACGAACCTATAAACCAGTAAACTAGATCAGTCTCAATAACACCATGTGATTTGCAGAATTAATCATAAGTAGTCTAAATTTCATTTATGTTGGATTAAATATTACTTTTCCCCCGTATGAATTTGTTATGCATTGAACTTTAAAAGTCTTCCAAATCAACATATACAATAAAGATTTCATTAAAGATTATGCAATACCAGCAACCGATAGAGAGGGAAAAAGAATTTTTCTGATTCTATTTCTATTTCAATCCTGATCTATTCTTGCTTATATAGTTATCCTTGGGAAAGTTGTCTTGGAGATTGAAAAAATCATAAGCTAACAGTGAATTCATCTTTGAGCTGGTTTTATTATAATTATAAAACAAAAAAATGATATCATAACTAACATCATATGACTCAGATCATACAAGTCTTCTGTTGAGTAAGTAAACACCAAATTCTCATTTGTACTCTATTAGAAATAGAAATCAGAAATCCAACATCAGCAGAGTGAAATATTCAATAACTAACTCATTTCTTTAGGAATTGTTTTCCCTTTTCCATGGAAGTTGATGTTATTCCCAGCATGATATAAAATTATAAATGTTTGGTATTCCAAATCAAGTTCTCAACAAGGGAAAAAAAACAGCAATCAATTTAGTCATTTATTATACGAACTTTATTAATAATTTATCAGAAAATTTTGGGTGACTCTCAACAATCTTTATTTCTCTAACATTGACCTACACTTTTGGATAAAGGATCCGGTATTGATGAGTTCAGTACAGGATTTCTTTCCAAACATTCTGACAGCCCCATCTTCTTCCTATATAATCTCTGGGCTTCAACCACTTACACATGCGTGCATGGTTTGCACTCACTGATTAAATGGTAAGATCACTCACTGACTACAATATATGCATGATGCATCAGCGCAAGCTTAATATGTTCAGCAAATCCCTAGGGAAGACCAAGATGGCAAGCTCAAAACCTACATTATGCTTCAATATCCTGGTAGAATTAATAGTCCAAAAAGCTAAGGATAATTTAATCAGTTGACAATTAATAAAATCAATTGGTAAGCAAATATCGAGCAAGGTGAAATAACGAATCCATGTTTTCAAGTTATATCAAAATGGTAAATGTAACATTACACTAAAACTTTTCATCCAAAAACATAGAAGACATTGAGTTTATTATTTTAAACTAGCTCTGATCAAAACCCAAGTAAACTACCTCAACGCCAGCACCTCGATGATAATCCATGGTCAGGGTTTCTGCGGTTCGCTTTCCCTCATCATAACAGCTCCTCTCACCTAAAATTTCAACATACTTAGAGCCACCATAAAGACGAAATTCATTTCTGATTGAGAGTTCGGTTTATAAGCTCACTCACCAATCGGATTGACATTCCCCCAGTAGGTCTCTTTCTGTGGATGCTCCAGCGGATCACCATATACCTCACTAGTACTGGTGAGCAGAAACCTTGCCCCAATCCTCTTTGCAAGGCCCAACATATTTAGAGTACCCATCACATTTGTCTTGTAAATCAACGACACACACAGAGTTAAGGATCTCAAAAGCCAATTCACAGATTTCCAAAATCCAAATAAGCAGCAAGCAACAAAAATAAATGAAAATGGAGAAATAGGAAACAAGAAAGAAAAAAGGATATGATGGTCTTGACAGGGTTGTACTTGTAGTGAACGGGTGATGCAGGGCACGCGAGGTGATAGATCTGATCCACCTCCAACAGAATCGGTTCCACCACATCGTGACGAATGAGCTCGAACCTCGGGTTCCCAAACAGGTGCACCAGGTTCTCCTTTCGCCCCGTGAAGAAATTATCAATCACGATCACATCGTTCCCTCTACCAATCAACTTGTCCACCAGGTGGCTTCCCACGAACCCAGCCCCGCCGGTAACCACCACCCTCAGCCTCCTCCCGCCGATTCCCGCGGGGACACGCCCCACTCTCCCGGGACCTCCCCCGGCTTCGAAGCGGACCAACCCGCCAGATCTGGGAAGGAAGGAGTGGGCCTCTGGTGGGCCTATTCGAGAGAGCGTGGGCTGAATGATGAAGAAGGTGGACCCAATCAGAATTCCGACAAGGATGAAGAGGAGACGCTGCTCCCGTAAGAGGTAGTTGATGGATCTGGGGAGCGATCTGGTGTGCTTCATCGATTTCGGTGAGTACGGTGGGGTTTCGCCTTGCCCGCTTCCCATCTCTTCCTCCCTTCTATGATTCAAGCTAGCTTGCTTGTGTAACTGTTTCATACTTTCTTTCTTTCGTACGCTTTCACGATCAATGTCACGATGAATTAATAAGGTTAAAAAAAAGTACAATTTATTATTACTATTTTTTTTTTCACACCATACGTTAACTGCAAATCTGCAATGCAAGATATCCTTTGAGGCACAACATGAACCAAATGCAGTGGCGGTGGTTAATAACGAAACACTCAACAGAAAGCGTAAAATTGACTTATTGAGCCTCCGTCATGGATGCTTCGTTTTTCAACGTGTAGTGACAATAATTTTTCTTTTTCTTCCATTAAAAAAATTGCGGTAAGTAACAGTGTTCTATTTTCGGTCAACACTCAGCATCGCTTACCATAGCTATTTATTGGGTCGGTTTCCGTACTAAGTCAAGCCCAAAAGAGAAAGGGGTTCATTTTTGCACCCCATTTTTCTAATACACCCCTACCATTTAAAAAAAAAAAGATACCCTTATTGTAAACTAATTTCCAGAACCCCTCTCCACTTCTCTTTCCTTCTCTCTCCCTTTCCCCATCCACGCCCCTCTCCTCGCCTTGCTCCCCTCCTTACGTTGCCCCTCTCCCTTCGTCATCGATGGTTGGATAATCAAGCCTTCATAGGTGTCTTGAAGGGACAAAAAAGACTTATGAACCCAAATTTCATTGTTTATTTTTCTTCCTTTTAAACCATACCCCCTTTCCCCCTTTCAAATTTAATGGAAAACCGAACAAAGAAAGAAAGTGAGTTAACTATGAAGTAAGGTGTTATGCTACTGGTGATTATTGAAGATACGAGAGAGACAGAGAAATTGAGAATTGAGGGGAAAATGACAAAAAAAAAATCCAAAATTTAACTTCTCGATTACATAAATAAGTGTTCTAAAAGTTAATTTCTTGATACATATTTATGCATTCCGAAATCACTTCCTAAATGTATAAATAGTCACAAATTTATGTATTCAAAAAGTTAATTGTTAGACACATATTTAAGCATTTCGCAATAATGCTTCCAAAATGTATAAATAATCTCAAAATTATTTTTTGGAACACACATTTTTGCATTCCAGAAGTTAATTTCCGAACACATGTTTACACATTTCGAAATATATAAATAGTCTACATGTGTTTCAGAAATTAATTTTTGAAGACATATTTAACCATTCTAGAATCATACTTCTGGAAAGGACTATTTTGGAAAGAATTTTTTTTTATATGGAGAGGGGTGTATTAGACAAAATGAGGTGGGAAAAACAACCCCAATGAGAAATACTCTCATTGGAGCCCATAAACCTAATAGGATGGTTAATTCTGGCCCAACCCGATTAACGTATATAAAAGATCGTCATTAACCTTGTGCCAACGATTTTAGTTTTAGGGTTTCTTCAGGAGCTGATCACTTGCATTGCGTAGCTAGCTGCGCGTGGATCAAGGAAATGGGTAAGACTGTGACATTGGCTGCATGTAATAGAGATTTAAAATTGTGCCATTTTTTGAACGTTTGATCTGAATGGAATTTGAATGACATTGAAGCGAGGATAAAGGTGCACGAGCTGAGGAACAAAACCAAGGCGGAGTTGCTGAGCCAACTGAAGGATCTGAAGGCGGAGCTTGCTCTGCTCCGAGTGGCCAAGGTCACCGGCGGCGCCCCCAACAAACTCTCCAAGATGTAAACCACTCAAATTCGATGGCTGCTGCTTATGTTGAAATTGCGTTTTATTAAACGGTGTTTGTTTGTTTGTTTGTTTGTTTGTTTTTTTGCAGTAAAGTGGTGAGGCTTTCAATAGCGCAGGTGTTGACGGTGATTTCTCAGAAGCAGAAAGCGGCGCTGAGAGAGGCTTACAAGAACAAGAAGTATTTGCCCCTTGACCTTCGTCCCAAGAAGACCCGCGCCATTCGCAGACGCCTTACCAAACACCAGGTTCTTCTTCTTTATTTTTGCTTAATTATTTAATCTGTTTGTGTTTGATTGCTTGATTCCGATATTGCAAGTGTCGGTGGAGTGGCTTTTGTTTGATTTGACCGCTTTGTGAACATTTAAAATTAATAGAATCCATTGTAATGCTCTATTGTTGTTAGTTTTGTAGTTGTTTTAACTGGTTGAAGCGATGATAAGGTAGTTCTTGTGCTGGACATGCATGTTTGCCAGTGGATTGGATCCTTTATCTATTTTCATTAATTTGGGGTTAAATGCAATATTTAATTTTATAAATACTTGGATACACTGTGTTTGGTTGCACTCTGTAAATTATCAGAATTAATTTTGGGTAAACCTGGTTTTAGTAAAAATGAACATGTTAGTTAATCTCAAGGCAAAATTTTACATGAAACTTGCTTTTAAAGTAAAATCATTCAAAATAAATCACTTTACTTCAAACTAATCAAACCGATTTTACAAAATCAAGTTGATTTAAAATTGCATTTATCAAATGTTCATTCAAGCGCATAATTTGCAGCAGTCTTTCCAGGTCTTCTTTATATTCAGTTTCTGTTTTGGTGTTCCCTTTGTAATTTGACTTTACTACTTGTTTCCCAAATGTTGTGCTTCATCTTACCGCCATCTTAATTGGTGCAGGCATCGCTGAAGACAGAACGGGAGAAGAAGAAGGAGATGTATTTTCCACTAAGAAAGTTTGCAATCAAAGCTTAGGCTAGAATTTCTTTCAAGTTGCATTTGTAGACCAATAACTTGAAATTTGGAAATTTTAAAGTTGCTTGGTTTGTCTGTTACTGTCGCGGCATTCCAATTTTTGTACCAGTTACTTTCCGGTTCCATTATATTCTCTGTATACAGCTAATCGGTCTTGAGAGCTTTCCAAGGATTATGTTACAATTAGAAATGTTTGGAGAAATTCTACTTGTTTTGTGTATGAGAATTGATCAATGGTGTTATCCTTTTGTGACTGCTTAAAGAAGCTGCCATACAGTTTAGAAAATGATGGATGCTGTGTCTCTGGAATCTTATTTTCATTTAAACTCACGCATGCAGTTCATCAGACTTCATTGACTCTTGGCACTATCATTTGTTTTACTTTCTTTTAACATAGCATGAACGGCTTCCTCCATGTTATTTATCTAATGGTGTGTCGTTCTTCACCCAGTTTCGACATTTCCTTTTTGTTAAATATTTTCTTAACGTAAGTAATGCAAGTAATACTCTATTTTGAGAATGCGAGTTGGTTAATTTTTTTATTTTTATTTTTATTGGGGAGTTGGTTATAACTTGAGAGCTTGTTCATCCACTTACATTCCAACTATGCTTAATTATATTTTTGGTCTTTTATAGTTTGAGCTATGTGTGATTTTGGTCTTTAGTTTCTTTCAAGAGATTTTAGCGTGGTTTTGGTTTTGTGGTGACGAAATATGATTTTGACAGAATTGAATTTGTAAAATTGATTTTGGTTAAAAGTTGATTTTGGTTAAAAGTGAGTTGAACGTAATGTGATTTATGTTTGGATATATTCACGATAAAAGTGATTTTTAGCTATTCATAGTTTGGGTCAAAATTGCTTTTAAGTATGTAAAATTTTAGAATTGATTTCAAGTCGCCACAAAAGCTACAAATCTTAGCTTTTGAGCAGAATTGATTTTGGGGCCAGAATCAATTTTGGGACGGGCAGCCAAATATGACTAATTTGTGGTTAAATCACGTTTGACCAGTCCAGAAGTGATTCTAAGGGTTTGGCCGCAAAACCAAACGTAGACTTAGTCTCTCAAGTTTTCAATTATTATAGTTTAGCTTAAATATGCTTTATTGCCTTGTAATATGAGCAAAATCTGATTTTAATCATTTTCTCTACTAAAATGCTAGATTCTTGTTTTTTTGGTCTCCGACATGACGTGGGGACGAAGCACCACATGGACATGCTTACATGACATTTTTTTCTGACCTAAGCAATTTCTCATTTAAATAAATAAAAAGCAAAAGGGTAGAACATCGAGAGAAAGGAAGCAAAAACTACAGAGAAAAAATGTAAAGGCTCTGGATTCCAATCTCCCATTCAAAAAACTCTAGCTGAATCCTCAACCAAATCACACCCATCTCCACCTTCATGAGCCGAGCCAATACCCCATTTGGACACCATGCTTATTCCTCCACCATTTCTATTCCTCGGCCATAACCATAAAAAACACGCTCAACAACAAAACTCAAGAATCCAAGTGCCGAATCCAGCACCACCGTTTCCATTTCCACCATAATATAGGAGAATCTTAAGTAATACTCCCGGTCCTAAATATAAGAGACAAAATCCTAATTCATCAAAACAAAAAAAAACACTCTTTTTTCCAATGAAAAACACCTTTTTATCTCACATATCTCTTATATTTTGAAACCCTAAAAAACACTTTTTTTTCTCTTACATTGAGAACCGGAGGGAGTAGTGTTTAAATGCATAAATTAATTTGAAAGTTAAAACATAAAAACGAAAATAATCAAGTGATCAAGTTGGTCCGTATTAAAAAATAAATTTGAGAACTGAAATGGTTGTAATTAGTTTAGTTTTGGTTTGAAGAGAAGTGAAATAATTATCCAAAGCAATCTAAAATAACTTATTCGAGTTGGTTAATTGGAATTATCGGGTTCTGAGTCAACACCCCTAATAACCATGCTAATGAAGCTGAGTTTACTCTAAATTAGAAAAAGATAATTACTCTAACGAAAAGTTAAATTTTAATAAAAAACTGATACAAGTGAGTAGTTCACATGGATGAATTGGTTTAGTACTAATTTTTTAGATCAACACACTTTGAAAATTATCTTCAATATTTTTAATTGAGTGAATTAATTTTATGGAGCCTTATTTATTAGTGAGCAAAGCTCATGTGATTTAGTAAATAACACATGTCGCTTATCAAAAAAAAAAAAAAAAGTAAATAACACATGTCTAAAACGTGTGCTGAAAAGAGCAGTTTATTGTTATTCTTCTCCAATTCAAATATTTTGAAAAATATGCATGTTAAGAGATTTTTTGAACTAGCTAGAAATCCAATTTCCAATTTTTTCAATCCAACAACTAGGTTTGAAAACCGTGATGCAAATTATTGATGAACGTTTGCCGTGACCATAAGTACAATTTGAAAAATTGAGAATGTCTTCAGATGAAAAGTGCTAGAAGTTTTAATATGTTAAAGTTATGATATTAAATAAAGATATTGCAGGGGGTAGCTATTAATTTTTTTTATAAACTCTCACGTACAGTTAATGACATGCTAATATAGTTACTCATAGCTTAGTAAAAGCGGTCATATACAAAACTAATCCTCAGTTTTTCTTTGATATTTCAGTATGTATTAAATCCTTGATTATTGATCCGGACCTATCCTAGGCCCAAATACCATTTTAATGGGCTCCAACAAGTCGGCCCAATTGGCATGGTTTCTCCTAAGGGCTAACCCTAGCTTCAAGGCTATGTAAGCCTAATGTTGTCACCTCTACAAGGTATGCCTCTTCTAACCCTAGCACCCACCTCATTCTTGTACTGACTTGAGCGTCGGAGTGTTTGCAGATGGCCACCATCCACGTCTTCCACCGGAGTCCAGAGCGGCACTTCCACTCATTGCGGTCATTTCCACATCCTACCACCGTGAGGTATCACCTTCCCCTAACTCCGAGATCCTCGCCAGATCAGTGGAGCCGTCTATGGGAACGATTTTCTGTTCTCCATTCTCATTTCCAAATCACGGTGGGGACCAAAGGAAAGGAGGCCAACTCAAATTTCTACGGAAATATTATGATCAAGAACAGTGACTAGTTTCTTCCTCGCCCACTATCCTCGGACCTGTTCCGACTTCGATTTTCTGGGGTCTGGGTTCGTGCGAATCCTCACGATTCCTGCGAGCTTCATTCTTCTACCCCCGATGCGCAAGCACACCAAGGTTCACAACGACATCTGAACACTTAGATCAAAGCCGCCAGAGGTGTGTCCCTTTTCCTCCTTTTCGGTAACAATCTGCTCTATTCTCCGAAAACGAAATCAGATCCACGATTTGAAGTCAGGGATAGATCCAGACCAAGAATCTCACAAGGGACCGAACGATCTCCCCGGTTCACGAACACGTCTACTCCAACCCCTCCTTCGCAATAGCGTGTACGGTGGGTTTCGATCGATGCTGACGTCGGATCCGGGCCTCGTCCCTGTCTTTGCCATGGCGACCTTCGCCCGCTCCTCGGCGCTGTCGTGGTGGTCGTCGCCGACTCGATCTGCGCAGTACATCCTCAGTCCGGCGAGGACTCCCTTCTGGACCGACCTTGTTGCGACACCATCTTCTCGATCTAAGTTCCTCCAAGCGAGGTCAACTTGGCGCTCTTGTGAGATCTCCCATCGCCGCATCAATTGGTAGTGATACGAGCTGATCTCTACGAAGATTGGTCAAAAATCAGCTGCCGTGAAGATGCGCCTCTCACCCCTGATCCATCAACGAGCTGCCCCATTTTTCTGAGAGAAGAAATCAAATCCAAGATCTGGTGAAGAAGGTCGGAAGCAATCATGCTCGCACGATCTATACTGAGTGCAAGACAAAGTTGTCTTCACCCCATGATTAATCTAAGGCACAAGCACATCCTCACCCGACCCCAGTGTGACCGATGTCATCCTCAGACCCGAGGTAAGGTTCCAGCCTTTCTTTTCTCTTTTTACTAACCTGTTTGTCATAGTGACTTCAAGCGCCGATGTCGAACAAGACACATGAGCCAATGAAGCCTTGAGCAATTTGAAATCCGACGCCAATGTCAAGACGAAGAGCGTTGCTAAAGCATGGAGCGAATTCATATTCCTCCGACCTGCCTTGAATCATCACAACACAATGCTTAGTTACTGCCGTCCTCATTTCTTTCAAAGCGTGTTCATCTTCCCTCAATGACAATTTTCGAGTTCGGGCGCATGTCCAATCCCCGAATTGGCACACCAGCAACCTGATTCAATCTGATTCGAGCCGACCAAAGTCCCCAACAGATTCTTGCCGCTCGTTGCAGCTCATTATTTTGATAGACCGACATTGTCATCGGGCTCAAGGTAAGGTCCACACCTTTCTTTTACTTCCTGCTAATGTTTGTTCATGGTGGACATAGGCACCGACATCAAAGAAGATCGAGGTAGCCAAAAAGTTTCACCGCCGAGCCCACTGCTGCCCGGAGGAAATGATTACCGAAGCCAATCCACTTCAGTCTCTGATAAGAGTATTTGTCGATTCCAAATCCGAGCTCAGAGATCCGAAGTCCTCCTGAATCAAGCACAAGCTAGGGCTGATAAAGCAAAAGTTCAGCAAATTGGGGCTGCAACAGATCCCTTTAGCTCACTGAAACACAGTTTCGAGGGGTCGATATAACCATCAAATCCGAGACGGAGGAAGCGACGAAATTTGAGCGAAATGGATATTAAGACCAATGTCAAAAGGGCACCACGAATCTGAAGTCCTCCTGGCACGTCTTCACCAATGTCCTAACTTCAGAAATGTCGATGTCTTAATCATCCGCACTACCAATTTCACGGCCTCAGTGCCTCGAAGCTCGAAGTGGGATCAGGTTCCTAACTCTGAAGCCCCCCTGGTACATTCTCGCCGATGTCCTAGCTTTAGAAACGCCGATATCCCGATCATCCGCGCTACCAATTTCATGGCCCCAGTGCCTCAAAACTCACCACCACAAAGATCAGGTTTCTAATATTTTTCGGTATCTAAGATTAAACATGATATTTCAATAACTTGCTTTATACTGCTTACCTCAAATAAGAGGGCATGATGATGGTGCTAGAGCACCATATCCAAATCGCATTTATCTAATCGTTTGAATCAAAATTGGCATATCGTTAGTCACAATTACATTCAGATTATTATTATATTTCATTACCTGAAATCAAATATGGCATTTGCTGAATTTTATGCATTGACCGACAATCAACTTGCATGGTTTGAATGGGTTCAAGGACCAATATGTGTTCATTCCTATTTGCAATCTTGCTTGCATCAATTTTATTATCCAAAAACGATCACACATGCACTATGTCAGGGCATGACCCTCATATATCGCGATACCATCACTATAGCCATTATTGCCTATTATGCACCACTTCAGAAACTTGCATGGAAGCATAAGCATGTATTCTACAGCTAAGTATCATTTGTGGCATTGTAGAGCTCACTATCATGAATGCTTGTTCATATGCATATGAGTTCAAAACAACATGTCATACCTTCCTGGATACATGAATTCATGAGCTCCCAATACAACCATAGACTTGTCATTGGGCCAACTTGATTTTTGTGACTGGTTCAAATGCAAAAGATGCTTATTACATTGTTATCTCCCAATCTGCTCTTAGCTATTGGCGAAGTATTCACCGATTGCATTGTTCTTTGCATGATTGGATCTTCCCGTTCTATAAGCTTGAATAGGTAAATATGGTAGATTTGAACTGTCTACTTCACTTCAAGTGCGAAACTCATGTCAGAGCGAGTGGTGAATTATTTATTTCACTTTTCATGCCACTCTGACTGAAAATTGAATATAAGCCTATTCTAATTCCACTTTGCTAACCGCTTTGTGTTCTGCATATACTGTGGGGAGAAAGCATTTACATGATATAAGCTGTTGACTCTTCCCTCTCAACAACCGGAGATGGCACTGAAGTAGCAGTATAAGTCAATTTCCCTTTTTCTATTTTAAATCCCAAATGATATTTGTTATCTCTGTTGAAAATATGGCAGTGCATGACAAAAATAGGGAGCTGCTGGGGAACATCCAACAGTAAGTGCTCCAAACGAGTCGGCCTAGACTAAAGGGCACGACCACGTATTAGGGGTTCAAACACTCCGATTAACATGGATATTACTCCAATTAGCACAACAAATATTGCTTTTATAATAACATGTCTCTTTGGAATTTATATATGTTTTCCTCTTACAGCAAATGATAAGCAGGAGCCATTGAGACCCCAAATCTGATCTGCTTCAGCAGTTATACAAACCGCTATTGTTTGTTGAAATATACTTCCACCAAAAGGAACAAGTACAATGTACTAGAACACATACCACTGCAGATTGGTTTAACAACAATCACATTCTGATTGCCTTTGCCTTCTGGTATTCAATGTTTAAGCATGCTTAATATTCACCCTTCCGGATACGAAGGCCCATGGTAGTAATATTTGCAACATATTTTATCATGATTATTGCACTTAACGTGTACAAACATGCAATTACCAGGACATACTGTGTTCTCACTTAAATACCACAGGAAACTCTTGGAAATACTTGTCGCGGTGCAAACCGAAATTCTTCTGCTGGAATTGTCATTGTACCAAGGCATAAAGGATTCCCTTGCAATCCTACTTTTTGGTTTTCACAAATAAAAGCAATGATTGATGATATAACATATTTCTATATAATTATGCTCTCAAATTGTGAGACTTGTTTGTTTTCCTTGTGCAAGGATTTCACTGCAGGAATAGCAAAACCTGCTATCATGACTTTCCACCTCGGACCAAGGGGAAGCTAGAGTCAAAGCAGATCTAGCAACAATTGTCCATGACCAAGGACCACATTTGCACGCTGCTGCTTTCCATTATTGTCGGATACTTGCAGTCCAAAAGAGACCGAAACCTAGCATTTCGGATACTTGCACCTAAAAAGAGACTGAAGTCTAACACTTCGGATATTCGCAATTCAAAGAAACCAAAGTCTGACACTTCGGATACTCGCAATTCAAAGGGACAGTCTAACACTTCGGATACTTGCAACTTCAAAGGGATCGAAGTCTAACACTTCAGATATTCACAATTAAAAGAAACCGAAGTCTGACACGTCGGATGCTTTGCAACTCAAAGAAACTGAAGTCTTATACTTCGGAAAGTCTGAAAGTTTAATACTTCTTATGTGACATGATATCTCTACAATGAAGAAATCAATTATATGGCCTCATCAATCCCTAAAACAGGCTGCCACAGCTACAACACCTTCGTGCGACCCCTTATCCACACGAGAACATGCATTTTCTGTTTGCAAGAAAAACATTCAGCCTTAGACAGATTTTATGTCAAGCACTTGAAGCTACTATTGTAGATACTTTCCCTATTATCAGAGCTCCTGAACTCGGTGGAAATGATCACGAGTTGCACGTCTAATCAAGGGTTATCCTTCTTTACACTTGTCATATTCGCAATCAACATTGCAAATATTGTCTCGCCGACTAATATGGCATAATCTGGTTGGATCACTTCGTATCCACTTTCTCGGAACGCATTTGTCGGGCTAAATCGACATGATTCACATTCGCCCAAAATGGGTAACATCAAGGTTATCCCAACCTGTCTGATGAGGTTTCAACACCAACAAAGGAAATGAGAAATCTCTAATGGTTGAATCTTACTCCTATATGATTATATTTTATGTTTTGAGATTCCTGTATTTTCATTGGGCAGGAACTATATATCATGAATTACACTCTAAGGAGTATGTATAAAACACATACACCACCTCAAGGAGCAAAGTCTATTCAAATTTGAGAGCTGGGTTAAAGAGAACCCAGTGACTACCGAAAATTGAAGTCCGACACATCGGATAACATGAAAATCTATTACATCTAGTAGATTATTTCTTTATAATTACTAATGATTTCTCCAATCGGAGTTGTACATGATCCTCTTATGCAGGAACTAGATAACGCCCAAAGTGGTTAAGTGACACAGCTTCACATGACTACCTCGGCTCTTGAAACGTCGGGATTCACCTTCCGAGCTCCTACGCTTAGTCATGAGAAAATCCGATTTCAATCCGATTTCGGTTGGCCCCTTAACTTGCCTAACCACCAAGTCGCCGAAGGTCATTTCGTGGTCAATCCACTCGAGGTTATGGTATTCACTATGACCGTCGGGGTAGAGGAGAAACTCCCTTGGCAGGGCTGTTTCTCCGACGTGATGGCACTGCCAACAAAGATCGGATTCTACCTCCAAGCTCCCGCACTTGGTTGATCTAATCTCGACATCTCAGTAGATTCCCCCCCCCCAAGTTCTTAAGTTCGGATGAGGAGAACATCGACATAACACCTCGGTCTTCTGATGAGGTACACATTTTCATACTTTGATCAAGCTACATTCCCTTATGAACCACTAATGGGAAATTTATTGTCCAAAAAGGACAATACCTACTGTCTATTGTTTAATTCCATTAAACTGGTGAGAATAAGGCTTGGTTAAACACACTTGTTTCCATTTCTCCTTAGCTAAATGATAGGAGCATGAGAAACCTATGAGATTTGTCCCAACTTGGGCAAATTGTTACCTCCAAGAGCAGTAGAAGCAGCTTCATAAAGAGTGCATGCTTCAATTAATGCATAATCTGGAATTCATAATACTGTTTATTTAAAACACTTGGGCATTGATTAATCTCAAAGATCCTGCAGTAACTTGATCCGCTGATAGGTTTTACCTTTAAATATATACGTACACGTTCTAGACTACTTGTCTTCTGTTTTGTATGACTAAGGATTTCAGCAATACCGAGGTTCCCCTTCCGAACTCCCACGCTCGGTTGAGGATAAATCTCGACATCTCGTCAGGTTTTCTCGCTAAAGTTCCTAAGCTCAGACGAGAACTTCGACATCACATCTTAGCCCTCTGACGAGGTATACATTTTCATACTTTATGCTTAGCATTTTTCTGAACCTAAGCGGCACTTGAGGCCAATTTGAAAATAGTCGCGACAAGCTCGCAAAGGGATTCGCTCCCAAACGCATATCCCCAACATGCTAGTTCGGTATGGGGCAATACAATCAAAACATGTGTTTACACTCTGCACATCTTGTATTTCTTGACTAACACATGCAGGACAACAACCCCATGAGGGTTAACTATGTTTCTAAGTCGGCTCCACATTACATGAGCAACCGACTTGGGGGCTTCTGATATGGACCTATCCTAGGTCCAAATACCATTTTAATGAGCTCCAACAAGTCGGCCCAATTGGCATGGTTTCTCCTAAGGGCTAACCCTAGCTTCAAGGCTATATAAGCCTAATGTTGTCATCTCTACAAGGTATGTCACTTCTAACCCTAGCACCCACCTCATTCTTGTACTGACTTGAGCGTCAGAGTGTTTGCATGTGACCACCACCCACGTCTTCCACCGGAGTCCAGAGCGGCACTTCCACTCATTGCGGTCATTTCCACATCCTACCACCGTGAGGTATCACCTTCCCCTAACTCCGAGATCGTCGCCAGATCAATTATTAATGAAATGCACTATATTTATTCTGTAAAAAAAAAAATTACTTTTTTTTCTTTAAAAAAACACATTTAAAAAATTATGAGTTGATGTTGACCATAACAATACAAATCCAATGAAATAGGCATTAGTTTTCATTTATTTTAGTTTAGCAATATTATTTATACAACTAATTTACAGTTTATTTGCACCGAAGTTATTTTTTATTCTGTATAATTTATTTATAGTAGTATTTTTAATACGAGCTGCACGGCTGATCACTACGATTTTGTTTAATTAAACTAAACTAGATTGTGTGCCTAAAAAGCAACAGCGCGCGGATGATACTAAGAAAAACTTGTTATATGATTCAACTCATTCAAGTTTTGCGTCTAGCACATTTTTCATTTTTGAAAAAAAATTGCATAATATATGCAAGAATAGTCAAGTGTCGACCGTATTCATCACCCATGACATTATATGCATGCTTATGTAAGCACAATATCGTCCGCCATTTTCAATGTGGGTTGCATGTTTACGTGCGCATTTATGCCTCTTTGTGTTACGCACAAATGGATGGCTGCTGCGGGAGGGGTGAGTATAACAAATTAGTTAATTGATATCATAGTCAGTTTTATATAAGCGCTGATCTTTACGTATATCCCAGGGATACACCATGTGAACAGTGAACATTATTATATAAATTATAAATAAATAAATCCTAAGCAAATTCTCCTTTGGCAACATTTAAAAAATTCTATATATTTGACTTAAGTTTCAGCTGCTGTTTGATGTTAATTCCATTCCCTCCAATTTACAGTTAACTATTTTTCATTTCATTGAATAATTAGCTAAGCAATGACTAAATCAAGTAATTTGTGGGAAGAAAATAAGTTGCTACAAAAAAAAAAAAACTGGAAAAATTGGAGTTTGGATTTGAAAAATAAAAGCACACGTAATTAATCTTGATCTTTTTGTGTTGTGTCATTTGCCAATCATATCTCTTTTTCAAGAGAAAAGACGCTTTCCAGAAATTTTCAAGGTCAAAAACCTCATTCAATAAGTGTGAAATCCCAAATCCACACCCGTAAGAAAATCTGATGATGCTTTTGTGAAAAAACCAATAAGCCTTGAAAGTCAAATCTCTATATTCCAACTCGAAAGAGCAACGGCGGTCGCTTACCGTACATCCAATTCTATTTTTATAGTCCTTCAGCAGCACTTCCAATCTGCACTCGCGCAACAGAACGCAGGATCTCATTTCCCAATCTGCAACAATTGTTGTCTTCAAAAGAAACAAATTAACAGACACCTCAACTCCAAAAGCAACCAAAAATTACATAACTGACCCGACCCATCATCTTTTGCAGAAATGAGAAAATTTTGCTTCAACCCTAAAACGCCGTCGTTCTCCATATACCGCAACAATTCACCATCCTCAGTTTCAAGTTCATCTGCAACACCCTCAAGCAGCACAGCAAGCATTGATGCAGCAGAAGCACTGATACTAAAATGGAACCCCGAAACCTCCGCATACGCCAAAGTCACTTCCCTCTTCTACAACGACAAAAACGAAGCCATGCAATACATTCAATGCGTCAACCAACTCCAAAGAGCCATGCACTCGTTGCTCAAACTGAACCCGTCCTCTCCAAAACTCATCCTCGCACAAAAACTAATGCAGATGGCCATGAAGAGACTCCAAAAAGAGTTCTACCAGATCTTATCAATGAACCGGGACTACCTAGACCCCGAATCCGTCTCCGCCGGATCCTCTCGCACCTCCTTCTGTTCCTACGACGACGGTACAACGGAGGACGATGTTCGCGCCGCAGAGGATTCAATCTCTGAAGTTGAACGCGTTTCTTCTGATGCCGTGGCGGATCTGAGATCCATCGCTGACTGCATGGTTTCAAACGGTTACGCAAAAGAATGCGTGAGCGTTTACACTACCGTGAGAAAATCGATCGTCGACGAAGGCATTTATCGACTCAACGTGGAGAAATACAGCTTCTCGAAGATGAACAAGATGGACTGGGAAGTTCTCGAGTTCAAAATCAAGAGTTGGTTAGAGGCGGTTAAGATCTCAGTGAGCACGCTCTTTGCAGGAGAGAGGATCCTCTGCGATCGCGTCTTCGGCGCTTCGAGTTCCATCAGAGAAGCTTGTTTCGCTGAGATTTCCAGGGACGGAGCCACTCTTCTCTTTCGATTCCCCGAGTTCGTTGCCAGAACCAAGAAATCGTCACCGGAGAAGATCTTCCGCTTGCTCGATATGTACGCCGCAATCACCGTGCGGTTGCCGGAGATCGAATCAATCTTCCCGTTCGATTCAACCGCCGCTGTTAAATCTCAAGCCTACGATTTGCAACTCCGACTCATCGAGTCCGTACGAACTATTCTCTTGGAATTTGAGTCCGCAATCTTGAAGGACTCTTCAAAATCGCCAACGAACTTCGGCGGTGTCCATTCATTGACGACGCGAACAATGCAGTATCTCTCTGCTCTTGCAGATTACGGCAGCGTGCTCTCTGAAATATTTTTGGACGTGCCTCCGCCTTCGAAGTCACGGTTGCCGGAATCTTACTTATACAGTCCAGAATCCGACGACACGACGGTACCGTCGACTGGATTCTCGGTGTGGGTGGCGTGGTTGATTCTGGTCCTTCTTTGCAAGATCGACGTCAAATCGAAGAACTCAAAGAATGTATCCCTGTCTTACCTGTTTCTCGCAAACAATTTATGGCACATAGTGGCCAAGGTCCGCGCGTCGAACTTGCAATACATACTGGGCGACGATTGGGTCTTGAATCATGAAGTGAAGGTGAAACGGTTGATAGCGAACTACGAGAGAGTAGGGTGGGGCAAAGTACTTTCGTCGTTGCCGGAAAATCCAACGGCAGCGATGTCGCTTGCGGAGGCGAAGGTGGCGTTCATGAAATTCAACTTGGAATTCGAGAAAGCTTATCGGAAACAGAATGCATTTGTCGTGCCGGAACAAAAATTCCGAGAGGAAATAAAGGCGTCTGTCGCGAGAAAAATAACCCCGATTTATCGCGAGGTGTATGATACGCACCGGATTGTAGGATCCGTGAGGGAAATGAGAGAATATGTCATTTTTACCCCCGAAGATGTTCAAAATTACATGGTGAATCTCTTCTGTGGGGGAAGAGCGGGCTCCTCTCGAGGAAACAATTCTTTATCTGCGCAGGCTTAAAAGTAAATAGCATGAGTGTAAAAATATGCAAAACAAATTATATTTCGCGAAAATGTGATTTGGATCCTCTTATCTTTTTTGGTTACACTCGGATCCTCTTATCTAATCATTTTTCACATAAAATGGTTTTTTTAAATTAATTACTAAAACAAAGCCTGTGATTGGTTTGGGTGATTTAGAAGAGAGAGGGTTAGGGAAGAGAGAAAAAAAAGAGAAGTGTAGTATTTCATCTGATTGGTTTGAAGAGAATTAGAGAGGAGAGACTTAATTTTGGTGGGGCCCACAGCTTTTTAATTTCTCCCCAAAACTGAGAAGAAAGAGCAGAGAAGAAGAAGAGAGAATCGCGCGATTTGATCAGTTCCAGCCTATGCCCTTTTCTCGTTCCCGCGAACATCAGTTACATGTGAAACCTCGTCTATGCCCAAATCCAAATAAGTGAAAATGTGAAGCAGCAGAACCCCTCGTTCCCGCGACGCTGCCTCTTCCTTCCTCGGCCGCGTGCGACGCTGCTTCTTCCTCCGCGTGCGGCACTGCTTCTTCCTCCGCGTGCGGCGCTGCTTCTTCCTTCCTCGACCGCGTGCGACGCTGCTTCTTCCTCCGCGTGCAACACTGCTTGTTCCTTCCTCGACCGCGTGCGGCGCTGCTTCTTCCTTCCTCGACCGCATGCGACGCTGCTTTTTCCATCCTCGGTGGCTCACCCAAATTGCGGATCTGAACAGGGTCATCTCTTCGCCACCCCTTCTCTATGGCTGCCCAAATCTGAACGCCTTGGTCCTGCTTCTTCCTTTCACTTTGCTGTTGCTGCCCAGATCTGCATTCTTTCCTCGCCACTGTTTCCTCTTCCCCCTTATACTTCTGCTTGATCAAGGTACAGACATTCTTCATCAACCATTTCTCACTTTTATGCCTTTGATTTTACTTATTTACTGTCTTTTTGTGATATCTGCAAAGATCTAATTTTGGAGTGTTCAAGTTGGCATGCATGTCTGTTTTATGCTAGAATTGGTCCTGGAACTTTAGCTAGAATTGATGATGTTTGTCGATGTGTTTTTTAGCTCACAAGTTTAAGGTGGCTGATGTGTAAATTTTACTTCAATCTTGTGACAAAATTTGAGATTATTAAATTTGGTGGGGGTTGTTATAATTTGACAGATAAGTATTAAGATAAGTATTAGGATGTGGTATATGGAAGACTAGCAGTAGAAAGGGGCGGAATTTCTATGACACCCAAGATCATTGGTTCTTTAATGCAAAATGGTATATAACTGAACAAAGGGTAGGACAATGTTGTGACAGTGAACAGAAGTATTGCAAAGACTGCTAGTAGTGTTACTTTTGGGATCATTTGTTCCCAAGGTTGAGGTCAAGAAGCTTGATGTTAAGTCCATAGTAATCTCTGGTTAGTTAAACACAAAACAAACTCTGTTACGTACTCCGTTTCTCGGTTGAGAGAATAATATTGTGCTCTGCTTTATCAGTTTTGTGTGTTGTGTGTAACAAAGAAGTTATGAATGCGAGTTGTAATTGCGAGTATTGTATGTGAATAAAATAAACTCTATAATATTTCTAGTTTTTGGTCTAATTGCAAAACTGAGAATATTTTGTATTGTAGCGTACAAATAATGTGATTAGCCCGTTTGAAAATTTCAAAATAGTTGTTAATTTGAATACAAATCAGCTTTCCTAAGCCATGTAATAGATTTCTTACTGATGGCTATATTTGGTTTGAGGGTTTTTCTTCCTTTGTTGATCTTTCTTGTATATATTACGATGATGGGAATAATAATTTACTAGTTCTTACAGAGGCACCGATGTTCTTATCTCAGAATATGAGTCGTGTACTATTGTATCTGTGCTTGAATTTCATTTTGTATTATGTTGGTTGCATGGAATGGAGTGTTATTGACAAATCCTGCTTCTTTTTATTGATGTTTGATGGATTCTTTGATGATGGAACATCTCATCAATGTTTGTTAGGAGGTTTAATGTTTTTTGTGGCTTTAGTTTATTTTGATGATTATTTTGTTTCTCTCGATGTTTTTTGATGGATTCTTTGATCATGGAACAACTCATCAATGTTTTTTGTGGCCTTTTTTTTATTTTGCTTTGCTTGGGTTCCTTGTTGATTATTTTGTTTCTCTTGATGGATAGTAAATATAAAATTTTGAAGAATTGGTATATTTTCTTGTATGTCATATCCTCATTTTGTTAATTGTTTTATACATGTATCTTGCATTGAAACATTTATTCATCATTTGTTCCTTTGTGCTGCATGTGGGAAAGGCTTTTTTGAGATTATCATATGGAGAGAGTTACCAATCTCGATAGTGTTGGACAAGTCAACAATGATGAACAAATCGAAATATTAGAAGATGTCGACTTGGATGAAGATGAAATGATTGATATTGGAATGCCGGTTCAAATGAGAATTTTAAGTCATGCCCAAAAGGAGTTGGAAAGGAGGCAGTATGTCGGTTCTGTTGCCTTACTGTGTTGTGTTGTCCATGCATTGCATTTGCATCAATTGTTATCAAGATGTTTGCATAGTCGAGTCACTTATGATACTCCACAAAGAGAGCGTAGGCGTCGTGAGTTAATGAGATATCTAATGGAAACAGAGAAGAGTCGAGACATTATACGCATGGGGCCTGAAACATTCATGCAATTGTGTCAAAGATTGAGGGGTACTGGTATAGTAAAGGATAATACATGATCCACGGTAGAAGAGCAAGTGGCAAAATTCTTACATATTATAGGACATAATGCGAAAACGCGTACCCTGTCTTTTTTCTTTCATCGTTCCGGAGAGACCGTTAGTCGTCACTTTCACCAAGTGTTGCATGTCATCCTTGCATTAGGGGAAGAGTTTTTGGTCCAACCATCAGGTGCAAATGTCCTGCCACAAATACTCAACAATAATAGATTCTATCCATTTTTTAAGGTGCCATTATATTTTATTTAGTTATAGTTACTTTAACCCTTTAAGTCCATCCCTTGCACAAGTAACTAACTAAATCATCTATGAACCAAGGATTGCATTGGAGCTATAGATGGTACGCACATTCGAGTGAAGGTCCCAAGGGCAGAAGCCCCTCGTTTTCATGGAAGAAAAGAGTATCCCACGCAAAATGTTTTAGCCGCATGCGATTTCGACATGAAGTTCACATATGTGTTAGCTGGATGGGAGGGAACAACATCTGATTCTAGAATATTAAAAGATACTTTAAGTAAGGAAGACCCGTTATTAATCCCAGAAGGTTAATGGAAGGTTAAAATAATACTTGTACAAAGGTTGTGCATTTAATCTATTTTGACTTAATATTTGAGTTATAATATGTATATAACTTTTGTAGGAAAATTTTATCTTGGGGATGCGGGATTTATGCTAAAACGCGGGTTACTAACACCATATAGAGGTGTTCGTTATCACTTGAAGGAGTATTCAGCTCGTGGCCCACAAAATCCTAGAGAATTATTCAACCATCGACATTCTTCACTTCGAAATGTTATAGAGAGAACTTTTGGTGTGTTAAAAAAGAGATTTCCCATTATAGCTAGTGGCACTGAACCACATTATTCCTTCGAAATAATGATAGATATAGTAATTGCTTGTTGTATCCTACATAACTTTCTAATGGGTGTGGACATTGATGAATCCTTAATCGCTGAAGTTGATCGTGAATTGCTTCAAAATGACATTGATAGATCCCAAACGCAGCAACGTGATGAGGATTACAGACAAGGAGCACTTTTAAGGGACAACATTGCAACTGAAATGTGGAATGCGTATCAAGCTTGATGTAGTTGTGTCATGTTTATGACTGAATGAGTTAATGTTTGCTTGTATTAATTTTAGTTTAGGCATTTCATATGTTGTTATCATGTACTTCTTGCATTTGAGTAATGTTATTTTTATTTAGTTTAGGCATTTCATATGTTGTTATCATGTACTTCTTGCATTTGAGTAATGTTATTTTTATTTAGTTTAGGCATTTCATATTTTGTTATCATGTACTTCTTGCATTTGAGTAATGTTATTTTTATTTAACCATTGTGCATTCTATTGTTAGTTTCAGTAATGTTATGGATGAATTTTTTTTTAGTCATTATTAACTTTTAATATGATGGGCATCATGTTATCTTGTTTCTATTGAAAACAATTGTGTCTATAGATTGGAAAAATGGCAAAGGGAAAGGGTCAAGGTACAGAACCTAGTCAAGGTGGTAAGGAAATCTTGAGGTGGACTGATGATATGGATCAAATATTATTAAATGCTTTGATGGAGGAGGCTAATAAAGGGAATAGGCATGATGGGGCGTGGACAACAGAAGCATACTCTAATGTCGTAGATGCTTTGAGGTCTCGTGTTGCTCCAACCATGACAAAGCAGCATATAAAAAATAGGATGAAAACATTGAAAGATCATTTTGCCGAATCATATGATTTATTCGGTAGTTTAAGTGGATTTGCATGGAATCCTATGACCAGGAGGTTCGAGGCAGAGGATGAAATCTGGCAAGATTTTATAAAAGTTAGTTTTTTTCTTTTTGTTTCATCCACTGTTTTCTTTTTATTACAATGTACATTCTAACAACTCACAATGTGATTAATGTAGGAAAAACCACATGCTATCAAGTGGAAAACCATGCAAATTAAGCATTATGATGTTTTGAGAGAGCTTTTTGGGTTTGATCGAGCAGGAGGAAAAAAATCTGGTACTCAGAGAATGAGACGCAAGGAAAAGGAAAAGGAAAAGGAAAAGGATGGTGAAAGGGACAACATTGATCTGAATGACTCCATTGATGACGATGCTTACATTCCTGAATTTGATACTGGTGTGTTTTATGAAGGGCGAGAAGAACCCCCTAGTGTTGACTCATATAGTCCAGCTGGTGGGGTCTCACATCATTCTTCAAGACATCCGGTTCTCGAGGTACAAAGCGTAAGGCTCCAATGACGGATTTAATGGAGGATCAATTGGAGAGAATGACAAGTGGAATTGGACTCATGGCTGATGCACTGAAAAAAGGTAATTGTATTTCTAATCAATTGCATGATGTAGAAAAGCAACAAATAGCAATAGCTGAACGACAAGTTGCAGCTATTGAGAAGCGCAATGAAATCCTGCAACATAGTAGACCTCGAGTGTATACAGCAGCAGATGTATGGGATATGTTGTCTGAATTGAATTTGCTGGAACAATTTCGTTTGCAATGCTATGAATTTCTTTGCAGTGATGACAAAAAGAAGGAGCTGGTTTTTGGTGTGCCCGCTCACTTGCGCCTACAGGTTCTCTTTCAAATTATGAATGTTACTGGGCACCATGTAGGCAGTATGTAGCTGCCTCATATCATCGATTGGTGCCTACAGGTTCCTTTTTTGGTATAGCCAGTATGTAGTTGACTGATATGTTGGTGCCTAGAAGTTCTTTTTTGTATAGGCAATATGTAGTTGACTCATATTATCAGTTGGTGCCAACATCTTTTTTGTATAGACACTTTGTTGGCTCATATCATCATCAGCTTGTGCTTACAGGTTCTTTTTTGTATACTGAATATGTAGTTGCCACATATAGGCAGTAAACTCTTGTGTTGGTTCTGTTATAATAGTAATACATAACTTGTTCTGTAATTCTAGTAAATTGATTGTAAAATTATTACTAACTTGGTGTTGGTGCATCATGTGTCTGATGTTTGGTTTCCTTTTTAATTATTGTAAAATTGAAAGAAGGATTATGTAGCCTTTTTCTTTCAGTTGCTCTCATAACAGTTGCAATTTCATTTAACATCAGCTATGTGGACTTGAAGCTTCACCTTATAGAATTGGTTGGACTCATATAGCTCATAAGTTAGATGTTAATACTTTCCAGGTTAGAAAATATTTACCATGTTGCAGGGACATTTTGCTGCATAGTTACATGTAGTTATGAAGTGTTTGATTATGAATAAAAAGTGTTCGATTCGAATTAGAAATATACATGTATCACAGGTGGCTATAACTTGGGCAGTTAGAATGGCTTGGAGATTGTAGTAAAGGTCCTAAGTTTAAAGCTCCAAGTCATGGTGAAAACTTCCCAAAGTACCTATATAAACCATGCATTTTCAGCAAAATTTCCATGTGAATTGTTTTATGGGTACTTTCTGATAAATTGGTAATAACACTTTTTTTGGCTAGATGTTCACAGGTTCACCCCTTGAATCTCCATTTTTAATAAACAAAGAATTGACATCTCTTGTGCTTAAGGTTCTGTTAATCATTAATAATATTCCTTCTGATTACCAAAAAAAAAACAACTCACAAATTGCCATAACATAAATATTGTTGCAAGAATGTTTGAAAGAAAGAGTGGGGAAAAAAAAAAGGTTACCACTTCACCTTATAATTTGCAACGTTACAAATTTTTTTATGGCCATGCAAGACAATTCAAATAAAATAAAGATGTAACCCAAAAAAAATAAAAATGTAAAATAGAGAAAAGAAGTTAACAAGGGTATTTTTGTCCAATGATAAAATATTACCATTTCTCTCTTCTCTTTTTCTACTCAACCAATCAAAGGGAGAGAGAACTTTATACTTCTTTCTCTTCTATTTCTCTCATTTTTCTCTTAAACCAAACAATACCACAAATCTTCTCTATTTCTCACCTCTTTCTCTCTCTTTCTCACCTCTTTCTCTCTTCTCAATTTCTCTTCTATGCCAAACATAGCGAAAGAGTCAGTACATAGATACGAATGAATTTGGTGTGGGGACACAATCCATCTGTGAAACACCGACATCTTAGGTTGAAGGTGTGTTCAAGTGTCGGACACACGTCAGTGTCCCACATTCGGACGACACTGTCGGACACTCCATTCCGGTGTTGAAATATAAAAATATATATTTTTGGCTTCGACTTGATGAAGACACGACTTTGATACATAGGCGACATTTACATTCGTTTGGACATGAAGGCTAGTACCAAAATTTTCACTTTTTGTCAACGATGATGATCAACTAGAGAGTGAAAGATCTTAAATTGATTAGATTCTTTTTATTTTTTGGTTGTAGAAAGATGGATTGAAGGTGAAAGACGTAGTTCAATAATTGAATATCTTTGTTTTAGAATTTTTTTTTTGTAAAGAAACAATATGCTCAAATTATATACTGACTAGTGTGTTGACCCGTGCGCCGCACATGGTAAGATTTGGAGTTGTGAAATTATGTTAAATATGTGATATAGACAATAATGTTTAAAAAAAAGTTGAAGGAATATCACTTATCACATGTAAATTATTCTTATATATGTTTACATTTCATATATCATATTTTTATTTATGATTGTTTTTATTACTTAGACATCAACGATTCTTTGTATAATTAATTTTATTTGATTGAAGGTCCAAGCTACACACGATATACACCGACAATAATTCAAATAAGTGTATGTCTAATTAACTACAATGCAATATCATATACCTTGGCACAACTTCGCCTAGCTTAATTCATGCGATATTTGTTCTTATCTTTATCATTATTCTCAACAAACTGCAACCCTTTTGATGTTTTAGACGGTCCTTTTCATTATAAATAGGAATAGTTGAACTCTAAGGCACTACTTCGCCTACTTCCTTTCAAACTCTTGAACTCACCCAATTCACCACAACTCTTGCCTCTTCTTGTCACTCTCAATCACCATTCCTTCTGGTTTTGACTCTCAAAACCTATCCCATGGCTATGAGGATGATGAATCTACTTCATCAAGTCTCAACTGGTCATTAACTCCTCTTGCTTGGGCTGAAATGGTCCAAGCATTGCACCCTACTCAGAACTTTCTTACTCTAAGCCTTTCCACCTTCTACTCGACTAAAGGTGAAGTGTATTAAAAAATTACATGTGCCCAGAAATCTATGCTCCCCCTATTGTATGCGAATGGCTCACTATCAACAAATGCCTAGCCGATCTTCGCCCTTGGCCATGCAAGACTCAGTCTTACATCATTTGGTTGACTCGCATCTCCAATGAGAAGGCTGATGACTGGGGAAAAAATAGGGTATCTATGACATCATCATGTAGTCGAAGCATGGTATACCCCTGCACATGGAAGTCTTTGTATGCCTTTTTAGGATTCTGGTCAACTCCTACCAACATCTTCGTCTTCTCTCTTGGCATGATGAACCCCACACTACTACATGTGGCTACCATTACGAGACTCCCATTATGTGGAGAAGAAGTTCCTGCCTTATTCTCCTAAACATTGATAACTTGGACATTCATTTCAACAGAAAAATATCCCGACTATTTCAACTTTGTTTCAACAAATGCCAAGATCAGAGGTGTTGTTACCGATGGCGAACACAACACCTTTATTCTTTACTGGTTCTACAAATATTTCATTTGCACCAATTCCATAATTGTGGTGGGTGAGTTCAGGTCCTACATTTCTTTGGTCACCTCTAGTAGACCATTAGCTTTAGGTTCTCTATTCCTTGCTCTTGTGTAGGAAGCCCTAACTCTTCATTCTATTGAGTCAACTGCAACGAGGAGGAACACAAAAATTTACAAGGTCCACTTTGGCTCCTCCAACTTTGGATTAACCTTTATATATTTTCCTGAATATTTCTGTTGGGTACCAAATTTTAGATTTGGGTTTCTCGACGAAGCTTCAAGAATTCGACAAGTGAAGATGCAAGGAGCCAGAATGAAAGGTAAAAAATAATCTAAGTTTAAAATGCCGAGAGACTTAACGGTTATTCGACGAAGTGAATGAAGCATCGAAGATGTCAACATGGAAGCAGTCGAGTTAAACTTAGACTTTAGGCAGTATATGTACAGCTCGACAGGAAGTGTTACTATCGAGATTTAGCAGTTTTTAGTAGAATCAACTATCGACCTTGTATCCATACACGTGTCTGATCAGATGATAGGTAGTTTTTTACGTTTTTTGTCTATAAATACTAGTTCTGACGATGTAAAAAAGGTTGGATACATGATCTAAATTCCTAACATCTCATCCGTCGAAGCAGATTAAAAGAAAACGATTATTGTATGCCTTCCACCCCTTTCTTTCCAGCAATTTGCAATACAATTCATTTTCATTCCAAATTATTGTCTTACTCTTTGTTTTACTTTCCTGCGATTCATCTATTTGTTATGCAATTTTCCATTATCTTTACTCCATTTTTAAATCCTTTTCGAACTTTTACTTAGTTTACATTTCATGTATTGTTTCTGTAAAAACTCATTTTCTTACTGCATTTCAATTCCAGTTGTTTAATTCATAATCTTTTTCCTTTTTTCTTCACATTTGTTATGCAATTTAGCTTGTATGTTCTTTACTCAGCAATCTAATTTATTGTTATTCATGGTCAAACTACTGTTTAAATGTTTTTCTTTTGATTCATGTTCTTTAAAAGCTTTCTTTAATTTTCAGTCATTTAAATGCTTTTTCCTTCAATTTCTGCATTTATTTCATTCTATATGTTCATATTCACAAGTGCATGTTCATAACATTGCATTTTGCATTTACTGTTTAATCTTTTGTTTTGATTACTTGTTAGTCAAGTCATTGGCTCTCGACAGCCAATCTTACTGCTTTAAAGTCAGTGCCATTTCAACAACAATTTACTTGTTAGTTGGAATTGCTTCAAACAGAATTGGCAACGAATATAACAATCAATGGCTTAAAAGCCAAGAATGTTAATAAAAAAAATTGATAACGTGTCGAACATTTGACCGTTACTTGATTAAAACCGTTGTTTTCAGACGAGATTACCACATAACTCGTCGATCACATAATCGTTTGAAATCTAATTATTTGTTTCTTTGACGAATTTGGTAGAAACACACTACAAACCAAATTTTCCAGTTCCAAATTGGCACGCCCGGTGGGACGAGTTTAGAGTAACTCATTGTAAGCAATGGTTTTTTGCGTCTAAGAAGTGGAAAAATTACTGCTTCTAGCGTGTCAAGACAATGAAATATGAGTGGCAGCACAGTCAACAGCGCCATGATTCCAAGTGTTACAAATGCAAACGCGTCGATCAGCAATACCAATGCTTCGACCACCAGTACATATGCTGGGGTAGTGAATATTCCACAAGGGAATAATGCTACCATTGGCACAGGTACTGGAATGGCAATGGCTAACACACAAGGTGAGCCGATTCCAGGCGCTATAGTTTATGAACCCCTAGTGGTTCAAAACGTTCCGGAAGTACAAGCATCCTGGAAGTGCAAGGAATTCAAGTGTTAGGCCAATAGCAAATGTAACACAACCTCTGTTTGGGATGCCTTATGGTTATTTACATAATTCGACGGTTCCCGTTATTGGTTCAACTATGTTTAATCAATATGATAACCAGCCTTTTATACCGTCTGGAAATTCTTCAAATACTCAAGGAATGGTAGGTATGACTACTACTGCAACCAATCGACAAGGGTCGAGACCAGGGGACATGTTGAGGCAAATACCCCAAAATAATGGAGGATTAACACAAAACTCGTTGGCGAGTATTTGACAACAAGTTGATGATAGTAACCATGAGATGGTGAACATGTTCACTCAACAAATGGGTGTAGTGATTACGCCTCTTATGGAAACCACTAACCAAGCATACAATGCATTGGCCTTACAAATGGAAAGGCTAAATCAAGCATTAGGTTTGGCAGCACCAGTGAACGAGAATGTTCAGCAAGGCCCAGGGGTTATACCTCAAGGTCAAGGCATTGGGGGCATTCCACAAGATGTGAATAACCCCATAATGGTGCAGAATGAAGTAAATCAGCCAAACCAGAACCTTAGTCAAAATTTGAATAATTTGGCCTATGGCCAAGTGCAAATATTGCAAAGGAATAAAGATCAAGGTCCCCCAGTGCAGCAAGGTTTAGCTAACCTCAGGCACAATATAATGGGAAACTAGATAGAGCGAAATGTGAATCAAGCTGTCGAGCAAATGCTGAACAGGCTTGGTTTTAATATTAGTCAGGCTACTAGACCATATTTTATATCTGCGTTTCCTGAATGGGTATAACAAGCTGAAGTGCCAAGAGGAATGAAGATCCCTAATTGTCCAAGTTTTCTGGTGACAGTGGTGAATCAACTGTTGAACATGTTGCCAGATACACAATAGTAATGGGAGAATTGGCCACTATGCATGGCTTGAAAATGAGGTTCTTTCCAAGTTCTTTGACAAAGAACGCGTTTTCTTGGTTTTCGACATTAAGGGCTAACTCAGTCCATTCTTGGGCGCAACTAGAAGGATTGTTTCATGATCAATTCTTCATGGGCAATTTGAGGGTTAACTTGATTGATTTATTCAATGTCAAGCATATGTACAATGAGTTTATAGCTGATTACATCTCTAGGTTCAAACAATGAAAAGCAGGTGTTTTACGCTTGTTCCTGAAGCGGAGATTGTTAAAATGGCTGTTAGTGGGTTGGATTACCACATTAGAAAGAAATTGGTAAACCAACACATTGTTGATCTTGCCTAGTTAGGGGAGAAAGTTCGACAAATTGAACAACTCAGGCCTGAGAAGAATCGAAAAAATAACAAAAAGTTTATTAGGCGTGAGAAGATCAATTGTGTCGAGCAAGATCAAACGGATAGTGAAGATGAGACTATGACTGAACAAGAAATCAACCTCGCTGAATTAAAAGAAGGACCACCTTATGCTTGCCAAGCGTTAGTACCTTCTAAGGGAAAGGAAAAAATGAGCTATGTGAATAAGAAAACATACACATTTGATATAACTAAAGCTGATGAAATATTTGATATCTTGCTAAAAGATAAGCAGCTGAAGTTGTCAGATGATCATAAAGTAAAAGGGCCTGAGGACTCCACTGGTCAAAATTATTGTAAATACCATGGGGCTCTTGGCCATCCTACTAACGAATGCTTTCGTTTCAGGGATTTGATTCAAAAAGCTCTCAAAGAAGGTAGGCTCAAATTTGCTGACAAGCAATAGCCTAGCATGAAGGTGGATACTGATCCATTTGGCCAAGGCATATCAAATGTTGAAGGTCAGAATGCAAGAAGCTGTAACATGGTGAATATCAGCGCTAAGCAGAAGTATGTGGTGAATGTGGAGGATGCCTTCGACATTTACCCCATGCCTTATGAGACTATCGAAGGCTTTCTGAGGAGAAAGAACAATCAAGGGCAATTAAAGTTGTGCCCACATTGTGATAAGTATTTCGACGAGAAAGCTGCTCAGAAGGCGAAGAAAAATGATAAGACAAAAGTTCACCATCATGTGCGCCCTGATTTGGTGAATAGGAATGTGAAACATGTTCCAGTGAACCAGGTGCAAAAGCCTGTTGTTAATAGGCCCAATAGGGCAGTTGATGGTTGGTTGGTTGAGTCCTCAAGGGAATCAATAGGAAGCAACCATGAAGCATTCCCTGGTCGAGTGGCAAACAGATCTAGGAAACCTGATGCCAATGTTATAGTGAATAAGTGGGTCGAGAATTCTCCTAAGGCTCGTTGCCCTGAATTGAGAAATAGGGTAAGGGCTAAAAGGAGTAATCCTCGACAAAGGCCATTTTGGGATGAAGATTACCAACATGGCAGGGTGCCTTATCCTGGAGGTGACCAAGTGAAGAAGACACCACTGTCGAAGAGCCAGAAGCGTCGTCGACAGAGGATGAGGCAAGCTCAGAAACAGAAAATGAAAACTGCTGAGTTAGGAAGATCTCAACATGAGAATTGTTTCATGGTAGGGATACAGAAGGTGCCATTGCCCAAGGAGCCTGGTTCGAAGCTAAAAATTGTCATAGTTGATGTCAAAGGCTGTAACTATGAGAGGGGTCAAACTTCCAAAGCAAGAGGACAAGCACCACCAGCAAGTTTTAGACAGAATCACAATGTTGCCAAGGCTCCTTCTGTAGCAGAGGAAAGAAAGCCTTGGCCAATGGGTTTGATTGAAGCTGAGAAGTTGGCCTTAGAACGAGGCAAATTTGGTGTTTGAGCAGCTCCAGTTAAAGACACTGACAATGATGTGTCGATGGAGGAATTGACAATCATAGTTAATGATTCTAATTTGCTAGATGAACCAATGGAGCCTGTAGGACAGAATGTTGTCGAAACAGATTTGTCCATGGAAGAGGTCATTAAAACATTGAATGATCCAGATGACCCAATTGGCTTTAATGATAAAGAAGAGTTCAACCTTGATGCTAGTTTGGACAAAGACTTGGATGAAATGGTAATGACAATGGGAACAACTCTGTCAAATTTGGGGTCTGAGGATTGCCTTTTTGATAAGGAATACATGAGATTGGGAGTTATCTGGAAAATGAAGAAACAACTACTAAAGAAGAGTTTACTAAGCTCAATGCAGTTTCAGTATTGCCAGCAGAATATGAAGCTCATTATGAGTTCATTATTGAGGCTCCTAACGAAGAGGAATTTGATGATTTTCCTATTAGTTGGCAGTTTGTCGAGCAAGATATGGTGACTATTTTTGAGAACTTTGCTCGACTCGACAAGCCAATGTTTGAAGAAAGGAATCATCTTCGACCACTGCACATTAAAGCAATGATTGAAGGCAAGCCTGCTAATAGGGTGTGGGTCGATGGAGGAGCATCTGTGAATTTGATTCCCAGAGGTATGTTCAAAAAGTTGGGGAAAGATGAAACATATTTGCTACCAACCAACATAGTAGTTACTGATTTTGGAGGAAGGTCTACGCCAACAGATAGTGTAGTAATGCTTGATGTGCAAGTAGGATCAGTGGAAAGGTCTACTTTGTTTGTGGTAATTCCTTCAAGGTCTAACTATAATGTCCTGTTGGGTATGGATTGGACTCATTCTGTTGGGGTAGTTCCTTCGACAGTACACCAGAAAATGATCCTTTGGAATGCTCAGGATGAGATTGAAATAATTGTAGCTGATGATAGCCCATGCTATTTGCAACAAATGCATGTGGATTTCAAAGTCTATGACCCAAAGGTGAAACCCATTTCTGTGCAGGGTGGCGTTATTGACAAAGAACTCTGAATGCTTGCTTGATGGAGCAATTTGGTATCAAATTGATGGATGAGGCCGACGAAAATCGGCCAGTCGACAGTGGTGGATCTTGAACATCATCAAACACAGTTATCGACCTGTGAGGCCGACTAACAGCCAAACGCAGAAGATGGTGTATTGGCTGATTGTATATTTGACGATGGCCCTTTAGGATTTGAAAAGGGGCTTGAGGATAAGAGTGGTTTTGAGTTGAAAGATCCTTTGGAAGAAATGGATTTGGGGGATGCTACCAGAAAGAGGGCAATATTTGTTAGTGCTTTACTGTCAGATTAGTTCAAGAGGCAGATCGTGGAATTAGTTTCTGAGTACAAGGATTGTTTTTCTTGGGATTAATAGAGTAGAGATCTTGTGGAACATAAGTTGCCTTTAAAACCAGATTGCAAGCCTGTCAAACAAGCTAATAGAAGATTTGCTCCTGAAGTTGTGTTAAAAATCAAGGAGGAAGTTGAGCGCTTGTTGAAGGCTAAGTTCATTCGCACTACTAGATATGTTGAATGGTTGTCGAATGTGGTGCCTATCATAAAGAAGAATGGCAAGATGAGGGTATGTGATACAGATACATTGGCCTGCATCTAGAAGCCAGGCATGCACCACCACCAACCCCTCCATGTGCATGCACCACCACTAACCCCTCCATATGAAGACTCACCATTTTCAATTCAAAGCCACTATTGTTGACAACTTGCATTTTTATACAACTAGCATTCACATGTATTTTCTTTTGTATTACAACTGTATCCATCTACCTAAGGCCTCTAGGATTAGTATAAAAGGCCACTCTCCTCCATGTATTGGATATCTTGAAGTTTATGAGAAATTGAGTATTTTGAGTTAGAGAGTTTTTCTCTCTTGTTCCTGAGCCATTTTGGTATCAGAGCAAGTTCTTAGATCCCGGAGTTGAGTTTGAGTGAGAAAATCAACGGAAAGTTAAGTGTTTTAGGTGAGCAAGAGAGTTGTCCGCCCAGAAACTCCACTTCTGGCCATTTTTCGCAAAACTAACGCCGTCATCGCGTCGGAAGGGCCGAAAACCTTAGGAACCCAAGTTTGAGGCCAACGGAGCCTCCACGCGCCTCCACGAGCCGCCGGAAAGTTCGCCAGAACTATTCCACCGCCGCCGGTGTTTGTAACCACCGCGGAGTTGCAGACCATTCACGGAAAATCGAGGTTGAAGACGACCACGTCGGCGTTCCACATCACAAACACGTGTCACCTTCAGCCACTCTCTTCACGCCCACGTGTCAAGGGAGCCACATCACCATCAAAGTCTACCTTTGACTCAAGAGCCACCTCAGCCAGCCCACGCCATTCGTCACCAACCAGCAATCGCCACGCGTCACTTTGACCAGTCAACATCCACGTTGTCTGAAGTTACTGAAATTATAGATAAGCCCTATACTTTGCAGTATTTACATTTTTGCACCTAATCTTTTTAAAATTACAATTTAGCCCCTAAACTTTTGAAAAATTACAATTTGGCCCCTAATTTTTTGATGAATTGTAATTTGACCCCTAAACTTTTGTGAATTGCAATTTGACCCTTAAACTTTTCAAATTTATAAAATTGCCCCTATATATTTTTCCCACACAAAGTACCAAATTGTTCTTTGTTATTGAAAAAGAAATTGTGGAATTATAAAAAGTGCATTTCAAGAAAGGTCTGGCTAAGGAAAGACAAGGTTATTAAGTACGCTTAGCGACACCTCTCTTTCCTGGGAACTTCCTTGGTGTTCTAGTTATAAAACTACAATCTCCAATCTGGTAACCCTAAGATTTCACCAATTTTATTCTACGTCCAAAATGCCTCCCGAAGACAACCTCTACGAGACCTTGAAATGGCGTAAATGCGAAGACAAATTCAGAATTACAAGACGCTTTACAGCACATCAGTCCTATTAGAGGAACGCCACCTTCAAGAGGAAGAATATTCCGGTGATTCCTCATCAACCCGACGTCCCCAGAGACCACCAGTCAGACATGATGACATCAAAGTTGATATTCCCGACTTTGAAGGAAAACTTCACCCAGATGACTTCGTTGATTGGCTTCAAACAGTTGAAAGAGTGTTTGAATACAAGGAGATTCCAGAAGAAAAGAAGGTGAAGATTATTGCTGTGAAATTAAAGAGATATGCTTCCACTTGGTGGGAAAACCTTAAAAAGACGAGAACGTGATAGGAAAAGCAAGATCAAGACATGGGAAAAAATGCGGCGAGAGCTAACGTAATGTTCTTACCTCCTCAATATTACCAAGACAAATTCATCCAACTGCGGAACCGTCGAGAAGAATTTGTCGTGAAGAATACACTAGAGAATTTGAGAAGGCGATGATGCGGTGTGATGTACAAGAGAAAGAGAAGGCAAACAATCGCCTGCTACCTTGGAGGATTAAACACCGATATTACCGATCGTGTTGAACTTCAAAGAATATTGGTCGTTAGAAGATGTTATTCGCCTTGCTACGCGAATAGAGAAGCAGTTGCCCAGGAGATCCACCTACAGAAACTTCTCCTCCAATAATCCACCTTACACTCGTAAACCACCCACCGACCAACCTAGTTCATCTAGTAAACCTCCTGCCAAACCTACCACCACTGAAAACAAAACCAAGGCCGTCAAATGTTTCAAATGCCAAGGCTTTGGTCATATAGCCTCCAACTGCCCGACAAGGAGAACCATTACCATCATCAAAGGAGAAGCTTATGAAATTTCTGAAGAAGAGGAGGCTCGAGTAGAACCTGAAGGAGAAGAAGAGTTAGATCCAATATACGATGAAGAACTCACATTCTTGACCATGGTGAATCCTTAGTTATCAGGCGAATCTCGCATCCAGAATCAGCAAAGGAAGAACCTTGGTTGAGGCACAATATTTTCCACACTCGTTGCACTTCTGCCGAAAAAGTTTGTGACGTTATTGTAGACAGTGGAAGTTGTGAAAATGTTGTTTCCAACTATATGGTGGAAAAATTGGATCTACCAACCCAGATACATCCACACCCTTACAAGTTGCATTGGCTCAAAGAAAGGAAGTGAAGTGAAAGTTGACAAGCGATGCCTTGTGACCTTTTCCATTGGCCGTAAATACCAGGATCAAGTCCGTGTGATGTTGTACCTATGGATGCCTGTTATCTCCTCCTTGGAAGACCCTGGCAATATGATCGTCATGCACTATATGACGTTTATACCAACACCTACTCCTTTGTCAAAGATGGAGTAAAGATCAAGCTAACTCCTTTACCGCCGAATGAGCTTGATAAAGGCAAGAAAGAAGCCAAACCATTGGTGTCCTTAGTCACAAAGGAACAACTCAAAGAAGCTGCAAAGGAAGTTCAAACCATGAGCTTTATTCTACTGTTTGAGTCAAATAACGAGACTACCATTCAAGTGGAAATTAAACAGCTACTTGAAGAGTTTCCAGATGTTATACCAGAAGAAGTTCCAGCTGGACTACCACCAATGCGAGACATCCAGCATGCCATTGACTTCATTCCTGGAGCAGTCATTCCCAATAGACCACTACGTAATGAGTCCCAGGAGCATCTTTGAAATCCAGCCGCCAAGTTGAAGGATTGTTAAAAAAGGATTGATACAGAAAGTATTAGCCCTCAGGCCGCTCCTGCAATCCTAGTGCCCAAGAAAGATGGAAGTGGAGAATGTGTGTTGATAGTCGAGCCGCCAACAAGATTACCATCAATCTTGGTTTCCCATACCCGGACTTGGTGATTTATTGGATCGATTACATGGTGCCACTATCTTTTCAAAGATTGATCTTCGTAGTGGATACCATCGATCGTGCTAAGGCGGAGATGAATGGAAGATCGCCTTCAAAACCAGAGATGGCCTTTATGAATGGACTGTTATGCCTTTTGGGTTGTCCAATGCCCCAAGTACATTCATGCGCTCGATGAATCAAGTCCTTCGACCCTTTATTGGTAAATTTGTCGTCGTCTATTTTGATGACATTCTGATTTTTAGTAAGGACAAAGAAGAACACTTGGAGCACCTTCGGCAAGTGCTACAGACTCTTCGTGAACAGAAACTCTATGCCAACTTGAAAAAATGTTCTTTCTTAACCAACGAAGTTACTTTTCTTGGTTATATCATCACATCCGAAGGCATACGAGTTGATCCAGAAAAGATAGAAGCGATCAATAGCTGGCCTGTCCCACAATCAATCTGTGAGGTGAGAAGTTTCCATGGATTATCCTCCTTTTACAGAAGATTCATCAAGAACTTCAGCTCAATTGCCGCTCCACTCACAGATTGCATAAAAGGAGACAAGTTTCAATGGACAGAGGTCGCACAGAAAAGTTTTGACGAACTGAAGAAACATTTGACTGAAGCACCAGTGTTAGCCCTTCCCAATTTTGATCAAGTGTTCGGTTAGCCGTGACGCTTCCAACACCGAATTGGTGCGTCTAAATCAAGAAGGTCATCCCATAGCCTTTTTCAAGAAGCTCAACAATGCTAAACTCCGATATTCTACATATGATAAAGAGTTCTATGCAATTGTTCGTGCTTTGCAACATTAGAGTCACTACTTGTTGAATAAGGAATTCATTCTTTATTCGATCATGAAGCCTTAAAGCATTTGAACTCTCAACAGAAGATTAGTCGCGGACATGCGGCTTGGAGTGAGTATTTACAAATTTTTCCCTTTCTCGATCAAGCATAAGGTGGAGTTCAAAATATTGTAGCAGATGCCCTCGATGGCGTCATACTCTACTTTCCACCCTACAAACAAAAGTAGTTGGCTTTGAAACAATTAAAGAGTTGTATCCTGATGATCCCGACCTCCAGAAAATTTGGAATGCCACCGAAGTTTCATTCTTCACAAGACTACTATAGGCATGAGGATTTTTATTCAAAAGAAAGACCTTGTGTATTCCTCAATGCTCGCTACGAAGCTATTATTTGGGAAACACATGATGGAGGATTAGCAGGTCATTTTGGACGAGATAAAGCGTGGCTTTAGTAAAAGAGAATTTCTATTGGCCAAGATCGAAAGAGATGTCAACCGACATATACAAAGATGTAGAATCAATTTGGCCAAGTCTAAAGGCCAAAACACTGGATTATATATGCCACTTCCAGCCTTCGAAGCACCATGGGAAGATGTTAGCATGGATTTCATTCTAGGACTCCCACGAACTCAACATCGTAAAGATTCCATCATGGTTGTGGTAGACAGATTTTCAAAGATGACCCATTTCATTCCTTGCCAGGAAGACCAATGATCTTTGTTCAAGTTCTTGATCTGTATTTCAAAGAAATTGTTCGTCTTCATGGAATTCCAAAACCATCACTTCCGACCGAGATGTAAAGTTCTTAAGCCACTTTTGGAGAACCTTGTGGAAAAAATGGGAACTAAACTTGATTCAAGATAGTGCTACCATCCCCAAACAGATGGACAAACAGAGGCCGTCAACAGGCTTTTGGGAAATCTACTTCGAAGTTTTGTTGGTAAAAATCTGAAACAGTGGGATCTTATTCTTGCACAAGTTGAATTTGCTTACAACAATTCAACTAATCAAGCCACTGAAAAATGTCCTTTTGAAGTAATCTATGGCACTCGTCCGTTTAGTCCACCTGATTTAACTCCTTCAACAGACAAGCAACAGTTTAGTTCAGATGCAGATAACCGAGCAAAGGAGATTAAGAAACTGCATGAACAAGTTCGAGAGCGGATTCGCAAACAGAATTCAAGGTACAAATCTCAGCGTGACAAACATCGAAAGCGACAAATTTTTAAAATTGGAGATTTGGTATGGATTCACCTACGGAAGGAACGGTTTCCAAATCAACCAAATGCTAAGTTGTCCCCAAGAGCTGATGGACCATTCCGAGTCATGCAGAAAATCAATGACAATGCTTATAAGATAGAACTACCAGGATCATATGGTGTTTCTGCAACTTTCAATGTCGCTGATCTTTCACCATATTTAGATAATGAAGCGGATCTAAACTCGAGGACGAGTTCTATCCAACCCGGGGAGTATGATACAGATACATTGGCCTGCATCTAGAAGCCAGGCATGCACCACCACCAACCCCTCCATGTGCATGCACCACCACCAACCCCTCCATATGAAGACTCATCATTTTCAACTCAAAGCCACTATTGTTGACAACTTGCATTTTTATACAACTAGCATTCACATGTATTTTCTTTTGTATTACAACTGTATCCATCTACCTAAGGCCTCTAGGATTAGTATAAAAGGCCACTCTCCTCCATGTATTGGATATCTTGAAGTTTATGAGAAATTGAGTATTTTGAGTTAGAGAGTTTTTCTCTCTTGTTCCTGAGCCAGTATGCGTCGATTTTAGGAATCTTAATGTTGCTACTCCTAAAGACGAATACCCTATGCCCATAGCAGATATGCTAGTGGATGCAACATCTGGTCATGAGCTTCTAAGTTTCATGGATGGACATACTGGTTACAACCAGATCTTTATAGCTGAAGAAGATGTTCCTAAAACAGCTTTTAGGTGTCCGGGTTCAATTGGAACTTATGAGTGGATAGTTATGCCTTTTAGTTTGAAAAATACTGGTGCAACTTATCAAAGGGCAATGAATACTATTTTTCATGAGATGATAGGCAAGTTCATGGAAGTTTACATCGACGATGTTATTGTCAAGTTGAAAAGTCAAGGGGAGCATTTGAATCATCTAAGACGAGCTTTTCAAGAAATGAGAAAGCACAGTTTGAAGATGAATCTTGAGAAGTGTGGTTTTGGGGTTTCTGCTGCCAATTTCTTGGGCTTTTTGTTGCATAAAATGGGCATTAAAGCTGTGTTGGAAGCTAAAACACCAACTAACAAGAAGGAACTCCAATCCTTTTTTGGGAAGGTTAATTTCCTCAGAAGATTTATATCAAACCTCTCAGGAAGGACAAGAGCTTTTGCTCCTTTGGTGAAACTCAAGGCAGAGGAAGCTTTTGTGTGGACTCAACAACATCATGAAGCTTTCGACCAAATCAAGCAATATTTGACAAGTCCACCGGTCATGATGCCTGTAGAGCCACATAGACCAGTGAAGTTGTCCATTTCTGCATCAGAAGAAACCATAGGTTGTTTACTGGCTCAAGAAGATGAGAACAATGTTGAAAAAGCTGTTTACTACCTCAGTCGAGTACTCAATGATGCAGAAACATGATATAGTGTTATAGAAAAGTTGTGTCTAGCATTGTATTTTTCTTGTACAAAACTGAAGTATTACTTGATGCCTTGTAATGTCTTAGTTATGTCAAAGACAAATGTAATTAAGTACATGTTGTCCCAGCCAATTCTGAATGGTCGGATTGGAAAGTAGACACTTGCATTGTCTAAATTTTCTTTGCAATGTGTACCCATGAAGGTTGTTAAAGGTCAAACAATTGCTGACTTCTTAATGGATCATCCATGTTTAGAAATAAAAGAACTCTCAGAGCTAGTTGATTTGAAGCCCTGGCATTTGTATTTTGATGGCTCAAGATATAAATATGGCGTTGGTGTTGGTGTTTTGATACTATCACACCTAGGGGTACCAACCAAATTAATGTTTGAATTGAAATATGCCTGTTCCAGCAATGAGGCTGAATATGAAGCCTTAATTGTGGGTTTAGAAATTTTGATAGAGATGCGAGCACGCACTGTCAAAATTTTTGGGGATTCCCAATTGGTAATTAGGCAATTAACTCAGGCATATAAATGTGTTAGCCACAATCTTGTCAAGTATTGTCAAGTGGCTAGCAAGTTGGTGAAGCGGTTCGACAATGTCGAAATGGAACATATCCCCAGAGAGCTAAATCAAGAGGCTAATGAATTGGGCTAGTTGGCTTCAGGATATAAGTTATCTTCAAAGGTGTTGACAGAACTCATAGAAATTCGTGAGTTATTGTATCCTTTAGATGAGAGAGATATCTTTGTTTCCAATACATCAAACACAGCTGATTGGCGAAAGCCAATCATTGAGTATTTGGAAAGTCCAAGTGCAGATATTGACAGGAAAATCAAATACAAGGCAACCAAGTTTGTTGTTCTTGCAGGAGCTTTGTATAGAAAATCTGTCGATGGCAATTTGGAAACTTGCCTAAGTGAAGAAGATTCTTATTTGGCTTTGGCAGTAGTCCATGAAGGGATTTGTGGTGCTCATCAGGCAGGGGAAAAGATGTAATGGGTATTGAGAAGACAAAGAGTATATTGGCCAACTTTGGTTAGGGATTGCATTATGTTTGCAAAATCTTGTGAAGAATGTCATAAACATGGCCATATACAGAATGTGTCTGCCAGTGAGTTACATTCCATCATCAAACCTTGGCCTTTCAGAGGTTGGGCGTTGGATCTCATAGGCCAAATTTATCCTACTTCTTCTAAGGGGCACAAATACATTTTAGTAGGGGTTAACTATTTTACCAAATGGGTAGAGGTAGTAGCCCTGAAAGAAGTAACACAGCAAGACATTGTGGATTTTATTGAAAATCACATTGTTTGTCGATTTGGTATACCACAAACAATAGCAACAGATCAGGGATCTGTTTTTGTTGGAAAAAAGGTTGTCGAGTATGCTGAATCAAGGAAGATTAAGATGGTTACCTCGACACCATATTACGCTCAGGCAAATTGTCAGGTCGAAGCCATGAATAAAATTATCATTGGCTTGATAAAGAAATACATTGGCAGATATCCAAAGAGTTGGCATTTGACTTTAGAACAAGTACTTTGGGCATGCAGAAATTCTCCTAAGGAATCGACATGTACAATTCCTTATAAATTGGTGTATGGACACGATGTTGTTCTACCTATCGAAATAAACCTTGGTTCATTAAGGATTCAAAAACAAGATGAGTTGCCAGTGGATCAGTATTGGGACTCAATGTTTGATGAGTTAAATGAGGTGCATGATGAACGAGTTATTGCCTTAGAACACTTGATTCGACAAAAAGAAAGAATAGCTAAATTCTATGATAGTCGAGTCAAGTACAAACGTTTTAAGGTTGGTGACTTAGTTTGGAAGGTCATTTTGCCAATGGATAAAAAGTGTCGAGAATTTGGAAAGTGGTCCCCAAAGTGGGAAAGGCCATTTAAGGTTGTTCAAGTATTCTCAGGAAATGCTTATGCACTTGTCGAGGTTAATTCTGGTTTTAGAATTAAGTCTATTAATGGCAAATATTTAAAGTCATATAAACCAACAATGTGTGAGGTAAAAATACAACCTTGAAAGATAAATTGGATTACTTTATTCATAGGCCATTTGGCAATTCACATTACATTATCGAATAGGCTTAGAGCCTGGAGGTACGAATCATAAAGTAAAGTTCTAAAACCCAGGCTAGTACAAGTAAATCCAGTAGTAGAAGTTTTGCCATGTTCAGGTTCAATATTTGTCGAGGAAGAATTCAGGAAGTTGAACGAAACATGGGAAGCAGAAGCAGTCTCCTTGACAGAACACTTAAGTAGAGCGTGATGATGATACTGTCAGTCTGCAAGAGCCACCTCAAAGGAAAGACACCTTAATCGACGGGGATGCGAAGTTAAAGTTTGAATGCGTCGATGAGGGGTGTCGAGCTCCGTGTGAGCAAAGGAAAAGCTGTAGTCAGAAGAGAAGTAGTCGTTGGTGCCATAATGCGCTTGACAATAGGCCTATACGTGCCATAGTCTCTCTTGTTTCGTGTAGTTTTGCGAGCCTCCACGTTGAAACTTTGAACATGAGGTGTGAAGGAGCGAAAAACTACAGAAAGATAGACTGACTCAAGCCTTTCCCTTTCTCGCACATTTCAATGAGCTTGGCAAGTCACATTAGGCAACTTACCAAAACTCATTGTTATATGTTAGGCAAATTACCAAAACCCAGTGGTTGTTTGACCGTTGAAACAAAGACCTTCAAGGAAAGTCCAAAAAGTGGAATCCCCTGGTTCCCAAATGAAACAAGCAGAACCAAGCAGGAGGGGATTAAAAGGGCTGAAGTTGACTTCCATTTTGTTTTTCACCCTAAGATGGTTTGGCTAAAGGCAAATGGGAGTTTGGACTTTGGTTTAGAGCTTGCGAAAGAATAGAAGTTCCTCAAGAATTCTAGAGATAGAAGTGAAAAGAGTTCTGGGAATGGTTGTGCATAAAGGGGAGCAATGTTTTGTTGTGAAGATGGCAGCCAGGGTGCATGCCTCTATTTATAGCACAAAATTGCGTTAAAGTTTAAGATTCTCATTCAAAATTTGACTGGTCAATGGCTTTAATTATTATTTATGGCCAGAAACTGAAAATTAAGTTGCTAAAAGAAAAACGTGCAAGCTGGACGGTGAAGAGATTGATGGATAAAACGTCAAATCAAGTTCAGTTCGTCAGTGAAGTATAAGTTATGGTCGAATAAATATATCGACATACATAAATTAAGGAAATTCAAAAGAACTGAAAATGAACTAAAGAGGAGTCTTTTTGATTTCCTCCCAAGCTGCAGCAAATTCAGTCTTGGTAGCCTTAGCATTCACATAGCTGACTTTAAGGTCTTCAATCTTTGACAAGATAGCTTTTGCTTCAACAGTGCTGTTGGATATTTATTGGTTGATTGCCTTGATCTCTTCTAAACAAGAAGCTTTGATTGCTTCTTGCAGTTGAGCTTTGGCAGTAGCTGACTCTTTTTCCAAACGAGCAACGGTCTGTTCCAACTCAAGTATTTTGGCTTAGTTGGGGGCATCTTTCTCGACCAATGTAGCCTTGTCTTGGCGAAGAGTCATTAGCTTATCTTGAAGCTCTTGTTTTGCCTTGACAGCTTGTTGATATGGCAGAATGCTGTTGTCGAGTTCAGGCAACATGGGAGTCAAGTCTTCAATGAATTCATATATTGCACTGAAATGGCCTCGACGGAGTGGAGGCAGTCGTTTTCGAAGTTTATGGATTTCATCGATGGTGCGCATCAAATTGCCTCTGACTTCTTGGTTAAGGTAGATATCATCAAATGAATATTTGAAGAAACCTCTCAGTTCTTCGACTAATCCATCAAGTTTCTCAGCAACGTTGTCCCCAGGAAGTGTGGGGTTGACAAAGGAGAAGCCCTGCTGCTAGATCCTGAAAGCAAGTTAATCAGCTCATCCACTCCTACATTACCCTTTTCAGTGTAGGTGCCTGGCGGCACAGGGTTAGTCGATGAATTAGGCTGAGCAGATGCAAGAGTCAGATCATCAAAAAAGAGGTCCATGTCGACACTTTCTTCCCTAATCACCATGGGAGGTACCTTCTCAGTGACTTGGGGGCAGAAGCTGTTTCTTCAGCAGGTTTGGGATCAACTTGGTGAGAAGAAGTCAGAGTTGGGGTTTCTGTCGAAAGGGTTGGTGGAACCATATCGACATCCATAGCAGAGGGGTCTTCGACCTCTTGTTCAGATTGAGTTTTTGGGACCTCCTATGGAAAAGAAAATCAAAATAACCATGTTATAAATTGTTGTTCTTACACCAATAAAGTGACAAAGGTGTGTCATACCTCAGTGGTTGGAGGAACAATAGTTGGGAGAATCATTTGCAAGGGCTGATCAGAAGTATCTACATATGGTTGCTCAGGTGAGCCCTGTTGAGTGAATATGATGAGGTAATGTTCATAATCAAAATACAAGTGTTTTGTGGAATAAGAGCATACCTTGTCAGTGCTCGACGAATCAATCTCTTTGACAGAATCTTTTGAAGTGAACTCTTCAGAAACACCTTTCTTTGAAGATGCAGCCTTTGTTTCCTGTGATATGAGAAATAAAGTGGGTAGTTAATTGTGTAATGCGAGATGACCATCAATTGAACAATGGTGAAGTTTGACATACCTTTACAAGCGCCGCTGTCGGAGTGCCTTCAGAACTTTCAGAAGCGGATTTCTCTACAAGAGATTCCTAAGAAGTAAAGGTTTTGAATTTTAGTATTTGATGGGTTAAAAAAAGCATTATACGATTAAAAGAAAGAAATTACCGTTTGAGGTGTCGAACGAGAAGGGGAATCAGTTAAAATCATTTTACGCTTCTTTGGTTGGGCCTCAGTGGCAGCTGGTTGCACTTTTCTCTTGGGGGTTTCCTTTTGAGAGGTGCTAGTCGAGCGCGTCGACTTTGCAGGTTTTTTCTTCGATAACGTTGGTCTTTTTCCAGCACTTGGTTTCCGAACCAAAGACTTGGAGGATTTCTTTTTGGTTGCCTTCAACTGAAGAGGGGATTCATCATCTTCATCATCCTCTTCTTCATCAGCCTCTTGAGTCTTATCACTCGCTTGTTTGTATTTCAGAGGGTCTTTCAGAGTCAAACCTGAAGCAAAAACAAAGAGTGTAAGTAAGAAAGCAAGTAGGCTATCAAAAAAGAAAGCAAATTGAACTAACTACCTTGGGGAAACTGAGAAATGAACTTGACAGCTTCATTATATTGTTCAAAAGGCAAAGCAAACCGACCAGTGAAAGTAACTTCTTTATTATCATAATTGCTGATATTAGAATGATATAGGAACCTTTCTAACGCAAGGAAGTTACCAGCTCTTATCAGTTTACCTGGAAATGGATCAGCCAAACCAAAATTTGCACAAGGTAAAGGCACTGGTTCAGGACAAGGGGGTTTCACAAGTGATTTCCCTGTTGTTTGGTAATGTTTTAAAGCCTTTATGCCCCATTTGTTCTCGTGTGCTTCTTTTGATTTGGCAGTCATTTCCTTTACCTGTCGAACAATATGATGAGGATATCTAGGATCCCATTCTACCTTATAAAATTTTTCAAAGCTACGTATATCCTTCAAGTGCTCACCTTTGGTCTTAGTCGAAGGGTCCTGTTCCTGCACAGAGGGATCAACAAATCTTTTCACACAATCTTCAAAAGATGGGTGGAAGTTTTGGTAGTATTCATCCCACCAAGTCACAAAATCTTGGGATACACCTAGAGTAAGGGTGAAAGGGATAAGTTTGACTGTAGCCTTGCGAGTGTCGTTCTTTCTCTTAATGCCATCAATGGTTTCTTCTGTAAGGTCAATACAATCCAAAAGAATATCTTCCTTCTTGTAAGGGAATGGACCAGGAATGGATTGTAAAAAGCCAATGTTGTTGGCAGAGGCATTGGGCAAGCAAGCAAACGCAGAATTGCCTGTCGAGCCAGGTAATCCCACAGGGTATACTTGATGACAAAGGAAGTGAGTCCAAATGACCTTACAATCCTTAGAAGTTGGGTCGAAAGGGGCTGTAAACCATTCAGGTCCATGCTTTCTACCGACAAAAGGTTGAAAACGAATTCCTGGGGTGCTGGCGAAGAGTGAATGGAAGAGCTTGAAATAGTATTTGAAGCTATCAAGCATATTGTTGAATGGTTTAGCAGCGCGGTACATGGCAATGGTGCCATAAGTATCAACTTCAAGGTCTGCTGGAGCATTGTTCACAGTGTGACCTAGGAGAATGGCATTCAACCATAGTTGTAATAACCACATTGGGCCTTCAGCTCCACTTTTTCTTCCTCCTCCTTTCACCATAGTGTGTAAGCTCGACATGCTTGAATAAAGATTCGACAGAAGAAAAGGGCTAAGGGCCCATCTCTTACCTTCATGAAGAAGGTTTGCCAAGTCGAGTAGTGTTTTCGACATTTGAACGTTTTTGTTGCAAAGCACAAAAGCAGAAAGCCAATGGAACAGGAAGGCGACATGCTCTTCGTCGGAGACCTCGTCGGTATTTTTCATTTGGCTAAAAGCAAATTTTGAAAATGCAAGGGGTCCCTCACTAAAAACATCAATGATGTTTTCTGGTGCACTTAGGAGGTGAATCATGTAGCCATCTGGTGGGAGGCCAGTGAGAGCAGCAACGTCGAAAAGGGTTGGACCCATCATTCCACAGGGGAAGTGGAAGTTGTTTGTAGTTTTGTTCCAAAAGAAAAGAACAGCGCCCATCATAGAAGGGTCTAACCTAAATGTATGCTTTGATAACTGAATGAGATGGAAAATGCCTAATTTTTTCCAAGTCTTAGCTTTCTTGGCTTTTACCCTAGCTAGCCAAGCAGAATACCTGTTTATGCTAAGTGGGGAGTTCTAAAAAGCCTAGTGCTTTTAAGGAAATAATGAATGTGTAACTTAGGGACAGAAGCTAAAATTTCAGTTTGGCCTTCTTTGTTTGAGAAAGAATCCTTAAAGTTTTCAGGAAAACCAGATAAAGTGATAACTGGTCCTAGGTAAGCAGCGGGAGGATCCAAAAGATAAGAGGGATCGTTCAAGTAAGGTATGATTACCTTGGATTTTTGCCATGGGATCGATGCATTGATGTCAGGGTTGCACCATACTTTCCTTAGAGGCGCATTGGAGCCTTGAGCCGGATTTGAGGAGGACGCCATTGAAGACTTGCGAAGTTTTTTTTTCCTGTTCCAGAAGTTCAGAAGGAGCAAAAGTGTTTCAATTTGGGTTTCAAGGGTTATTTATAACCAAGCTTATGAAGCAGAACGACTGAAACAGGGAAGTAACCACCTGTTACAAATGTAATGATGGTCCTATTTTTTAGGGAAGTGGGAACGCAGACATGTGATTGGACAATGTGGAAAGTAACCGTCGCGCGTGGAGAGTTCATAAATTTTGGTTCTCTTCACATTTCGTGTCAAAACTCAGAATTTGGGGGGCATCTGTTGGGTGCCAAATTTCAGATTTGGGTTTCTCGAAGAAGCTTCAAGAATTCGACAAGTGAAGATGCAAGGAGCTAGAATGAAACGTCAAAAATAATCTAAGTTTAAAAGGCCGAGAGAGTTGACGGTTATTCGACGAAGTGAATGAAGCGTCGAAGATGTCAACATGGAAGCGGTCGAATTAAACTTAGACTTTAGGCAGTATATGTACAGCTCGACAGAAAGTGTTACTGTCGAGATTTAGCAGTTTTTAGTAGAATCAACTACCGACCTTGTATCTGTACACATGTCTAGTCGGATGATAGGTAGTTTTATTACGTTTTTTGTCTATAAATAGTAGTTCTGACGATGTAAAAAAGTTGGATACATGATCTAAATTCCTAACATCTCATCCGTCGAAGCAGACTAAAGGAAAACGATCACTGCATGCCTTCCACCCCTTTCTTTTCAGCAATTTACAATACAATTCATTTTCATTCCAAATTATTGTCTTACTCTTTATTTTACTTTCCTGCAATTCATCTATTTGTTATGCAATTTTCCACTATCTTTACTGCATTTTTAAATCCTTTTCGAACTTAATTTTATTAATTTACATTTCATGTATTGTTTCTGTCGAAACTCATTTTCTTACTGCATTTCAATTCCGGTCATTTAATTTATAATCTTTTTCCTTTTTTCTTCACATTTGTTATGCCATTTAGCTTGTATGTTCTTTACTTTCCAGCAATCTAATTTACTGTTATTCATGTTCAAACTGTCGTTTAAATACTTTTCTTTTGATTTATGTTCTTTAAAAGCTTTCTTTAATTTTCAGTCATTTAAATGCTTTTTCCTTCCATTTCTGCATTTATTTCATTCTATATGTTCATATTCACATGTGCATGTTCATAATATTGCATTTTGTATTTACTGTTTAATCTTCTATTTTGATTACTTGTTAGTCAAGTCATTGGCTCTCGACAGCCAATCTTGCTACTTTAAAGTCAGTACCATTTCAACAACAATTTACCTGTTAGTTGGAATTGCTTCAAACAGAATTGGCAACGAATATAACAATCAATGGTTTAAAAGCCAAGAATGTTAAAAAAAAACTGATAATGTGTCGAACGTTTGATCGTTACTTGATTAAAACCGTTGTTTTCAAACGAGATTACCACATAACTCGTCGATCACATAATCGTTTGAAATCTAATTATTTGTTCTTTGACGAATTTGGTAGAAACACACTACAAACCAAATTTTCCAGTAAACAATTTCTTCTTCTTTTAATCCTTCATCTTTGCCTCGCAACCAATCCACTTTGTGCAGCTCCCCATTGACAAAAAGTATGCCTTTGAGGTAGCAAATATTCTATTACTCTATCTCTACGTACCTCAAACAATTGGTGCCCCATTTTTTTTTTCAAAAATGTTTTTTGTACACAAATTTGGACACAGACACACATACACATACGGTCCGTACTGTACGGATATACGGTCTGTACAGTACGGACGTATATTTTTTTTCCCAATTTTTTTTTTATAGATTTTTTAAGTAGTTTAGAAAATATTTGTGATTAACCAGATAATGAACTGCATTCACCAGATAAATGAACTGTATTAACCAGATAAATAATGAAATGTGAGTTTGTGATTCACCAGATAATGTGAGCCATTAATGGATAAATGACCTGGATTAACCAGATAAATAAAATGGAATGTGTTAAGTTTTAGAGTTGGAATTCACCAGATAATGTGAAACATTAACCAGATAAATGAACTGGATTAACCAGATAAATAAAATGGAATGTGTTAAGTTTCAGAGATAGAATTCACCAGATAATGTGAAGCATTAACCAGATAAATGAACTGCATTAACCAGATAAATAAAATAGAATGTGTTAAGTTTCAGAGTTGGAATTCATCAGATAATGTGAAGGATTAACCAGATAAATGAACTGTATTAACCAGATAAACAAAAAAAGTTGAGAATTGGATAGTATGTGTGTCTATTTTTGTGTCCATTTTTGTGTTCAATTAACAGCTTTGTTTTTTTTTTACAAAAGTTAATGGTCCCGTATGAATCTTTTCTATTGGAGAGGCCAACCCTACGGCTGATTTTTCTAGTGACATGGTCCTCAACTAGAGTAGAATCTTAATGGACTGTGACCTCCTTTGTGGTGGTGAAGCCCACCTTCATAAACAACAAGACATCGACCGAGTTAACTTTACCGCCTGACGGTATTCTTTAGAAAAAAGGAAAACTAAAAAGGGTGTATTAGAAAAAATGGGTGCAAATAGAAACCCCTGTCAGCGTTAAGCAATTCCCCAAGGACCACATACTTCTATTTTTGACAAAATTTGACGTTTAGCTTAAATTCTCTAATGAGCAATGAAATTGTCGGCCATTTGGATGGTGTTATTTCAACTTATGAGCTGTTTTTTTTTTGTAAACCAATGTATCCTCCACGCCAGAATCGCAGACTAATCCATTCACGTAATTCAGCTGACATCTCCTAACTGATATTTTTTCATACGTACTCCGCCGATCGAACCTGGACCACATTGCATGACTCAAGTATCTACCACTTGTGCCACACCATGTTGGTAACTTATGAGCTGCTTTTATGTTACTTTTTTTCTAGACCCGGTTTTAATGGCAGAGCCTACGTCTAATTTTGGCAAAAATATCAAGAGTGTGTTTGAATAATCTTCTCAAGAAGTATTTACAAAAAATATTAATTTTTTTTTTAGAATAGTTATGACTATTTTAAATAATAGTATAAGTTAAATTTTGTATGAGTTGAACTACCACTTATATTCTCGATAACAAAATTTTGCTTATGAAAAGAAAAATAGTGTAAGTTAATATTAACTTACACATCTCAATTTTTTCAAAAACACTTCCATTCAACTACTCTACAAACACCTATAAAGATTTTTCGTAAGTTAAAAGTTATTGCGAAATTTATAAAAACTCAAAGTTAATTCAAATTACGTCTGAAGGTCACTTAAATGTGGCCATGGTTAGCGATAGCCACAAGAGAATATGTTGAATGGGAAACCAAATCTAATTTATGTTTTTTATTTACATTTTTTTCCCTTTGTGTGCAGCCACTGCAGAGCCATTACATCGGAGAAAGAGAAATTTTTAACCTATATCAACGATTATGCAACTGTTTCACCATGTGCAATGCTACAGAGGATCGAAGTTTTTTTTTTTTTTTTTGACGCAGAGGATCCAAGTTCTTGTATTTCCTTTTCTCTGGTTCTCTCCCGTGTCTGTCTAATGTTGATATATGAAATTTAAGTATTGTTTATAGAAATTAAGGAATATAATTTTTTATTGAATATTTAATTAAAAATTAATTAATTTAATATGAAAATTCAATAAAAAGACTCGATTTCACAGGAAAGAAAACATAAGTAACATATCCCCGTAAGTAATTAAGTAATTGGTAATCACTTAGCCCCACAAATGGCCAAATACTATTACTAGTATTATCGTTTTGTTAACATTAGTTCCTAAAGACTAAATTACAAAAGTGGATTTATTTATTTTTTTATTGAAAAACAAAGTATTCATTACATTTAATGTAATGAATGTTTTTTCTCTCAAAAAACTTTCCACCTTTGTATTCTTAATCTCAACCTTAACACTTGATGTTAACAAAATCATATTGCTATTATTGTTTACTTTCCGGTCTTAAGGGAATCGGTAAGACCCTAATAAGACCAATGCACTGTTACATACGTGTATATATATACACAACACAAGAACTAGTTTGCTATCAATCAGTTCAGTTGACAGTGGTCCGTGGATGTATGCAACTGCTTTAGCATCTATTCAGCGCAAACTATTTGATCTGCTGGCCTCGCAACAGGTTGCCATCCAGTGCAGCGAGGAAGAACCTGCTTTAGATCCTCTGTCGGATGTTCCACTGTCCATGTGGGATAGTGTTCACTGGGGTGAAACACGTTACACCCAACATCCTCTGTCATTAACCCTGGTTGAGCACCATTTAGAAATAAGTCCCCTTCAGACCTTATGTGGCCAGTTGCTCCAGCTACCTTGTCTGCTGCCTGCGGTGGTGTCACCAATTCAATCTTGTTATCCAAGGTAGAAATAATTTTCGCATAATATTTCATCAGACATGGCAAGCAATCAATCTCATTAGTTTAGCATAAAAACTTGCAGAGAGCATGCCCACTGAATCAAGCATCAACTTGATACTACACTCTAGTGCATCTTCAACTTAGTTAATAAGTAGTCAGCACAAGTATTTTCTATTCCCAAGAAGATCAACAAAGTGTTAAGCAACCAAATACCAGAATCACCCTAGACAAGTAACATAGCAAGTAAAATCTCCGTTTCTTTGGGAAAAAGAAATTAATTTTCCTTCTATTTCAGCTGTAAGCCTGTAACAAAAACCTGTTCAGATCAAACTGAATTTTAAACTCTGCCTATGAATGTTGGTATCTGGATTCTGGAAACATGCATGTTGAGCTAAACTGAAGTTATCCCATAAGAAAACTGCTTTTACAACTGCTAGCAAACAATGCCCCGTGTGGATGAACCAGAATTGGAAGTGTTACAATGTATTGAATTAAGGCCAAGGAATTCCGAAATTCGGTATGGTCAGAAAGGAATTAAATGATGGGACTACTTATGAAATAACTACAGAAACAGCTTCAGACAGGAATCTCATGTACTAAGAAGAGAAATTATCATCAATAAGAAAGCATTCCTAAAATTGATTTTGAATCTAAAGAACCAGGGGCATCTACTAACAATCACCATGCTATCTGTAATACTTTCATGGGCGAACTGAAAGCAGGTAATGAAGAGATTATATAGATAGATAACATTTACAAAATCATGTCAGAAACATTATAGAAAAGGAAATGAGGCCATCTACTAAATAGCTAATATGAATATATAATTGTTGCACTACCCAACGGTTTCAAGTCATGGGAAAAATATTAGCACATCAAGCTAAAGCAAACTTCCAAATTATCAGATACAAACCAATATGAAAGCAAGTGATCAATATCATGAGCAATTTTGTCATACTTCCTCGCCATTTTTACAAGATCATTTGAAATATTGCTGATAGTATAAGGGTTTCCAATTCAGGCTAAAAGCTAAAACATTACTTGACACCGAGAGCTAAACATAAAAAGTAGACAAACCTTCTCAGTAAGATACTTAAATACCACCTTCTTCTGGCCCGCTTCATATACATTATGTTGCGAGAATATCTGGTATCAACACATAATACAAATGATAATGTTGCAGATCATTCAAAACTTGTTTTGAAATTCACCCTAAGAGCAAATTCAATCAATAATCACCTGGGATTCCACACTAGCACAAACAGCATATATGCCCCAGTTTCTGGTGTAATTATTGTACAGATGAACTTTTGCAAACCTAACACGAGGATGCCTCTGTCTAGTCCCATTAAAAAAACAATGGTGTATGGTGATCTTCATGCATCTATCACCAACATGTGAGGGATCTGACCCAATAAGCATTGTTTTGTCATGCTGATGAAAGTGACACCTGAAAACAAAACAGTGAAGGAAAATATCTTCAATTAAGAACATAAAATGCTAAATATTGAATAAATTAAAGAGAAATTCGAATAAGTACTAGCAATTCATAATCACATCACCTTGAAATAGTAATATCTGTGCTTCCTCTTGTGATATCTATCAACCCATCTTCAAAATCACTCAAAGTGCAACGATCTATCCATATATGCTTAGAATTAGGCTTGATCTGAATGGCATCAACATCAGGCCCTCTACCTCCTTCCAACTCTAAATTGCAAATTATCACATGCTCGCATTCCTTAAGCCTCAAACCCTTTCCAGTAAGCTTAATCCTCTGGCCCCTACCATCAATTGTCTTGTACGACGACACACTCAAGTAAGATGAAAGATGAACAGTACCCGAAACCTCAAACACAATCCACAAAGGTTCTTTTCTGCGACATGCGTCACGCAGTGATCCCGGTCCATCATCTGCAGTCAAAAGCCCAATTTTGGAAATAGGCTATATTAATTAATTATCCAAATCACATGGAATTATTTCTACAAGAGAAATCAGAAATTTAAAAAAAATAAAGAAAATGCAAATGTAATGAATTGTGGAAAAGCTAACCTGCGAGTGAGGTGACATGATAAAGGGGACCGTGAAGTCCGCCGATTGCGGAGTGGCCAAAGCCCTCGGCCTGGGCGGCGAGGGCACGGAGAGTGGAGTCGACGTGGGCGTAAGGCAAAGAGAGCATTGTGCGGCTTGGTGGTTGAGGTTGATTATTACCGTATATATAGGGCGGATGAACTGTGTGGTACTGGTGAGGAACGGAATTACGGTGTTTGCGATGCCCGTGTGCGTTACCCATTTGTGGCTGGCTGAACGTTTCGAGCTCGTACCTTTCAGTTCTGTTGGATTGCAACGGAAACTGAACTGAATACTCACAACTTACTTCTAAGTTTGGTAACGAATCCGTTCCTCTCCTCTGTTACTGCTGTAACCGACACTACCGCCTTTTCCACAACTCTATTACTACATCCCTCCTTTAGATTTTTTCTTTCCTGCCCTCTTTATACGTCTCTTTCTAAATTATTTAGTGGAATATCTCGTGACATGCACGGATATATGAAAGACTTCTAAATATATTTGCAAAATATTTAAGATTTAAAACATACATAAAAGTTTTGTTACGAAAGCGAGTTGGAGGATAAGCCCAGAAAGCGACACAGCGTCGCGACGGATAACGCGGCGGCGTGTTGGGGTGAGTGTCTTACGAACATTTCCGGCCTTCCGAGTCGATTGTGTGTAGAGGTGAAGTGAAGAGGTGGAAAAATAATAATTACCTCCATCGTTTGGCGTGATTCTCTTTTAATCTGAGTTGAGGGCGGTTCTGGAGTGAATAACCGTTCAGTGATACCAGAAGTGCCAGTCGGATCGTTACCCGACTGTGATGGTGGGGTGGAATCTTTGAGGGCCAGTTGGATCGGCCACGTCGACATGGTCTCGAGGAAAGCGGAGCAGTAGCGCGGAAATGGGCTGGAAAGTGGATCTTGGATTGGGCCTCGGCCCGATCGAACGATTGCCCCCAGTCGCTGGCTCGAATGTCGAGATGGTGACTTGTTGTCGAGACCGTTGATGTCGGCGTTCGGCGTCATTGTTAAATGAGAGCTGGCGTCGTCGTGTCGTGCTTGTTCATTAGTTAGTTCGGGACCTTAGTGTTCCACCTGGCGGCGATTCGACCGCGAGGCTTGGTGTGCTTGTGCGAGGCACAAGGCTTTATCCTGAGCTTCGTGCCGCGGTCTCGGCACGAGGCTCGATCCGCAGTGCTTGTGGAGAGCCTGAGGCTTTATCAGAGCTTCGTGCAGCGGTCTCGACACGAGTTCGAGCTACGAGCCTTCTGTTGACTTTGGGGTCTTACGTGACCCGCGTCGGTGAGTGAGTTCTTCCGGCTGGGTCATAGAGCTCCGTGGCGGGCTTCGACCTTTGGTTTTGAGGCCCATTGTTCTGTCAAAGTATAGACAATTTGCAACAACTTGATGTAATAAAGTTAGCATTAATTTTTATCTTTGAGTAAAGTGCTCGTAGTCGAGTTTTATACTTCCTGTGAAAGTAGTTGATACGAGTGTCAGCGGCAAGGTTGAGGTCATCGAATAATCAAGGTCAATGACGTGGCGAGTTTAAAGCGTCGAATATTGAAATTGCAGTGGGCCTGGTAGGTCGCCGTCTTTGGATTGCGTATCCACCATTGCGAGAAGGTGCTTGTCGCGAGGGCACAAAGCTTTATCACGACTTCGTGCCGCGGTCTCGGCACGAGGCTCGATCTCAGTGCTTGTGCGAAGGCGGTGCTTGTCTGAGCACAAGGCTTTGTCCGCCGAGCTCGTGCCGCGCGGTCTCGGCCACGAGGCTCGATCTCATCGTCGGTGCTTGTGCGAGGCCTGAGGCTTTATCCGCGAGCTCGTGCAGCGGTCTCGGCGAGAGGTCGATCTCGAGGTGCTTGTGCAAGGCCGCGAGGCTTTATCCGCGAGCTTCGTGCGCGCGGCCTGCGAGGCTCGATCATCATCAGTGCTTGTGCAAGGCACAAGGCTTTATCTGAGCTTCGTGCCGCGGTCTCGGCACGAGGCTCGATCTCGGTGCTTGTGCAAGGCCGCAAGGCTTTGTCACGAGCTCGTGCGGCTGTCTCGGCACGAGGCTCGATCTCAGTGCTTGTGCAAGGCACAAGGCTTTATCCACGAGCTTTCGTGCGCCATTTGTCTCGGCGCAGGCTAGAATCTCATCATCAGTGCTTGTGCAAGGCACAAGCTTTATCCTGAGCTTTCGTGCCTGCGCGGTCGACACGAGGCTCGATCTCATCATCAGGGGCTTCATCTTTGCGCGTCCCAAGTTCTTGGAATCTTTGTCCTTGCCAGTGTCACCGAGGGTGTAGGCGCGTACCATCTTTCTGGCGATTATGCGGGCCTTCCCGGTTAGTATAAGTTTCCCTTGTGGCGTTCTTGAGGCCAACATCGGCTCGTCGAAGAACTAGATCCCCAGGCATGAACTCCTGGGCCGCAACACTTCGATTGTATCTTGCTGCGATTTCTGTTTCTGCGACCTCGGCCAGTCTTTGTAAGCTCTACTGCATTCGTCAGGAGAGTGAGTTCTTCTTGTATCTCCGGCCGGTTGTCAATGTTACTGCAGGGATTTATCTTTGGCTTTGATGCCATCAACCTTCTCCGTAATTTATAAATCTACGGGCTCGCTTGAGGGAACTCGTTCGGTCTTCGGTTTGTCGACACCAATGTCGGCTGAATAAACTTCCTTGATCGAGGCCTTGCTCTGTAATGCACGGCTTAAACCGTCGAGCATTTCTTCACAAAAAATGGCTTCTTTGTTGAAGCGCTCGCGTAGTCTCGATAGACTCATCTTTCTTACTGTTGCATGCGGCGGTCTGTATCGACAGGTTGGACTTTAGACGCGATGAAATCGCGAAGCCAGTCGGCGAACTCAGTCCCGCGAACCAATGGAATTTTCCTTAGAAGTGCGGAACCAAGACAAGGTCGCCTTCTTGAGTGAGGAAAGATTACGCACTTTGTGCCAGCGCCTCGATAGATCCATGGCGGTGTCAGCGACCAACATGTTATCGGGGTCGATGGTTCGTCGTAGGAGTCAAAGAGGCGGTTTCAAGATGCTTGAATCGGGAATTTCATAATCTTGGACTCGAAAGGACGAAAGGCCTCGCCACGCGTCACTGTGTCGCCATCGCTCACGAAGGGTTGATGAGGCGAGAATGAGCCGGCGGTGGTGAGAAGTGCGGCCAGGAGATTTGACTTCGCCGCTGAGGCTGAAGCGGCTCTTCTAGGAGTGTCGCTACTCGTGGTGGTATGCGCTCGCGATGAAGCGCAGCGTCGAGCGGCGGCGGTGCGGTGGAAGTGTGGCATCTCGGAGTTTAGAAGAAAGACTTACGGAAGAAACTCTTCCAGCGGTGTGTTTGCTCATTTCTTCCGTTTTGAGGCAAAGCGGATCTCGAATCTGTGGCGGCAGGCGATCGATCTTGAGCAGTTCTGGCGGTGTGCTCTATGCAGGCGGTGTTGAAGTCGTGCCCGCGGTGGTGGCGATGAGCAGTCTGAGATTTTCGGACTCGCCCGATCTCACGAGAGAGCGAGAAACACGATCTTCTTTGTTTTCGATCACGTGTGGCGTAGCGGCGGGATTTCGCCTGGCTGATTCTCCATTCGATCGGCGTTGATTACGAGCATGCATCGGCCGACGTAGCCGAATGAATTCACGGAACTCACGGATGAGGGCGGTGGCGGTCTGTTCTGTATCGGTTTGAGCGACAGCGATCGAACGGCGTCGTGCAGTGCGGAGGAAGGTTACTCCTCTCTGCCATATTCAGCGATGAAATTAACAAGTTCATGGTGAGTGGTTCGCCGGAGCTATCGGCCCGGTCGGTGGTTCAAGATCTGCGTTCGCATGAGTGGAGCTGCGGGTCGTGATCGGCGGCGATCCGATCATCGTCGGCGAAGAAGGAAAACCGGCACGGAAAAATGAAATCGAGCGATCCCCACCAGGCGGGCGCCAATGTTACGAGCGAACCAGAGGATATTGGCGGAAAGCAACCACGGCGGCGTCCACGGCCGGATAGCGGCGGCGTGTTGGGGTGGTGTACTGCAAACACTCCGGCCTTTCAGTCCCGATTATGTGTAAGAGGTGAGTGAAGAGGTGGAAAAATAATAATTACCTCCATCGTTTGGCGTGATTCTCTTTTAATCTGAGTTGAGGGCGGTTCTGCGATGAATAACTTGTTCAGTGAGACCGAGTCTGTCGGATCGTTACTTGACTGTGATGAAAGGTGGGGTGGAATCTTGAGGCCGTTGGATCGTACGTCGACATAGTCTCGAGGAAAGCGAGCAAGGCGGCGCGGAAATGGGCCTGAAAAGTGGATCTTCGAATTGGGCCTCGGCCCAGTCCGGAACAAGTTTATAAAAAATTATGAAGATTTTTTTATAAAAAATTAATAAATTTGTTTTTTAATTGTGCATATAAATTACAATAAATTATAAATTGTCATTATGAAGGTGGTTTCGTGGTCATATGTGATTCTGTTTTGGATGCCGGGCCATGATTATGAAAAAATGATGAGAAGTCTTTAGCCGACCCAGACCACTTCCACCACTAATTAACCTACTCAATTACACAACCTCCTTATTCGGTTCAGTTTGAAGGGCTGTGAATGAAACGTTCTCATTCCATGATTCGAGGTTTTACTTTCTTATCAAATTTGTGTCATGGTCCTCTCAAATTCTTCTCCAATTAAGGAATAGATTAGGTAACTTGTATCTTCTATGCATGATTTCTTCCGTGGTGTTTGTCTTTTTAGTGAGCACTTGATTTGTTTGTATATATATATTGTTTGTATACAAAGTTCACCTAATGTATGAACTCGTGTGATGCTCGGGTGAGATTCAAGGGTTATTAACTAATATACACAGAATGAAAAACCTAAAATATTTTTCAAAAATACGTGAAAAAAAAAACAAATATGAAAATTTGATATTGTAATAAATTATAAATTATCATTACATTGTCATTGTAAAGGTGGGTTTGTGGCCGGTCGCGATTCTGTTTTGGGTGTAAGACCCATAATCCTGAAAAGATGATGAGAAGTCCCTATCCGATCTAGACCACTTCCACCACTAACTAACCAATTAGTATTATGCGAAATATTAATAACAACATATACATAATATAATGGTCCGTACTACACATAGTATATATTAGAATATATATATATATATATATATATATATATTAAGATATTTATATTAACGTTTATTTTCTATTAAAATGATCATCCTTAGTAATTTAAATATCATTGTTTTTTCATGTTCAATTTTCTTATGATATATTTTTACTCTATAATCTAAATAATAATAATAATAGATTTACATGTATATAATAGTATGCTTTATTGTATAACATTCATAGTTATGTGAAATATCTGTAAACTAATTTTTTTATAGCTTTTATTTCCATGATATATATATATATATATATATATATATGTATATGTATCTAATTAACTCCATTAATCGTGAAGTCACACTCTAATAGAATTAAAGAATCAGAATTAAAATTAAATTATAACTAATATAAAAATCTAGTTTAGTAATTTATATAACACTAAATATTAGTAACAACATGTCTATAGTATAACATTCTCAAAAAAAAATGTCTATAGTATAACATATTGTGTTACGCATCGTATATAATAGAAATTTATATTGATTATTCTTTAATATGAAATATTCAAGCCCATTATGATATATATCTACTCTGTTATTTAAATATTAATATATTTTTATGTAGATATTAATGTGTTTTTATGTAAAATATTCACCTTTGTATGGTATATTTGTACTCTTAGTATATCCTATTTTTGTTTATGGTTACTTTTATGGCTAATATATTAATGTGTTTTTTTCATAAATTTTAAATTCACATGCGATGTACATATTTACTAAATTTTAATACGTTTTTTTATTTTTTTTATCTATGAATAAGATTTATTTATCTCTTGTAATCTATATATTGATGTGTAATTTAAATATTAATAGACTTTCATGGAGGTATTAATTTTTTTTGTGTGTAAAATATTCATCTGTGTGTGATATATTTGTATTCGTTTATCATATTTTAAATTGTAGTTAAAAAAAATTGTAGTTACTTTTATGGCTCATACATTATTGTTCTTCGTGCAAAATTGTTATTCCTATGTGAGGTACATATTTACCTCTAAATATTTAATTTTTTTTTACAAATTACCTCTATATCTTTATAATACGTTTTTTCGTAAAACTTTTATCTCTGTGTAAGATATATTTACCTATTGTGATTTACGTTTTAATATTATTTTTCATTATGGTTTTTATCCCTATGATGTATAAATATTCACCAAATATAAATATTCACTAATAATTGAAATTTACTTTATTAATTAGAAAAGACAAACTCTAATAGGAATTAAAAGGTATGAACTTAAATTAAAATATAATTTATATTAATGTCACAAATGTTTAACTTAATTATGTGTAGTTTCTATTAAAATTCATGCATACTAATTTAGATGTAAATGTTATTTAATGTACAATCTGCAATCTCCTTGTGATATATGTCTATTCTTTATTTTGATGTTTAATTAATTTTTACGTAGGTTCTAATATATTTTCACGTAAAATCTTCATATTTGTGTGATATACTTTTTTTTTTGAGGAAAATTTGTGTGATATACTTTTTTTTGACCAAAACAAACTCATCTCATTTCATCTAAAATAATTTCCACAATACAAGGAGGTATATAATCATGGTGACTAGCGAAAAACTGGGACGCCCTGGCAAGCTCATGAGCAGCCCGGTTAGTTTGTCTCCTAACATAACTTATCCCAAAGTTGTTAGACATATTCAAAAGCGTCTTGCACCTAGATAAAATACTATCAAGCTCGGTAAGGTTACTCCTGCTACCATGTATACCATTTACCACTGGCAAATTGTCCAGCTCAATAGATAAATTAGCAACATTCATATTCCTAAGCCAAGTAATAGCTTCCAACAGTCCCACGGCTTCTGCTTCTGTAACTGATGGTGCTCCAATCATGCAAAGTGTTCTGGCTTTTACAAATTCCCCTTGCTCATTCCTAAGACACATGCCAACTCCAAACAGGTTATGCTCTACAAACATTGCTGCATCCACGTTACAAGTCATGCAGTCGCTGCTTGGCTTCTTCCACCTGAGAGCTTGAGCTGAGTGTTGAACTGTGTCGCCACCTTGCTGCTTTGAACGAGCCTGAGACCAATCTTCAAGAGTAGCTGTCGCTTTCCTTACTGTTTCGAAGACACTTGGGGTAATGTTCTCCCAAACCTTGGCATTTTGTTGACCCCATAAACTCCACAAGACCATGACAGCAAGAGTTTGCTGTTGCAGGGAGAATTTTGTAAGAATGGCCCAAAAAATTGCAACAAAACCGTCAGCATCATCAACTAGAGGCTGAAGAGCACCCCAAAGACCTAATGCAACCCACATCTCTCTCACAAAATTGCATCCAAAAAACACATGCCAATCATTTTCATCAGTGGTCTCGCAATGTGTGACGCCTAAGGCTGACGAGGGCGGGGAGTGATCGCTGGTGCATTGAGCACGGACAAAGAAGCGGCTCCTGGCATGCTTCTAGGCTAGGGGACACGTGAATGAACCGAATTTACACTAGAATGAGAGGGATCCTAAGGTTGTGTAGGTATGGGACTACATGGTTGAAAAATGACTTAAAAGAATTGATTGGTACGACCTATACAAACAAGATGTATCTTCTTTTCGGGAGCCCAGAACATAAGAACTCCATAGTTAAGTGTGCTTGACTTGGAGCACTCTTGGGATGGGTGACCTTCTGAGAAGTTTTCCAGAAAGCGTGTGAGTGAGGACAAAGCACGCTGAAAAGACCTGTGTTGGTTTGTGGGGACAGTCGACAATCCTAAAAGTAGTTTGGGCTATTACAAATGGTATCAGAGTTGACCTCTCCCATTACGGTGTGGTTCGGGGATGAACCATGCAGAAGCTGGCGGGCATGTGACGCCTAAGGCTGACCAGGGTGGGGAGTGATCGTCGGTGCATTGAGCACAGACAAAGAAGCGGCTCCTGGCATGCTTCTAGGCTAGGGGACACGTGAATGAACTGAATTTACACTGGAATGAGAGGGATCCCAAGGCTGTGCAGGTATCGGACTGCATGGTTGAAGGATGACTTAAAAGAATTGATTGGTACTACCTATACAAACAAGATACATCTTCTTTTCGGGAGCCCAGAACATAAGAACTCCATAGTTAAGTGCGCTTGACTTGGAGCACTCTTGGGATGGGTGACCTTCTGGAAAGTTTTTCAGAAAGCATGTGAATGAGGACAAAGCACGCTGAAAAGACCCGTGTTGGTTTGTGGGGACAGTCGACAATCCTGAAAGTAGTTTGGGCTGTTACACAATGCACACATGCTGGATCACAATTGACACCTTTCCTGCGTAATCTTTCTTTCGTTGGCAACACACCTCTAGGGGCACGCCACAAAAACACTTTCACCCTACTTGGAATTTTCAACTGCCAGAGATCCTTCCATGTACCAGGCACTCGTAGCTCACTAGCATCAATGACATGCTCCATCAAATGGAAGTAAGCTTATTTCACAGAGAAGGACTCGCTCCTAGTTAATCGCCACAATAATTTGTCCTCATCGTGAGCATACCCAACAGGTATTTTGGTGATTTCCTGGATGTCCCGTGGTTGGAATATTTGATGGATCAAATCAGCCATCCACTCCATTCTCTCAGCATCTATAAGGTCAGTAACAAGCAAATTTTCCAACCCCGGAGGTGGCAATGACGAAACAAATGCACTATCATTACACCTCAGCCAAGGTTCTCTCCAAACATTGACACTCCTACTATCCCCTAAGCGCCATTTCCCGCCTTGCCTCACCACTACCTGGGAAGAGTGGATATTACGCCACACATAACTTGGATTATGGCCCAAGCATGCCTCAAGGAACCCTGAATTTGGGTAGTATTTAGCTTTGAAGACTCTAGATATAATAGCATCATGGTTGGTCAATAATTTCCAACCCTGCTTCCCTAGCATGGCCAAGTTAAAGCCATGGAAATGTCTGAAACCCATCCCCCCATACTCCTTCTGCATTGTAAGCTTCTCCCAACGCAGCCAATTAATGCCTTTGCCCGTGCCTCTGTTTGAGCCCCACCACAAAGAATTAATCATCCATTCCAACTCCTCATTTAAGGATGTGGGGATGAGAAATGTACTCATATAATAAGTGGGAATGGATTGGGCCACCGACTTCATAAGAACTTCACGACTAGCTTTTGATAGGTGTTTACCCGACCAACTTTGAATCCTTTTCCAAACTCTATCCTTGAGGAACCCAAAAACAGCTTTTTCTTTCTCCGAACCGTAGAGGGCATACCCAAATATTTCCCAGTGCCAAGACATTCCACCACACCAAGTATGTCTGTAATTCTCACCCTTATCTCCGTTGAAGTATTTTTGCTGAAATTTTTTTCTTCTGATTTCGTCAGATTTATGGCTTGGCCTGATGCTCTTTCATAGATTGTAAGATCTCTTTCATACATGAAGCTTCTCTATCATCAGCCCTGAAAAACAGGAAACAATCGTCAGCAAATAAAAGGTGTGAAAGGGTAAGGGCCCCTCTACATACATGAACACCATGGATATCTCCACTTGCTTTCGCTTTCTTAATAAGGGTTGTAAGGCCTTTTGCACATATGATAAACAAATATGGGGACAAAGGATCCCCTTGTCTAAGACCTCTCCCTGGGTTCACGTGGCCAGCTCTCTCGCCATTCATAAGCACAGAATACTGGACAGATTTTAAACACATCATCATCCACACCACCCACTTGCTACAGAATCCCATCTTCTCTAAGACCCCTTTTAAAAAGCCCCAGTCAACCATACCATAGGCTTTGCTAATGTCATTTTTCAACACCACCTCACCCATTTTACCGCTCACCTTACATTTCATATGGTGAATAGTCTCTATGGCAATCATAACATTATTAAGAATGGACCTATCTTTGACAAAAGCAGATTGTTCCTGAGAGATATACCCGGGAAGAAGTGTCTTCAATCTATTTGCTAGCACTTTAGCCATGATCTTGTAGACCACGCTACAAAGGGATAACGGTCTGAGGTCCTTCATAGAGGTGGGGTTATCCTTTTTAGAGATAAGCACAATATTGGTCTCATTCAGATTGGGAGGGAGAAAACCTTGATTCAACCAAGAAACACAAGCTTGATAAATTTCCTGATCACAAAGATCCCAAAAACGCTTGTAGAATGTTGGGTTAAGACCATCTGGGCCCGGGGCCTTATCAGAGTGCATACTAAAAAGAGCTTGCTTGAACTCATCCATGCTAAATGTCGCGGTGAGGTTAGTATTGTCCTCCTCCGTGACTCTAGGCATAATAAAACGCAACACCGCATCATACTCCGCAACCCCCTGCAAAAACAAATGGTTAAAGTAATCTTTTGCTACATGACATAGACCCTGCTGGTCCGAAACAAGAGTCCCATCTTCCGCCTGCAAGGTTGAGACATGATTCACCTTCTTTCTCGCAGAAGCAACTGCATGGAAAAATTTAGAATTAGTGTCTCCATCTTTGAGCCAGTGAGCTTTGGCACGCTGCTTCCAGAACATATCTTCTTGTTTCAACAAAATACTCAACTGCTTCCGCAACTCATTATACTTAGCAGTCGCATAAGCATCTCAACCATCCCTATACATTTCCATCTCCTTTTTACCATTGTCAATACCCGCCTTGAAGCGAGTTTGCACTCGCCTACCCCAGTCATCCAGCTCTTCTGTGCAACAATGGAGCCCTGGTTAGCAAAGCATTGGTGGAGTTCTTCACCCAACCTCTCTTCACAACATCCTCCAACTCGGCCTCTTCAAGCCAAGCATTCTCAAATCTGAATATATGGACTCCCAGACGACGCTTATACGCATAGAGTCGCAAGAGAATCAGGGAGTGATCTTATTAGTATTTGGGTTTTGGCCTAACTTAACCCCAAAAGCTAGCTCATGGGGTGAGGGTTGTCCCCATCTCATTCTTCTATGTGGGACTTCTAACACACCCTCTCACGCCCAGGACTAGACAACTGGAGCGTGACCCGAGTGCCCAACAAATGGATCTATGATAGGCTTTGATACCATATAAGAATTTGGGTTTTGGCCTAACTTAATCCCAAAATCTAGCTCATGGGGTGAGGGTTGTCCCCATCTCATTCTTCTATGTGGGACTTCTAACAGATCTGAACGGTCTATGATGCCATTTTGGAACCTAAAATTTGGAAACACATCTAGCCACTGCTGGGTAGCTAAAGCACGGTCAAGGCGCTCCTCAGTGGGGTTAGGTGCGTTTCTATTTTTTAATCCAAGTAAACTGATACCCCTCCATTGGCAGGTCAAGAAGATTGCAATCTTGAACAGCTTCTCTGAAACCCCTAATCATCCAAGGGGGTGGTTCAGACCCCTCTTGTCTTCGTTAGAAAGAAGATCGTTAAAGTCACCCATAGTACACCACGGAAGTGAATTATCCTGTGCTAGGGTCCTTAGGAGGTCCCAAGAGTCCCTACGGCTTTCAGACTCAGGGAAGCCATAGAAACCTGTAAAATGCCATTGGAGATGCCCTTGTTGACTGACCTCAACATTTATGAAATTTTGCGCATAAGTAATAATGCGACAATCGAAAGGATGACTCCAAAGAAGAGCCAAACCCCCACTTCTACCACTCCTATCTACTACAAAAGCAAAATCAAAACCCAATCGAACTCTAATCTCTTCAATTTTCGTAGCATGTACCAAAGTCTCACAGAGGAACAAAACATTCAGCTGGTACGACCGAACGAGGTCACGGAGGGACGAAACTACACTCGGGTTGCCCAGGCCCCGACAGTTCCAACTAAGAATACTCATGATCCCTGGTAGGCTCCTTTGCCAGGGCCCGCCATTAAAAAATTATCCTTAGTAGAGTTTGTTGTTTCTACTGCAGTAACATTACCTCGGCCTGGTTGCCAGATATCTCCCATGCGATCCATCATCATCTGTGCTTTAATGGATTTATTTGTCAGAAAACGACCTACAAGGCAAAGCGGTTGCCTATCTTCCTGTGTTGTACCTCCTTCGTCAACGATCTCTAATTCTGGCTCATCATCGCTAAGATGAAGGTTTTCCATCTCTAAACCATGCGAGGATGATGGGGGTGTAGCCATGGAGTGTGTGATGTGAAGCACGACAACGTAACAAAGGTCAGCGGTGGCACAAACTCCCACGTAGGAGAGAGTACGTCCCAGAGAGGAGAGAAACCCTAATCACTCATTAGTATTTGTGTGATATACTTGTACTCTTAGTTTAATATTTTTTTTCTAGTGATATACTTTTACTCTTGGTTTAACATTTTTTTTTATATGACTACTTTTATGGGTAGTAAATTAATGACTGTTCGCATAAAATTTTCATCCCATGTGAAGCAAAATTTTCATCCATTTACCTCTTATAATCTATATATATATATATATATATATATATATATATATATATATATATATATATATATTAGTCGTATTACCACACATAAAATTTTTTAGTGTTATGATTTATGAAATGAAATATTTAATATTTATAATTATTATTTTTTATTAGGGTTTACTTAGTGTTTCCTAAAAAAATAAAAAGCAAACTAATTTAAACTACTTTAGATTACACCGTATTAGACATAAATTTAAAATCAATTTAATAAACAAAAAATTAAAATATTAATAGATATTCCTATTTTCTATTATTCCAATCGAAAAATGGGAAAGAGTATTATAACTTTTTAAAAAATAAAGATTCAAATAACTTATATGGAAGTTATATCCTCTTATTAACTTAAAATTTTAATAGCAATATTTTTTTTTGATAAATAATTAACAATATATTTTTATTTATTATTACTTAGATTACTTATATATTAATGAATCTTGTATAAATTTTTGTACCTATATGATATAAGTACTTACATCTAAAATTTTTAGAGACCTAATATACCTACATAATATTTTTCATAAAACATTTTCGGAGTATATGATCAGCAACTTGTTTTTAGAAAGGTTTCTTTCCATTCAATATCAAGATGTCATCCGCCATAAGTTTGTTAAGATTCAGCACATCTTTTAACTCTTGACTAATCACACATTAAGCTCCTCCCACTATGCTCTCTCTTCATTTGTGAATATTTATTTTTTGATTTTTTTAAAAAAGAAAAACTATTGAAACTTCATTTGATATCAATGTTCCATTCACTATAAGGTAAAAATTCAGTAAATTAAGCTTTTAATTCTTGAAAAATCACATTAAAATCCTCCCGCTATACACTTTGACTATGCGAATATACTATTCTCTAATTTTTTGAGAAAAAGTCGGAAAGAAAATTGGAGTGAGACAGTATGAAGACTCATTTTAAATTATAAGATTTTAAGAAAAGTAGATGTAGAATGTTGAGTACCTTTTCGAATTACAAAATGATACCTGTAAATTATATTGCCAAATTTACAAACATTAAGGATTGTTCTGCAAACCTACCTAAAAAGGGTATTTCAATTTAAAATGATTTTAAAAAAATGCAGCGAATGATATATTGGAGAGACATATATGTTCAGCTTATGGCAATGGGAAGAAACTCGCCCCATCTGACACTCATATAACTCAAATATTATGGATAGAATCATGAAAATGGAAGGTGCCCATATATTTTAGGGTCCAGTATTACTTTGTTTCAAAAGTAATATAGGAAATAACTTTTTTGAATGTTGAATTGAACCCAGTAACCAGTATTTTGTGTTTCATTGTATTTGTAATATTATAAATAAGTATTCTGAAACTTATTTTTGGTAATTTTATTTTAAGGTAATTTGGAAGATTTATTTGAAATTCTCAAATTGAATTCCCGAATGAAAGGAATCAGCACTTAATTACAATTATTTTGTTATTTGAAATCTTGAATTTTTTTTCTTTTTCGGTTATGTTTGTCCTTTACGGCTTAGTGGTGAATTTAAATTTGGTAACTTTGGATGATAAGTGTAGTAATTGGCACCGAGTGTGTGTAATCTACCGTTGTATACAAACAACTTAATACCTACTAAAATATTAAAACTAGACACTTCATCTAAATGATACATGTTATTTCAAAGGACAAAAATATTAATCTAATTAAAAATAAATTAAAATAAAAATTAAATTCACATTAAAAAATATTTATTTTTCGCACTTTTAATTTTTTCTCTCACCGTTCACTTTTTTTCCTCCCTCTTCTCTTTTCTCTCTCTTTTTTATTCTCTTTTTCCCCTCTCTCTCTCTTGCGATCACCTGATTTCCCTCTTTTTTTTTCTTCCTTTCTCTCTTTCTCTTTTTCTTTTTTTATTAACATTTATAGTTTCATTTTTTAATATTTTTATATTTTATCATTATAATTTTTTTATTATTTATAAAAATTTATTTTATTTATAAATATAATTTTATAAATAAGAAAACATTACATATTGTCATTATAATTTTATCGTCTTTGATCACGTATCAAAATTTATAAATATTTTTATTATATATTATTTATAGATGATTATTTTACTTGTGATTCTTAACGGGGAAAAATATTGCATACTATCGGTATAAATTATTATTTTTCTCCTATATATACAAATAACTTAATACCTACCAAAATACCAAAACTAGACACTTCATCTAACTGACACATGTCATTTCAAGGAGCAAATATGTCAATCTAATTAAAAATAAATCAAAATAAAAATTAAATTCACATTAAAAAATATTTATTTTTCACACTTTTAACTTTTTCTCTCAACTTTCACTTTTTTACTCTCCATCTTCTCTTTCTTCTCACTCTTTCACGTATTCTCTCTCTTTCTTTTTCTCTTTTTCCTCTCTCTCTTGCCTCACCTGATTTCCCTCTTTCTTTTCTTTTTTTTATCTTTCTCTCTTTCTCTGTTTCTCTCTTTCTTTTTTTATTAACATATATAATTTCATTTTTTAATATTTTTATATTTTATAATTATAATTTTTTATTATTTATAAAAATTTATTTTATTTATAAATATAATTTTATAAATAAGAAAACATTACATATTGTCAATACAATTTTATCGTCTTTGATCACGTATCAAAATTTATAAATATTTTATATATATATATATTGGTATTTATTATATATTATTTATAGATGATTATTTTACTTGTGATTCTTAACGGGAAAAATATTACATACTATCGGTATAAATGATTTTTTTTTGTTCCAGACGAGAAACATAAAATGTTATTGGTAAAAATTCATCGTCTTTTAGAATATAACAAATTTTATAAATATTTTTATTATATATTAGGAGCTGATGATTATTTTACTTTTGACTCTTAACAGGAAAACAATATATATTAATTTTAGACCTCTTATTCTAATGGCACATTGTATGTTGTCAGTATAATTACTTTTTATATTCTGTTTTTATGAATGCTATTATTTTTTATAAATGATTATTTTGCTTTTGAGTCCCGACGCGAGAAAATAACATGTTGTCGTTATAATTTCGTTATCTTTGAGCACATAACGATTTTTATAAATGTTTTTATTATTTATAAATAATTATTTTACTTTTAAGTCTCGACGGGGGAAACATTACATGTTGTCGGTATAATTTTATCGTCTTTGACACAGATCAATTTTATAAATGTTTAAGTTATTTATAAATGATTATTTTGCTTTTGAGTCGTAATGGGGGACATTACATGTCAGTATAATTACTTTTATATTTTTTTTATAAATGTATTTAATTTTTATAAACAAATTTTTATAAACAAACGACGAATACAAATACAATTTTAGACCTCTTATTCTAATGATACTTGAACTTTTAAGGGATAAATATGTCAATCTAAATAAAAATAAATCAAAATAAAAATTAAATTCACATAAAAAATTGTTTTTTCTTCTCACTTTTAACTTTTTCTGTCTCACCTTTCACCTTTTTCTCTCTATTCTCTTTCTTCTCTCACACCCTCTGTCACTCTCTCTCTCTATTTCTCTCTTTCTTCTTTCTATTTTTTTTATATTTTTCTGTTTTATCATTATATTTCTTTTATTTATAAATAATTATTTTCATTTAAAATCTCAAATATAATTTTATCGTCTTTGATCACATATCAAAATTTATAAATACCTTTATTATATATTATTTATTGATGATTATTTTACTTTTTTTTGACAAAAAATGATTATTTTACTTTTGACTATTAACGGGAGAAACATTACATATTAATTTTTGACCTCTTATTCTAATGACACATTGTATGTTCTCAGTATAATTACTTTTTATATTCTGTTTTTATGAATGTTATTATTTTTTATAAATGATTATTTTGTTTTTGAGTCCCGATGCGAGAAATTAACATGTTGTCGCTATAATTTCATTATCTTTAAGCACATATCAATTTTTATAAATGTTTTTATTATTTTTGAATGATTATTTTACTTTTAAGTCTCGACGGGGGAAACATTACATGTTGTTGGTATAATTTTATCGTCTTTGACACATATCAATTTTATAAATGTTTAAGTTATTTATAAATGATTATCTATCTATCTATCTATCTATCTATCTATCTATCTATCTATCTATCTAATCAAGAAAACACTAACCATATTTGTTTCATCTTAGCCATACATGTACACAAGTCACACAATTACATAAATAGTAATATTTGATACACATTTAATATTTCTTTCACTTTCACTATATAATTAGTTAATTTTTAATACATTGAATCAAAAATATCATTTACTATAAACAATCACCATCTTAAAACACTAAACGTAACAAATAATGCGTGCCTCATGCAAATACACAGGTATCGTGCTTGTACAAATTGAATTTTAAATATAGCTGATTGTGTTTTTTTTTTTGGTCATGCTTAAAACATTTTTTTTCAGTTGCTAAAAAAAGTATTAATTGAATTGCATTAATTGAGTTTTAATGTTTATTATTGTCCAGGTTAGGAGTTTCTCTGCTAGGTTTAGAGCTTATGTAATGTTGACACCTGTAATCCGAACTTGTAGGTTGCAATATAATGGTGACACGTGTGTTGTGGTTAATGCTAGCATGGTGCGAGCCTGACAAATGTATTAAGCTCTATTTGTTGATTTTCAAATGTATTATTAGGGATTAATTATTTTTTTACAAAAATACCTTTAATTAATTTATATTGTTTTCTGTAGTCAATAGTAAATGAAGTGACTATTTCTCTCTCTTAAGTCAATAATTGAATGGTGGTTAAGAATAAAGTATTTTTTTTATTTACAAATTAAATGGGGTTTACTAATTTTTTTTATTTGTGTGCTTTGGTCAAAAAGGGTTTATATTTAGGGATGAAGGTAGTATTATCTACTACACTACTTACGCGCGACGTCGCAAAAGCCTATTTATCTATTTTTCCACTAAAAACTGATTTCTCACGAAAAAAAATTAACTACATTATAGGATTTATTTTTCTTCGTCATTCGTGTTCAAAACACATGTTGTCTCAGTTAGTTATTTTTTAAAGGCAAATGAGGTTAAGAAAATAAAAGTAATAGAATACTATTTAATAAAAATAAAGATATTTATTGTATTAAATTAAAAATTAAATCTATTTATCAGTACATGTTTTCAAATATTTTTTAATTAATGTTCATGAGATACTTTGTTATGACATTTTTAAAGTCAAAAGAGTTACTTTCACTTTAATTATTAAGACGGGAACTCGTAGGATAATATTTTTATTAATCAAAATGCCTGAATAATATAGAAATAAAACAATTTCATTTAATTGTATTTTTGGTCCCCAAGTATTGCAGTTGTGCAATTTTGGTCCCCAAGTTTTAATTGAGCGAATTAGGTCCTACAAGTATCGCAATTGTGCAATTTTAATTCCTCATGTTCTAATTCAGTGAATTGGGTCCTATAGGTATCACAATTGTGCGATTTTGGTTCTGTTCAATTGACATTTAATTTATAACTGAAAATGTTGTAAATGTTTTTTTCTAAATTTTTAAATTAACTAACATGTCACCTAAACCAAATTATGTGTCAGGTCATACCCACACATGATGCATCAACTTTTTTTATTATAAATTGAACAGCAAGAGAGATTAAAATCGCACAATTGCAATAATTGGAAGACTTAATTCGCATAATTGTAACCTGAGGGACCGAAATTGCACTATCGCAATACATGAAGGAGCCATTTCGCGTAATTAAAACTTGAGAGACCAAAATTACACAATCAAATGAGAGTCCAAAATTGCACAATCAAAATATGTGGGGAACTAAAGGTACAATTAAACCAAATAATTTTAATATTTACTATGGCTTTTATCTTTAAAAATTCGATGGAACATAATAGAAGAATAATGTGATTTAATATGAAAAAGGACCAAAAAAAATCGCTTATCGAGTTCCTGAAACTAAAATCTTACTTAACTGTCAGCTCTGTTTTTTTTTTTTGGTCAACACCTAACTGTCAGCTGTAGATCTTAGTTATATCGAAATATTTGGATCTGAAACAAATTCGTCTCTGAAACGGCCATTTAGTAGTACAATCATTAAAAAATAATACTACCACACATATACACGAATTACTGTAATTCTGTGTTCGGACAAGAATGCAAAAATAGTGATTCCATATGAACCGATAACAAATGGTCTAAACTTGAATTATCCGAGCCACTTTTAAAATTATAATAAATAATCTATTTTTTCCGTGAATTGCCTAATTTTTTCTCTATATTTTTTTTTTCGGTTCGGAAATTTTTCTCTATATTTTATGTAACTATAGCCCTGAGCATACATTCAGTAGTTCGTATATTTTTGGTCAAATTATCTAGTTCATATTTAGAATACCATATTTGATTTTTATTTTTATTTTTTATGGTCAAAATTCCATATTTGATTTTAAAAAAACAGAGTTAGAATAATTTTGTTTGTAGCCCAAACTATTGGACCAGGGCCGATAATTTGCAAGTAGAATTGGATAAACGAGGGCAATTTGTGGCTGATCCCTTTAAAATATGAGAATTACTAAATACACCCCAGTTTTGCGAGCATACACCCTCTGTCACGTTTTTTCTTTCCAAATTGGCCCTGCCTGTAAATCTATTCTCAAACGTTTTAAACCAGGTCACATGTCAATTAGCCTTTCGGATAGTCATTTAAGGACAATTTACAACCTCTAGAAATGTATTTACTGACCAATTGTAAGAATTTTTGGAAATATACTTACGGACAGATTTTAGAATAGCTCATAAATCTATTTATGGACGCGTGTAAATACATTCTAGAAAATACATTTTCGGAGGTTTTCTGAACTTGGAAAAAAACAAAGTTTTTCAAACAATAACGACTTAAAATAACTGAACATTATTTGTATTTTACAATAACACACAATTTCACATAATCAAATAACCTCAACTTTTAATTTGTTGTATCGTCGAAATACTCTTTATATAAGAGTAAATCATCAATTTAGTCTCTGAACTTATGCTCTCTCTCCTATTTAGTCCTTAAAGTTTTATAAATAGTCCCTTACAGAGACTAATGAGACATAATTCACAAAATTTTAGGGTCTAATTTGACGGATTTTACAAATTTTAAGGAGTGCTTATTATTTTCATATACTTTAGAGACTAAATAAGAGATAGAGTGTAAGTTTAGAGAATAAATTGAGGATCTTCTCATTTATAAATTGAAAAGAACTGTATTAATTATACAACCCTGAAATACAAGTACAATTAGTTTTCACCTAGATCTGCAAATGTTTTTTTTTTGTACAATATTTGAACTCTCATGAACATATATATGAACTAAACACATATATCCTATGAATATATGAGAACTCCCATACAGTATTTGTGCCATGAACTAAACGTAAGAGATATCGGACAACCTAGCATCTAGTAGCGGATCCGGAAAATTTATTTAGTGGGGGCAAAAAAATATAGTCTATAAAACTTCACAAAAGAGAAATATTTAAATCAACTTCTAATAATCTCTTTTTCACGAATGGCCCTAATGGTATTGGCGAATTTTTACTTTCAATAAGTTCTTGAGACTGTGACATGGCTCTCCTTTTAAAATATTTCTCTATTTCTAGTACACAAGAAAACCCATGTTTGCAAAAGAGACATAAAAGAGAAATATAATACAAAAACCTATTTAATACCTAATTTAATGCCTAATTTAATACAATAGAGTGAATAAATAAAAAAAAATGCAATAGAGAGATGGAGGCAATTAAAAAATAATGGGCCTAAGTCATTGGGTGATTGGATATTGTTGGGGGCAAAGCTTGTGTTTTATTGGAGGCAATTAAAAAATTACTATGTAGGTAAAAGTAATTTTTTTTCCTCATGGGGGCAATTGCCCCCAACCCTTAACACTTATATCCGCCACTGCATGCACCCTTCAAGTACACCTGCAAGTAAGACCAGAGACGGATCTACGCAGGGACAGACGTGGGCCTTCGCCCCTCCCTCCTCCACTTATATTTTCATTATATTATTTATATTATATAACATGTGAATATGTGTTATTTGTCCACACTGTTATTCTAATTCGAACGCGACAGATTCTAACTTGGACTTCTCTATAGTGAACCTTATTTTTACTGCAATTGTAGCCTTGCTATGTTTATCTTATTGGAATTAAGACCTTATTAATAACAACAACAAGAATAAGCATGCTCAAATCTCATAGAAAAAATACCTTAGGCAGAAGCTATAAAGACATATAAGCCTTCTCAACAAGAATACCATGTTCTCTACCCTTAGGATGTACGACATGTTGGATTATCAAGGATTATAAGAATACCTGGATCCATAGCAATCAATCACCTGAAGCGGAATACCAAAGGAATGATCACGAACAAACTACGATCATCTGGATCCATAACAACAAACATCGAGCACGTTAGCGGTGGCTTTATGGTTCTTCCTCAACCGAATCTTCTTGAGCTCTCTCACGAGACTTTAGGTTCCTCTTCAGATGGGGAGAAGAGAATGGATGATGGCGATCCGGTGTATTAGGAACCATAGCCTTCTTTATAGTGTGTTAAACCTAACAGGATACCCATTATTCCCTTATCGGGCCACACTTATATATACTCATATAAGACCCATATCAATTAAATTAGGAGTCCAATTGTGACATCCTGATTTTCAAAACAGTATTAGAAAATAATTAGATAAGTAATTAAGTGATAAATGGGAGTTAAAACCCTAATTAAGGAAAAATGGGTTTAAGAAAGGTCTAGAACGCCCTAGAAAGGCGTGGAACACTTGAGAATCTTCTAGAACACTAAAAATGAGATATTTTCGGTCAGCCTCCATCGTGATGCGACGATACCAGTGTAAGTCGAGTCGCGACGCAATATAAGTCGGTGGATCAGAGCATTTGATTGCTGACACGTGTCCCTCATCGTGACGCGATGACCTTTGTGCCTGATGACCATCGCGACGCGATGGACCCAAATGGTTATAAATACCACCCTTCACCCTCTTTCAAGGCATTCTTGGGAGTGCGTGGAGGAGCTTGGGGAGGCGCGACAGGGACGCGTGGACGGGACCCGAGCGGCAGCAGTCCTCTAAGCTAGGTAAGGGGAAAGATACCTTAATCACTAGGAAAAATAGGTAGTAGAGTAGTACTGTTAGCATGTGTCGGGGACCTTAACCCTACTAGGGGTTGATAACAGCAGCACCTCAGGAGAAGGGTTGTGACCTGTGATAGCTGAGGACAGTTGTCAGAGGTCTGTCAACCATAGGAATAATCTATTGAAATCTATGGATGGATGCTGATTGATATGAATGCTTTATGATTATGTGACTGTTGATGTGTTTGTTGGATCGAGCGCTTATCACTAGGCCAAAAGCTATAGCTTTTAGTCAAGGCGCAACCCTTTCTACTTAACCGTAACAGCTCAAGCGCCACGTGTTGACTGTGAGTTGACCCTATCTGGGCCTCTGCCACGGGATAATTGATGCCACAACCCGACAACAATCCCCCCCTCAATAATTGCTCCCGCTGGGAATCGAATACGTGACCTTGGGTCTGATACCAATTATTGGATCAAGCGCTTACCACTAGGCCAAAAGCTATAGCTTTTAGTCAGGGCGCAAACCTTTCTACTTAATCGTAATAGCCCAAGCGCCACGTGTTGACTGTGACTTGACCCCACCTGGGCCTCCACCACGGGACAATTGATGCCACAACCTGACAACAGTGTTGACTGATAACATGTCAGTAGTAGGTCGCCTAAGCGACATAGGGATGATTCTTCTATTAATTAAGGATGGTTGATAATCTGATTAACATGTTGATATTTATGTATTGGCTGTATATGATATATGTGGGTCCGATGTATAAGTCAAGTGTGCCGCCCTCTAGTTAGAGGTTTGCGGATCCCTAGATGGTAATAGCAAGTATTGCCATCGGTACCCTGTTGTCAGTGGTGATAGCCAGATCGGTGTATCTGAGGTTGGCGTACCTAAGGACTAGTGATCGGACCAAGGGTATGGAGTAGTTTGGAGATAGTCGGTGACCTTGAGGGGACCTGAGGACCGGTGATCAGTCCAAAAGTGTGTACTCGGTCATCCGGACAAGTCTCCAAGACTCCACATCTGACAGGTGGATAATCTTGGCCATTCCTGTATAGGGAATGTTGTCCTTGTGCACGGGACGGTACCTTACTCTGATAGTATGGGATGCCATAACCAGTGATCGGAGATGGTAGCGTATCAGGATATGTTCCCGGGACAACCAATTTAAGTTTCGTTTCTGTGCCCTGAGACTGGTGATCGGTCTAGGGAGTAAGGCGTTAATGGCCCGCAGTATTCAGCGATAATATGGGTCAGTAGGGTTGGTAATTGAGCCTGAAATCTTCGGGACAGTAGGGCTGGTAATTGAGCTTGACATGTCCGGTGGTCTGGGTCTGTAGGGCTGGTAATTGAGCCTGAAAGACCGGTGACATGTGTCAGTCTTGATATCAGAGTATGACGTGGTCTGTGACCGTGTGGTCAGGATTGTCAGTATGACGTATCAGTATGGTTTGTTCTGTGACCGTATACTCAAGATTTTGAGTGTGTAATAATTATGTTAATGATTGTTGTGATATGCTGATGTGCATGGTGACAGTCTATCTGCTATGCTGTTTTCCTGCTTATTGGTGATTGATGAGTGTCTTACCCCTTCGTTTTCTGTGTTTTCTATATTATATGATGATGTATAGCAGATGAATGAGAAGTTTAAAGCCTGGAGAACAGCGTTACATCGCAGCCAGTCTGTCCTTTTGCGCACTCTGATGATGAGTCAAATGTGTATTTGCTTTGGAACATCTGTGTTAGGATTTAAGTGACGCTCTGTCTTGGCGGGGTGTTACACCAATGAGCTTACTTTATTTTAACTTTATATGATCACATAAAATATAGCTCCTTTATGATAAATAGCTAATATAATTATTAATGATATCAGCCCATATTAATTATTGGAATATAAAATTCCAACATATCCAGTCATCACTTTTGTTTATAATAACTCTTAAATTATCATCAGTTTTGTTTACAACTCTTTACACTATAATTGAAGTCAATTTCCATCTAACTCGATTAATTAGTCACACTCTTGACTATCTGTGCAGTTGAGGATTCTTTTTTATTATTCTTTGAATAGGATAAATTCATTTGAAGCTTATAACAACATAGAGTGGCGTACTTATATTATAAACATACTAGCGGCAAGACGGGCACTACCGTGTCCGTCTTTCCGCATTTCTATTGCGCTACAGTATGTATTATTTTATCTCGTTTTATTATTTTATATTGGTTTTAAGAGATGTGATTGTGCATTTCAAGTCATTCATTTACACTAATTTTTCGAAATGTCATATTATATTTTTTGATATATACAAAATGACATTATTAATAAGACATATCGACTTGTATGTGTATATATTAACCAAACAAATATACAGTAAATCTTCAATTGTCAAAATAATAGCATACTGTGAATCTATTTTTCACGGACTTATTATTTTCATGGTCCATTAATTATCATGTACACAAATCAATGGGCCTTTTGACTATCAAATTCCTTAATATATTACCCACCCTAATTATGAATGGAAAAGGGAAGCCTTTACTGTCAAAGAAGAAAATTACTACTAAGATAAGCCTTCCTCTTAATAGGTGGATTAGCACAAAGTACACATACATGTTGACAAATTTAAAAGAACGTGCAATAAGAAAGCTTTTGCATAATGCCATGGTAGCACTCGGGTTGTGATCCTTCGCAGCTTCTTTTCATCAACCGCATCAACCTAATTTAAGATGAACTGCTATAATTCACGAAAAACGATCTTATATCAAATTAATGTGCACTGTAAGATTATTTCAACAATAAAAAGGTTCAACAGTTGTGCGAAACTTTTTATTAAATGAAACAAATTAATAGAAGAGTAAACTGGTTACTTAGTACCTAGGGAGGGTCCTTCTGATGTGTCTAGTAGATTGAGTACGAAAGGAATAACACTTGACCTTCTTCCTTCACCATCATCATTCATCACTCAACATTCAAATTCAAACTCATCAAAACTGTCCAAATCTTGCCAATCAGAATTTAATAAAACGTAAGTCATAAACATATTATAGATGAAACACAAAAGTATATTCTTCTTGTAATGGATTTACATCATGATCGTTGGGTACATGTTAATCCATCAAATGGTTCAAGTCCATGCCTTCTTGCTCTTGCAAACCTCTAATTCAAACTGAACACATTCAATGTCAAGAACTAAAGTAAAATCAGAAACAAATATAGCATAAAAAAGAAAAGCAAATAAGAACAGAAAAATAGAAGAAAATAGGGCGTGTAAAGAACAGTTGTATGCCAGCTAAACAGTTTAGTAACTGCCACCTATACCATGTATAAATACTGATCTCTCTGTTTTAGAGAATCAGAATATGAAAATACAAAATACATATTTTCTAATTCTCTCTTTCTTCTCTCTCTAACTCTTGGATTCTCTAACATCTATACTCATCAATCTGATCCTGCTACTTGGCATACAACAGAAGAAGTATTAGTTTAGTTAAATTGTTAAATTAGCTTAGTTAAATGACATTAGTCACTTTCGAAGAACTTGCAAATGCGTGTCAACTAAAAGTTAAATGGCTTCTAGTTACGGATGATAATTTACTCTTCAAATAAACTTTCTTTATTTGCCGCCTTCATTCCATCGATCAAATTAAGCAATCAAATTTAAATAATTCATTCTTACACAAACAACGATTAGTGGCAACTTACAATAGGTAAATTAATAGACTCCCAGGTAGCTTTTGCCTTTTGGCATGCTGACAATATGGGATGAGATAGACTGTTATGTTATGTCTTCTTTTGGTCCATTTTTATAATTGATCCACCATTTTAATTAAACCAAAATGATCATTTATGTATCCCTATGTCCTGTTCTATTATTTCATACATATATTTTTAGGTAGAACTGGTAAGAGTGAAGATTCATATGGAAATCCAAGAAGGGATATTATGCATGACCACCCAGCATCACAGAAGCAAAAATATGCAGATTATCATGACATGAGATAAACATCAATTACAGCAATGCAGGGTGAGGCCTATTTGCGTTTTGGATACAATCATCTTGAAATTGGGAAGAGAATGCCAAATGATTATGAAGTATCAATACAGAATTACAGAACTATAAATTGTCAAGCTTCTTTATCACAAACTTCTGCAATTATTTAATTCAAAACCTGCACGGAGAAGGACTCCTCACATTGATTAATATAACCGCAAACACATTCCCAATATCTGAACTTCTATAACTGAATTATAAAAAAAGAATGTATCCCTATCCCCCAAGAATGAGAACGCAAAAACAGAAATGAGAAATTAAAATATCACGTTTGATCATCTTCTCCATATTCCTCTTCTGTGTGCTTGTTCTTGAGTTACTGCTTCAGTGCACTGTAAACAAAGCAACCACAAAAGTCAAAAAAGAAAAAATCCATACCTGTAGTCTTCATCTATGAACCTTCCCCAGAGAATCTGAACAAAAATGTTAGAAATAATTAAATCAAGCATTTGAGAAAATGGTAGAATAACCTGGAAAGATTACCACCGCCCCTGCTAAATGAGTTGTCATCCAAGTAAACATGAATCTCTGCCACATGAATTTTAGAAACCATTGCATGTTAGTATCTGCTGAAATGAAGCCTGCTCCAACTACTTGAAAGCATTTCTATTAAACTTAATAAAATATTAAGTTTAATATTTTATTAGTTTGTTGTTAGAATTTGAGTCTATAAAAGGCAATCAATGTACCGTAGCATTGTATCAATTTTGTGTGAATGAAATAGCAAGAAATATCTTCCTCTCCATTCCTTCGCTGTTGTGTGTGTGAGAGAAAAATATATCATGCCTCCCTGTTGTCAAATATCATAAAGGAATCAGAAATGTCAAAACAATTACATCTAAACAAAAGAAAAAATATGAACTTTGAATCAAGACAAAAGGCAAAAAAAACGAAGAGTATGATCCAGGAGAAAACTAAACAAATATCCAAATTTGTGGCACCATGATTCACAATGAAGTTAACCTTTACTGTCAAGAACCAAAAAACATAGTAAGCAAATAACACTAAAAAGGAATGACGAAGAAAATAAAAATACCGCCGTAGTGCACCGGCCACTGCTGTGCGCCACAGTGTCTTCCAGATCGACATCCCCCTTCGTCCTCCTATGCTTCCTCTCCCTCTCTCTTTCTCCCTCTCAATCCTAGGTAGTACCAAAAAAACAAAAGAAAACAGATCCCCCGCAGAACCGCTACTCCCTGCGCGAATTTCCTCTCTCTGTATGCGGTTTTCTCTCCCTCTCTTCTTCGTTATCAGCGGTTCTCCCACCACCACCGGTCGCACAAAAGTTCTGTTTACCGCACGTGAATCCCCTTCTTTCTCCTTCTCCTTTCTTTCTCCCTCTCATTCTCTCCCTCTTTCTTTCTCATTCCTCATCTTTTTTCTCTCTCTGCCGGCTATAACTGGTTCATATCGTGGTGAGAGAGTGTTTTCAGATGAACATTAAGAGTGAGAAATTTTAAACCATAATGATAAAAGGTGTAACTGGTTGATATCGTGGTGGTTAGTGTAAAAGAGTAATTTTGTCCAAATAAAAGGCTATACCAAAAAGAGATATTCCATTTATATATTGTTATAGATTATAGATATAGATTAACACACACATACTAGTATATTATCTAACTAAGCACATACTAGTATATTATATAAAAAAAATTGCCCCCGCTTTATAGACATAATATATTATTCAATCAATAATTTATTTGTTTGTTGACGATTTGGTAGATCACTCGACAACCAAATTTTTTCATAAACAACGAAATTTCCATATAACTGATAATGGAACTTGCATTGGACTCGTTCTCATTATTTGTTATCGGATATCGCATTTGGTAGAAAACCAAACTTCACTATAAATAAATAGAATGTTTATATATTAAAAAAAATAGACAAAAATATTATATACGATAAACACATTTAAAAATATTTCACGTCCGAGAAGTCATCTATACCATTATATAAAGAGAAGGGGTGTTGGTAACTGCTTTTTTGGTGTACTACTTTTTTTCTCATTTTACCCTTTTAACTACTGGTACACTATTACATGGTTAATTAAACGGTTATTACACTATTAAGTGAAGAATAACCCCCACTATCCACAAAAACCAAAAATTTCTTGCTTTGAAACCTAACCACCTCATTGCAATAATATTATGTCATTCATTAAAAGATGTAAACAAAATAAATAAAACGAGGAAGAAAATTAAATTTAAAACAACATTGCACAACAAATTATAACGTTAAACATTAAAACACCACTACAAGGAATTTGACATATACCAACGGACACCTGTAGTTACGGTCACTAAAACTGTGGGTATAGACTTCATATACCAACATGCGTGTAATAAACTGCGGGTAAATCACCGTGGGTATAGTCCGCCCCACTAAAAAAATTTAAGTTGTCGGGCTTTTTTCTTTTGTTCCCTCATTTTATTTTTTCTTTTTTTAAATTCACTCTTTTTTTAATTTCTTTTTCATTCCTCCATCACACTTTTACCAAAAAAAGAGATTAAAGTTTACACCAAAAAAAAGACACTCAGGTCCTCTCTCTCTCGATTTGTTTTCCTTTCTCCCACCTCCTCTCTTCTGCTACCCTTCCCACATCTCCCTCATGAAAACCGTCGCCGTCTCTGGCTCTGTTGTTGCCTCCGGCTCTCTGACGACACCATCCACCTCTACAACTTATACGCTGCCTCCTCCCTCGGCTCCCTCAACGACCACTCCGCCACCGTCCACTGCCTCACCATGGTCAACCTCGTCCGCTATGACGCTTCCGGCGATGTGTTCTTCATGGCCGTCGATGAGACTTCATCTTTTGACTGGGTGTTCTCTGCGCCGCACGTGCTAGGGTTTGTGTTTTATCTGCGTTTTCCAATCCTTCCCTTTGCTCAATTCGATGACAGGCACCTTCTCTCTCTATTCTTCTCTCTTCCTCTGTATCCCTTTTCTCCTTCTTTTTCAATGTCTTCGATCTTCATCTTTTGACAGGGTGGGCCTGTGGCAGAGATGCGCTCGAGCGTGGGGATGTCGCAGTAGTGACCAAACTTGATTCCTTGTTGCCCTTGCAAAACGCCTCGTCCTCCTACTCGGTACGCCCAAACCATATATGCACACTACCTGTTTGATATTATATTTATCATGTGGCAGATGATGTTATATAAGCTATCTCAAAGCTGGAAGACGATTGAGTAATTCTATAGTGATTTATATAAGCTACTTTATTTGGTTTTGGATATCTGACAACTCATTTACATTATAGTAGTTGCTGTAATTTTTGAAATCTTATTCATAAGAGTGGTAGTAAGACAGTGCTTCTAATACTTCTAATTTTAGAGAAAAAGATTATTATTTCCACCATGGCTTGGTCAAAGTTAAGAGATTGTAAATCATCATTGTTGGGATGAGATTGTGAGAGCATCTTTTATCAAGAAATAAATGTGGTATCCTACTTAATTTATATAGTTTTGAGATGTTTTTGTTTGACAAAGGTATATTGCTAATAAATTGTCCTGCTTGCATAATTTCATTTCCATTTTCATTATTTGTGTATAGTTTGGTTGTGTTATTTTTCTTCTTATCATCATAGTACTACTGCCATGTGCTTTGATTTTTCAGCTGTCTCAGGTTCCTATTTTTTATGCTTTGCTTACAGATGTATATTAATTTGATTGCATGTTCAGGGCAATGCTATAGGGAAGGATATTGACAAAGGTATGCTGATGTTATTTGGTTTTGATTCATCTGTTTTAAATGATGAGCTTAAACATATTTTTAGATCCTATGCAGAAATTAAAAGTTGTTCATTGCTGCTTAATTTTCACGTATGCAAGAAAAAAGGGAGCAACAACAGAATGGAGAGCAGGCTGCAGGCCTTTACCGAAGGAATTAGCTGAGCTTGAGCTTGATTTATTTGGAGAAGACTCGGACGAAGTTCTAAATGCTGCAAAAAAGTTGGAACTGGCAGTTAGAGTTCACCCAGCTCGTGATCATGCTGATGCTCTATTTCATGAGTAAGTTTCATACTGATTTTCTCTCACTATGTTTGGATTTCATTTCACTTTAGATGATATGTTAAAGGTTTTGCTTATTGGTAATAAGAAGTGCCTGCGGTACATAATTTGGAAAGGAAATAAAAGGAAAATGGGAATCTGCATGTGTAATTTTCAATTTGAAATTGATGGATGAAATATCAACACCAATAGATTTCAGCAAAGAAAATATTGCATTTCATTGAATCTCTCACTAAACACACAATAATGGCTGTGCTTACAGGAAATGGAACTCATATATGATATGAGAGGCCATATGGAGCAACTTTATCATGAGATGTTTGAGCTAAGGAAATCAATAAAGACTTGCATGGATATGCAGATGCAATTACAACAATCCATGAACCAAGAGGTTCACACAGGTTTGTATTCATTTCTATACATTTTAACTATGCCAATGTTGGTGTCATACTGTAGAATTGTCAATGCATCATTAAGAATTTCAGGTTCATCGATAAGCTTAGTAAATTCTAGGACAGAATTTCTAACTAGATTAATTTTCTTTGATTACATAAATAAACTCCTTACTTTTCTGTGCATAACAAAGTTAAATTACGACATGATTACTATGTTAGTTGAAATTCAATAGTCTGCAAGTTCAGAAAAGAAGATTTTACTTCACCCAAAAGGAAAATCAAATATATTTTTCTTACACAAGTTTCCTCCTTAGGTCACTTCTAACTCAAGCAAATGCGCCTTTAAATGCATACCAATTATAAATTTACTGAAGTCACTTTACTATCCCCTGCTTTTTCAAAAATGTTACCTGTGTTGAAATGAATATTTCTAGTAGATTAAATTCTCTGTTATTTTATTTTGATGATCATTGTCCTTTTCTGTCAGCCTCTCAATAACCGTAGTCGTGATTCGTTTTACATAAAACACTATTTACAGTTAAAAAAGAAGTAAAGAAGTCCAATAACAAGGGTCCCAAGAAAGGCAACTGCTGCATTTGCTATGAGATGAAAGCTGACTCGCTTTTATACAAGTATTTATATGCTTCTAAAAGAATCAAATTTGAAATCATTTATTACCATCTTTATAGAAGAGTAGCATTCATGTTTGTCACCAACTTTCTTGCAGGTGTGGACACATGTGTACGTGTCTGAAATGTGCCAATGAGTTACATTGGAACAGGGGAAAATGTCCAATATGAATTCTATTTTTGTGATAGGTTACAGATGCTTCTAGTGCTCCTAACCATTTGAATTCTCCTAGTCCAGGCGATAATGAAGATAATGAAAATGGTATTAATTAATTCTCACTAAAGTTGTTAATATTTTCTTTGTTTTTAGTTGTGATATTATATGTTGAATTGCGTTATTATTCATATGTTCCTTTTTTATTTTTTGTAGGTGAAGATTAGAAGCTAATATGGAGACTTGAAGATGGAAACTTAAAGATAGAAGCTTGAAGATTTGTATGCCTATTATATGATTAGAAGACTATCTTTTTTGTTATTAGTATAATACTCTAAAGTACTCTAGATTGACATGGTTTGGCTATTTTTAATTTTAAGTTTGTAAGACTTTATGTTAATTTCATGTTTGTAAGACTTCATGTTAATTTTTGATATATATATATAATGTGGAACTTTTGTTATATTTTGCATTTTTAAATATATTTATTTAATTGTTTCGTTGTTACTTTGATTAAATTTTTAAAATAAATATAATATAGCATCTATATAGGCTTATCAAAAAAAAAATTACAGAATCTATACCTACGAATTATATGTTGTGTAGCGACGGACAGAGCCGTAGGTAAAAAGTTTAGTAAGTTCTGACTAAGCTCTTTACCTACGGTCAATATCCGTAGGTAAAACCAAATGTTGGTCCAACGGGTCAAATTCCGTCACTATAGCCTATAGTGACGGGCAAATATCCGTAGGTATAGCAACTTAAAGACTACGAAAAAATCTGCCGTCGGTATAGGTATTTGGTGCTATACCTACGGTAAAATGACTTTTACCTACGGTAGTTGGCCGTCACTAAAAGTCAAGTTTCTTGTAGTGCACGATAAAATAATACATATTATAATGCAGTAGAAATGCGGAAAAATTAAATTTAAAACAACATTGCACAACAAATTATAACGTTAAACATTAAAACACGATAAAATAATACATATTATAATGCAGTAGAAATGCGGAAAGACGGGCACTCCCAGTTTTCGATAATGGCAGCTTCCTGCCGACGCCTTTCCCTGTTATAGCACTACTGATCGCTGTGTGTACCGTCGTTTTCACTACTTTTTAGCAACTTCCCCCTTTCTGCTTTTGCATGAATTACTGTCGACACAAGCAGACACATGGTCGCATAATTCTCAGGGCTTCATTCTGTCGAGCGGATCAGGATGCATGTTAAATTACTTGCTCCATTGTTTCTATGATGTATTTTGCTCCTGATAAAGCCCTGATCAAAAACTCACTGACAATTTGTGCCTTGACACGTTATTACATTGTCTTTGGGAGGGGGAAAAAAAAGATCAGCGTTAATTCACTTTTGTGAGGCCAAGTGACACTGTTTGATAGAAGAAAAAAGTAAAACAAGATAAGTTAGATAGGAAAAAATGAAAAGATATATTATTTTTTATTCGATCGTGAAGGAAAAAAAAATGATATTTGACTCATATCAAAGTTTGTCAAGAAAAAACTCATCAAAGTTTTAAACTCTTCAACACAATTTATTTTAATTTTTTTTAATTTTATCTATCTATTGATTTATTGAATTTTCTTATCTAGTATGGAATCTATTTAATTTTTATTTTGTCAAGGGTAAATAAATTACATCACTTATCTCTGATTTTTATTTTTTAGCCAACTACAAAAGTAGGTGGAAAATTTTATTTTTGACCTTTTCATTTAAATAATATATAAATTTAAGTTATTTTTTATTTTCTCTCTCTCTCTCTCTATTTTCTATAACAATTTTATGCAAACGAAGCTAAGGGATAGAAGATGAACATGTCAAAGAAAGATATTTTCCTTGATATTTGTGATTATGAAGCGAACATGTCATGAAATTGAAAAGTTATAGCAGTAGTTGGGACCAATATTCCAATAATAAGTTTAAATTAACAATCGAAAGAAATGTACTTTTCTCTTGTTGCATATGTATGTGCTCTCGATCATTTGTTAAATATTTAGGGCATCATATTACACTAAAGACATATATACTACAGTATATATGGAAAGATGACAATTGACAATTCCCTAGCCGAAAATTACAGTATAAAATATTTTGTCAAAAAAAAAATTATAGTATAAAAATATACGAATAACATAATGTTGATGCATGAGATATATATCGTTATTAATTACTCCACGTCCACACTATTTGATTAGACTCAATAATGCGACATTCACTTTTTTTTTTTCCTATTGAAAAGACTAACGAAAAGATCCCAGGAAAAGGTGAGGAAAAAGGGAATGAAAAAGCAATGAAGTAGGTGTGAGTGGGGTATTTTGACTACAAATTTACTAGTATGTATTTGGAATATTTCAAAATTTATTTACGTGTTTGTGTTTGGTGTAAATCGATTTACTTTTTTTTTAATTTTTTTTATAAGTCATGGTTACAAACTAATTTAAATTTTTTTAAATATAAATCGTGAATCACGATATCCATTTTTTATTTATTTTTTTTAGAATTTTTTTGGCAAGTCGTGAACCTTGCCTTTTATTTTTTTCCCCAAAAATTATATTTTAATTAAGAAAAATCTTATTTTTATTACTTAGGTTTTTTTAAAAAAAAAATAGGACAAAGTTATGGACGATCAAAGGATCTAAAATATAAATTTTGAGAATTTTTTTGATAAACTTTAGGTCCAAAAAATAGTCCAATTAGTACCGTCGGATGCAGAACGCTGTCCTGAATTCGGTAAAATTTTAAATCCAAATTTTAACCGTAGCCTATTATGATATAATAGGTTTGATCTATTAATTTACTTTTATGAAATTCACTCACTTGATCATAGATTAAAAATGGTTGATCAATCAACCATTTTTAATCTACGATTAAGTGAGTGAATTTCATAAAAGTAAATTAATAGATCAAACTTATCATAATAGGCTACGGTTAAAATTTGGATTTAAAATTTCACCGAATTTCGGATTGTATTCTGTACCCGACGGTACTAATTGAACTGTCTTTTAGACCTAAAGTTTATCAAAAAATTCTCAAAATTTATATTTTGGATCAAATCCTAGAGAAGCCACTTTGGGGAGGCGACTAATGGGGTGTAAAACACCTCGCTCCTAAAGGGCTTTGCTATGGGATACTCGAAGAGCTCACTCGATTCAAAGGATTAATTAGGGTGGGTATCAACCAAAAAAAAATTAAAGAAGAATTCTTCTACATACCAACAAAAAAAAAAGGAGAAAATTCTTCAGTAGTCGCTTTAAACTCACTACTGCATGCATGTGTGATGTGTGCTCTTCATTTTTTTGGTATCCCATAAATATCTCCACAAGAGGCAATCCTATTTAAAAACGATCGAACACCATATATGAGTTTTCATTCACTATTTAATGTTAGAAATATGTGATTAATATTTTCTTAATTTTTTATTCTTTTTTTTATATAATAATTTTTTAATATTCTATGTATTGATGCTTTTGAAAAATATAAGAAATGAATGAATCCAAAGAAAAATGATAAAAAATTCACACACACACACACATATATAAATTGAAATATAAAAAAGTAACCTAGAATTTTTAACTTTTATATAAAAAATTAATTTTAATGACGATTTACAAATATTCTATTATGTTTAATGTTGATTGAATAAATTTACATATCAATTAAAAAGTAAGGAAAAAAACTATTCTATACTCTAAATAACTTAATTAAAGAGACTATGAGCTGATATTAATTCTTGTAAAAAAATGAGCTGATATTAATTTTATATAACGACTTTATGAGAAAAAGTAAATAAAGAGGTTATCACACTAATGATCAGCATTCAAATTTATTGTATCAACATGGATTATTTTAATTACAACATCCTGGATCACTTTTTTTTACACTTTTTATGTATTTTTATTAAACAAGCTTGGTGTTAAAATAAGGCAAAAACAAATTATACGCACACTTCTTGTAACTTCTTGTTACTCGCTTATTTGCACCTCTGTAACTTCTGTTGTCGTGTTGATACAGCCACAGCATCACCTCAACCAACTTTATAATTGTACCACCATTTTCCTTGTCTATATTTGCAAGTTGTTTGATTTTTTCCAATCTTAGTTGTTTTTCTTGACTTCTTGTTAATTGTTTTCACATTGTATCCAGCTTGTATCCAGCTAAGAATTGAGCTCTCAAAATACTATAAATAGGGCTAAGAAGCTCAATGTAAGACACACTTGAGTTTTAAGAAATATTAAGAGTTTTTGAGTTATAGAGCATTTCTCTCTTGTTCCTGAGCCATTTTGGCATCAGAGCAAGTTCTTAGATCCCGGAGTTGAGTTTGAGTGACAAAATCAACGGAAAGTTGAGTGTTTTTGGTGAGCAAGAGAGTTGTCCGCCCAGAAACTCCACTTTGCGGCCATTTTTTCGCAAAACTAACGCCGCCATCGCGTCCGGAAGGGCCAAAAACCTTGGGAACCAAAGTTTCGCGGCCAACGGAGCCTCCACGCGCCGCCACGAGCGTCGCCGGAATCGTTCGCCACGCCGTGTTGCAGAACCACCGTGCCGGAATTTCAGAACCACCGTGCCGGAGTTGCAGACCGTCGCCGGAAAATCTGAGGTTGAAGACGACCACGTCAGCGTGCCACATCACAGACACGTGTCACCTTCAGCCACTCTCTTCACGCCACGTGTCAAGGGAGCCACATCACCAGTCAAAGTCTACCTTTGACTCAGTAGCCACCTCAGCAGCCACGTCATTCTACCAACCAACCAGAAATCGCCACGCGTCACGTTGACCAGTCAACTGCCTCGCTGTCCAAAGTTACTGAAATTACAGATAAGCCCCTATACTTTTCTGTATTTACAGTTTTACCCCTGAACTTTTGTATAATTGCTATTTGACCCCTGAACTTTTAAAAATTGTATTTTGGCCCCTAAACTTTTGCATAATTGCATTTTGACCCCTAAACTTTCAAAAATTGTATTTTGACCCCTAACCTTTTGTAAATTGCAATTTGACCCCTATAAAATTGTAAAATTACCCTCTTTATATTTTTCCCCACACAAAGTACCAAATTGTTCTTTGTTATTGAAAAAGAAATTGTGGAATTATAAAAAGTGCATTTCAAGAAAGGTCTGGCTAAGGAAAGACAAGGTTATTAAGTACGCTTAGCGACACCTCTCTTTCCTGGGAACTTCCTTGGTGTTCTAGTTATAAAACTACAATCTCCAATCTGGTAACCCTAAGCATTTCACCAATTCTATTCTACGTCCAAAATGCCTCCTCAAGACAACCTCTACGAGACCTTGAAATGGCAGAAATGCGAAGACAAATTCAGAATTACATGACGCTTTACAGCACATCAGTCCTATTAGAGGAACGCCACCACCTTTCGTAAGAGGAAGAATATTCCAGTGATTCCTCATCAACCCGACGTCCCCAGAGACCACCAATCAGACATGATGACATCAAAGTTGATATTCCCGACTTTGAAGGAAAACTTCACCCAGATGACTTCGTTGATTGGCTTCAAACAGTTGAAAGAGTGTTTGAATACAAGGAGATTCCGTAAGAAAAGAAGGTGAAGATTATTGCCGTGGAAATTAAAGAGATATGCTTCCACTTGGTGGGAAAACCTTAAAAAGAGACGAGAACGTGATGGGAAAAGCAAGATCAAGACATGGGAAAAAATGCGAGGAGAGCTAACCAGAATGGTCTTACCTCCTCAATAGTATCAAAACAAAATCATCCAACCGCAGAACCTTCGTCGTAAGAATTTGTCGCCAGAAGAATACACTAGAGAATTTGAGAAGGCGATGATGCGATGTGGTGTCCAAGAGAAAGAGGAGCAAACACTCGCCCGTTACCTTGGAGGATTCAACACTGACATTCCCGATCGTGTTGAACTTCAGCAATATTGGTCGTTAGAAGATGTTATTCGCCTTGCTACGCGAATAGAGAAGCGATTGCCCAGAGATCCACCTACGTAAACTTCTCCTCCAATAATCCACCTTACACTCGTAAACCACCCACCGACCAACCTAGTTCATCTAGTAAACCTCCCGCCAAACCTACCACCACCGAAAACAAAACCAAGGTCACAAATGTTTCAAATGCCAAGGCTTTAGTCATATAGCCTCCAACCGCCCGACAAGGAGAACCATTACCATCATCAAAGGAGAAGCTTATGAAATTTCGAAGAAGAGGAGGCTCGAGTAGAACTCAAGGAGAAGAAGAGTTAGATCCAATATACGATGAAGAACTCATCAAGGTTTGACCATGGTGAATCCTTAGTAATCGCACGAAGCTTGCATACAAGATCGCAAAGGAAGAACCTTGGTTGAGGCACAATATTTTCCACACTCGTTGCACTTCGCCAAAAAGTTTGTGACGTTATCAGAGACAAGTGGAAGTTGTGAAAATGTTGTTTCCAACTATATGGTGGAAAAATTGGATCTACTAACCCAGATACATCCACACCCTTACAAGTTGCATTGGCTCAAAGAAAGGAAGTGAAGTGAAAGTTGACAAGCGATGCCTTGTGACCTTTTCCATTGGCCAGAAATACCAGGATCAAGTCTGGTGTGATGTTGTACCTATGGATGCCTGTCATCTCCTCCTTGGAAGACCCTGGCAATATGATCGTCATGCACTATATGACGGTTATACCAACACCTACTCCTTTGTCAAAGATGGAGTAAAGATCAAGCTAACTCCTTTACGGCCGAATGAGCTTGATAAAGGCAAGAAAGAAGCCAAACCATTGGTGTCCTTAGTCACAAAGGAACAACTCAAAGAAGCTGCAAAGGAAGTTCAAACCATGAGCTTTATTCTACTGTTCGAGTCAAATAACGAGACTATCATTCAAGTGGAAATTAAACAACTACTTGAAGAGTTTCCAGATGTTATACCAGAAGAAGTTCCAGCTGGACTACCGCCAATGCGAGACATCCCAGCACGCCATTGACTTCATTCCCGGAGCAGTCATTCCCAATAGACCACTACGTAATGAGTCCCAGGAGCATGTCAAATCCAGCGCCAAGTTGAAGGATTGTTAAAGAAAGGATTGATACAGAAAGTATTAGCCCTTGTCCGCTCCCGCAATCCTAGTGCCCAAGAAAGATGGAAGTGGAGAATGTGTGTTGATAGTCGAAGTCGCCAACAAGATTACCATCAAGTACCGGTTTCCCATACCCAGACTTATTGATTTATTGGATCAGTTACATGGTGCCACTATCTTTTCAAAGATTGATCTTCGTAGTGGATACCATCAGATCAGGCTAAGGCCCGGAGATGAATGGAAAACTGCCTTCAAAACCAGAGATGGCCTTTATGAATGGACTGTTATGCCTTTTGGGTTGTCCAATGCCCCAAGTACATTCATGCGTCTGATGAATCAAGTCCTTCGACCCTTTATTGGTAAATTTGTCGTCGTCTATTTTGATGACATTCTGATTTTTAGCAAGGACAAAGAAGAACACTTGGAGCACCTTCTAAGTGCTACAGACTCTTCGTGAACAGTAAACTCTATGCCAACTTGAAAAAATGTTCTTTCTTAACCAACGGTTACTTTTCTTGGTTATATCATCACATCCGAAGGCATACGAGTTGATCCGAGAAAGATAGAAGCGATCAACACCGGCCTGCTCCACAATCAATCCGTGAGGAGAAGTTTCCATGGATTATCCTCCTTTACGTAAGATTCATCAAGAACTTCACCAATTGTCGCTCCACTCAGATTGCATAAAAGGAGACAAGTTTCAATGGACTGAGGCTGCACAGAAAAGTTTTGACGAACTTAAGAAGCGTTTGACTGAAGCACCTGTTTTAACACTTCCTAATTTTGATCAAGTATTTGAAGTCAGTTGTGACGCTTCTAACACTGGAATTGGTGCTGTTCTAAGTCAAGAAGGACATCCCATAGCCTTCTTCAGTGAAAAGCTCAACAATGCTAAACTTCGATATTCTACATATGACAAGGAGTTCTATGCAATTGTTCGTGCATTACAACATTGGAGCCATTACTTGTTGAATAAGGAGTTCATTCTTTATTCTGATCATGAAGCCTTAAAGCATTTGAACTCTCAACAAAAGATCAGTCGCCGACATGCTGCTTGGAGTGAGTTTTTACAGCCTTACCCCTTCCTAATCAAGCATAAGGCTGGAGTTCAAAATGTCGTTGCAGATGCCCTCAGCAGACGTCATGCTTTGCTTACCACATTACAGACAAAAGTCATCGGCTTTGAGACTATCAAGGAGTTATATCCCGAGGATCCAGATTTCCAAAAATTCTGGAATGCTACTAAGTTACAGGCCTCACAAGATTACTACCGACATGAAGGATTCCTGTTCAAAGGAAAGACTTTGTGTATTCCTCAATGCTCACTACGCAAGCTATCATTTGGGAAGCCCATGACGGAGGATTAATTGGTCATTTTGGACGAGATAAAACAATGGCCTTAGTGAAAGAGAATTTTTATTGGCCAAGACTGGAGAGAGATGTCAATCGGCATATTCAAAGGTGCAGACTTGCCACTGGCCAAAACTAAAGGCCAAAACATCGGGTTATATATGCCACTCCCTATACCCGAGGCCCCTTGGGAAGACGTTAGCAAGGACTTTGTCTTAGGACTACCTCGAACTCGGCGTCACAAGGATTCAATAATGGTTGTGGTAGATAGATTTTCAAAGATGGCCCATTTCATTCCTTGCCGTAAGACCAACGATGTCGTTTCAAGTTCGACCAGATTTCAAAGAAATTGTTCGCCTTCATGGAATTCCAAAACCATCACTTCCGACAGAGATGTCAAGTTCTTAAGCCACTTTTGGAGAACTTTATGGAAGAAAATGGGTACTAAGCTACAATTCAAGAAGGCTACCATCCCCAGATGATGGACAAATGTATGCGATAACCGACTATCGGGAATCTACTTCAAGTTTTGTGGGTAAAAATCTAAAGCGGTGGGATCTTATCCTTGCACAAGTTGAGTTTGCTTACAACAATTCAACTAACCAAGCCACCGGAAAATATCCTTTTGAAGTAGTATATGGCACTCGTCCACCGAGTCCGCTTTGACTTGACCCTCACCGATAAGCAACAATACGCTCAGATGCGTAAAGTGGCAAAAGAGATCAAGAAGCTACATGAGCAAGTTCGAGAGCGGATTCAAAGCAAAATTCAAGGTATAAGGCTCAACGAGACAAGCATCTAAGCGACAAATTTTTAAAGTTGGAGATTTGGTTTGGATACATCTAAGGAAGAAGCGATTTCCAAATCAACCAAATGCTAAGTTGTCCCATAGAGCTGATGGACCATTCAAAATTGTGCAGAAAATTAATGACAATGCTTACAAGGTAGAGTTACCGGGAACATATGGTGTCTCTGCAACATTCAACGTTGCTGACCTTTTGCCATATTTAGATGATGAAGCAGATTTAAACTCGAGGGCGAGTTCTTTCGAACCCAGGGAGTATGATACAGCCACAGCATCACCTCAACCAACTTCATAATTGCACCACCATTTTCCTTGTCTATATTTGCAAGTTGTTTGATTTTTTCCAATCTTAGTTGTTTTTCTTGACTTCTTGTTAATTGTTTTCACATTGTATCCAAATTGTATCCAAATTAAGAATTGAGCTCTCAAAATACTATAAATAGGGCTAAGAAGCTCAATGTAAGACACACTTGAGTTTTAAGAAATATTAAGAGTTTTTGAGTTATAGAGCATTTCTCTCTTGTTCCTGAGCCATTTAAGAAGCTCAATGTAAGACACACTTGAGTTTTAAGAAATATTAAGAGTTTTTGAGTTATAGAGCATTTCTCTCTTGTTCCTGAGCCACGTGTCCTTATTTATTTCTTCGTTTAAAATTCTCTCCGGACATCTTTTGTAAGTATCAGGGAAGATATGCATCAATAATAATTGCTAGCAAACGCTTGAGAAATTTGATGTGTCTTGCGTTGACGCACTATAAGAATTTTGCATATTACCTACATAAAATTTCCTAAGGCCTGTAACCCCGGGAAATTACCTAGGGTCATAGCCCTAGAAAAATGTTCATATAAGAATTACCTAGGGATATTTTAAAAAAGCCGTCAGATTTTAGAACTTGACTTTTGTTTTTTTTAATAACTGCACGGAACCTAAGGGCTAGCCCTCAGTTTTTGTCAGCTCTTTTTTTTTTTTCGAAATTTCTACTGAACGAGGGGAAAGCTCTCGGATTAATAACAAAAAAAACATAAAAATAAATATAAAGAAGAGGGTTGCTGGTTAGTTTGGTGAAAAAGAAAGCAAAAGGGCAAGAGAAGCAGAAAGAAAAGGAAGGGAGAGGGAGCAGAAGGTGAGGCGGTGCGGCATCAACCTTCCCCCACTCAGTGTTTGCACCGTTGTTGCTGCCCGTTGCCGTCGCGCTTACGGTAGCAACCTTCTGCCATTTCTCTCGCACGCCACCTCGTCACTTCCCCTCACCTGTGACAAGCACCGACAGTACCACACCACCCACACTTGATGACCCACAAATAGGAGTCTCCTCCAAAGAAATCCTCATCTCACACAACCTGCAGCTTACCATGATTGTTGGGTTGCTCTCCAATGGTTCGCATCTCATTCAACCAAAAACACCACAAACATAGAGACAGATCCCGCGACCAATTTTTTCTCTCAGCTTAGTTCCTTCCCCCTCTCCTTTTGCTTTTCTTTTTTATTTTATTTCTTTTGTTTTCTTTATTTAATAATTAATAATAATAATTGTATTTTTTCCCCTTTTATTTTACTTCTTTTAACCCCCTCCCTGTAAGTTACGTGTGTGTGTGTTTATTTTTTTATTGTTTTCTTTTATTTCTTTTATTGTTCTGGAAAAAAAACAAGGTCCCCCACTCATATTTTTTTTTTGTTTTGCAGATTCAAGCTTGGAGGTAGTTCAAGGTTGGGGTTTGAAGACAAACAAAGGCTTCTAATTTTGTTCTTTTTCTTTTTATTCTTCAAAGGAATTTGGGACTGGATTGATTCAATGTGTACCTCGATAAGTCTAATCAATTGTGTTTTGTGCGTTGTAATTCAACTTCTGTGCGTTTTAAATCTAATCAGTGTATTTTGTGCGTTTTAAATTAATTTTAGTTTAAAAAAATTATATAATCAGAAGAACCACAAAACAAATCCATTCCGTGCGTTTGGCCGATTTAATTTTTTTTATTAACTAGTTGCAATTTCATAGGGCTTATAAATTTTCTAGGGGTCTGAGCCCTCGAAAATGCACACAAATTTTCTACTGTTAGGCTCTCGAAAACTGTTTCTAAGCAGCGTATAACCTACCACCGAGTGGCCCTTGGTGGGCCCTCGAAAATCTTGCATTTCCCACGGCTTTTTGGCCATTTCTTAGGGTCATTCATAGGGTTTTTGACCCTAAGAAACGCCAAATTTTCTTGTAGTGACGTAAACCGAAAGAGGATTGTAATGCACTTTTCCTTTTTTGGACAGATATGTAATAGTAATAATATATATGTCATTGCAATTTGATAAGACACCCACGATGTTTGCCTATTTGGGAAGCTCCAACAAACTAATGAATTAAACATGTTTTTAGAGAAGGCAACTGATCGTACTGATTTTGTTGGCTAACATGGGGCACTCGAGTTCTTTTTCTAGGACCCTCTTTGATAGGGCGCTTCAGCGAAGATGGGATTGATTAATTTCTAGAGAGGATGCTTGGGGGTATTGTTTACAGAGAGAAGTATAAAGATGTATATTTTTGAAAGATGTATATTTGAATTCAACTTAATCATGTACAGCACATTCGAATACAAATAGGCTTGGTGCCAACGGGAAGTAACAAACTAAGCTAAAGGGTAGCTAACAAACAGCTATTAACAAATTTACAAACTAAGCTAAAGGTAGCTAACAAAGTGGAACGGCTATTAACAAATTTACAACGTGATAAGATCCTAATGATTAGTAACAACGTGATAACATCTAAGACTTAGCCAATGCACCAATATTGTTAACTGAGTTAATTCACTAGTTTGTTTTGTGTTTCTTTCCATGTAATCAAAATAAAAGATAAGAACAAGTCTATTGTATATGTACCCTACCAGAAATATGGACAAATATGGTTGTTGTGTTGTGATAAAAACAAAGTTCAGGGGTCCTGTGGAGATGGATGATATTGACGAGGATACACTCTATCAAGACGAAGAAATATCGTTCAAGAGATAATTGAAATTGAAGATATGGCCAACTTGCATGACGAAACACATAGTGATGAAGAAGTAGATGTAAAGTTAGTTCCGAATATCGAAATTGAAAATGAAGAAGATGAGGGTTGTAGTGGAGATAGTGATTATGCAAATTTTGAGATTAATGAGGAAGACAGTGAAAATATGGACGTGGACGGAGACAAAAATTACAAGGATGAAGACGATGCTTGAGGGCCGATCCAATTTGGAACTTAAGGGCCAATTTTGAGCTCTACGAATTGAACTGAGTTCTCTCTCCGCACATAAGTGTATTTCAACATATCAAAGTTGTTTGAAATGAGTTTGATACCCTTTTTCGTCAGATTCCTCAATTTACAACCCACTCATTTAACCTAAAAGTCTTGATCTTGGTTCTAGAGGTCCAAACTAAGCTATAATGGTTTAATTGATTTGGATTTTTGTGTACACGTAGAGTTTGACATAAGTAAATTGAGGCAACAAACCCCATGTGTCAATATCATTTTCCATTTGAGAGTTGTGGTCAGGTCAAAGTTAAGCTTTAAATAGTAAATTGGTATCTTTGCTTTTAGCTGGCCTTGGAGTTACGCCAATTAGTTCAACCTGAAACTTGGCATGCCACCTTATATCAGTATTTAAAAGTTGTGGGGTATCTAACGGTGTAGTTCTTGCTTCATTTGATCAACGCACTCATTTAGTCCTCCAAGTCCCCTTTAAGACCTAAGATTTGGGCCTATGAGCTAAAATCAAGTTTCATATGCCCATTTAACCTCATTTTGTACTGTAAGCATTCTTATACCCTAGGTAAATTGTGTACAAAATACCAAGGTCAGATTTAAGTCATAACTATAATTTTTACAGATATTTCACTTTGCAACTATTGTGAATTTTGCGTTTTTTCAGGTGATATGGGGCTATTTTGACCTGACTAGCCTCAAATTCAATATCTAATAATAATTTAGCGATATAAAAATGGGAGGATAAAACTCATCTCGAAATTCTTCACGGTTTGAGATTGGCCTTATTATACCCCATTTTTGTCTTGTTTTAGCTTTATTTTCAAACGTAAGACCTATTTTGAGTTCTACTACTTGAAGTGAGTTTCAACATATCTTGGTTGTTGGAAATGAGTTTGGTGCCCTTTTGCATCAAATATACAACTTTTCTCTTCTTCGCCAAGTATTCCAAATGTTAATCCTTGGCATGAAGAGTAACGTCAGCATCAGGATATATAACTTAGGTTGTACTCAAGCTTTCTTTTTGACTCAATCTCCATCAGGGCAGATTGAGTTGGAGACGATGGTTAGGAAGGTTTTAGATACAAGTTAGAACTGAGAAGACTTGCTCTCTTATTGTGTTCAACATATCTCTCTCTAAAGTAGATGGTTGGAAGAGATTTATGATACTCCTTTGAGTCCCTGAAGTAGACTTCACTATGCCTGAAAATAATAATAAAAAAGAGCAATCCCCTATGGGATGTTCATATCATTCCTTTGGAGATAGTATTTCAGATACTTCATGATGCGAAATAGAAGACTGGTTGAGGAGTAAGTGAAGAGGTGGTAGATAATTGTCATTTCATCTTTTGAAATCTTCTTCAAACCTCTGATTTCATCTTTTGTTCTGGGAAGAATGAAATGGTGGTGGCACTCTAGGAAGAATCTAACCTTGTTGGTCAATAGGGTGATATAATTCTTCTTTTTGCAAGCATTGTGCTCAAACAGTACATCATACTTCCTTGCCATTTTGAGCCCTTCTCATTTAAACCAATTCATGCTTCTAAAACTCTTTAAACCTTTGTTTGGAGCACCCGTTATTTTAGCAACAAGGGCTTGTGTGATTTCCATCGGTGCTTGGTTTACCAAACCAATCGCCATTGATCATGGTCGTTGACCAGAATTCCCTGATCTCAACAACAAGGATGAACTTGTATAGCTTGAAGAACTCAATCCATCCTTGGAATTCAATCTCTCATGTTCTGTATATTCCTTTCTTCTTGAGCTCTTCAAGGCCAATGGACATCATATTTGTGATGGGGTGAGGTTTCATCCTTCTAGAAGTGGAGGAAGACATAATGTCAGGGTAAGGTTTTTCAGAGAATTAAAATTAAAGGTTTGTCGAGTGGGAAATGTGAAAGTTGTACTCTCTGACTCTCTTTATGGTTCCTTATACGGATAAGGTAAAAAGGTAGTGGAGGAGACAATTTATGTTGGCAACAAATAGAGTTTATGGAGAAGGTAAGAAGCTGGTAGTGGACGAAGACCTTCAAAGAAATAAGTACATCAAATCTTAGCTAGATACACACTGAAAAATATGAATCATTTCTTTATCGTCATTTCATCTTCTATGAGTATGTGCATGGGAAAATCACAAAAGCAGAAAGAAAAAATAATAATACATGTTTGGATAACGCCTTCTTAAGAAAGTGTTATGTGAAGCTTTCTCTCATAACGCTGAGTCAAGAAGCCATTGTCTGGATGATGCATCCAGATAACACTTAGTCAAGAAAGTGTTATCCAGATGATGTTTCTCGATAATGTTTTCTTAAGCAAGCGTTACCATAAATATCATTTAGAGAATTCGCGCGGGTTTTAGTTCGCTTCTTGTAACGCTTCTGAAGCATTATTTGGGTTGACGCACAAATAAGATGATGCTCAATCTCATAACACTTTCATCCATTATTTGAATCAGTTTTAAATGTTATCAAAATCAATATCTGGCCTAGTTTTGATTTTGTCCATGATTTTCTTGACTACCTAGAATTACAGAACGTGAGTATTACAAAATAATTTGAGACAAATAAATATTCAAAATAGAACACTTAAAATGAGAATAATTTGGTATGATTAGCTGAATACAATACTCTCTCCATGTGATCTAACTTTATCTTAATTTTATAATGTTTTAGTAATTTCTTTGGTGAATTTGTGCCTTTGAAAAGAAATAAAAAAAAAATTGTGCCTTTAATTTTTTATATTAAGGCTTCAGCATATGAGTTTGTTTCGGCGTGCAGGTTTGACTACATCCAATTGATGGACTCTATTATTGAATGACACGAAGCTCTCAACCACAACTGATCTGCTATCCCAAAACCACACTTGCAGGGACATGAAGGAACACTTCGCATTTCTATACTGAATGTATTTGGTTTATGACATTTCTTGTTAAGAATTCAACTATCTGCAGGACATTTCTATAATCAGGACTTCGTGTCTGGAATTCAAAAGTAGGAATACGTACCGAGTGATTTTATTTTGTGATAGTACTAATACTTATACAAATCGTTCTTAGGCGCATACACTCTAATATTTAAACTTGGAGTGTTGATTCCTGTGCATTTGCTAGAACAAAACATATCAAGTTGTGCTTCGTTTGGTTGCGAGAAAAAATGAATAGAAAAATAAAAGAAGCGAAAATGAAAAAATGGACAGATTTTATATATCATTTGGATCGATAAAATATGAAAAGAAAGTAAAGTAAGATTTTCTCTTTTTTGTTTGATTGGATGGAAACTAGGGAAACATAAATAATTGATATAATGTTTATTTTATATTAGATAGAAAGAATAAGAAAAATCAAGTGAGCTCCATATTACATAAGAGAGATCAATTGTCTATTGGAAATATATGTTTTCTCTCTACTTAAAGAAAGAAAATTTTAATATACATTTCATATCAATTTTTTTCTCCTTAATTTCTATTCACAATTAAACGAAAAAAATTCTGCTCTTAGTTTCCCTACTTCTATTTTCTATTTACATAAACACTGGTTTAAAGAGATGAGGAAGGAGAGTGTGTACATAGAGAGATACTGAATGCGGGAGTTATCTAACTCGAATCCCGACGAAAATAAGCTCTTTGAGAAGGGGTCGTATCCATATCGCTCCAAGCCCCAAACTGGTAGTTCAGTCGTTGTGATTCTGTTTAAAAAAAATGGAAGGGGGGAGGGGAGAGAGGTAATTAGCTTTATCCTTTAGGACATTTAGGCTCTATTTGATAAGGCCAAATGCTAGCTTGTAACAGATAGTTTATAGCGGATAATCTCGTAACAGGTATAGCGTTTTTTCATATGTTACTTGAAGCAGCGTTTGAGTTTAGAGCTTATAGCGTATCATTTTTTTCTTTCGTTTTTATCCTTATTATTTTATTAAGTTCCTCATTTATCCTCTATTAAATAAAGTAAAAAATTATTAGCCCTTACAGTCTCTCACTTATTTATTAAAATGTTTTTTTATGTCATTTTGTATTTATCAGTTAGTTCGACCGTTAATTTTACCAAACACTTTAAATTCAATTTGATAACTTATCAACTATTAACTATCTCTTATAAGCTCATCCAGTATCTACTACGTTGTACCCTTACACAAGGCATTGGTGGGGAAAAGAAATTCTTGTTCTTTGTGCTTGTTCTATGTGTTTGTCTGTTGGGTTCTCTGCAGCATTCACTTATACTTTCAACTTCCAATTTTTTCACATGTGATTCAGCCTCTGGGACTATGTACGCGCGTGTAGTTTAATGTTTAGTCAAAATCAATTGAAAGGAAGAATTGCACACCTAGAGCTTCAATTGTCTGCCAGTACAGCTGCACACTAGGTCTTGTTTTTATATCATCACTTGTATAGCCAAACCCAAATTATAACCAACATACATACTATACGATGATGTGTTCAAGTATACATGCACCAAGTGGTAGCTGTGAGTGGGATCTTTTTCACAGAATGCAATTGGGAATTATTATTATCATTATTTTTAGTCTTCTAAATTGACAATATGTTGTGATCATAATCATTTTCAGTTACTGTTATACTTCGGTAATTGCAACAGTTTTAGTAGCTTTAATCTGCAGTCAAGTCAACCATGCTGGGAGATTCACTATTACTAATCATGACTCTTCTCAATAAAGCATATTGTGAGTGAGTGGCCAAAGAAAAGCTTTCAGGTGCCAAATATACCATTAGCGTATGACACTTATTTCCACTTCCACATCTTAAAAATCTCTTTTTTGGTCAGTTTTGTTTCACATCTCATTTTTTTACTATTATACTCTTACGGAAGTTATTATTCCAAATGACTTTCTACTTTTTCTTTCTTTACAGAGAAAACTAAAAAGTAGCACAGAGAAAGGGTGAGAGGATAAAATCTGGTATTCATCACTTCTATACAGTACCATTGTCTATCTGTTATCTGTTAAACACTGAAAGAATAATGGCAGATAAAATCTTAACTCTTAAGCAGTCATTGAGAATCTACCTTGGGAAAAAGGGTCAGTTTCAGCACATGAGAATTGGCAGAAAGACAGACTTTTTACTGTGAATTGAAATGTAAGATTTCTCCCCACATAAAGTGGGTTTGTGAGTGATGTTTTTGTTTTTATATGTTAAAGACCAGATCTACAAAATTGATTATATCGCAAGGTTACTTAATCAAAGGGATTTGGACTTATTTCAAAACATAAGAAGACAAGCTAGGTGCCTAGCCTAGCTACTATACTATTGAGATTCTCTTGATCACTTCACTTATCTTAAGTGTACCTCTTTTGAAAAATTACTCCTCTGAGCTAATGATAATAATGGTACTTCTAAGGGATTCAGTATTACAACTGAGGAAAGTATGCAAAATGTACTGAATAGGACACAGAGAGAGAAAGAGAAAAGCAAGAATATCAGTTTTGAAACAAATTAATGCTGGAAAGGCCAAGCTGTTAATTCAAACATGAAACTCCATTAAAATGCAAAATCATTTCAAAGGAAAATGTCTCTTTCAAGTTTCATCTTTTACAGGGTTTTCTACACTCCCTCACTCACACATTTTCTTCTTTATTTGCACAATCTGCAATTTTTGTAGCAAATTGAGAACAAAACCCAACATCATCTGGACTATTCTTTGAACTGCATTGTTGCTGAGACTGTTTGCAATGAGCAATAGCTCCCTCAATTGAACCTTCCAACTCATAATTAGCACTAATACTCCTCTTAAACAACTGTAAATCATAGTACCCAGCTGAACTAAATGAGAAAGATGAAGAGTTAGAAGAGGACCCAGATGAAGATGTGGACAAAGATGAAGCCTTTATAGCACAATGTCGTTGAACCACCCCAGAGAAAGACTTCCTGTGGTTGATGAAATCATCTTCAAGCATCTCTCTTTTAATATTCTTCATTACATCACAAGATATCTGATGCTTGTGCTTATCGCCATCATAAAAAATCTCAAATGGGTTGTTTTTCTTTGAAATCTTCATGTACTTATCTGCTCCCATGTTGTTTGCAGCACTGGCACAGGACTTTTCTGAACAACCAGATTTGCTGAATAGAGATTTTAGATAAGTCCTTGATGCCTTGAGTCTTTGACCAAACCAAAACTGCTTCATCTGTTTCAGTTTCTTGGGCCAAGGCTTCTTTGGAAGATCATTCATGTTTGAAGACCACACAAATGAGAACTCATCTGAGTTTACCTCACTGCTAACCCTGCATGATTCTGAAGTAGAGATGTTGCCGGATTCAAGAGGGGTGAAGGGAAAGGTGCTATCTTCAAAATTGGGGTTTGATTTTGCATACTCAAATGTGGCATTGGAGTTTTCTACTAGGAGTTTTTGTACCATTTGGAGACGAGGAGGGAGGTGAAGGGGAAGGAGTTTTCCCTTGTAGAAGAGATCATCAGCTGGAGAAGGTGTGGAATCTTTCTCATTGGAGACACAAGTCATTTGGAATTCAAACTCTCTGGTCTTTGGTGGAGAGCTAATGGAATAAGAGAAGAAGTTGGGGGAAGAACTTAGTTCCATATCAATGTAGTCTTCATCTACATGAACCAAAGTAGCTTGTCTAGTGGCCATTTCAATTTTCATGTGAGTGTGCTGTGATGATGGATTCTCACTTTCTCTGTTTGTGTTTGTTGGAGAGTGGAGATGCCTATGGGAAATTGAGCTTCCTCAAGGAAAGAGGGAAAGAGTATTCTATTCTTTAGAGTGATGATGTTTGCCAAACTTTGTAATGTAAAAGAGTTTTTTTTATGTTATTTATAATATTTTAATGTTATCACCTCTGTCTTCACGTTACTCCTATTCTACTACTTCTACCATTTGAATTACCTCAAAGTTAATGTTTAAAAAAATATCTTTTTTTTTTAAAGTTATGTATGTTGCTTTCCAAGCATGAAATTCAGATATTATTGTATTGTTGAATCTTCTCCCCTACCAAACAGTCATTTCCTTAATAATTTATTTATTCTTTGTTTTTTTTTTGTGCGTGTATATCCATTATCCAAATGTTAAAAACAAATTTGTGAATAATCCCGAACAATAAAATAATTTAAATTAGATTAAAAAAACAAAGCTTAATGTGGTCCTGTGACATGCAAAGATAATGTTAGTGAGTGTAGACTGTAGTAGTGTATACCTCCAAGGCTTAAATTATGTGAAGTTTTGGTTTGTGTTTTTTTCTCTTCCCCGTTGCGTATATACCTCCAAGGCACTACGAATGCCCTACAGAGATAGACGCAGTTACCCGCACCGGATATGTGTCAAAGTGGCAATAAAGAGAGCAATGATGATCCTTGAAAGTATCTTGATTGCTTTCACTCTTCTTTTTCTTTTCCCCTTTTTCCTATTTCTCCTTTGTTTACAATTTCAACCCAAAAAAAAAAATTCAATCCACGCTGTAAATCTTAACTTTCCCAAGGATAAATTTTACTACTCCGGTTTCATTTATAAGCAACATTGAGTTATTTATAGACCAGATACATGAGTTATTCAATAAACCTAAAAAAGTATTTGTTGCTTATAAATGAGACCGGAGGGAGTATTAGACAATTAGGGTTATACCATTCCGGTGATTTTTTTTTGTCATCTTTTTTTTATATGATTCTGCCATTTAGTTTGTGCCAAGGAATTAAGTCTAACTCCTCCTCAAAACTATGGTTGTAAAGGGAGGTTTGCCCAACCATTATAAGCCCCTACACCAGGTTCATGACGCCCGATGTGGGACTCCAAGTTAGGTTCATGAAGCCCTCTTTGCATGCTCTGATACCAATTGTTAAGGAATTAAGTCTAACTCCTCCTCAAAACTATGGTTGTAAAGGGAGGTTTGCCCAACCATTATAAGCCCCTACACCAGGTTCATGACGCCCGATGTGGGACTCCAAGTTAGGTTCATGAAGCCCTCTTTGCATGCTCTGATACCAATTGTTAAGGAACTAAGTCTAACTCCTCCTCAAAACTATGGTTGTAAGGGGAGGTTTGCCTAACCCTTATAAGCCCCTACACCAGGTTCATGACGCCCGATGTGGGACTCCAAGTTAGGTTCATGAAGCATTCCTTGCACATGGGAATCGGTAACAGATTGAGATGGGAATTTGGATTTTAGGGAGAGATCCGAAAAACCCAGTTCTCAAGAGCAGGAACTCCACAATTTAGAATGGAATTCAGTGCTAAAGAGAAATTATGTAAAGAGAGAGTTAGAGTTCTTCAGAGAAGATAATATTTGTGAAATGTGAGTTAATCTTCATTCAAGGGAATTGGCCTAGCTATATAGCTGAGGCAATTACATGGGAATATTCTAGAACCCTCTCCACTCACAGCTCACCAAAAGTAAATGACAATTAAAAGTAAAAATAGAAATAAAACTATAGGCTAATATCATAAATGATTTCAGTATTTATTTCCTGTGACAATACCCACTCCTTCAAGGCATCCTTGTCCTCAAGGATGAATATTTTCAAGTACTATGTTTAGGAGGTAAAGCCTTCTATTTGATCACAACTTTAGCATCTTGAGGATTTCCCATGTGGATCGTTTTCCTATGCAAAATGGCTATATAATTTTCTCTTTTACGAGCTAGCAGAAATATTTGGGCATTAGTAGACTTTGAAGTGCCATCAGTTGTAGGAGTTTGAATTGAAGCTTCAGGTTCACTACAAGAAAACGTGAGATTACCGACGGCCAAAAGCCGTCGGTATTATAAATTTTCCGACGAATTACCGATGGCTTCAAGCCCGTCGGTAAAACGGGCGTCGCAAATGTTTACCGACAGACTTTTTTTTATCGTCGGTATTACCGACGGGCGAAACCGTCGGTTAATATCCGGCGTTAATTTTCGAAGGCCAAAGCTGTTGGTGATTTTTCGACGGCCACGGCCGTCGGTAAAGCCAGACGTTTTTTCCGACGGCCATAGTCGTCGGTATTCTTAATTTTTTTCCCGAAATTTAATTTAATTAATTAATTTAATTAACTATTAATTTAATTTAATTAAATTGATTACTTTTAATTATTAATTATTTATTTACTTATTTAATTATTAATTTATTCCCATATTAAAAAATGTTATAAGATTTATTTTATTTATTTATTTTTTAAATTAATTATTTTTTAATTAATGTAATTAACTATTAATTTAATTTAATTAAATTGATTACTTTTAATTATTAATTATTTATTTATTTACTTATTTAATTATTAATTTATTCCCATATTAAAAAATGTGATAACGTAAACCAAAAAATAAATTAAAAAAAAGAAATATAATAAATAAATCAAAAATCCGAACAAATATCAGTAATTAAAAAAATATTCGAAAATATTAAAAAATATCAGTACAAACACCACTAATAATCCTGATAGTCCTGATCATGATCAAGATGCTCTACACCATATGCATCATCGACATGATCAGTACCAGGCGGTAGAGGCGGCGGAGGCGGAGGAGGCTACTAGCGAGCTAGCATCTAGTACATCTGGTTCTGTCGCTGCAGCACCTGAGCCAAAATGACGTTCGTCCGATGGGTCTCCTCTTGCTGCTCAGCCAGTCTCAGAAACAACTTCATTACAAGTTCAAAACAATTCTTAAAACATAACCCAAATCTCTTAGTAAAATCAAGCTTCTTTGAAATGTTTTGCTAAATCAAGTTCTTAATCAACTTTTACAACATTTATGAGTCATAAAACAACTCAAGACAATGTTCTAAACCAACATAAGAGTCACGGTTTATTAAGATGACTGAGATGGGAAGAAAGGGAGTTGGAAAAACACGGCATTAGATGAATTCCTTAAGGAGATGGAGTATAAAAGATATTTTAGAAGCCCATATTCCTCCGGGGGGTAGATTGGGGCGTGGACATAAGGGTCTTTATGACACAATCAATAATTCAATTCATTTTCAATTAAGCCTTGCTCTAGCCTCTTTAGGGGTCATTACTTCTTTGGTAGCCTGCTCATCCGCGGCAGAGCGACGGCTGGCACCACCACTACTTGATGACTCTCCGATGTGGAGGCAGCTGGTCCCTTTCCTGTAGTTGATGGAAATGTCTCCAGCACCGTATATGCGACCTTTCTTCTTGCCGCCAACAACATCTGCTCAAACCCTGAGCGGTGCAGATGGATCCTTAGGGCTTTGAGACGGGAATCATGATGATATCTGAGATCTAATTTGAGACATACTCGCCTCAAACTCCTCCTGTCAAACATAAACAAATAAGTCAATTTTTTTTTGTAAGAAAATAATATAAATATTATTAAAAAACTATTCATTATATTTTACAATTACCTGGTCCGCTTCGACCGATCATCAACAAAATCACTGGTACTCCTCTTAATATGAGTTGCGCATGGAGCTCGTGCAACTGTACCTCTCTACCCAACCTCATCGACTGTAATTATTTAATAAAAAACCTTAAATAAATAAATTATTATTATTATTATTATTATTATTATTATTATTATTATTATTATTATATAACACGTACAAGTCGAGCTGCGTGTTGTGCCTGACTGATGAAACCTCCGGTGTGCAAGCTCCCACCTTTCTCAGAGGCTCTATTTTTCTTTGCCTTCTTGCTGGCCGCCTTGAACTAAGGGGAGTTCCAGTGCGCTACCAGCTACAGCTGCTGCCAGAGCTGATCCCTTATCCAGTGGGGCTGTCTCTCGAGGCAGGCATCTCTTAGCATATCAGAGAGGCAGTGGGAGGCCTTCATATGGAAGTTCTTCTCGATCCACCCCTCATCCTCTTCCTCCCAAGCAACCCTCTCATGTATGAATATAATACATTATTAAACATAATTGAAATTTATGAAATAAAAAAATAATATGCAACAAAATAAAAATTACAACTTATTCCGAAAGATTTGAACATATGCCTCCGCTCCTCATCCTTCAACTTCCCCCAAGTGGGCCAAAACGTGTGGTAATTATCCTCAATTACTGTTGTAATAGCCTTCGCAGCTGGCTTTGAGGAATAACCGTCTGGCATCCAAAGTTCTTTTATTCACCGACAGACTGACTTTGCTTCCTCAGCAGTTAAAGAGTAACAGGCTTTGGGTTTCAGGGTTTTCCCATCCAACCGAGTCGTCAAATGTAAGTCCTTTCACCTACAGTAAAGTGGTAATCCAGTCTGACCTTATCATTGTCTTTCGCTTTTCCTCTAATGTTCATCACTGTGAGAAAAATATTGTCAAAAAAGTTCTTCTCAATGTGCATAACATCAAGGTTGTGTCTCAATAAATTATCTTTCCAATATGGCAGATCCCAAAAAATACTTCTTTTTGTCCAATTATGCCATTGTCCATATCCTTCAAATCGATCCAATTCACCATAATCTGTGATTTTTGGTAGATTCATTACTCTGCTCCAAATCTGTTCGGATGTCAACCTTGGGGGCGGGCCATCTAATTCAACTTTCCCCTTCTTGAAGGCGTTCTTATTCCGTCTAAATGGATGATCACCTGGTAAAAACCTGCGATGTGAGTCAAACCAAGAACTCTTCTCCCCGAATTTCAAGGTAAAGGCCTTTGTATGCTCCATGCAATGCAGACATGCCATTTTACCATGTGTACCCCAACCAGACAACATGCCATATGCAGGAAAATCATTAATAGTCTATATCAGAGCTTCCCTCATTGTAAAATTCTTCTTTCGTGCAATATCATAAGTCAAAACACCATTCCACAACCTTTTGAGATCATCAATGAGAGGCTGTAAATAGATGTCAATACCGTCTTTTGGATTATTTGGACCCGATATAATACAAGTCAAGAACATACAAGGCTTAGACATGCACATTTCAGGAGGAAGATTGTACGGGGTAACAATAACTGGCCAACAAGAATAATGTTTCGTTGTTGATTGAACATACGGGGTAAAACCATTAGTGCATAAGCCATGTCATACATTCGGGATGCACACGATTAAAGTGCTTCCAAGCTTTACTATCAAATGGGTGGCGCAACATACCTGAAGTGCTTCTATTCTCATAGTACCACGTCATTTTGTCTGCTGTTTGTGTTGATGCAAACATTCTCTGCAGTCTTGGAATAATTGGCAAATAAAACATTGTTTTCACTGGAATTGGTTCTTGTCTACCCTTTCCATTATCAGTGTGTGAAATATACCTTGGTTCACCACAAAATTTGCATTCAACCAGCGCGCCATCGTTTTTACCGAATTCATTGTCGTAATATAACATACACGCTCTCACACAATAATCAATCCTTTTAGATTCCAACCCTAACTTGGACACTAAGCTTTTAGCCTCGTAATAACTTTTTGGCAAACCATCTCTGATAGGTGACGAGTCCAACATCATTTTTGTTACGAGATCCAAGCACACATTCGTAGCACCACAGTTGGACTTAAGAGTTAAAAGCCTCACACACATTGATAACTTAGAGTCTGCAGACCCTTCAAACAACGACTTATTTGTTTCTAACAAGAGATTATAAAATTTTTGTGATCAACCCCATCGCAAAAAGATTGTTTCAAACCCCTTCTCCCTGGATACAACCTATCGTACATCCAACTACGACTCGAAGAAAAAAATTTCATCTTCTGCATGTTAAAAGAAATGACAATTTCAGCAGCACGACGTACTTACAACCCCTTTCTTTCTTTAAATGGTATGACCCTATCCCATTCGAGGAAAAACTTTTCAGAACTCGTATAATAGTCCTTCCTTAATTCTCATATCTTATACTTGACAAAATTTTGGTAGCATTTTCCATTGGTCTCTGAGTACACTAAATGATCGCAGTTATGAATACCGCGATCAAGTATGCACCCAGAGAACAAAAGGAAATGAATCGAACCGAAATTTCATCAAATATAAAGATACGAGAATTAAGATAGAAGTTTTTCATAGAATTCGAATATCAGAAAAATTACCATATATAACACAAAACTTCTCCGCTGATTCTTTCTAATCGAGCCTCTCGATCGGTCATTATACCTCTAGAAGTAGAAAGAATTACAATCCCCATCCCTCCTAAAATTCTAGGAATTCGTTGATAGTTAGAATAGCAACAACTATTATACGAGTAAAGAAAAAGTTTTTTCCTAAACTGTTTGACTTGGACAATTCAAGGTTCAATATATAATGAACACATGATACCCTAAAAGAGTACATGCACTCAATAATATATTGAACCTCAAACGGGAAGTTAAGGCTTTTCTTCGATACTAATAACAATAATCAAACATCAATTTCATCAATAATTAACATAACAATTTTCGTATAATAGTTAAGTTAATTTTCTATGCACGATTCACATGTAAAGAAGGATGCAAAGCAAATGATTCACCAAAAATCAAAAGTAGAGATGATAGAAGTAGAAAATCGACTTGGTCATTTAAAAAGAAACAGGTTGGAAGTTGGCATCCTCTTAAAGGATAGAATTAGACAAGTAGTAGTGGCAAAGGAAAGAAGTACAGAGAGATGTGCAAAGCAAATTGCAACCAAGGAAGCACTTGGGAAGGCCAAACTTGCACTGGAAAATTAATTACTGGTGACTCAATGTTTATCCAGTGAATGTAGTGGAGTAGTTGTGAGTAGTGTACTTGATCTCTTCCTCCTACCCAGGGCCAATCTAACATATGTATAATGTATTGCCGGTAGGTTTTTGTTTTTAACATTGGCGGTTTGAAATACGCAATGATGATCCTATTTCTCTTCTTGTAGTTTCACTTCAGTTTCCAAGTAAGATGTAAGCCACCAAAGGAAGTACAATCAGGACACGAAACAAGACAGGAACTAAGGAACATAGGCTTCAATCTTGCTTTCTACTTCAAGTCTTTAAATAATAACATATGTTCAAGTATACAGCAACCAACCGAACCTTTTTTTCACCTAATTGTATAATAGGTACTAATGGGACAATTTTTAGAAGGTTAAGCACAAGTACTTCAATACTGTGTGTCGCTGCTTTAGCCACTACATCATTCATCCATTTTATCAATAATCATACATCTTAGTAATGGTGGTTCGGTTTACACAACAAAACCTAATAGGATCATGAAGCCTAAGCAAATATGGAATTATCAGTATTAATCACTTTACTAAAAACTTCGTACTCGGGGTGTGACACTGACCAATTCGTGATCATAAACCCTTCCTAGACTCTCAAATATAGGTAAGGAATACAAAAGTACTCACTCACGTATATTTATTAGCCAAAACATACATCACTTCAAAATTCCCTCTGTGGAGAGAACTATGAAGGAAAACAAAGAAATATGTCGGTGTGGGGGTCAACAGCCAACCATTTTCCACCAAAAAAGAACCAACATTTCAAGCATCAAAGCGTGATAGAAAAATATTCAATAATACTATTTAAAGCACGAAATCACTAACAACAAAATAATCCTATAACATACAATTTAAAGCACGAATTCACTAACAACCCTAAACCCTATAACATACAATTTAAAGCACAAAATTACTAACCATGTATGATCAAGTTTTCACAAAATTGGGGTGTGACATTGACCAATTCGTGATCATAACCCCTTCCTAGACTCTCAAATATAGGTAAGGAATACAAAAATACTCACTCACGTATATTTGTTAGCCAAAACATACATCACTTCAAAATTCTCTCTGTGGAGAGAACTATGAAGGAAATCAAAGAAAAATGTCGGTGTGGGGGTCAACTACCAACTCTTTTCCACCCAAAAGGAAACGAAATTTCGAAAGAGTGCATACCTAATGTGCAGAACAAGAGAGTGCCAAAAAGAAGTAGAACATCTGCGTCCTTCGATGCTAGTGGCGATCTTGGAGCAGTGTGGCGGCTTTGGACAAAAAATACTGGAAAAACATAGAAAAATTAAACTAACAAGCTCCCATAGCAAGTAATATTATGACAATTTAAAAATAAAAAAAAACAAAGAGGGCACACAGAAAAAATTTCAATTAAATACCATAAACAGAAAAGAAGTGTGCAGCAGCAGCCCCATACATGATCTAACCTAAATTCTAGGATTAGGCTTGGGTTTTTCCCACTTTACTTGCTCTCAGCTTATGTCCAATGAGTCTAACACTTGATGTAATCATTTTAAATACCAAATACTTCATTTAACATCATGATACTAATATAATTATGCAGATAGAAAATGAAATCAGTAGCTCTCAAAAATCAAAAATCAATTACATGTGAAATGATAATAATATGTCTAAACTCCATCCACAGCTTTAGGCAAATTTTAGGGTAAACAAAATTAGAGTTTAACATATCATCTAATTAGAGGTTTGAGTTCCAATTAAATCATCATTTTGGTTTTCCCTTCACAAGAGATACTGTAAACACCTTAAATTAGGCTTAGAGCGAGCTATTAAATCCTCTACAGTTTCATCATTGTCCCGACCGCCTTTTAATGGCTATTAAATCCTCTACAGTTTCATCATTGTCCCAACCTCCTTTTAATGGCAAAGCAAAATAACAATATTCAAAAAATAACAATATTAAATCCTCTACAGTTTCATCATTGTCCCAACCTCCTTTTAATGGCAAAGCAAAATAACAATATTCAGAAAATAATAATATTAAATCCTCTAAAGTTTCATCGTTCACCTCCCTTTAATGGCAAAGCAAAAGCAATTTAAAAAAAATTAGATAGCAGAGAAGCAACCAAAATGCAATTAGAGCGAGCTATTAAGATATAGACAGAGACGAATCTTGCGAAGGAATTGCGGTATGGTTTAGCCAATTGAAATGTGGGGTTTTGAAAACACACCAATTATTGATTCTCACAAGCATGGCTTCTCACAAGCATGGCTTCTCACAAGCATGGCCTCTTGTGAGTGTAACCAAATGGAAGCTGCAATTTAGAAACCCTAACACGGTGGTGGAAGGAAGGAGACGATGAGAACTTTTGGCCGCAGAGGCGGTTGCGAGTTTGCAGGTGTGGCGACCGTCGAAGGTGAACGACAGAGAGATGGCTCGCAGTTGGTGATTTGGTAGAGAAATGGACCGACTTGGAGGCAAAGTGTGGTTGCTCTCTGTAAGTTGATGGTGAGGATTGAGATCTCGTCGACCTAGCACGGGTGAGCCGCCGCGGGTGAAAGAGTCTGGTGTGGCGCGGGTGAGCCGCTGCGAGGAGACGGTGAGGCGCGGTGTTGCTACGGAATAATATAGCAGTGGGGTGCGGTGGTGGAAAGGGAGAGGCGCGGTGGTGGCACGGTTGAATAAGGTGGTGGCCCGGTGGTGGAATGGGAGAGGAAGAAAGGGAACCGGAGAAGAAGAAGAAGAAGAAGAAGAAGAAGAAGAAAGGGAATAGAGAAGAGAAGAGAAGAGAAGAAGAAGAAAGGGAAAGGGCCAAGTTCGGTCCTGCGACTAATATTCGCATACCGACGACCTTGTTAGCGTTACCGATGGTCTTAAACCGTCGGTATTAAAAACACGGAGTTACCGACAAATAATTTCAAATACCGACGGGTTAGCCCGTCGATATTCAAAAAATCAGCGGGAAGCAGAAACATATCGCGGGGATACCGATGGCTAATGCCCGTCGCCAAAAACCCGGCTTTTCCGATGGCTTTTGCCGTCGGTAACCCCATTCCGTCGTACGTTGAACGTTACCGACGTCCGAAACCCCATTCGGGGGCTGTGGACCGTCTCGATCGAGATACACCTCAGTTAGAACAGTGTAGACGGCCTTCTCTTTTTAGGCTCGGTGTTGTCCGTAATTAGTGGCTAATATATAATTGACCCAAACCATGTGTTAGATGAATGCTTTCATTCTTCTATATTGTCCTGTTCCATTTGAAATCTAATGAGTCGGAGTACATGTTGAGAATCAGCAACTCAAGGAAGATGTTGACATTAACCTTGTTTTTATCGAGAGTTTCAATGAAACATACTGAACCCTTCCAATACGTTCCATGACAAAGAAAGTATGAACATAATGATTTATAGGCTAGGTTTGAACCTAGCTAGTGCAGAAGCAGGTACATGATACATCTACTTGGGAGAGGTCTTAATGAAATGAATCTACATCCCCTGTCTCGTCTACATATCCTTATCTTATATATATGATATGAGAGGCTGTTAATCATAATTGATATAAGAGGCTGTTAATTATCATAAGTGTAAATAAAGATTATTGAAGTTTCAAGTGGCTAAGTAAAATATTGACATGAAAGGTAAGTGAAACATGGTTTGTCATTTTACCCAAAGGCTTCTCTGCCACAATAGGCATCATTCATTTTTTAAAGGGAGACATATATTTTGCAATTTGCACATTCGGATGGGTAAATCTGAGCATAAGAAATTCTAAAAGAGCAATAAATTTGTGAATGGAATTTTGCTTTTCTTCTTTTCCTTTTATGCCTAATCTATACTGACCAATTCTACATAATTCACCCTTTTGAAGGCCCCATAGGTTTATGGGCAATCATTCATTATCACGGGTCAGTGATGTGTTCATTTGACCAAGTCAAATGTAACTAGGCATTTTTAGCCTTTCATCTTTGGCTCTCTCCTTGTGTTATTACTGATTTGGGAATTCAAACTTGATGTTTGACCTCATCAACAGGTACAAAAATGAAGGCATTGGGAAGTGATGAATACAATGCTATGGCCTATAGCCTACTTATATAGCCATATAGGTCTAACTTAATGGTAAACTACAAAGGGGTTGTTAGCATTGGTTTCGAGATTGAGTAAAAATTAAGTGCAACTTAACAGCTCGAGGGCAGTGTTAGTTTTGTCTCCCTTTGTGAAGTTCCCATTCTCCGGTAGATCTAGATTCCCCTATCCAAGTTGAGTTAAACTAAAACTATCATGAATAAAGTGTGTTTCTTCCATTCTGTTACTAATGGTGTGTTTGGTTCCGAAGAGAAGTTGTGAAGAGAGAAATAAGTGAGAGAGTGTAGAAAGAGAGAAATAGGTGAGAAATATAGTAGATTTGTGGTATTGTTTGGTTTATGAGAAAGAGAAGAGAAAAAGAGAAGAGAGAAGTGTTGATTATTTTTTAAAAGACGTCAATATCCTTGACTAAAAATTTAAATAATTTGAGATATAATAAGAGAATAGGGGTAGAATTGAAAAAGTAAAAAAAAAAAAAAAAGGCTGCGTTGCCTTTCTCTTCAATATTGAAGAGAAACAAAAAAGTGGGTGGGACCCACTAATTTGCTCTCTCTCTCTCCCCAATTTCTCTTGCAACCAAATAGGAGAAATAGTCCACTTCTCCCCAATCTCTCTCGTCCCTCAGTCTCTCTCACGCTTCCACCCTCAAACAAACATACCATAAGAGTTCTTTTCTTTTCTTTACTTTTTTAATAAAATGCTGGGACAATCATCTTATGTGATGGGTTGTACATATATACATGAGTAACATGACCCACAAAAACATTAAAAATTCATGAGACAATATGAATATTACCAATGTGGTAAGGAAAACATTTTCCACCCCATGCAATAAATTTTCAGATCAATAGAGCATAGTTTCAATTGAGAAAAAAAGAAAGTAAAGAAGTTCGGTGGGGAGCGCAAAGGAAAAGATTATACTATTTACAAATAATCCGTGGTCAGGTTTTACGTATCTCCCGGCCGAACACAGATTAGTCTAAATGTCATTTCTTCTTGAAATATTGTGGGTGAAAAAAAAAAATTTGCCGAAATATCTTATCTTTTTATTTTTTACTTTTTATAAGTCAGATAGATTATCTCATCCATCAATTGTTACAAATCTGAAAATATAGTATTGTATCCTGAAAGATCGAGAACTTACATAATGCCACAACTATTAATTCTAATTAACATAATACTTTCTTGGTTTTATTATGTTTTATTTCCTAGTTTTTTAATGATATTTTATCGTACTTTATTTCCTCTACACATTCTTATTAAAACATTTTTAATATGAAACACGAAAAATATATTATTAAAAGTAATGAAGACATGAAAATAAATCTCAACCAATCTAAAATTATTATTAGTACATAAGTACATAAAATATTATAATAACACGTAATTTAGAGACTAGATTGTGGAGAAAATAAACCGGTGTGATGATAAAGGTTTAGTTTGAAAACAAAATGCTGGGATAATAACATGTAATTTGTCTCTTTTTTTTCTTTTTTCATTTTTTCAGTTTTTTAGTTCATTTTCTGTAATTTGTATTAAGCTGGATCATTTTAGTTGCCCTCCTTAAAAAGGGAAGGAAAAAAAAAATAGTGAGGCTCACCTAATTTTTTCTCTCTCCAATTATGAAAATGAAATAAAAATATTATTAAAATGACAAATTTATTCATCTATCCATTATTATATTAAAAAATATTAGATAACTGGAAGTAAGGAAAGTTTTCTGATTTGAAATCTTTTTAAAATATTATTTTTTTTTCTTGTTAATTTCACGTATATACATACAAGCTAAAACTGCAGCCAACAGGTGGTGTGTTTACGCCTTACGGTATCCTTTATTTTATATTTTTTTACTTTTATTTTCTTATGCAAATCAAGCACAAATGAGAAATTTTTTTTGGCATAACAAATGAGAATTTTAACGGAAGGGAAAAGAAATGCCTGCTGGTCGTTACTAGAAAAAAAATGTCAGTGCCACATCACGTGTTGCTCATCAAACTATAGTCACATGATAACTTTTTTCTAGTACCACCTTTTAAAGCTTATTGGCTGTCACATAAGAAATGCATCGCTGCACTTGTTGCATTAAAAAGGCTGCAATTTTTTTTATATATTGAATGCATTACATAACAGGAATGGCAGTGCCCTAAGATTGAGTGAGTGGAGAGTGTCATTGCAAATGCAGAGATAAAGGCTCCTATCTTCCAGTTTTCACAAGGTGATCCCAAAGGGGGTCAACACCTTATCTTTTTTCTTTCACCTTTTTCCTTTAAAAGGTTATTACTTTTCATAACTGGCTCGCATGATGACCAGAATATGCATGGATGTTCTGCGTTTTGGGGTAATATTGAAACAATAGTACCACTACCACTGATCTCTGCTGTAAAGGAAAGGATGTAAAATGGAAAGAATTTCTAGTACTAGTGTACTAATGATCCCTACGCTAGTGCGCTTCAAATTAACAATCGTTGACGTTAAAATCGAACACGAATTGCAAATTTATCACAGAAATAAGTAAATCGATTAAGTGTCTATTTGTTTTAGATTTTAAAATCCCGTTTGGACCCCAAAATCAATTCTGGCATTTTTTTAGTTACTATTCATGCGTTTGTTTTAGATTTTAGTAAATTTCAGAATCTCGTTTGTACTCTAGAATCAATTCTAGTAGAATCTACAACATCCAAACTTTTCCGTTCAGAATAATTGATTTTGGGTATGGGACCCACAAAATCTTTCATATTTACACTTCAAAAGTGATTCTACTTTATCAACCAAACACAAATCAATTTTTCTGAACTTACTTTTAAACTACCATTACCAAACACAAATTAATTTTTTTAAAATCAATTTTTTTAAACAAGACTCTTTACAATCTATTCTACCATAATCTAAAACAAACGGACCCTAAATGTATGTGTGGTTTAGAGTTGAAAAACTGCGAAGTGCAAACGTATAAAATTATAATTTGATTGATCTTGAATATTATTGAGTTATTAAAGGACTATGCATCGAGAAAGTGTAAAACTTTTTTACAAATCATTGAATCAAATCTCACCACGTACATGTTTTTGATGAGACATTTTAAGAAGTAATATAATAAAGTATCATTATGGTAAAATCTTGCAAAAAGATGTTATATACTATCGGTGCATAGTCTTTTAACTTTATTGTTTTATGTTTTGACTTGTTTTCTTTTTCTAGAGTTTAAGTTTGATGCCATGTCTTTATAATTTTTTTTATATTGTCAAAAATCACAAATCATCTAATTAAGTTTGATTTTTAATGTAGTTATGATTAAAGTCAAATAGCTTTATTAGTGTGTCAATTTATGATTAGTTAACAGTGAAAAAAAATCTTTACATTGGCGCGTGCATACTAATTAAATCACAAATATTTATACAGTGACTTATACTTAAACGTTTGTGTAAATATTTATATAGTTTGTATAGTTATTAAATGGGTAATTAGTCACTTAAGTCCCTGAAAGTGTGACTCGGTGTCACTTTAGTCCCTGAAAGCATATAAACTCCAAAATAGTCCCTGAAAGTGTTCCTCGTCTATCATTTTAGTCTCTGCTGTTAGCCAATTAGATGACACCGTCCAAAATACTGACGTGGTTGCTGATGTGTGATTAAATTTGGTGACTGATGGTCCATGTAAGCCCCAACGTGGCGAGGGACCAAAATGAAAAGAAAAAACAAATCAGATTCTCCCAATTCGAAGAAAACGAAGGAACTGAGAATGGCGAAGGAACCCTAGAACTAGGAGAACCCTAATCACCAAATCCCCAAATCGCGAATCAAAACCAGAATCGCGAATTGAAGCAGGATGCGACGCGGCTGCCGGAATGAATAATCGAGGGGGAACTCGAAGGGGAAAGCTGTGAACTCTACATCTTCGTCATCCACACCGCGAGGGAGGTTGTGTGGTTGTGGTGGCCGTACGATTCTTTACATGGTTAAGTAAGGTGTGAATAAAGGGAAGCTTTTTTGGAGGTGTCCCTATTGGATGGTATGGCTGATTTGAAATTCGTTTTCTTTCTTTCTTCTATCCTCTTCCGATCATTCTTCTCTCCTCTATTGAGTTTTTTTTTTTTAATTCCCAGATGCCCACAACGTGTGACCTCTTTGTATGGGCTGAGGACATGGAAGAAGCTGTTGTAGATGATGGTGGAAATCAAGCTGTTGCAGATGTTGTTTCACTTGTTGTTGATGTATTAGAAGAAGGAAAGAAGAAGAATGAGAAGATTCAAAAGAAGCTGCATGCTGAGAGATTTGCTGGGAAAATTAAACTAATTTTTTTGATATTGTCTTTGCTCCTGAATTTGTATTTTGCCATGACTTGTGGTGTGAAACCCAAACTATGTATTGGGAGGCTGTAAATTAGGGACTAAGCGAAGTTATGTTTTTGTAGCTTATGGTTTTGTGAGGTTATGTATTGTGAGTTTAGGGTTTAGGTTATCTGTTCCTAAACTTGAATTATGTAAGTGGGTGATGATTTGTAAGTTTATCAATTTGAAGCTCAGTGAAGTTAAATGTTTGTATCAATTTGAGGATGTTGTTCTGAGTAATTCTGAGTAATGCATATTTATTTGTTCACAAGTTATTCAATGAAGTTACTTTGATCAGTTAAATGGAACATCATTAATAGTAGCCAGAACAAATAAATTGGATTGGCTGCTAAATGGATTATATCAGTTCAATGGAATGGCTGCTGAATGTGCTGCTGAAAGTGAAAGCAGGTACCACATTTTCAATTGATGAAGCAAGTAAAACCAGTGCAAGCTGCAAGTATATAAAACCAGTAAAACCAGTGCATCAAACCTATAAAACCAGTACCTAAATGATCGAACCAATACCTAATGACCAACAACTAGTAAAACCAGTAACCAAATCATCAAAACAGAATGCACAAATTTCTGCATAATGTGATTCTTTGATGCAAGTGAATTGTGCAATTATGCAATGCATAGTTGCTGACCAAAATGCTAGTTCACAGCAAAGAACAACAAAATGTAGTAGCATGAATCCAGTAACATGGATGCAGTAGTAGCAAAACCAAAATGCACAAAATGTACACACAAAAAAAGAGAGACAACAAACGTATGAGTGCATTATGCATAACCAGCTGCAAGTTGAAAAAACAAAATGCAGTACCAAATGACTGCAAAACCAGTGCACAAAACCAGTTGCAACTATGCAGTACCAAGTAGCATATACATCAAACCAGAATTGTGCATCAAACCAGAATTATGCAGTACCAATTCTACAAAACCAGAATTATGCACACAGAATTCTGCAAAACCAGTAGCATATCCAGAAATGATGTGCAATAATTTATACCAAATCTAGTAATTTATACCAACATAATATATCCAAGTACATTATAAAATCAAGGTCTTAAAAAGTTACAAACATATCAAAATACTTGCACATTATGTGCAGATACAACATTCTCCAAGTCACACTACTATGTCTAAAATTACAAACTTATCAAAATACTTGCACCTAACATGTGCATATACATCATTACCACTACAAGAAAAACAGGGGATAGCGACGACTTTTTTCCGACGGGCATAGACCGTCGCACAAAAATCGGGATTTCCGACAGCTAAAGCCGTCGGTAAATCCAGGCCGTTATACGCCGAAGTTTACTGACGGCTTGGCCGTCAGTAACCTATGGCATATGACGACCTGGCTTTACCGACAACTTTAGCCGTGGAAATCCCAGTTTCTTCATTCGCTCCTCACATGTTCTGTTTTCTTTTGTCTTTGATCTCATCCTTTTGTTCTTAACTATTCTTTCCCTTCCATGCCAGATTAAAGGTTGATGAGTCTTTGCTAGGTTGTGATTTTAGAAGGCAGACACTATTGTTCTGGTGTTGGCAGAGGTGAGTCCTTGAAAGTTTTGCATTCTCATCTTGAGTTTGTTGTTATCCTTTATGTTTATGGATGCAATTTTCGTAATTAGGTTATATCTTGAGTTTTATCGTTATAATCAGAATTTTTTTTAATTAAGCCATTTTTTACTTCATATTTGAGCGAATCCAAACATGATGTCGTTAATTAACTAGTAGAAATTATGAGAATTTGGTGAGTTTCTGCATTGTGGATACTCAGACATTGGCTAGGTTTGAATTGTTTCGTGACTAGGTTACATTGCTGATTCGAGTAGTGACTGATTTGTAAAATTGTAAGTATTGAAAAAGCTGATTTGCTTAACTCGAAAAAAAAAAGATTGCCATTTTTTTTATTCTTTTTGCCATTATTGCTTTGTTTTAGAGTTTGGCACAACGTGATTTTTTTTTTGTTGAATTACTTCTATTTATTACGTTTTTTTTTAATTATTACTGATGTTTTTTGTTTACGTTATCGCATTTTTAAATATGGGAATAAATTAAGAATTAAAAGTAATAAATATAATTAAATTAAATTACTAGTAATAGTTACTTAAATTAATAAATATTTTTTAATATTGGCATCAATTATTTTTAATAATTAAATAAATAAATAATTTAATAAATTAAATTCATTAATTACAATATTTCAATTAATTAAATTCATTAAATTAAATAAATATTTCAATTATCTTTTTATTAATTAATTAATTCAATAAATTAAATTCAATTATAAATTAATTTAGTCATTTAATTTAATATTTTAATTTAATAAATAAATTAATAAATTAAATTAATTACAGAAATTAATTAATTAATTAATTTTTTATTTAAAAAAAAAAAGATTTACTGACAGCCACGGCTGTCGAAAATGTTTTGCCCATTTACCGACGGCCAAAGCCGTCGGAAAATTCCAACGGTATGTTTCCGACGGCATTAACCGTCGGTATTACCGACGGCCACGAAAGCGCCGTCGGTAGGCATTTGCGACGCCCATTTTACTGACGGTCTTGAGGCCGTCTGTAACCCTTCAGAAATTCTGCATTATCGACGGCTTTTTGGGATTACCGATGGCTTTTCCGTGTTTTCTTATAGTGTACATTCAGCAAAAAATAGGTCTTCAATCTTCAATGTTCCAAACTTGTCAAGCTTGATGAGGTCCTCTTGGTTGAAACATAGCAGTTGGGATGAATGACATGAACTTTGGCTCACTTGAAGATGTGGCACCAGGTGTATTTGGATATGGAACCAGAATTGGAGCTACTGTAGGGCCTCTTATAGGTGGTGGCCGAACTCCAGTTGGCATAGGGTCAAATGTTCCCTGGCCAAATCCAAATGGATAAGGCTGAGATGGAATCTGAGATTGAGGCTGAGATTGCCCCAAGTCAATTTCACTTTGATTCTCTTGGTCTTCAGCTGCAACCTCCTCAGGGGGTGGTGGTACCCAATTTGGTGGCCTAATTGGAACCCCATAATTGCAACATCCATTTGTATTGTGTCCTTTGAGACCACATCTTGAACAAGTAATTGGTGGATATGATCTTTTTAACTTGTCAGCTTGAATAATGGCCTCAGACTCATCCTTCCTTCTTTGCTTTTTTGGCCTTCCTGGAGGCTTCTTCTTTGGTGCTGGAACAGGCCGCTCATACTTAGTTGGCTCCCAAAATTCTTGACCAGTTGTTGGTTTTACAAAATGCTCATATGTGGCATTGTATGCGCCTAAAGTCATCCACCTATGACAGTATTCTTCAGGCTTCATTTCACGCTTTCATGCAATAGCTACAACAGCATGAGCACATGGAATACTTAACATGATATTGAAATTAGTTAAATACATCAATTAAATTATAAACATGAAGTAAATAAGAAATCAACATTAGTTTAAATACATTAATACCTGTCAACTGCCAGAACCTACAGGTGCATGTGTGGGCATATATATCAACATCCATATGCGACCTCTAATTGTCTTGCACCTCAAATCGACCATCACCAGCCCACATTGGCTTCCATGAATTACTTCGAATTTTTTGCTTATCCAACCTAGACTGTTGCTTAGGACACAATGGTCCTCTCCTGTTAGCCATTTTCAGCTTGTTTGCGCTCATAGTCTTCATGATATAGCACCTTATCCCCTCAGCCATGGTCAATATAGGTTTTCCTCTATACTTCAAGATACTTGAATTAAAACCTTCGCAGGTATTGTTTGGAATGTTGTCCACCTTAGGCTCCATGCTAAAATATGCCTTGGTCCATGATTCCTTGCCTATCCTATCCAAGTGTTTCCATGCATTTGCATTTTTGATTTTCAACCTATCCATGACAATTTTAAATTGGGCAGGAGTTGTTGATCTTGCTGCCTCCCGCACCACACCTCTTAGCTCTTTGTCTTTCCATTGTTTAATGAAGTTCTTCCACAAATGCATAGCACAAAACTTATGAGGCACACCTGGCATCACCTCTTGCACAACAGTTATGAGTCCCTGCATAAACAAATAAACAGTTTTAAATTAGTTCCCAGAAGTGACAACTTACTGTCATAATAGTCCCGGACAGTATGTAATATTTATCATAATAATCCTTCACACATATTAGATGAATTAGATAATACATACCTTTTGCATGTCACTCATAAAGTTCCATCCATGTTGTCTACAGTCTCCCAAATCATCATGTAATAGTGTGAGGAACCACTTCCAATTGTCCTTGTTTTCAACATCAATAATGGCATAAGCAATGCAAAAATTATGCATATTTGCATCTTGTCCAACTGCAGCCAGTAGTTGGCCCCCCATAATAACCCTTCAAAAAGCAACCATCTAGACCAATGAAGGGTCTACAACCAGCCTTGAACCCAAGTTTGCATGCTTCCAAACAAACATAAAATCTCTGAAATTGTGGTGGAGCCTCAGGCATAGGAATGCAATTAACTTTTACTGTTGAACAATTATTGCTCCTTAGTAACTCATTAGCATAGTCCCATATCATGCCATATTGTTCCTTAAAACTACCTTCCACAACCTCTTTTGCGGCTTTCAATGATCTAAATAATTTAGTATCATTGATATGAACTCCAAACTCCTTCTTCATATAATCATAAGCCTCTATGTACGTGATATTTGGTTGCAATCTAATCACCTCTTATAGCTTGTTTGTAACCCATGGTCGGTTGGCTTGGCTATTTGTGAACCCCCTACAACAATTGTGTTCACTCTTGAAAGTTTTTATTTGGAAGCTTCTAGCCTCTTCAGACCAAGCACAGTAAATCTGCCATAAGCAACCATCTTCCTTGCATTTAGCTCTACATCTTACCTTGTCATTTTTCACCCACTTTATGTTTCTCCCATAGTATATGGTGTAATCCTTAATAGCGTTCTTAAATGTAGCTAGGCTGTCAAATTTCATCCCAACCTCCAAATGGACTTCGCCAAACTTTGCATTTGGATTAACTTGTGGGAAAATCCTCTTATCACCACTATCATCCTCATCATCTTTACTAATTGCGGTCTTCAACTCCTCAGAGTGGTAGGAATCATTGTATGACAAAACATCATCACCAGCCATTGCATTGACATTAGCATATTTAATGTTGCCATGACTTGCACTAGCCCTTTGAGTGTTTGGATCACTTGCATTCCCAATAGACTCAAGATCAACTTCATCAAATGTTTCATCTTCTCCACTGAAGTATGAAGGCTTGAATTTAGAATCTTCATCACTGGAAATGTCCTTAATAGGTTGCTCTTGAACAGAGGCACCAACAACATTCCTGAACAAAAATAAAACATGCACCCATTAACCATGGATAAGGGTCAAGATACATTCACAAACTGTTCTAAAACCAGTAATACATTAACAAAGGCATGATAAAATGCCATTAATAGAAAATACCAAGTTACATTACAAAATCATTGTGAAACAGAGCGTAATCCTAAACCCCCATTCTGATCACAGAGACTGTAATCCCAAAACCCTAACCAGAACGAAAATCACAGTCCAAATAAAACATGCAATTAGAAACGAACATGAGTAATCAAACATGGAGAGCGCAGTATTGAACATTCAGAAGAATGAAAAAAACCATATTTTACTTGGGGCAAAGATTAAGAAGAAGGATACTCCTTTGAGTGCCCTGTTGAGAACGTTTACAGCAGCAGCCTTTCATGGACGAGGTCCTTGATGGTGGCGAAAATGGCGGATGGGCAATGGTCGGTGGTGGTAGTGAGGGTGGAGTTGACTGTGGTTTCCTTCTTCTTTTTGGTGACTCTGTCGCTGTCTTCTTCTTTTTCTATTCTTTTGTCAAAGACAAAGACAAGTGATGTCTTTATCCTCCATTTTCTGTTTTTTTTTCATTTTGCCCTTGGCCACGTTGGGGCTTACATGGACCATCAGTCACCAAATTTAATCACACATCATTAGCAACGTCAGTATTTTGGACGGTGTCATCTAATTGGCTAACGGTAGGGACTAAACTGGCAGACGGAGAACAGTTTCAGGGACTATTTTGGAGTTTATATGCTTTGAGGGACTAAAGTAACACCGAGTCACACTTTCAGAGACTTAAGTGGCCAATTACCCGTTATTAAATTCTTCATAATATATTAGTTTATAAATATTAAATTCTTCTACATTATTTTATTTTTTATATGTTAATTTTTTTATTCACAATTAGTCAATTAAAAATCTGTGCTTTTACCAAACAGAGCCAATTTTAAAAAAGCATGACTGGTGATCGGATCCTTAACGAGATACTCACTCCATCTCATTTTACTTATTCTTTTAAGTTATATACACTTGTTAGGAAAAATATTGAGTTTACTAATTCCATAATAAAATGGTAATTCTTGACTAAAATACCCCTTATTAATTAGAGCGGTTAATAGTAAAAGAGTAATTAGGTAGAAAAACTCATTAATATAGATTGGTTGAGATAATTTTTGAAAAAAAATTAATTCTTCTTTATTTTCTAAAGGGACAAATAATTTGAAACAATAAAATATTTTAAACATGACAAATAAAATGAAATGGAGGGAGTAATAAGGTGTTTCCTCTCCCACTAACTATTTAAATTTAGGATATTTTACTTGAGGGGCCCAGGAAACTCAGTAAATACAAGCAATCTCATTAATGGTTGAAAATAGAGCTGTATATTGTCATTATTAATCCCTCCTGTCTTTTTTATAACAAACAAAGTAATTAATTTTTTTAATCCTAATTATAAGAAATAATATCAATTTTCAAAAGCATTAAATGTCTAATTTTTATTTATACTCTTATTTGTAGTGAGACATATTAATGAAGGTACACATATTTCCTATGCAAGTGGGCTAGTTCATAACAGAGATATTTTTGGGGGAAAAGTTGATCTTTAGGAGTACTACCTCCGGTCCTAATTATTAAAAAAAATACAAAAAACACAAAAACTAAGGAAACATATTTAATGTTACAAAATTGTCATCTCTTTACAAATATACCCCTAATAGCATTAATTAGGTGCATAGCAAATACACACCTCTATTAAATATACAAGTCTATTAAAATAGGGGTATAAAATGTATTTTAGCGATTAATACATCTAGAAATAAGTCTATTTTTTTTTATAATTATGACCAAAAAATCTCTAAAAATTCTCTTATAATTAGGACCAGAGGTAGTATTAATTAAAAAAAGGGGGCACTGGTTAAAGAATAAAAAAACAAAAGTTTTGTATTGAAAAGAACAACTTCTAAACTTTCAAAGAATTGAATGCACCACTTCCAATACAATATTTTTATATTTGGTTCTTTAATAAGTTTTCTTAGGGCACTTGTTAGCATTTGCCTTAAAAAAACTATTTGCAATGTTTTTCTTTAGTCTGTATAAATTAGAGTTTTGTTCCTTATAATAAAAACAGAAATGAGTATTGTGCATGAGCATAATCTTCAAAAAAAAACTTAGCAAGAGGGAGGAATAGGTACAAAGCAACTCGTTACTTGAGCCAATTATGTCAGCATTTGCTCGCTAGTCGTTACTTGAGTCAATTATGCCAGCATTGTCTAGCTTATGATAAAAGGAAATTTCTCACTGACAAAATAGTTACACAAACAAGGCTTTATCCAGAAAGTTACATGATTGAACATCTTCATTTCATCAATGATTGAATATGGTAGTGATACAAATACATCTTTCAGTGGACCAAAGCGGTTTCATTCATGCATGTACATACATCCGTTAAGTGAACTGAAATCCCAAGATAACTTAGTTCAGCAGGACAAGATGTCCAGCATCTGAGTTACAAAGTATTGCCGCTTTTTTTTTTATTTCATTCTTTTTTACAACATCAGTAATTGTGGTCTTTTTCCATGTGGGTCAACAACTCAACTCCTTGTGTGTTGATCTTTATCAAGAGCATCAAATTCCCATTCACTTATCTCTTCTGCTGAGTCATCCTCGCTTGATTTATCAAGTTCTGCTATTGATATCGTCTTCCCAGTAATTGAGGGAGACTTTATCACTCTACCTTGCTTGTGTTTCTTAGGCGATAAAGGAGTTATTGAGTGCATTTGACTTGGGGGTGTTTCTGACCTTTCAATTGGAATCTCAATTTGCAATTTTGGCCTCTCAATGGATTCAAATTCACCTTTTATTTTCTCAATGGCATCTAATAGTTCTGTGACCTTGTCCTTATCTTTTCTGTATCAAAATTGTAAATGTAAAGGGAAGAAGCAACGCTTTATAATATGAGTAAGGAAAGAAAGAGAGCAAGAAACTACATTACCTAAAAATGCCTTCCTTTTGAATGTGAAACTGCTTGTTCATTGTGTCCACTATATTCAGAGTGGTTAAAAACTGACAAGTAAAAAAACAAATAAGCATCTGTTTCATGTTATATCTCAGATCTCCTCATGAGTTAAAGGAACATGCACCGACAGTACAAAACTTTTTTACACAGTCATCCAATCAGATTTCACTATGATGCCACTTTGTTATATTAATTCCCAAAATATCTCAATAAACATCTACGTGGTGGAATCTGATGGGATGACAGGGTAAAAAAGTTTTACACTGTCAATACATAATCCTTTAACTTGTATGTACATGAGAGCATCTTATGTACATGAGAGCCACGGCAGATTTTAACTTCACATACTGAGATAAATAAAGCATTAAAGAGACAAAAAAAATACCTTGGATTCGATATCCAAATATTCTTCTTCAAGCTTTTTCCTTGGATTCACTACTGGCGAACCATCATTATCTACTGCTACTGGTATTTCTAACCTGATATCAATTCAACAGTTGGAGGCATGGGTTTGACATAATAGACAAATCAAAGAGGCAGAACACCATACCCTTGACTAGGACTTAAATTCTCCACAAGTACTCTTATTTGAGTAACAGATGAACCCAATTTTTCCTGACATAAAGTAAGCCAGTGATGAGAAGAATACAAGAAAAATGCAACACACAAGTTAATAAATAAAGAGGTAAATAAAGAGAAATACCTTGTAAGAAGACAGAAGATGGACAGCCAAATTCACAAAATGGTCTCCATATCTCTCCAGTTCAGCACTTCAGATGTAAAAAGAAAAATAGATAATATGAAAATTAATAAATGGAAATATGCACTTCAAGGCACATAAGAGGAACTATCATGCCATATATTGATTTGTATAACAACTTCAGAAAATGTATAATTTCAAATGTTATTTGATTTCCCATTGGTATTAAACTACAGGACATACTTGACCTGCTCCTCTTCTCTCTTTGTATGTGAGGTTTGAAATACCCATGTGCGATCTAGAAAATTGATCCATGTATCAACAACATTGGCTTCTGTTGTATAAGAAGCAATGGCTCGCACCATCTCGTCTTCCTAATATCAGAAAACTTCATAACAGATTATGACAAACAGTAAAATGGCATCATATGATCAATCTTGTATGGTGCATGAAATAAACTTTTGTACCTTCGTTTTTAAATGCGCAATAATTTCATTGCTTGCATCATCAAACTGCTCTCTTTCTTCTTTTGCATTGCGGAGGCGTGTACGAGCAGATGTTAACAAAGTGTTGACCTACAACAATATCTCAGGCTTATCTAACGTTAGCAAAGGGTAACATACAGTAAACTTTGTGTAGTTATCAATGCAGAGGCAACAAAATGAAAAAAGGTGCAGTTCCTGGACTCAAATGTGCTTTAGCATTGTAACTCAAGCATTCAAGAAGAGGTAAAAAAAAAAAACCTTTTTCAGTTTGTCTTCAAGCTCATTTTTCTGCTTCTCAAGTTCTTCAATCTCCACTGCCAACTCCTGCAAAATGCACTCTAGCCATTTTATATTTATTTAAAAAACAAGCATATTCAGAAGTAAACGGATTCCTTCAACATAGACATGACTTCATTTCTTTAAAAATCGGAGATATCATCATTCAACAGTATACAACTAAAAAATGGACAAAAATTGTAAATTGATTAAACAACCACTTTACAGTTTACATACAAGGTCCTGTTCAATCGTACAAGGTAAGCCACTCCACTATACTTTAAAGGACTCAATAAGCATGTGACTTGACCTATTGCTCTAGGAAAGTTCCATCAGTGAAAGTGTTCACATACAGTTCACAAGATCTACAATAAGATAAAATAATCTGCTGCTTTTCAGGAGAATGTACCTTCTCAACTTGGCTAACCTCATTGGACTTGGTTACCCGAAAATGAAGTGCCTCTTCTTTCTGAGATCTGCTTGAGAACAACAACAACAACAATAAAATTTACTAAAAATTATTGAAAAATCCAAGGTCAACATTTTCATCTTTTCCTTACCAACTTTCAACTAGCCAGAGAGGAGATGAGATGCATCAAGCATCAACACGTTACTATGTTACAAAAATTACATGCATCTTACTACAATAAGTTTTTTACATAAAGTATGTTCAAGTGCCTTTACACTATACTCAATGCAGGCACAACACATACAAGGAACAGTTTTTTTAATCTGTAAGAAACTCATAAGCATTACAACTATTTCTGGCACCTGTGTTCCGTAATGCGACTCTCAGCTTTTGCGGTAGAATTTGCAAGAGATTCTGATAAAATTTTCAATTTATCAACCTGGAACCAAAAGCAGGAATTTTAGCAATTTGAGCATCATTGCACCATGAATAAAAAGATTATGCCTACTTGCAAAAGCCGTTCAATATTAATAATACAATATGGAATGCAGAAAACATAAGTGCATTCAGATCTTGGGACTCTAAAAAGTCTATGGTATAAAAATGAAATTTACGTATAATGGGCATTCCAAAATTCAAGTTAGAACAGCCTAAAGCAGGAGGAATATCAGGTCTGTTGCTAAATGAACACAAACAAGTGAACAAGCCAGGATGTTGGAACTGGAAAACACTGCACCAATGCTCCGTGCCCCTCCAAGCGCCTTATTTAATGAATTGCATGAACAATTGAACAGTATCACATATTATATTACAATATCAATTCTGAATGCTTTATACGCTCTTTTCAATGAAGCTTGGAGAAACAATTAACTTACGGAAATAAAACACTTTAGTAGTAAAAGAGATGGACAAAATAAAAACTACAGAAAATCACTGCTTATGAGTTATGACCTTTTCAGCATGAAGTTCTGGAGAATCACCATAGCAAAAGTATTTCTTTTTGAGTAATAATTCCTCCAACTTCGAGCACATCTGAATATTCTTCATAGCTTCATCAAAAGCCTGAAATTAAACCAAAATGCTCAATTGTAACTAAGGCACAAATTTACATGTATATACATGATCCTAAATCAGTGCCGAAAATATCACCATAAGCCATATAAGAAACTCATGTATATTTATAAAAAAAAAAAAAAAAAAATCCAAGGTATTAATCCAAATACCAGATAAATAAGAAATGAAGTTTCAGTTCACCTTGTCATTAAGAGTTAAGACATCTCTAGAAAGGAACAGTAATCTCGTAATAGAATAATCAAACACCCATGTCTGCAAAGTATTGCATGGAAACAACTTGGAAAAAGTAAATGACAGATGTGAACTGAAATAAAAGCAGGACAGGATCATCCTGTCAGACATGCATTCACACCTGCAGACTCATACTTGTTGGAACAGACATATAGACACACTGCTTTCTTAAATGGAGAATCTGGAGCAGTGCTTCTGGTATATTAAAGGAATTACAATGGTAACAAGCGAACAAGCACAAAAGTTAATATTTTGACAATACAGTAATGAAGTTAAGGTGGAAATCTAAACTCACATCAACATAATTGTGGATACAAAGTAGAAACCTTATCCAAGATATTAAGAACCAAAAACAAACTTCAGATATAGCATATGACATCTCATTTCAATATGCAATTTCATGTCTATGGTGAAACCCAAATATAATAGGAAGCTGCAAGGTTTTTGACAGATCAACCTAGAAACACAACAAATAAAATATTATCAAGTCTTACCACCATGATACTAAACCACATATATGAGGCAATATAAGTGTCCATATGCATATCAACGGGTGTAGCTGTGCCTATGTACACTAGGATATATGAAATCCAAACTCACCTCTATTGCTACAGAAGTTGTCTCCTTAGGTGATTTTTTTTCATCTGAATTAGTTGCCTTCATATTCTCAATTTTTTCCTTCAGATTGCAGGCTTCAACTTCTATTCTGAGAGAAAGGAATGTATCACATACTAGAGGAGAAAGGAATAATAAACTTACTCATGAGTCTTAACAATGGTTCAATGCATTATAGGTCAAGACAATTAAAAGAAAACAATGGAAGTGGGGAAAATCTCTTAACATAATAATACAGTACACATCATGATTGGCTGGAAAAAAATTTTGGAATTCAGTATTTTAATAGACTTCTATAAATGCTTGGTTCCAACATAGAACCATATTATATTCAAGGAGCACTAGTTACTCGTTTATGGCTTAGTAAGAACATCAGGAAAAGGAAAATGAATACTAATTAATATGTAAATAAATAACTGAGGAGCCTATGTGTGTTATTTATATTCACTTAAATACTTTATCCCTTACCTGTTGAAACCAAATGCATTGCTATGAACTCTATCATTAGTGTATTAAAAGGAGCGATGCTCCATTTTATGAAACATGAACAGAACATGCAGCTATGGAAAACTTGTTCCATGACCATGTATGCATGAGGGAGCAATGGTTGTAAAAGTACTGGCACGTCATGACTCAAGCATACATCAGTCAAGCTCGACTGCTGACAACAAAAGTAAAGCTCAAGATCAAACAAGCATCGATAAAGATATTTTGTCCACAACCTCATGAGATCAGCATTTACTTTTAGCCCTGCAATTGCAGCTTGGACATATTGAAGTAATTCTTCTCGTTTTGCCTGTTGAAAAAATAAGGCGGAAAGGGAAATACATGACAAGTAGGTACCAAATAAATGCACATAACTCCAGTAGCACATAGTTGGCAAGCAATAAATCAAGAGAAGTCAGAAGAGGCAACAAAAATGACAAGATGTTACTATGTTAGAATGGAAAACCAGATGAGAATACTAGGTTTGAAGTAATCTTTTAAAAATCACAGTTGTAAACTTTTTGAATTCAAAACATAAAAAAAAGAAATAGTATTCATTTTGCATGTGATAGTGTCAAGATTAAGGAATGTATTTAGAGGATTTGTACTCTAAATCAAGTAGAAACTAAAATGTAGTTATAAGAATCCTTATCTTAGCATATATCCTGTAGTACTAAGGGAAAACTCTTGTCATTAAGGCGAAAAATAAATTTGGGGGGAAGCTGCCCCCTTTCATCGTGTTCCGCCACTAGTCAAGAAGCATAACTTATGTACACAATCGATGTTGATTTAGAGCTATGCAAGCCTTCCACCTTTGTTCTTAAGGAGGAAGATATGCCATTAAAGTCCATGTTTATTAGCATATAGAAATACCGATTTTGAAAAGCAAAGAAAGTGTAACCAAAGCATCAAATAATTTCAAACATGATCGGGCATAAATCAAAGCATCTCTATAGTACTTAGCTTAATATTGACAAACAGAACAGATATCATGTCACACCCAAGTAAAGCATTCTTTCAGTCACATTTGGTCTGATCTTATCGAAATGAGTATTCATACATGTTCCTCACAAAGCATAGTATTATGTGTATGCGTCTATATTAACCACAAACAAACAATTCTATAAGAAAATATTAAAATCATTACCAGTACTTCATCTTCATATCCCGAAAATGCTTTTGCCAAATCCTGTACACTTGATAACAAGGCAGCTTGTTCTTCCTTTCCCCCTTTAATACAAAGCCTGTATAAACATTTCGTACCAGAAGCAGATTTTTAAGCAAGTTACTCCCCATATGCCAACCATAGTTGTTTTCAACCATTGTTTGGCTGCAGAGTTATCAGTTTACGAAAGAAAAGCTACCCATATATCTCTGAAAGTAGTGTAACTTCTTCCTCATTTGGTGCTTCAAGAATCTGAGTCACACAAAAGATTAACCTGCGGTTAAGTTCCATAAATCAGCAAATATAAAGCTCAGACACTGTAATTGGAACACCACTATATATAGACAATCTGTTAAGAAATGTGTAGCAAGTCAAGACACATGGAGTTTGTATTAAAAGGAAAAATAAACTTTTATGCGATATCCTTGTTACTTCTTTACATTCGTGTTTTAATTTTCAATCACACCATTACCAATGAATTATAATCATGATTCACACTAGTATCAGAAAAATAACTTCTTATTCCGCAATAAAAAAAACTAGCAGCTCAAAGGAATGGGAATCTAAGCATAAGAAGGGTTAAATATTTGAAGGAATCAATTTAAAGTAAGACTTCCTATAATAGACATAGATCGGTCATGGAGAGTGTTTTATAACACCATTTTTCCTATTTAAAAAAAAAAAAAAACTAGCAGCTTAAAAATAATGATATATTAGGAATTTCTCCTTAGCATTCACTAGGAATTGAGTAATTTACATTTACATTTTCATTTCTATATGGGATGTGTAAAAGCTGGCACTCTTTGGATTGCAAATTTATGTAACCTAGTCCATTCATTGTAACATGAAAATCCTCTTCATAAACTACATATAAGCAATTGGGTATCACACTCATCTAATATTACTGACTAATACTAATCTAAACATTTGGCACTCTGGCAGTTATAGGCAGCATTGCTTCAACTCACCATTGACAAAGTTATGCCCTCAAGAGCCTGACTGTGAAGAAAGACATCGCGAAAATTTTTTGGTTCACCGGCCACATCAGGGTCTACATAGTAAATCTGTCCATGGTTATATACTATAAGAATGAATTACCAACAAATAAACAAATAAATAAATAATAACGAAGTCACAAAACCAATGTACTTACGAAAAAAGAGATTACTGCAAAGAAGTGAGCTAGCTTAACATATAACTTGAGGCCACTATTGGAAGAGGAAAAATAAAATAATACAGACAGAAACAACAACAGCAGCAACAACATAGATGGGTTTTGACAAACCAAAGTAGGTGTTGTAGGTGAATCCTTAAAATCATCAGAAAGAAGGTGGTTGTCTGGATCATTTGCATTGGTGTCAGTGCTGCAAGCAGCAGCAAGTCTCTCAACTTCTTTCAGGGCAACCAGCCACCTTCTTAGCAACTGAACTCTCTCTATCCCTCTACACGAAACAGAAACTTCTTCTAACCGCTTTACAGTGTGCCTAAAACTTTGCATATTCCGAGCCACCTGTTCATTGTTCAATAAATCCATTTCAGACACTACACTTCGTGACCCTTGAAGGTTCAATCTAGAGATTTCTTATACTGCAAGGTACCACATCCAAGTAAAAATCTTTCCGCCAAACCCAGAATTCAAATCGAAAAAGGAAAAGGAAAAATGGAATTTTTAGCAAAAGGGGTATTTTTACAATGCGGTCCTGGATGATCTTGGCGCCACCGGCGACGGCGTTGCTTGCATGGAGGACGACGGAGTCGGCGTAGTTGCGAACGGCGCGGCTGAGATTGCTCTGGCCACCAGCTTCCACGGCTCTGTTCACCGCCGATCTTACCCACGACATTCTTCTTATTCAGTCTTCCACCACCTACCTTTGTATTTTCTCTTTATATATACACACACACAAACACACTCTTACCCTGTTTCTCTTTCTATCTGTGTATATGTTATATGTGGATGAACATGCATGTGTATATGTGGTTAAGGAAAAGGGGGGAAAAGTGTGTGTGTCTGAAATTTTATATATGGTGGAAAAAAGTAACTAAAATTAATTACAGAAAATAATGGAAGGTGTAGGTAGTGATGGCTGATTATGGTTAATGTGTGATGCGAAATACAACGATGGCTGGGAATGCAATGGAGATGAGAGAGAGAGAGAGAGAGAGAGGTGAAGGAGAAAGATGGCGAGAGGAAGAAGAAGTCAAGGAAAGGAAAGCAAGGGCATCGCATCGGGGAGGTGGTGAGCTCAACGTTCATTGCTTTGGCTGTTGCTGGCATCAAGTTCGATTTCTCTGCCTTCCGTTTCGCTTCATGTTTATTAAAATACATTATTATTATTATTATTATTATTATTATTATTATTATTATTATTATAAAAAAAATTGTTTGGCTATTTGCCTTTTCTTGTCTCTCAATCTCTTTTTTAGCTATCTTGCCACTGAATTTTGGTTGCTTTATGTACTTAGTATGAATTATAAAATCGGTTTTTTAATCAATTTTCTATTTAGCAATAAGACAGATTACATATATATAAAATAAATAAATAAAATTTGTAATTAATAATAAAAAAAAGTAATTAATAAGAAAAAATAGAATAAAAGTATGTTTTCAGATATTGAGCATTCTCGGTTGTAATAATAACCGTAGAAGATTACTTAGCGCTCGACAAAAAAATAAAATTCTTTTCAAGTAATTATTAGTACCATACACGTGCATTCGTACGGGACGCGCGTTGTTTGTTACGCTTAATGTTTTAAGACGATGGTTGTTTATAGTAAATAATATTTTTGATTCAACATATTAACAATTAACTAATTTTATAGTGAACATGAAAGAAATATGAAATGTGTATAAAATATTACTATTTATGTAATTGTGTGACTTGTATATCATATATGGCTAAGATAAAACAAACATAGTTGGGGTTTTCTTGATATTTCATTAGTACATATGAGAAGTACATATTTCTCAAACTACATATATCCAAACTTATAAAAAGTACATATATAAAATGTACATATATTAGATGATCAGTCCAAACCCATAAGTTAATTCCAAAAGTACATCCAAGTGCAAGCATAGCCAACAAAACAGAACTATTGTATAAACAGAACTATTATATAGTTCTGGATATATACATTGGCAGCAAAAGTCCAAAGCTTTCCAAAAGTACTTAACCGAGTTCTAAAACCAACAACCACTTCTACTACATTAACTTTAAATTTTAGTAACCTTGACAACGTTATTCGAGTTGAAATCAAGGAAGTCAAACTTCAATTCTTGCCTAGCTTTGAATTCACTTTTACTACATTAACTTTAAATTTTAGTAACCTTGACAACATTATTCAAGTTGAAATCAAGGAAGTCAAACTTGAATTCTTGCCTAGCTTTGAATTCATTTTCCTTGCAGAACTGTTTCTAACTTATTCCAATTTTTGTTGACTTCTTTGGCTCATCTCTTATCAAGAGACTGCAAGTTGTGTGGCCACCAGAAGGTCCATAGAGCAACAGACTGTCATAGTCATAAGCCCTCAGCATTGAAGCAACATTTTTAGGTATATTCTACAAATCACAAAAGATAGAAAATGAAAGAAGCAAATCATACATTAATTATAATATAAATTCCTTTAACCAAATTAAATAGCCAACCAATTGACTTCCGGTTGTTGTGTAGTCGTAGAGTTCAATAGTAATGGAAACAGAGCGGCAGTTCCGAGTACTGCAGGAGTGGAAACTTGGAAAGGAAGATGGTGTGGTTGTATTGGTGAAAATTGCAATATGAAACAGATTATCCCCTAAGAATTTCATAAAAACAGAATGATGAACAATCATGTGGTAAAACCTTCTCAGCTGCTCCCATCCTTCAGTAATAAGTGGTTGACCCCATGATTGGTTAAAGTTCACCAAGTGTTTGTTACCATAATCAATCTCTTTTTTAGCTATCTTGCCACTGAATTTTGGTTGCTTTATGTACTTAGTATCAATTATAAAATCGGTTTTTTAATCAATTTTCTATTTAGTGATAAGAGAGAGATTACATATATAAAAAAAATAAAAAAAATATGTAATTAATAATAAAAAAACAAGTAATTAATAAGAAAAAATAGAATAAAAATATGTTTTCAGATCTTGATCATTCTCAGTTGTAATAATAATCGTAGAAGATTACTTAGCGCTCGTCAAAAAAAAAATTATTTTCAGTAATTAAGTGTACTTTAAAAAAATTATTAGAAAACTATAGAACTAATATATTGTTAATATTGAAAGTTATAATTTTAACAAAAATATTATTTTTGTTCTTCATTAGTGTCATAAGGATACTAAAAAAATATGTATATACGAAAAAATGGATTGTGTTTCTATTTTTTTTTCAAATAGCAGTTTTTGACGTAATATTGTATATGTATATTTTTTTTATAAAGGTTCAAACATCAATACGGTTGTTTTTTTTACGGGAACAAAATTATGTCATTTCATTAAAAACAGAATTCTCAATATATGTTAGAATCTCATTAAAAATGTGAGAGCTAGCATTAGATGTAGTTACACCCTTGCAAGGGCAAGTAATCACATCGACTTGTCTCCTAATAAATTCAACATGAGAGTTGGGTAAATGGGATCATAAACGATCTCTAAGATTATAGACCATAAATCTGAGACATCATTCTTCGTGTTGTGTATACTTCAACAACCATTTTAGGATCCAATTCAAACACCACCTTTTCCAATTGGAGATCGAACACCCATATTATGACCTGCAATAAACCCCATGGCTTAGACCATAAACACGACAATCTGAAGTTCCCTTTTGTTCATTTTTCTGATGCGATAACATGCATATTGTTTGAGACTTTCTTTTCTCTGTGTGGCTAGACCAAAGTCGTGCAAATACAAGTGTATAATTATTTGCTTGGCAAAAAATGATTATACCATAGACATAACAATATAAAGTTTTCTTTTGTCCTACTACCAAAAAAAAAAGTTTTCTTTTGTCCTTTCCTCTAATATAATAGTATGCACGTTGCTCGAATTATTTTTAAAAGTTGACTTCTCTTGATGCACTAGAAGACTTCCTTAACATGATTTGGCTTTACACTCTTCTAATCAGTCGTACGTCTTCCCTAAGACGTTTGACATTCATATTGTCTATCCTTCAAATGATGTTATTTTCAAACAATTTAAAAAAAAAAAAGCAGATAAACGATACATTGACGATGTTGGCTAACTTAGAGTAGACGTTATCCTTGTTATTTCCATTTTTATGGATTACCTGGCCTCTTTTAGATATACTCTTGCACACTTAACACGTCAAAACATTCATGTAATATTCATCAATCATGAAGTGTTTGGATTCATCAAAAAATATAGGATATTAATATATCAAAAGTCTAGAAACTCGATAGACATTTGTTAGTATTTGTTCTAAGCAAACATTATAACACGTTAAAAATCTTTCTTCACTGTTTTCATAGTTTCGTCATCACAAGTTCGCAGCCTAATCCTTCTCAAGATCCTACAAACATTTATTACATTTATCCCAATGAAAATCCTTAATTGGAATTAGTTTCCTCAATCCTTGTATTTATACATTCCACTAGTGATGTTTCTTTGGTGAGGTTTCTTTGTCAGGGACACCTGCCTTTTCACTACAATTCAAATTGTACAAAACTCAACTTTTTGTAAGCACATAAAGCATATTAAAAATTGGTTGTCATTTCGTTCGTGACAAATGTCCAATATGGAGTTATTCGTTTATCGACCATCCCCTTATCTGCTAATTTGGATTTCCTGCTGTCGATTTTCACGCAGTTTCACGCAGTTGTGTGTGACAAGCTTACCGTATACGATAACTATTTTTCCAATTTCCCAAATTTATGTGCAATTGCGTGTAACTGCGTCGAATTTGACTGCAGACGATCTGGATCCCTTATCTGCTTAGTTGGGTTCACCCCCAAACTCTCCACCCAATTATATTTCATTTACTAGTATCTATGATAAGCATGACATATGCCTCAAATTGTAGGGACTGCCAAATGATATGAAGTCTTCATTTTTTAGAGTTGTTTTTGTTTTTGTTTTTTTTTCATTTTTATTCTTATATAATATCACCCAACACCCCCATTGATGTCGTGGCCTATTACCACCACCCAACACCTTGCGACGTCGTTCCCTAGCACCCTTCTTCGTGTCGCTGATGTACACCAACTTCGACCATCATCGTCACCATCACAGCTACTGAGAACCTCTATACTAATGTTGTTGCCACTACCATTCCCACCCAACACTCCCCACCATCGATGTGGTTGCTAATGTCCAACATTCGCCTCTTCCCAAAACCCTCCATGACTGCTACTTGGCACTCTCCACCACCATCACCACTACCGCCTATTACCCTTCACTGTTGTTGTCATTGCTACTTGACACCTCCCACCATTGTCGCCCTTGACACTCTCCACTACTGTTGTCACCACTGTTGGCATCGTCCGACACACTCCATTGCCACCACCATCGCCACCCTAGTATCATCCATTACCAACCTTGCTGCCTGTCACCCTCCAGTTTCTTAAAACACATTTATCAAGTAGGTTTTTTTTGTTTTCTCATCTCTAAAATTCCTTTTTCCAATTAAAATTACCTCAGAATAGTTTTCTAAAACCCAAAAAAAAAAAAAAAACATGCCCTTACTCATTAAATTTCCTATTGATGCTAAAAAAAAAAAAGGATTGAGCTGGCAACTTAATTTCCCAAAAAAAAAAAAGGCAGGAGGATCACGAGAAAAAACGCAAAATATAAGTCAAACAAATCATTAAGCTAATTGAGTAATCCATTCTGATATTACAATTACAATGTCGAGGATGGATGGCAGATCTGTTTTTCACAATCTACAATTCAAGCCATTGAATAATAAATACCTTGGCTTTCATGTAGCATCCCTGTTCTAGTTCCTTGCTCCAAAAGAGTCCGAACTGGTTTCTTCTCTATTCTTGCATTGGACAAACTGGGCCTCAATGTTTTGTTTTTACTTTATTTCTTATTTCCAAATTATAATAAACAGCAAAAATAATACAAAGTCTTAAAAACAAAAGATAGAGAATATAAGGCAACACTTGTGTAATTATTATTGAAAACCAAAAATTATTTTCTCAGTCCAAACACGCCTAAACAAACATTAACACCACGTTAAGACTAAGACTTGATAGTTACATAGCATCATGACATAAATACAGACTCTAGTACTTCAACATCACATCCATCCAATCCACACTTAGAAATTAGAATTAGAGAAAACGACAGTTGCTTTGATAAGCATTTGTGCCATTATTTCCTGATAATTATCCCAATGAACAGTATACAAAGTTTAGCACGGTCAACATGTAAGCCAAATTGTTATACAATTCTGTTGATGAGTAGATTATAATGAATCAAGATTTAATGAACATCAGAAAAGAAGGAAAACAAGGGCATGGCCTCATAATGAAAGTATGTCCTTCGAGAACTTACATGCCCATCCATCAATGACTTCCCGTGTTGAAGTAGAAGGTACTCTTCAATTAATTAAGCACAAGTCTGGCTTTTTGGTTATGTTGGATGGTCCCATATCAAAGGGAATTAAATATCTTAACCATTGAACTGAATCAATCAACATCTGGCAATGGCATTCTCCAATAATTCCATGAGTTGAAGTCCTCCTGCATGTTCAGAAATTAAATTAAATGTCAAATTTGTTGGGTGTGAAGTTCAAACTTGCAATTAAAGGGAGGTTTGGAGATGATTTGTCACCTGCTCGACTAAAGAAGTAGGTGGAAACATGTCGTTGACGAGGGTATGTAACGATGTATATGACTTTGCACCGATACGTTGACTGATAGCCACCTCACCCTGTTAGTTTTCACAGCATTTAGTTGGTGCTAGGGAAGAAAATAACTAAATAAAATACTAATTATTGGAAATATTAATTAATCCAGAAAGCACACCTTAGGGTTAATAATGAATATTTTGCCCTTTGGGATACCAATCTTCCTGTAACTAAGTTCATCTGTGTCTCTATTGCCAAATCCCGCATAGAATGGATTATAATCAGAAGGGAAAAGTCTTCTGATATCCTGCAAAAACATTATTATTTTATAATGTTGGTAAGAAAATGCCTTCTAATAGCATTTTCAAGCTATATAGTGACATGATTTTTGTCAGTTACCTCTAGACAAGCAATCTTGAACTCATGAGGTGCTCTTCTTATCACTTTCATCCGAAAGGGGGGCAAAAAACACAAAACAACTAGTCAAAGACATATAAAAAATCCAGGTGTAAAAAGAACAGGTGATAAGAAACATATAAACACATAGGTAATGCATGCTTTTAGTATTTTTTTTATTTTTTTATCTAAATATAAAAAGAACTGATTATCATGGCATCAACACAGATCACGTGCATAAAAAAAAAATATCGATATTTTTTACAAGTAATAAACCAAAGAAATTTTGGTAAGATTATGAATTGTGTCATAGATCAATAGATAAGCACAAGCAGTCACCTCATTTGATGAGTGCTTAATAATGAAGTGACTAAATATGGTAGTTTACCAACCTTAAACTACTCTGGCAATAGTTTATTTTTCTAAATTTCATGCATTTATTCAAATTTTGCAATCATGAATGATACTGTGTTTTTCTCACCCCCCTCCCCTCCCCAAGGAAATAGCGACCGTTTCTTTTGGACAAAGGAAAGAACTATAAATTACATGATGTTGACAGTAGTATGTAAGTCTTCATAAAGAGACGGTCTTCAAACAAATAGCACCACAATAAACAGCAGAAAGTGAAGTAATTATCACGACATACATAGCTAACAAATGATTAAATGAACTACATTGTAGTATCCATCGCAACCTTAATTAATCTCATTTTAAAAGTGCCTCACCTTCTCGGAAAAGTGAAGGAAATAATCCATCAGGTGAAATAACAACGGGTCCATTAGGTAAGGTTTTTCCATCCTGCAAATATACAGAAGTTTTATTTAGCTAAAGAAGTATTATGACAGTGATCACTGCAGTGTCAACAAAGGCTGTTTGAGGATAAAAAACCTATTATGCCAATAAAAAGAGAACAAGGCGAAGAAATCATTAACGCCACCCACCCCCCAAAAAAACACACACACACAAAAACATGGACGTGTAACAAAATGTTAATTTAATTGCCTCTGGTGTGGTCTGATTGCACCTTTCTGGTTCTGGCAAGGTGCTTGCCATTAGTATCATGTTATTCAATTTTAAATGTCTGAGAAGTCCAAATATCCCAGGCACCAGGCCATCTAACTTTGTAACTACGAGTTAAGTTTATTTTTTTTGGGGGAGACGGGTTGTAAAAAACTAGTCCTTCAATTATAAAATTTAATATTTAGAACTTGTTTACCAACTTATCCTGCTTTATAACTTTAACAATATTTTATTGTTTTATGTTAATTAGATTTGCAAAGTTAACCTAACCTACATAGCAAATTTATGTGAAATAGCCAGATATTTTACTGTTTTCTTCTTTTTCTAATGTTAATTGTTTATGCCTTCCTTCAATAAAACATGCACTTTTATCAAGCATTATATCAAGATATACTCCTTCACAAGACTTCAAAGTCAAATAAAGTTGGTGCCACACATCTTAACCTTTTCAAAGCAAAATTCAGATTTATTCATTGATGCAGCTACTTCAGAAGCACAGAATAATTCTAATATTGGAAACAAGTAGTCATTTATCACAAAAAACCAGGTCGTTTCAATACCTGTTTCAGGTTAAGTAGGAAGTTCCTGGTTAGATATGCCTGGACAATTGCACGGGCACTTAGAAACAGTAGCTGGTATCCATTTTCCTGACATAAAATCCAGATTTAGTATTAACTATTAATCATCTTGAGATAAAAAACAGCAACTACAGGTATCATGATAACATCAAGCATGTTATGCTATTTTACATTAACATTTCAAAGACTAATAGTTCTGCTGATAACCATTAAACTTACTTACATTTACATTCTAGTGGAAAGAAATGTTAGCAGAAATCTATTCCTAAACTAAATAACAAAAATAATAATAAATGAATAATAATATTGATGAAATGCAAAGTGAAACAGGAAAAAGGAGAAGTAAAAGAAAGAATTTAATGGTGTATGGTAAAGCAAACTATGGACACTCTACCATTGCAGTTAAATGGCTGCAAAAGTCATAATCCCATAGCCTTCCAGTATGAAGCCCAAATATAATACGAGTAAAATACAACACAGATATGGGAATACAGTGAATTCTTAAAAATTCGGATATGATACGATGCATACACAAAAAGATGTTTGTGATCATAACATAAAAGCTTAGTTACTTTCCCTAGCCAGCAAACCCATATCAAAAAGAAAAAAAATCAAGGCATTGTATTGTATGTGGTAAATCATATCTAGCCAATGTAAGCTGTATTGATTTCGTATCCCAAACATATTGCAATTGGGGAAAAAACAGGATATACTTCAGATACTTATCTAGGTGTATTGTATATGCCTATCAGTATCAAATACATGTATGACAATGACACTTTGCCAATTTTAGAGTATCTGGCCTTCAACTGTGCTTGTTGATTGAGCAAAAATGACTGGACAAGGCTTCAGGCTCATTTTCTAAGCAATCTCAAGCCCAAACTCAGAGGAACAGAGTTTAATTCCTTCCAAACCCATTTAAATTTGTGTGCATACATGTTTACATAAGATCTTTAAAACAAACACACCCCAAGAGAGTGTGCTTTAGATTGCTGCAGATGCAACAAGCACTTATAGCCTACAGTTTAATTCATCCTTAAATTAAAATAGCCAAAAGGTGAATAGAAAGTTACTTGGTAACTAAATTTTCTTTTCTTTGTCTCTAATGAAGGTCCCTTATCACTTGTACAAACTCAAAAACACTAACTGAGAATCATGCATACATCAGTTAAGAGACAGAACATAGTAACAGAAACATAATGAACACACAGCAACAAGAAAGCAGAAATTTGATTACATTCACAGTCAAGATGCTTCTTAAAGAAATATCCTATAAAGATCTGTCTCCATTTACCTAATCTTGGCCTTAACATCCTATTTCAATTGAACTAAATAATAAAAAACATACATACCTTAATGGCAGAGAAGAGCCTTGCCACTCCAGATTGTGTCCAATCTTTGCCAACTAAAGGCATGAACTGCCCCAAAACATCAGACCTAAAAGAAAGGAAAATAAGAATTTGATTATTATTCTCAAACCACAATGCAACATGGCCTTCTATTCCCCCTCTAACTTTTTTAAGTGCAACTTTCATTCAGACATGTTTGCCTTGGCATAACAGCAAATGCAATCATGTTCAACATATGCACCATAAGTTTGCACAAAGCCTGACCCAAGAAGACAGACAACCACAACTAGGAAACTTAATACATTCAAATCAGGTCCTGCAAAACCCTGCCCCCTCCCCTACCCCACCCCATTGTCCTTCATTTTGTAAGAGTCTATACTATGAACAAATACCAAAATGTGCATGATAGGTGCATACAAGAATTTCATCTAAAACAAATGTCCAATTGAATGTAGAACCAAGACACAATAGAGAGGAATAACAATAGTGAAGTAGCATCTATGTAAAGTTTAAAAGAACATCTAGGACTCAATTGTTTGTGTTTTTTAAAACAGAAAAAAAGAGTTTTTTTTTTTAATTACAAGACTTGTTTTAAAAAAATTGATAATTATATAAGTTTTTTGGGGGGAAAAAAGCAAAAACCCAAAAAAAAAAAGTTGTTTTAGTACTTTTCTCAAAAATTGAAAATAATAGCTTCTAGAGAAAAAAACTTAAAAGGTGTATCATAAAATCACTTTCATTTTAAGCTTTATACCAATGGACCTTTTGTAGCCTAAGAAGCATTATTAGTAGCCTTACTTTGTAATAGTTCCATCAACGTCTGAAATTACGATTCTTGCATTCCACTTCCATAAGTATATATGAGCATCAACCTGTTATGTAATTGAAATTTCTCTCTTAAATAAACAAAACCAAATCACAGTATATATAACTTTAAATTGGAACTTAAACAGTCAATGAATGTCAAAACCTGTTGTGTTCCGAGAACCCTTGTGGAGAAACTGAAGGTTACCGAATTTTGACCATCTTTAAGATTCAAGGATGCTATCTGTTCATTAGTGGGAACATTTGTCCTTACAAATTGCTTATGAGGAGATCCTGGGGTACTGAATGTCGGAGTTGGCTCTACAAGAGACTCAGACTCGGAATCTAGAAATACCTCCTCATTTGATGAGTTGCTATAAGTGTGCTCAATTGTCTTGACCCGTCGAAAAGGAATAGGCCAAAGTCTCCATCTGCGTCCAGACGAAGATGATCCCTGATCATCATCCCTGGACTTCAATGCACTATCCTGTTCTACTGGAATTGTATCTTTGGGCTCAACAGGTAAATCTAAACCAAATGCAGCCATTCCAAGAACAAGAGGAGCAGCCTTTTCCCATGTCAAGTACCTCTCTTTAAACTTGACAACAAGATTTTGATTCTTAATTATTGATGGTGCAGAACTTTCAAAGTCTGCTGCTGATATCCGATGTGCTCCAAACACTCCAGCAGCAGCTTCCGAACCCATACCTGCCTTAAGTTCATGACCACAAAGCGAGATCTCAAGTCCTGCAAATTATAATATGAATGAAAGTAAATAAATACCCACTAATATCAAATAAATAATTACTGAATCCAGGATCAACAAATTTGCAGCACAGGGCTTACCCAAACCTGAATGGCTTTGGTCACCTTTACTTGAAGTTTCTGTTTCAGGTTCCACTACCTCACTAGCATTGCTGATATCTTCAAGTGCAGTGGTTTGATGACTATCATCTAGCCTGCCATTTGACACTGACCTGCCAACTTGTTCATTATTCCATTCAGTATCAGTAGTGACAGAAGGAGAGCCAGAAGCAGTTTCAGCTTCTCCTGATGCATTTTTCTCAACCTCTTGAAGTTCCAATTCTGATTTTGGAGATCTATGACCACCAGAAGAAATAGGTGTAGGACTACTTGGGGGAGATAACTCGTCAATGTTTTTAGATTCTACGTTGCTCTCTTGTTCATTTTCATCAACTATATGGGGGAGACAACTTGCATTAGATTCATCGGCTGAATTTTGAACCTCCAATGATGAATCAACATCTCGTGAGTCCGCATTACCAGCGTGCTGAGCAAATTCCTGTAGCTCCAAACAGCTTTTGAAAACACTCTCCCTCTTGATACCAGATGCAACCCCTTCTGAATCAGTTTTCATATGAAGATCTTCTTGAATTTTAATCTCCAGGGTTTCCTGTGATTGACAACTATTTATCTCCTCTCCTTGACAAACTTCAAGTGGGGCCACAGAGGTATTGTCATCACCAGTAGCTTCTCGTCGTCTGGGTTGGACATCAGCTGTTGAAGCATCCAGCTGGCTAAAAAAATCAGCAGCCCAAGCATTTTCACCAGAACTAAACTCCCCATTGCCTTCACATAGGTCAGTCTCTTCACCTGGTCCCAAATGAAACTGAGGGTTTCTTAACTGCACATTTTCCTCATTCTGCTCTGATTCTGAGATGGGCGCTGTCAATATATGACCATCAACACTCACCAAGACCACCGCAGGGTGGGAACCATGTGAGTCCACAAAATTTTCTCCCTCTATACTCTCATATGAATTAGACCCATATTCTGACAACTCAACTGAATCATCAAAAGAAGACCGATCATCTTGGAATTCATAATATCTACTATCGGATTCCGTCCTTTGAATTCGAGCCACAACTGATGAATCACCTTCATCTTTCAACCGAAGCACCGTAGAATCCGAGATGCTATGATCAAGTCTATGACCATTACTCAAAAAACTACTATTTTTGTTGCTAGAATCTTGAACAACCCCATTTGAGTCAACCCCTTTATCCTCATCAACCTCCTTCACAAAATAAGCCTCCCCAGAATTGTCAAGATACATATGGAAGTTGGCCTCAACACCATTAACACTTATTCTAACAACTTTTTCAGCACCTTTGAGAACACCCTGAAATTTACCAAACCGAACATACCAAGGAGTGCTTCGAAATGTCCCATCTGGCTGCTGAACAACAATCACATCAACAGCCCCACCAAAGGGGTGAAAAGGGGTAGCAACTGAGTACACACCTTGAGTTATCAAACTTCCAACTTTGCCTACCACATTCATTTTTTCTGAGACTCCAAAAAAAAAAAAAAAAAAGAAAGAAAGAAAGGCCTCAAAGTTTAAGCCTTGCTTCCAACCAAAACAACCCCAACGACATACATAAATTATTCCTCCAACCTTTGTCGCTTTCCAATGATTACTGCAAATTCCTGATCAACAACCGCACTGCATGGCAAACATGAACATGATTTATTTCGAAAAAACAACTAACATAATGACCGATTTAATATTAATATTAAATTAAAAAACAAACTTTTTCCCACCCAGGTTAAAAAAAAATTGATAATCCAAAGTTGAAAAAATAAAATCAGTATAGAAAGAGGATAGACTTACAGATTCAGAAAACCGTCTGGGGGCTCAAAAAATTGATAGCGAATTCGAATTTTCTACCCGTTTTCTCTTTGCAATGAGGTTCTTAAATTCTTCTACTTACCCTTTGATGCTTTGAATCCTCCACCTGGTCGTTGTCAAATTTTTTCGTGGAGGCTTCGAAGTTTGAACTTATGGAGGATTTGGATACCAGAAAAAACCCCCCACAACCCCCTCTCACTCACACGTATTAAATAGTTATTATTCCCACGCCTGTGATCTTCGATTACTCCGTTTTTGCAACTATTTTACGGGAAATTTACTTACCTTTGCGGATTACGTAGTATATAAATAACGTATCCTACATAGGGCTTTTTGGTCATTTACTTGGTTTTCGTGGGTCTCTCAAAACAGAGGAACGGGAACACCGACCACCTCGTCTGCCTTTTGTTTACAGTTTAAAAATGAAAATAATAATAATGAAATTTTGACGGAATGACCAGAATGTCCTTCTATCGCTAGTCTATTCATCAACTATCCCTGCTCCTGTCCCCATTTTGCTGTGGAGGTTTATTCTTTTTACCCTTTCCGAATATTACTAGCAATTTTATGGTTGTTAGGGAATTTTTCGATTTATAATTTATAATATGCACGCGTTGAACACGTGATGCATTAGGTGACGGTTCATGGGAGAATGGGGGAAAAAGTAGATGAGAAAATAGCTTGGAATTACTAATAGGGCATGCCAATTTTGCTACCCACGGGAAACGAAGATAATTGAGACGATATCGCATTTTCTTCTACAAAGTTCTCAAAGACGGAGACGTGTACTCTTTCTTGAACTCAAAGGTGATGTTTGTTTGAAGTTATTTAAATATAGGATATTTCTCTAGAACCCTTTCTAAATACATGGTTTGGGTACTCGCAGGGTTGTATATGTTGGGTTTTTTGTGATATTTTAAAAGTGTGAAGTCCCACATAAGATGGATTGTTGAGAGTCAAAGTGTTTATAAGCTATCATGTAATATGAAATCGTAAAAGTGGCTAGGGAAATAAATGAACCTTATGCATATCAGTTTGGCCCAAGGTGAGTGGTTTCAGTGCACAATAAGGACTTGTGTTTCTTTTTATTTCTTGCTGTTCTGCCCTCCACTTCCGTCGATGAAACGGAATTTGCCATCAAACGTTGGTTGGGATGAAAGGAAAAACCCCCTTGCTTTTCCTTTTCCCGTTTTCCGTTGGGAGATTTGACTCCCAATTTTGTCCTTCGTCAGCTGAATTTGAAAGATGAGATTTGTGAAACAATACGGGTTGCAGAGATACAGAGGTTGAAGAAGACAATGAGTTAAAGAAGATGATGAGATGTACTTGTTCACAATTTCTCTCTCTCTCTCTCTCTCTCTCTCTCTCTCTCTCTCTCTATATATATATATATATATATATATGTGTGTGTTACTGTCTTTTGTCCGCCGTGTAACATAAAAATGTTTCTTTTACTTCAACAATTGTGACATATGGTTAATCATTATGCCACTTGCCCAGTTAGAAGACCTTTTTTTTTGATATATCACCTGGAAGACCTATTTTAGAAAACCTATTTTATTTTGTCGTCACCTCATTTCTTTTATATTTAAATAAATATTGTACATTAATTAGATATTGAAAATTTAAAATATCTGAAATTATCTCTATATTTATTTTTTTGTTATTGATTAAATTTTTTGCTCTATATATTTTTCTTGTTATTCTATTTTTAAATTTGGGGCATATATATTAGCTTGTTGTTTTATACTTTTACTAAGATTGTATTGGGAATTTTCTCACCTGTTAGTGGAATTTATTTTTTTAACAAAGCAATATAAAAAATATTATTAATACTACATTATAAAACTCATACCCTCTTTGGTAATTACACATTTAAAAGTACGTTTGATTAATATCATCCAAACAATTTTCATTTTGTCAAATGTATGTTTGTGAAAAAAGTATCCAAATAGAAATCACGTTACGGTAAACTCAGTTTTAACCAAACGCCCGTTTGCAAAATGACGTTGAATCAAACGTCCGTTCGCAAACTTTAATCCAAACGGGCCCTAAATCCTTAAGGGCAGTTTCACTGACGCCTCGGGTTTATCGTAACGAGTTTTTATTTTGCAGGTTCGTTGGATCGCATTTCAGCAATTATATCAACAGTATATAGGGATTTTGGAATTTTTTTTAAAAAGCATAATACACTTATAAATAAATTTAATAATAAAAAATTTAGGGTTATTTTATCAAAAAAAAATAGGGTTATTGGAATTTTGTAGTAAACAAATACACTTATCAATAGCAAAAATAGTGTAAGAAGAGTGATTAAAATGCATTATTTTGACATTCTATCTTCTCCATTCAACAATAAGTATGGTTGAAAAACAAAATGAGACATTTATATCTTTTCAATTCAACATTTTTTTGGTCAAAAAAATTTAACATTAAGTACGGCCGAAAAACAAAATGAGACATTCTATCTTACATGGGGTCCGACAGGGGCCTAAGGCAACTGCCTTAATAGCCTTACACTCTCCACGACCCTGGTTACTTGGAATCAATATAGTTATTACCTATATGGGGTCTGTCGCCAATGTGGTTTGTGTTATATTTTAGAGATTTACATAGTAGTCCCCATAGGTTTTAATCTCTGTTGCATAATAGTATATCATATCCAATTAACGTAGTACACCTGTAATAGACTTTGTCATATTGTTGCAAAAAGAGTGAGTACTTTCATGAGATTAAAGATGAAATTTTTAAACTTACAAACAAGTTAGAGAACACAGGGGATCAACGTAGTACGCATAGCTCATCTGTGAAGGACGTAGGTGATCCTACTATAGTGAAGACTAAAGGAGCTCCAGTTAAGGAAAAGTATGGTAGGAAGAGAAGACGTTGTTCCAACCGTAAAAGGTCTGGATAAAAAAAAAAATTTCCCGTAAATATGGGGTGTTTTGAATTTAGTCCCTACAAAAAAAAATTATTTTTTATCCCTGCAATTTCCAACCTTTTGTTTTTAGTCCCTCTCCGTCCATCCCAGTTAGTTAGGCGCTGACATGGCAAAAAGATCTTCATCTATCGTTGCAGAGTCAGATTAATGAGATGACGTGTCTCCATAATTATGCTAATTCAACTCTGATGACTCATTTTTAATTATTTTTTAAAATAAAATAAACAAAGAATCAGGGTTGCTCAATCCTCATCCCTTCCCCTCACCACTGCCGTCACCCACCACAGCTATGAAATCCTTTTATATGCTCCTTGTAACCCAACCTTGGCAAATCCTTCTTCAACCTCACAGTCCTACAAATAACCACCGTTCCAAACCCAAAGCTCTCACTGCAAACTCTGTTCATGGCTGCTTAAGCCTCTGTTCCTCTGCTTAGCTGCTGCTGGGGTGCCTCTCCCCTCTTCAGTTTCTTCTTTTTTCTACCAATTTCCGATTTTCCATTTTTTCAGAGAAGAGGGAGAAGATTTTTCATTTTCCATTTTTCAATTTTTTTACGGAGAAGATTTTTATACCCCTCTTCGGTTTCTCATCTTCAAAGATTTTTATACCTGCAACTCTCTTCCTCTCAGCCCTTACACTAGCCCTCCCTGTACGGCTTCGGAGAATTCCCTTCAATTCTTCCTTTTTGTTCTTCTTGTTTTTAGTTGCTGCTTCGTTGTTGTTGGTGTTGGTTGAATAATCACCGTCGTCACCATCATCTTTGTCTTCGTCTTGGTTTTTTCTGCGTCTTTTTCTTGAAGTGGCACCATTGTTATTGTTGTTGTTAAGGTTGTTAGTTCGGTCGAATGAATTTTGGAGTGAGGTGTAAACGTGAGATAGATTTTGGGTCTGCAAAAGTTGGGAGTTTCATAAAGACACAAGAAGAAGAAGGAAAAAAAAAAAGAGGGATTGAAACTGTGGCTATGGAAATGTTGAAGAGAAGAGAAGTTCACAGACACAAACCAGCTTCAGTGTTCTCTCTTTTTTTTTTTTTTTGTCGTTGAGTTTTTTTATGGTTTATTATGGTAGATATATGAGTGTGAACGCAGACATTGGTATTTGAAGTCATCTCTCCTACCCTTTTGAAGCTTTTGTCTAATCTAGTATGAGTATTAACGAAGGGGAAAAAAGGGTGAGGGTGAAGGTGAGGGGAAGAGGAGAGGAGAGGGAAAGGGAAAGAAACCTTTTGTTGTTTTTATTTTATAAAATTATTAAAAATAAATCATGCCGTCTCAGCATCATTATATAGACACATAAGCTTATTAATCTGAGTCAACAATGCCAGATGGAGGTCCGTTAGCCACCTCAACGTTTTTTTAGCAGAGATGGACGGAGAGAGACCAAAAACAATAGGTTGGAAATTACAGGGATGAAAACAGAAATTTATTTTTTACAGAGACTAAAATCAAAACACCTCATATTTACAGAGACAAAAGACATATTTAAGCAAAAAATTAAACGCCCGAGAGCATTATGTGTTTCCCCCACACCTACCTAAAAACATAGCATTTGGTTATGGCCCATTAAGCCAAGGGGTGCATATGTTACCTATGTATGGTGAACTTCCCGTATACCGACAAATTCCCCAAGTTCCAATTTTTCCTCAAGTACCATAGGCATTTCACCACTTGTGGATTGTAATTTCATTTTTGTGGAAGTTATTTTGCTTGTGTTTTGAATGTTTAAATATTTTCCTTTGGTAGCATATAAGTGGGATGCATGATGGCAGTAAGTCCATGATATTGTAATGGGTTGGTGCAATAAGTCATTAAAAACAGTGGCCAACATGTGTAGCCATAAGGTTAATCACCCAAGAAGTTGTGGAACCCCCTACAATGACACAAAAAGTTGGTTCTGTGGTTGACGACAATGCATGCAAGGAAGAAAACATTAAAGATGAACTATGTTGGTGAAATTGACTTATTGAATGGCATGTGTTTGTGAACAAGTTAGATGAATATGAACGATTTTTGTTACTAGGGCCGGCCCAAGCCCAAAGCTAGGGTTTTAAGCCTTAAAAATTTTATTTTTACTAATATAATTGACTGAACCACAAGTCCATCTAGCTCAGATGGTAAAACACAATTGTCTTCACTTGTAGGTTGTGGGTTTAAGTCCTTTGTGGGTACTCTTTTTTGTAATTTTTTAGTATTTTGTTGTGAATAAATAACTGAAAAGACCTCACTTAGAGAGTTTGCTTTAGGCCTCAATAGGTGTTGGGCCTGCCCTGATTTATATTTATATACATTTGATGGGCAATTAAAGTTGTACATGAATTTATGTTATACTTCACCATATACATCCTAATAAGCTTGCAATGATAAAAGCTTACATAGCTATGGATCAAAATGCTCATAATAGAGAGAAGAATGTGGGTTTTGGTGGTTTTGATGTAGTGGGGTTGAAGGTGTGCGATTTTGAAAAAGAATAAGAAGAGGGGGAAAAGAGGATGGGGAGAATGAGAAGAAGGAGAATGTGCCCTCGTAAACTTCTAGATGGATTTCCGTAAGGATATAAATTCCCTGATGGAGTAAAATTGGAGGGGAAAAAATAATGAAAAGATCTTATAGGGCATGTATTAGTAAAAATGGGGTGTCAATGGTCATTCCCAACAAAGAATATCGAGCTTCGCAACAAACATGGGCCACAAGACCATAATGCAAATTTGGGCCTGAATGCGCCCTCCTATTATTTCCGCGCACCGTAGCAATGAATTGATACCCCCGCGCATGTGTGACGACTCACGACGTCGTTTAGAAAGGCCAAATTCTTCATTTCTTCTTCACATCTCAATCACCAACACTGTATTGCTGCCTTCCACAATACGCCAAACATACACAGAGAGAAAGCCCGGAGAGGACTCGCTTACTTCGAATCGCCTCCTCAGGGTCCTGTCCTTCATTCTACCAATCCCCCGATTCATCACCCACCTCTCCATAATGAGCAAAACGGCCTTCACCGCCGTCGTTTCGATCGTCACACTTTTACTCCTGATCTCCCCTTCAACGGCGGAGATCAAATCCCTAACCATAACCTCCGACACCCGACCCATGATCCTGTTAGAGAAATTCGGGTTCACCCACACAGGCCACGTCCGGATCGCCGTATCGGAGGTATCAGTGGCCGCCGCCGCAGCACAACCTGACCCGTCGCGCCTGGGATTCTTCCTCCTGAGCGAAGAATCGCTGCTTCAAGTCCTAATAGAGATCCAGCAAAACCCTAGCTTCTGCGTCCTCGATTCCCGCTACATCACGCGTCTCTTCACGTTCCGCGACCTATCTCCTCCTCCAACGGCGTCGTTTAACCGCTCCTACCCTGTCACCTCTCCCAACGAGTTCAGCCTTTTCTTCGCCAACTGCGCCCCCGAAACCTCCGTCTCCATGGCCATCCACACCGAGCTTTTCAACCTCGACCCCGACGGTTCCCGCGACTACCTTTCCGCCGGCCAAACACAGCTCCCTTCCCTCTTCTTCCTCTTCTCCCTCATATACTTCGCCTTCCTCGCCATCTGGTTCTACGTTTGTTACACCAACAAACGCTCCGTTCACCGGATCCACCTCCTCATGGCCACTCTCCTCCTCATGAAGGCTCTCAATCTCATCTGCGCCGCTGAGGACAAGCACTACGTCAAAGTCACCGGAACCCCCCACGGCTGGGACGTCCTCTTCTACATCTTCCAGTTCATTCGCGTCGTGTTGCTGTTCACCGTCATCGTCTTGATCGGCACCGGCTGGTCCTTCCTCAAACCCTTCCTTCAGGAGCGTGAGAAGAAGGTTCTCATGGTTGTTATCCCTCTTCAGGTTTTAGCCAATCTAGCTTCTGTTGTAATCGGTGAGACTGGTCCTTTTATCAAGGATTGGGTAACTTGGAACCAGGTTTTTTTGCTCGTTGATATCATTTGTTGCTGTGCTATTATTTTCCCCATTGTGTGGTCCATTAGATCGCTCAGGGAAACATCCAAGACCGATGGGAAAGCTGCTAGGAATCTCGCGAAACTAACCCTTTTCAGGCAGTTCTATATTGTTGTCATTGGCTACTTGTACTTCACCCGCATTGTTGTTTTTGCTCTCAAAACCATCACTGCTTATAAGTATCGGTGGGTTAGTAATCTTGCTGAAGAGGCTGCTAGTCTTGCCTTTTATATTGTCATGTTTTACATGTTTATGCCTGTGGAGAAGAATGAGTATTTTGTACTTGATGAGGAGGAAGAAGAGGCTGCAGAGATTGCTCTCAAGGAAGAAGAATTTGAGCTTTGAAATAATCAACAAGTTCGCTCAACTCAACCACAGATATCAGGTTCTACATTCACCTAACTGCAACTGCATTTGTGGTTCAACTGTTCAAGTCTTCTGCCAGTGCATTTCTGTTCCTACTTTTTCCCCTTAACCCCACTTTTTTTTTTTTTGCCCCTTAACATTCTATTTTACTATTAGAGATGTGTCGATATTGGAATACTGCTTGTATGTTTAGCCTCTTTTTTTTGTTGTTGTTTGAAATGCTGAAATTGTATTGTGCGGAATAGAAAAAAGTTTGATCATGGCTGTACTAAAAACCAAATGCTGCTTGCTTTCACTCAAGGAGATGAATGCTCAGTTGCTATTGAGTTATTTTGTTACTGATTGTTCTTCTTTGACTTTGCATTTTCCATATTCACGTTCTTCTTGATTGTATGGTTAAAACGAGCAATGTACAACAATTAATCGGTGGACTTTTTTTCACTATCCGCATTCGATTCACTTCTAATTTTTGTTTCCCTTTGATAGTTTAACTCAAGTGTGCAATCATGTATTGAGTGTGCGTGTGCGCGCATGCGCCCTATCCTATAACAAGAGGCCTCCCTGTCACCATTCATATTGTTGGTTGATTCTTAGTTTTCATTTCCAAGGTCTTTGGTATTTTCTTATAATTGCAATATGGATTTGTTGATGACATGCGAAAATTTATTTAGAGCAAGTAAAATGTGCAATTGAACAGAGTACCTTTTCATGGCTAATCAAGAGCTTTGCTCAGACTCCACTTATTTACTAAAAAATGACCAACTTGGAAAGATCTGCTAGAAGTGCTGATGTTTTTAGCACTTGAAATTTAAATCTGGCACAGAGTCATATAAAGTGGACAGTTTATGAAGTGTTTCCGTTTGAAACCTCAATTCAGAACAAGTTGCTGTAAGTTGTGCATTTCACAAACTTTACCTTGTGTGGAAAAGTAGCTGCACTAGAATTTTTTGAATGTTGTAGTAAACCAGGTTGGTTTTGCTACACTAATTATGATAGAGAAGTGGTTACTGATGCAGTTATTGGTGTAGGGACAGTTGATAAGCCACGTGTATGGAGAGTCTATGAGAGGAGGATTAGGAAAGAGAAGGGGAATGATGTGATGACACGTGGGGCAGTTGTTTAGGCAGTTATCAATGGGTTTGTTTAGGAACTGTTATATTGTGTAGTGGGTGTGTGAATAGGGTATCGTTTTATGTATTATGTATGTTTTAGGCAGAGAGCAGTTTGCACTCTGAAGGAGCATTGTGCTCTGTGTCAGTAAAGGATCAATTTGTCCATTACTGTGTATTCCTGTTTCTAATTCAATAAAACCACACATTCATCTCTCTTTCACTGATTTACATTCCTGTTTTCCTATTAATTGGTCCGACCTGCCGGATTGGTTGGAGAGAAAGAGAGATGAATGTGTGGTTTTATTGAATTAGAAACAGGAATACACAGTAATGGACAAATTGATCCTTTACTGACACAGAGCACAATGCTCCTTCAGAGTGCAAACTGCTCTCTGCCTAAAACATACATAATACATAAAACGATACCCTATTCACACACCCACTACACAATATAACAGTTCCTAAACAAACAGTTCCTAAAGAAACCCATTGATAATCGCTAAACAAGCGCCCCACGTGTCATCACATCATTTCCCTTCTCTTCCTACTCCTCCTCTCATAGACTCTCCATACACGTGGCTTATCAACTGTCCCTACACCAATAACTGCATCAGTAACCACTTCTCTATCAATATCTCCTCCTACAAAAGGAGACTTGTCCTCAAGTCTCAATTTAGGAAACTGACTTCTGATGTTTAACTCATCTTCCCAGGTTGCATCTTCGACTCTTTGACCCTTCCATTGGACCAGCACCTGTCTGATAGTATCTCCTCCTTTAGCAATAATCCTGCTGGCCAACACAGATTCTGGTTCCATGTTATTGGCAGTGTCACTTGCCAACTCTTGAGGTAAACTGGCCTGCACATTATAATTCCCAACAGCCTTCTTTAATAAAGACACATGAAACACCGGGTGAATGCGAGAAGATTGAGGCAGCTGAAGTTTATAAGCCACTGATCCAACTTTTTCCAAAATCTGAAATGGCCCGTAGTAACGGGGAGATAATTTTGGACAAATGCGAGCACCCAATGTAACCTGACCATGAGGTCTTAACTTTAGAAATACCCAGTCACCAATATCAAATTCTCTAGCCACCCTCTTCTTATCAGCTTGACTTTTCATTTGATTCTGTGCCCTCTGTAACTGATACTTCAATTGTTTGATGGCTTCATCCCTATCCTTCAATTCTCTTTGCACTGCTTCAACCTTAATTTCGCCAGGCAGAAACCGGTTCAAAACAGGAGGAGGTCTCCCATAAACACACTCAAATGGAGTAGTACCAGTAGACACATGGAAATTGGTGTTATACCAATATTCAGCCCAAGGAAGCCACTGCACCCACTGCTTGGGCTGATCTGCTGTAAAACAGCGGAGAAATGTTTCCAAACACCTGTTAATTACCTCTGTTTGACCATCAGTTTGAGGATGGTATGCGGTGCTCATACGCAACTGAGTGCCTTGCATTTTGAACAATTCCTTCCAAAAGGAACTCACAAAAATTGGATCTCTGTCACTGAGAATAGATGCTGGAACGCCATGCAAACGGACCACCTCCCTAGTGAAAATCTCAGCCAACAACCTTGCGGTGTATGGGTGTTTGAGGGGTATGAAGTGGCTGTATTTTGAGAGTCTATCCACCACAACTAAAATGGCCTCATAACCCTTAGACTTAGGAAGTCCAGTGATAAAATCCATAGATATCTCCTCCCAAATCTGATCAGGAATGTTAAGAGGTTGCAACAATCCACCCGGGGCAGCAGCCATGTATTTTTGGCGTTGACAAACATCACAAGCCTTGACATATTCCTGCACAGTCTTAATCATACCAAACCAGAACAAATTGGCAGCTAACCTTCGATAAGTTCTATACACTCCCGAATGCCCTCCTTGAGGAGTTTCATGGAATTCTTTCAACATTTTAGGAATACTTTCAGATTTCTCAGACAAGACCAGCCTTCCTTCATAAAACAACACCCCTTTTTTGTAAGAAAACCCCTTCTTTACCTCCTGGCCTGATTCCAATGCTGTTATAATTTTGGACAGCTTGGAATCTTGACGTACTTCCTCCACAACCTGCCTGCTTTCTGTCCAACTCGGTTGAAAAATCATAGTAGACATTTCAGCCCCTTCGTGAACCCGAGAAAGTGCATCAGCCCCCTTGTTTTCTAGCCCTGGTTTGTAGATAATGTCAAAGTGATAACCCAATAACTTGGCCACCCAATTCTGTTGATCAGGAGTGGTTATCCTCTGCTGAAGCAACTGCTTGAGACTCTTGTGATCGGTGCATACTGTAAATTTTCTCCCTAAGAGATAGGGTCGCCAATGTTGAATAGCAAGTGCTACTGCCATCAACTCTTTCTCATAGGTGGATTTGGCAAGATTCCTCTCTCCCAAAGCTTTGCTGAAAAAAGCTACAGGTCTGCCCTGTTGAATTAGAATTGCCCTATTCCCTACGATGCATCGCTCTCTATAAAAAATTCTTGTGAGAAATCTGGGAGTGTCAGTACTGGTGCTGAAGTAAGTTTAAATTTGAGCTCCTCAAAAGCCTCTTGTGCCTTATTGCTCCACTTAAACCCCTCTTTTTTTGTCAACTCAGTTAGTGGCTTGGCAATCTTGCCATAGTCTTTTATAAACTTCCTATAATACCCCGTGAGGCCCAGAAATCCTCTCACTCCTTTTACATTCCTCGGAGTTGGCCACTCTTGCACACATTGAACTTTCTTGGGATCCACTGCCACACCTTCCTTCGATCAGTGGCTTATAAACTTCAGCTGCCTCAATCTTCTCGCATTCACCCGGTGTTTCATGTGTCTTTATTAAAGAAGGCTGTTGGGAATTATAATGTGCAGGCCAGTTTACCTCAAGAGTTGGCAAGTGACACTGCTAATAACATGGAACCAGAATCTGTGTTGGCCAGCAGGATTATTGCTAAAGGAGGAGATACTATCAGACAGGTGCTGGTCCAATGGAAGGGTCAAAGAGTCGAAGATGCAACCTGGGAAGATGAGTTAAACATCAGAAGTCAGTTTCCTAAATTGAGACTTGAGGACAAGTCTCCTTTTGTAGGAGGAGATATTGATAGAGAAGTGGTTACTGATGCAGTTATTGGTGTAGGGACAGTTGATAAGCCACGTGTATGGAGAGTCTATGAGAGGAGGATTAGGAAAGAGAAGGGGAATGATGTGATGACACGTGGGGCAGTTGTTTAGGCAGTTATCAATGGGTTTGTTTAGGAACTGTTTGTTTAGGAACTGTTATATTGTGTAGTGGGTGTGTGAATAGGGTATCGTTTTATGTATTATGTATGTTTTAGGCAGAGAGCAGTTTGCACTCTGAAGGAGCATTGTGCTCTGTGTCAGTAAAGGATCAATTTGTCCATTACTGTGTATTCCTGTTTCTAATTCAATAAAACCACACATTCATCTCTCTTTCACTGATTTACATTCCTGTTTTCCTATTAAATTATGGCATTAGTAATTTATCTTCAACAGTATGAATTGCATGGCCACAAAGGGATTCAGTTCTGCATGAGAGATCTTAGATAAGCGAATTCAGGGAGAAACAGAGTATAGTTCTAGAAGTTAGTTGATACAACTCAGAAGTGTATGGATTTTGAAAGAATGCAATACATTTTATACCTGATGATATTGCACATGTTTACTACCAGAAAGTTTGAAAGCCCATGTGACCTTCCATTGAACTTGAGCTTATGCATCTGAATGCTTTTGGTTTCGAAGTCAACGTATATTATTGCCATCATTTGATTGCCTTGATGATGTATAGTATATTCAGTTTTGTCAATAGCAGTTTTTGCAAAAGTCGACTTGCTTATGGGATTTTTTAACTGCACAAGGGGTATTTTGAGCTGAAATCATTCTCATCTGGGTTTTCCACCATGTTACTAGTTATTCTTAGTGAAGTTGTCTGTCGATTCTGGTTGATAAGTTGCTGTCTAAATGCTGGTATGACATGTATGGTTTAAACTTGTAAGCACTTCACCTAGGGGAAATAATTCTTGCTTGTTTAAACGGAAGGCATCTGATTGCTAATGTGCAAATAACGCTGCTCTTACCTTAATACTGTGTGGAATGAAGTTGGTTTACAGTCTTGTGTAGAGAATTTTTTGTTTACGGATATTGTAATACACGGATGTGATTAGCGAGAATCTTAGGTTATGTACTGACTAGAGGAAACAAAGGAAACGATGTTTGGGTTTTATCATTGAACATTCCCTCCTCTTTAGGGGGGGTTCGTTGGTAGATTGATAGTGGGTTTTCTGAAACGGTGTAATCTTGACCAATCTATGTTGGGATTTTTTTTTTGCGCGTCAGGGTATTTGTTGATTGAAAACTTCTTGTATAAATATTTTAATCTGTGATTTATGATGTTTGTTCTTCTCATGAAAACGAACTCTCCTCCAATGGTTATTCCTCACTAGGTATGCCCCGGTTAGGGATGATAATGGATAGGTTTTAGGGCGCAGGATACCACGCACAACTTGATTAAGCTGTGTAAGCTGCACAAGATAAAAATTTTGAGGAAAAAAAAAGTGACACAAATTTCAAAATTGTAAAATACTCATTCGATCGTTAAATTAAAAATGAATAGTCAAAAAAAAAAAACACTATACTTTTACTGACAAATTTGTGGATGAGGTCCGAAATATAAATTTTGGGCATAAAAAACGATACAAATTGTACTGCCAGTACAAAACACTGTCCAGAATTCGGTAGAATTTTAAACTCAAATTTTTACCATAATTTGTTATGATATAATAGGTTTGATCTATTAATTTACTTTTGTGAAATTCACTTGATTATAGATTAAAAATACAGTTAACTATTAAATTTGTCCTACTAACACATGGTTAACTGTATTTTTAATCTATGATTAAATGAATGAATTTTACGAAAGTAAATTAATAGATCAAACCTATTATATCATAACAGACTATGGTAAAAATTTGGGTTTAAAATTCTACCGAATTCTGGACAGTGTTTTGCACTAGCAGTACAATTTGAATCATTTTTTGCACCTAAAATTTATATTTCGGACCTTATTCACAAGTTTTTCGGGAGAAATACGGTGTTTTCTTTTATTTTTGACTATTTATTTTTAATTTAGTGATGGAACGAGTATTTTAAAATTTAAAAATTTGAGCCACTGATTTATTTCGATTTGTAAGGGCTACACCACTTGTGTAGCTTGTGTATTGTAGTCTGTGCCAGGTTTGAGTAGGATGCTATAGTACCTCCATAGATGGGGATGATAATAGATAGGTTTGGGTAGAGTACTATAATACCTCAATCCTCGCATGAGCAGTAACTTGAATACGCATACCCTTACTGTACCTAATTGCTAGTTGTATCCATTATCCACACTTTAAATAATTATAAAAAAATAAATGTTAATTAAAAGTATAGTCGTCGTAACTCAATTGAAAATCTGTTTAAAAAAAAAAAACTCGATTGAAAGTTTATTCAAAATCTTTCACGGTCAGTCATATATAAAACATTAAATACAAAACTATTTAACCAAACTAAAATATAAATATAATAAGTTATTAAATATAACGTAATATTATATTTTTTTATAATAACGTGATATTATGTTGGCTAAATTATAAAATTGGTCCTCTATGTTTATTTTAGGTTTCAATTTGGTTCTCTATGTTTTATTTGTTTCGTTTTGGTCCCTTACGTTTTAAAAGTTACAACAGGTTGGTCCTTTCCGTCACTAAAAGTCAATTGTCCGTAGCTAAAAGCCAAATTCTAGCTACGGACAATTGACTTTTAGTGACGAAAAGGACCAAATTGAAAACTAAAATAAAACGTAGAGGACCAAAACGAAACAAATAAAACGTATAGGACCAAATTGAAACCTAAAATAAACTTAGAGGACCAATTTAATAATTTACCCTATTATGTTTGAAAGTGATCTCTTGCGTTCATTGTTGCTTTGAAAATTGTTTTTCCTCTCATTTTACATAATATTTTTTAATTTTTCTTGATAAATATTGCTAAATTACATTTTTCTGATCTGTAAGAAATGCTCAAATTGCTACCATTTCTTTTTTTTAATATACTATCATCTCTTAATGGATAAAAATATATCATACCTTAAAGGCTGGTAAAAATAAGCTATAAGCCAGCTTATAGCTGATAAGTTCGCTTATAACTGAAAAATTAACTGATAGTTGATAGCTTATAGCTGAAAAACTAGTTAATTAAAATTGAAATGTTTGGTAAAATTAGCTATTTAACTAACTGATAAATATAAAATGACGAAAATATTTTTATTTTAAATTTGAAAAAAGGATAAAGAATAAAATAATGAGGATAAAAATGAGATAAAAAGTAAAAAACTATAAGCTATAAGTTCATATGATATTTCAAGCAACATCTCAAAAAAGCCATAAGCTAGTATGATAAGCTTGCTTACCAAACACCTTTCATTCGGTAAAACAAGCTTATAAGCTAGTCTAATAAGCTATAAACTAGCTTCTTGGCCTTATCAAACCGAGCCTAACAGTCCCAGAGTAGGCAGTCGAGTGCAAAAGTGTTGCAGAACATTGGGAGCGCGGGTTCGAATCTGCAACGCTCCACTTCCTCCTACTCATCCCCCCGTCCCATAACCATTTGTACTAAGGACAAAAAAAAATATTAATAGGTCTCATCGAAATAGTTTTTCTTCTCTTTACAACTATGAGTATTGAGCATCATCCATAACTAAATTTTGAATATTTTAATTAACGACTCTGAGATTTAAAAAAATAAAATAAAATTATTGCATAATATTCCAAACTAAATAATACTTATTCGTTTCATCTTAAAAGAATTCAGTTAATAGTGTATGTTGTTGCGGAATAAGTCTCACATTGCTTGAAACAAGGAGAACCAAAATTGTCTACATTTTTTGAACAAGGACAATATGACAACTTCCAAGCTTATTACAAACAAGTTCACATTCTCTTAATTGGACCTGCACTATAATGCTAAGTATGTTATTATCAACACCCCCCATTCGTTAGCCACACCCCCACATAAAATAAAGATTGACAAAAATACCCCAATAAATCATATCGTAAACTACTAGTTTAAGGTATGATTTATAGGGGTATTTTTGTCAAAAAATGAAATATGTGGGGGTGGGGTGTTGAATGTTGATAATGACACCCTAATGCTAATATGGTACCAGTAAAAAAAGACTGGGAAAAAAACTAAGGCCACTGGAACTCAAAAAAAACACAAGTTTAGGCAATTAAAAGAAAACAGATCTAAGGCCTATGAGGCTAAAAATTTGAGTATAGCCCAGGAACAAGAACAAGAAAAAAAGGGGAATAAGTCTTAGATTACTTGACCCAACGGTGGGTGGTTGAGCCAATAAGCGAAGCACAACCACAAGAGGAGGTCATAAGATCGAATCCTGGAGAAGCCACTTTGGAGAGACACATAACCGGGGAGAAATCCCTCACTCCGAATCGCCGGCTGTGGATTAGTCTCATGCAGGTCCAAAAGACTTTAGCTGTGTGGATTCTGCGGGATCTCACTCAGTCCAAAGGGCTAATTAAGGTGCATAGTAAAACAAAGTCTCACATTACTTGAAACAAAGAAAACTAGTATACAAAATGGGAATGCTCTGATTCCAAATTGTTCAGATATTTTGGACAATAAGACGACTCATGATCTTAATACAAACCATCCAACACTCTCTCCAATGGGCCTGCGCTGAAATTAACACATTTTCATTCCTAAAGGATAAAGAAAGTGCTATTTTAGAAAATGTTACCCCCAAAGAATTATGAGGTGTCTTTACACATGATGGTGTGATTACATTGCAAGTTAAGTGTATTCACATTCAGTTTATCAACCGAGCCAAAAGGGCCTATGATTTCTGACCTAAACTTGGTAAGGACAATTAACATGTTCCCTTCAATATGCAGCACTTATGCAAGTGACAATAAAAGGGGAAGAAAAGCAAATTGAGCATATGATTATTAAGTTATGACATTTCTTAACAAAGCATATCTCTGTTACTGCTATTTGCTAAATGCGAAGCAACAAAAAGGATTAACTAACTGAGTTTAATATTATTAGGCTTGCTGGGGCCAACATTATGTGTATCAAGTTCTTTTTGCTTATTTGTTAAAATATAACAAAATGCTTAAAAAATTGATAAACACAATAAATAATTCAACAACAAACAACTTCAAAAAGAGAAAAGAAAGAAAAAACTGTAGGTATTGTAAGCCCTTGCGTGTCAGTGTTAACTAGACTTGGTGATGACTAAGGAAGCAGACTGATTAGACCTCCACCAGAACTAAGAGTAAAACGTAAGTTTCATTAAAGCCAATGGGGTTTGGTGGTTGTTATGATTATATGTTATCAAATTTTTTTCACGCCCATTCTTTATTTATGGCCATGGATGTTCATGATGTTCTCTTTTGGCTGGCACTTCAGAGCATTGAACTTGCAATCTCAAAATCGAGAGGATGATCATTACTCTGTAATAAAACTACATAGGGCCCTGGTTGTCCGTGCTGTTAAAGCAACTCCAGAAGTAATTAAGAAATAATTTTTTATTAAAAATACTTAATATAATAGTAATAATTATAAAAACTTTATTTTTTAATAAAAAACTCTGTTTTTAATTTTTTAATCGATATACTTAGCACAGTAATTAACATTTAAGATATTAATATCTGCACAAATAACTGATTGAAAGAATAATGCTATAATAACTAAAAGTAATTCTCTCATTTTTTATTTTTTTTTGACGAAGTAATTATCTCATTATAGATGCATACTCTGGTACTAATATACACCTAACGGTGACAAATTTCTCTGTTCCATCATGAAGATTTGATTCTAAACCCTATCATTCCCATCCAATATATATAACTTCGTTCACCAAGAAGTATCAATAGCAAAATTGTACTTGTATGATTATCTCTAACTACAAATATTCACGAAAACACCGCATAACCAATGAGTCTTTTATAAACATTAAATAAAAAGTCCCTTGCAATAATAAAAGTCCACACTAATCTTCAGTTTTTTTTTTTGAAACAACAAACAAGAGATATATTAATAAGGGCGTATAAGGGGTACTCCAACCCATATACTTTAAGAAGCACAACTCATAGAAGAGGATACAAACGACAGCAAGAGAAGAACAATATTATCCTTACAAAACCAAAGGATACTCTTAGAATTTGGGTTGGGGCCTAACTCAACCCCAAAAGTTAACTCATGGGGTGAGGGTTGCCTCACTTATAACCACTATTCAGGTCATCTCATTTTGTCATGTGTGACTTCTAACACACCCCCTCACACCCAGGACCGGACATCTGGAGTGTAACCTAAGTGGCTCGATAACGGGTGGCCCAACAATGGATCTATTATAGGCTCTGATACCATCTTAAAATTTGGAGTTGGGCCTAATTCAACCTCAAAAATTAGCTCATGAAATGAGGATTGCCTCCCACTTATAACCACTATTCAGGTCATCTCATTCTTTTATGTAAGACTTCTAATAGCTACACTCCAAAGGTTCGACATACCATTCATAATAAAGACAATGGTCTTACTTTGTCCTGGTCAAAAATCATTTCCACGGGAGTACTTTAATGTGATCCCCAATTACTAAAACATCAAGCATCTTATTTGAGAAAATACATTTATTCTTCATTCTCACTCATCTTTGGTAACTACTTAGAGACAATTTTTTTTTTAGCTTCAAAGCATTTTTTAATTAAAGATATAGATACATATGCCAATGTTTTTTTTTTGTTAGTTTAAGTGACACAAAATTTAATTTCTTTTAAATAAAGTCTTGTAATACATCCGGTTCTAATTATAAAAAAAATCTATAAATAAACACAAAGACCAAAGAGACATATTTAATGTTATAAAATTGATATCTCTTTCCAAATATACCCCTAATGGTAGTAATTAGGTGCCTAAAAAATATACACGTCTATTAAATATACAAATATATTAAAATAGGGTATAAAAGTATTCTAACAATTAATAAATCTAAAAATAATTTTTTTTTTATAAATAGGACAAAAAAAATCTTCAAAAAATTCTCTTATAATTAGGATGGATATTTTCTTAACTACCTGGATTTAATTACTATGGGCTATGCACGCACTGCATAAATGTTTGAAACATGTTGCATGATTCATGAGTGACAATGCTCAACAGATCAAGGATTCGGCGAGGGTCCCGTTTGGACATGACAATAGTCAATAGGATTTCCAGTTATCTGTGGAATTTTTGCAGCTCAACGTTTCTACGGTAACTGGTCAACAATTCCGTTCCTTTAAGTATTATATACTTCGTTGATCTCTTGATATAGGATCTTTTTTATCATTTCAAACCTCTTAAATAAGTGAGTTTTGTTAGTTATGAGCATTAAATTTATAGAAAATATGTACTATTTTTCTCAAGTTACTCTTCTCATCTTTCAAGACTATTAAGAGAGAGAGAATTAATACACCTTGGTATAGGGGTAATTTTATAAAAAAAATAAAGCTTAATTGCACTTTTGGTCCTCCAGGTATTACGATTATGTGATTTTGGTCCCTCAAGTTTCAATTTTGCGAATTCGGTCCTTTAGGTATTGCGATTATGCAATTTTGATCCCCAAGTTCCAATTGTGCGAATTGGGTCCTCCAGTCATTGCAGCTGTGTGATTTTGGTTCCCTCATGCTGTTTAATTTCTAATATAAAAAATTGATGTATCATGTGTTAGTATGACCCAACACATAATTTGGTTTATGTGACATGTTTGTTGGCTTAAAAATTAACAAACTTTTACAACATTTTCGGTTATAAATCGAATGCCAATTGAATGGAGAGACCAAAATCGCACAACTGCGATACCTAAAGAACTCAATTCGCTCAATTAGAACCCAGGGGACCAAAATCACACTAATACTTGGAGGACTCAATTCGCCCAATTAGAACTTGTGGGACCAAAATCGCACAATTGCGATACTTAAGGGACCAAAAGTGCAATTAAGCCAAAAAATAATTAATGCACCTTGATCTTTGAAAAGGGTCTTATATTAAGAAATAAGAAAATTTTACAAAAATATCTTATATTAAGAGACGGAGGGGAGGGAGTATATTGCGAGAAAATAAAATCCAAAGTAAAGCAAGTTTCATTTGGAGCAAACTCTCTATCAAATTATATTATCTCTCCTGTTTAGTCTCTAAAGTATACGAAAATAATAATTAGTTCCTAAAGCTTGTGAAATTTATTAAATTAGTCCCTAAAATTTTATATAGTGACTAATGAGATGAGTTTTACAAAATTTTAGGTATTAATTTGACGAATTTATATTTGACGAATTTCACAAATTTTAAGGTATAGTTAATAATTTCTTATAGTGAGCGTAACTTAGGATACTGTATTCGGGTTTACTCTTACCTTTATCCCCCCAGTAAAGAAAGCAGTGTATGTCCGTGTGGCTGCTAAGAAAAGTCAAAAGATGCCTAATAAAATTTAGTATATAAAATTTGTTTTATGTTAATATATATTTTAAAATTAGAACCGATTATTTTTTAAAAAGTAAATATTTAAATTATTCTAAATGATCGAAACAAAAAATTGTTTCATTAGGATTATACTTTTGTTTGTTAAATTATATTTATTTTATAATTATACCTTTTATTTACTATATTTTTAAAATATTACAAATATAACATATTTTCTACTTTTTTTAAGAAAAAACCATTTTACTGTGCAACACTGCAACCTTCAATGTATTAGTAATTTTAAAAGCTATTCTGTCAAAAAATAAATAAAATTAAAAGCTATATTTTCCCGAAAGTTACGTACCCTTTGTTACAGGGTACATGGAGAATTAATTCATTTGCTTCTTCATTGTAGAATCTTTCCCTTCAAAATTTGTTTTGTAAAATCAAAAGAACACACCACTCACGCTAACTATCAATAGGAACATTGACTTTGGATACTCACGTTAACTAACTATCAAAATGGAACATGAAGATGATGAGCCAATTTTTTTTTTTTTTTTTGCCAAAATAAATGAAAGGTGGAAGATGTAAGAGAACCACATTCAAAGGTGCTAGAGGGGGTGACTGCAGTCAAATGTAATCCCTTTTCATCACGGCTTTTAGAAGCTGTAACATGGTATCTTTCCCCTTTGTTTTCAACGGGCCATAGAAAGACATACATAGGCTGAAAATTAATTGTAGCTAGTGTCAATAGAAAGAACAGACAGCAAAATTAGCCAAATTATCTTTACTAGAAATGGGAAAATTAATGTACAGATAGAGAGAATAGACATAACCATAAAGTTCCCTAGCTACTCCGGAGATCCTTACTTCACAGTTCATACATACAACACTCTTAAACCCAACGCAGAAAATTAAATTAAAATAACAATTAAAAGAAAAGAAAAGAATAACACCCAGAAAAACTAATTTTCTTTTCTCTCTCGATCATAAATAAATAAATAAATAAATAAATAAAAAAGAAACAAAACGAATTTCGCAGCTCTCAAACCTTAAATTATTGTTTATTTAATAAAAAAGAAAAAAAAAACAAAAGTCAATGTTTTTCCTCGACGACATCAACACTAGCGCCGCAAGACAAGAACCTGTGGAAAATCCTAAAGAAAGCAGCGCAGGAGATTTCCTTCATTTTCTTCAAAGCCAAACACTTGCTTCTCTTATTATCATTACCCTGAGGCCGTCTCTTCCTCCCACCGTGAGCCACTTTCTCCTTCACCCTACCAAAGCATTTCTGGGTTTTCTCCGGCACTGTCTCTTTCCTCGAAAATTTGTAGCTCCTAAGATACATCTGCCTGCAGGAGATACTGTCCACCACTCTCGGGTGACCGTGGTGGTACACGTGCGAATTACCCTTTCTCCCATTCGAGCTCACCGACCTCACAAACTCTGCATCCGATTCCGGCCACTTGTATAGGTTCACGTACGTCGCTCGAACCGGCCGCACACGTGGGTCACGTGCGTCGTTCACACAGTTTGATATGCAAACCGATGTCATCTTCTTCTTCCAATTCAATTCCTCTGTGGTTTCTCACTTCCCGTGGAGGACTCTGGGTTGGGGTATAAATTGTAAGGGGAAGTGAACAAATAAGGAAAAGAAAATAAAAAGGCTTGGATTGCAAGAAAAGTGGGTGGAAAGGGAGAAGGGGTAATTGACATTATTTATAGTGGGTTTTTTTGGTCACGTTATCATGTGTGATGATTTGCAATGACTATGTTTTTCTTTTTTTCTTTTTCTTTTTGAAAGTCCAATTAATTGAATGTGTGAGAGTTTGTGCTGTTAGGCCAGAGTTAGATGGCCTAAAGAAAAAGCCAGCTTAATCTGCATATTAAAATGGGTTATGGGGTGCCAAAAATGCAGCAGGCTGTGTGGAATAATCATGTTTTTTCTTTGCCTTTGTTTTTTTCTTACTGATTATTGTTCTTGAATTTAATGGTTTTTTTTTTTTTTTACTTTAGGTAAGATAGTCGTTGAATTGAATGTCCTTTTACCATGTAAGAAAAAAAAAAAAGGGAAGGATGTATTTTCTAATCTCCACGAAATTACCGAGAGAAAACAAAATTATGTAATTGAAGGATATCTCTCATTTATTTTTATTTTTTGGTAAACTAGAGGGCCAAAGGCCCGACAGAAAGGAAACTAAGAAACTAGTCTAACATTTCTGGGGACAGCAGCCCCAGTATTATCGGCAAACAGCAAATGCCCCGGCTCTGTTGGAGGCCTCTGAAGCACAAGCAGCTCCATATTCTGCGCAGAGAAACTATGATTGGTGAGCCAATCCGCACTGCGGTTACCTTCTCTTCTAGTATGAATAAACTGAATTCGCCAATCCAAAGTGGTCAATTGGCGGATACGCCTCACCAGCCCAGTGTAAATGCTGCCATTTGAATTATTAGCCATAACCATGGAAAATAAAACTTCTGAGTCAGTCTCCACCTGAAGGTACTTAATACCATCTTTCCAAGCCAAATCCATTCCTAACCACATTGCCCACATTTCAGCATGTAGGGCGTCATAATTACCCAGAAGCCGAGTATATCCTTTAATCCAGGCACCAGTTGCATCCCTGAATAATCCTCCACACCCAACAGACGAGATATTATGTTTGCAAGCCACATCACAGTTCAGTTTTATCCAACCTTCTGGGGGGTGTTTCCAAGAGATATAAACCAGCTTTCTCATGGGGTGCATTCCAATTCTAAGGTTAGATTTAAGAAGTTGAAAATTAGTGTCAACCTCCTGCACATAGTTTAAGATTGGAATGACTGGGTTCTCCAGCCTGATGAAACCCTCTTCGAAAATGGATTGATTACGCCACTTTCAAAGACACCAACAAGCAATAAGAAATACCGTATGCCAGCTAGTATTTGGGAATCCATTCTGCTGAGTGTGAAGATTTCCAAATATCCACTCTGAACTATTCTGCGAATAAAATCACACAATTTTGTTAGAGGGAACTAACCTGAGCCATACTCGAGATGCATAGGAGCAATCTCTCAAAACATGGATGATAGATTCTTCCTCACTATGACAGGTAGTACACAATGGCGATATTGAGGTATTCCATTTACTTCTACGCTGGTTTGTTAGGAGCCGACCATGTGCCGCAATCCAAGCAAAAGACTGGATCCTATGAGGCCCTTTCCAACTCCATATCTGATCCCAATTGCCCTCCACAACTGTTTGGTTCGAAACCAAACTTGCATAAGCGCTCTTGACAGTGAACTCATGGTTGCTACTCCTTCTCCACCCTATTCGGTCCTCCCCATCAATGTCTAGTGAGGTAGGGGTAGCTAACAACTTTCCAATAAGCTCATTGGGCACCATGTTTGCTAGTAGATTTAAATCCCAGTAGCCATTAACATCAATGGCCTCTCTCACTATTAAAGTAGTGTCAATCACACGAGTTGTACGCTCCAGTTTTGTAAAGAGAGAGGACTCCCCAGCCAGCCAATTGTCCAACCAAAAATTTATGGTTGTGCCATCACCTAGCTGCCACACAATATTCTGCTGAAAAGTTCCCCAAAGATTAGTTAAAGCACACCATAAAGGAGAATCATAAGGTTGGGCTTTCATGGATTTCAATAAGTCCTGACCACGCCCATACTTGCTAATCAACACTTGACACCACAAATCATTGGGCTTTTGGATCAAATTCCAAAGCATTTTCAAAAGGAAAGCATCATTCATCTTCTCTGGAATTTTGAGCCCCAATCCTCCAAAACTTTTGGGCACACAACACACCTCCCACTTTACCAAGTGGGTTTTATGGGTCTGGTCCGAGTCACCCCAAATGAAGCGCCTTTGAATTTTCTCCAATTCACCACATATAGATTTAGGAAGCATGGCATACTGCATATGAAAATAAGTGATAGTACTAAGCACTGACTGAGTCAATGTAACTCTGCCTGCCAGACTTAGACAATGTTGTTTCCATCCACTCCTCCGTCCCTGGATCTTATCAATAATATGGCAAAACTGTCCCCTAGTAGTCCTCCCCTGAGCTATGTGAGCCCCAAGATACCTGCCCAAGTTATTAACCTCCGAGAACCCTGTATGCTGCAGAATATCATTCTTCAACTGAGAGTCTACATTTTTAGAGAAATAAATATGGGTTTTTTGAGCATTTATCTTTTGACTAGAAGCTTGGAAAAATTGGTCAAGACAGTGCATGACACAATAGGCCTGTTCTATAGATGCTTCTGCAAAAAGAAGTAAGTCATCAGCAAATAAAAAATGAGAAATTTGTGGGCCTGTTCTCCCTGCTCTCATCGGTTTCCAATACCCAGCTTCTACCTGATCTGCAATTATATGAGATAATTGTTCCATACAAATTACAAAAAGGTAGGGTGACAAGGGGTCTCCTTGTCTAATTCCACGAGAAGGAAGGAACGCCTCAGTCTTGTCCCCATTCCAAAGGACTTTAAAACTAGTAGATGTCAAATAGTGCTAAATTATATTGGTAAGTTGTTGAGGAAACTTACAATCTTTAATGCATTGAATGACAAAATTCCAATTAATCTTGTCATAAGCCTTCTCTAGGTCTATCTTTATAGACATAAACACCTTCTTGCCCTTCATTCTGGCCATATTGTGCACCATTTCTTGTGCAATGATAATGTTATGATGAATATTACGCCCTGGGATAAAGCTAGATTGATAGGGAGATATTAATCCATCCAAAAAAGGCTTGATCCTATTAACAATAATTTTTGTAACCAGCTTGTAAGCCACATTGCAAAGTGCAATAGGTCTAAACTGGGTAATAAATTCCGGTTTATCCACTTTGGGAATTAGGACAAGCAAAGTGCTATTAGCCATAGCAATACTAGAAGGATTGTCCCATACCTGAGACACAAAACACAAAAGAGTTGATGCTACCGTCTCCCAACATTGTTACAAAAAGAGAGCGGGGTAGCCATCTTCCCCCAGAGCTTTGTGAGGACCCATATCAAAGAGAGCTCTTCGAATTTCAGGAAAATGAACTGGAGCACTCAGAGCATCATTCTGATCTTGTAACACATCCGGATAAGAAGCAAAGGACACAACAGAATCACGCCACATTGTATCTTCATGAAATAATTCAGTATAATACCCTCTAACCATGTCCCGAAGTCTAATAGAATCTGTTATCCATCCACCTGTATCCATATTTCGAAGCGCCAAGATGTGATTCTTTCGCCTTTTGACTATAGTGTTGGAATGATAGTACTTGGTATTACGGTCTCCATCAACAATCCACTTGCCTCTAGACTTTTGGAACCAATGACACTCTTCCTGGTACAGAGTCATTGCAAGCTGCTCCTGCATGTCTTTTTCAAGATCATCAAGAAACGCACTATACCCATAGCTAGGACTGTTCTATATGCCATTCAGCCGAGCTAGTAGATGTTTTTTCCTCCTGAAAATATTCCTAAATGTTTCATTGTTCCAATGCTTCAGCTGGGGGGTCAATCCTTCCAAAATAGGAATCAAATCACCATCCCCGTGCCACTGTCCTTGAATGAAGTTACTAAAATCCCCATGTGAGATCCAAGCTACTTCAAACCAGAAAGGCCTGTTAGGACCAACTCTAGGCTCCCCTTCCGTCATTACAACCAAGGGGTGATGGTCAGACTGAACTCTGGGAAGGACTCTAGCAAATCCTTCTTAAAATTGAAGCCGCCACTCAACATTGCAGAGCACTCTGTCAAGCTTTTTGAACACTCTATTTCGACCTTCCCATTTAGGCCCTCTCCAGGTGAATCTAGACCCAACAGTTGTGACCTCTATTAGTCTGCAGTCATTTATCCAATTGGAGAAATCCAAACATTATCTCAAGTCCGTTGGTGCTCCTCCTTTCTTCTCATTTGGGCTTGCGATTTCATTGAAGTCACCTACCATTAGCCACGGGTTAGTAACAATCTATGCTAAATTTTGCAAGCACCGCCAAGTCTCTGTTCTCTCCCCCTCTCTAGGACTCGCATAAACCATAGTTAACAAATAGCTTGTGGAATCATTTTCCATTACCCTCACATGAAGGAAGTGGTGGTCCTGTTGCAATAATTCAACTTGAATATCATCTCTATTCCATAACAACCAAATGCCACCAGAAAACCCTCTAGCCTCCTCTACCAAATGGTACTGAAAGCCAAGATTTCGAATGGTATTATGAGCCTTGATGCCATTACACCGAGGTTATTGTAAAGCAACCAAATCAGCTCTACTACGACGACAATAATTATTGAGAGCTCTCCGAAACCTCTTCCCTTAAGCTCCCCTACAGTTCCAATTAACAACTATCATTAAGACAAGTAAAGAAAGAGGTACCTGTCGCTCCATGGTTGCCATCAGGTGAGGTCCATCACCGTGTCCTATAATTTCCCACCAGGAGCAACTACTAGCTTTCCCTCTATAGAGTGAGCTAGATCAACTTTAATCCCTTGGTCCACCACAGTTTCCACCTGCATTTCTTCCTTTCGGTCTATAGGGGGTCAGGTACCTTTGGATTTGCCACTCCAGCTAGATCTATTTTGTGAATTGAGTTTTCCGGTGGCGGCACTATGGTCATCATCTTCTCACCTATACCTTGATGGGTCACCTCTGATGTTGGCTTATTCCCATTTTCGGCACTGTTTGTAGCTTTTCCCCCACCTTGGTCGTTCATGGCGTTCCTCACGGTAGCAATATATCCCCCTGTATACACCCCGACGGTAGGAGAGTGTGTGCTCTGTTGTTGTTCTGGTTGCCCTATCCCAGAGGAAGGAGGTCCCTCGTTTCTTTGCCTTTTCTTCTTCTGAGTCCAAACTTTAGGGGTAGTGTGGATCTCGTCACGTGGGCCATCCTTCGAGTGGGTCACATGCTTAGGTTGCTGGTCCATGGTCAACCCCCGTAGCGGGTCAAATTTCGTGTGTCCATTATTAGTAAATGGGCCTTTTCCATTGAAGCTCATGTTGCGGTTGGGTTTAGCGGGCCTTTTTTCCCTTTCCACTCGGATCCAATCACCATGCAATGAATCCGGAATTGATACGTCCATTGTCACCTCCGGAATTTTATCCGCCTTTCCCTGCGAATCTTCATCACCATTATTAACATTAGCTCCTCCACCTTTGAGACTTTTGGTCGCCGGCGCGACCGTGGTGATGGTTGGTGCCGCTGAGCAGTCCTTGAGAACATGTCCATAACATCCACATTTGGTGCAAATAATGTGTAGTCCTTCATATTGGACATTATACCACTGCACATTGATCCCAACTGTGCCCACCACTGACTTATTTAGGTTTATTTCAACACAGATCCTAGCATAGCGTCCTTTTGCTACCCTAAGCGTATGAAGGTCCACCCGAACCAGTGTTCCTATTGCTGAAGACAGAGCCCAAAAAATGCTTTCATCTTAATATACCAAATTTAGGCAAGGAATTCTGATCCATACCATTGTCTTATCTATGGTTGTTTTTGCAGCATTGAAATCTTTTGACCATTGGTGCATTAACAAATAGTGATCAAATATCATCCAGGGTCCACCATTGATCACCTCATTCCGGTCATCCTCACCATCAAACTTGACCATATAATAATTGTTCCCTACGTCCATCAGATCAATCTCTCCAGCAAGTTTCCACATTGTTTCCAATTTTGACTTCATGATATTAAACCAAGTGTCTTCACAAGTAATTTAACTACCAATGCATCCTTCCAGGGATGGCTAAGCTCCTCCAAGATCGATTCCTTGACATACAACATGGGTAACAGTCTGTTACCATGCAAGTGCTCGATATGCACCAAGTTGTTTGCTACCAAATCCACCGTGTCTCTCTTTGTTGGGGCTTGTGCACCTAAAACTTTGTCTCTGAACGACATATGTGAAGATCCCTCTATACGTTTCTCTCTGTCTATCCCTCCTACGTTCCCTCCACGGTCTGGTGGCTCTTTCGGCGCTTCAGTTGACTCAGGCGGTGGCCTAACAGCCGTCGCGAACATAAAGGTCATGAGGAAACCCTAGCAGAACTTCTCTCTCTAAAGCATCTTTTTTTCCTTATGTTTTATTAATAGTAGTAATTGTAAACAGAATATTTTTGATTTTTATATAGCCTTTTTTTTGGAAAGATATATAGCCTTTTTATAAACAATACTTTCTCATTGTCCCATTTTGTTTGACGTTTAAAGCTTTGATACATGAAATAACAAATACGAATAATATTTTGTAATTTTTTAATACTCTGTATATCCTTTATCGAGAATTGAAAAAACACGTTGAAAAGAGAAATTAACGGAATTGAAAAATAAAATACACGTTGATCAAAAAATACATTAATAATGATCATAGATACAATAAGAAAAAAAGTATTTAATGCTTCATTGATATTGTAAAATGACAATTAAAATGAGACAAAAATATTTTCCTAAAATGTCAAAAAAAATGTGATGAAGGGAGTAAACAAAATGAAAATAAAACAAAACATATTTTCTCAACCAAACCAAAATGTCAACTGATTCTAGAACTTGTTAACTATTTAATTATGAGAACATAATAATAATATAATACTACATTCGGTTCTCATTATAAGAAACAAAATATTAAAATCATCGAGACCAAGGAAAAGCATTGAAATAAGTCAATTTTGTTGTTGAAGGATAAGTCAATTTTAATTAATGATTGTATTATTTACATTTTATTCTAAAAATATTATTAGTATTAAATAACTGAAAGTGGTCTGTCATATCTTCTTGCATGAGAAAAATAAGTTTTTTCTCACAATAAATAAGAGTACAAAAGGAACTGTACAATTAATATTATTAAAAAATAGAATTAGGATTAAAAAAAACATTATTTTGTTTCTTATAAAAAGAATCGAAACTTTTTATACAAATATAAATGAAAAATCAAATAAGTGTGCTAGCCTATATGGATTAACTTCTGAAAGTATGAACATAAAAAAAACTCTAATTATGATGTACTCCCTTCGACTTTTTTTCATAAAATACAAATATCTAATTCGTCAAGATTAAGGAAAAAAAAGCATTGAAATCAGTTTATTTTAATTAATATTCTTATGAATTTAATTTTTATTTCAAAAATATCTCTAATATTAATTACTAGCTATTTTAAACTGGGGACGTATACAATGGGGGTTAGCGAGGGGCTTTACCCCCAACAACTTTATTGTACTAGCGTATTTGACCCGTGCAATGCACGGGTGAGATTCGGGGTTGGCAATCCACGTTTTGTGCACGAAATAACAAAATATATTTCCAAAAAAGTGAAAAAAGATATGTGTATGTCATAAGATATAAATATTACCAATATAAATAATATTATTTGAAACTTAAATTTACTCTATTAAAACTCTAATAGAAAATAATAATAATAACTAAAATTGAAAATAACTTCTAAAAGTTCTATAAACAACTTATCCATAATACGATAGTTCGTGTCTCGCATGGTACATATTAAAATAAATAAACAAAATTTTCAGACAAACACATACTGATATTTAATTTTTAATAAAATATTCATCAATAGTAATTTAGAAATGAATTAAATATTCATGTAAAATAGATATTAATTCTAAATATTCTAATTAGAATATTTGTTCTTTCATGCTAATGAATATTAGTAGTTTTTATATAGATATTAATGCGTTTTTATTTAAAATATTCATCTCTGCGTGAAAATATATGATATATATAATTTATCTTGAAATATTTATTAGCATGTGATGTATGTAAATATATGTAACTCTTAATACGCTTAACACCTTCGTGAAAATATTTTAATTTTTTTATTTGTTACATAAAAATATCTTGATTTACTAAAAGTATTAAAAAGTTATTTTCAAATATTTTTATTTAATTTTGAAAAAAAGTTATTTACATATAGCTAAATATATTACGCAAATAGTTGACATTTTAAAATTATATACATGTTAATAACTAATCATTAGGATTTTCATACAAAATCATTCAGCAGTAATTGATTTTGAACACTTTTTAGGTATACCTAATTATTATCTATTTACAATTTCTTATTAACAATGAATTTAAAATGAATTTGTTAATTTGTATCAAGTCTTAGAAAATAGGATGTGGTGAGATGAAAATAATAAAACTTAAGTTGACTACAAAATAATATGAATTGATCACATAAAATTTTCAAAAACATTTAACATGGTTGGACCATATGTAAATAATAGAATACGCCACTTGTAACGATTAGAGAAGATTAAAGGGAACTAAGCTTGCATAATATTGCCTATAAAATTTAAAAAATGAACCCAAAAAAGGAACATGAATAATAATCTATAATTTAAATTAATTATAATTTTAAAATTGAAATTAAATAAGACAGATCAAATGAATAGAGTTTTGACGCATGACACAACAAAATATTTTTTATATAGATAATAGATAGATAATAATGTATTAAAACTCAAAATTAAATATTTTAAAATAAAAAAATGGAAAAAAATTCTCTAAAACGAAATCACAAAATATAAACTTTTAATACCTTAATAATATTGAAAAAGACTTCAAAATTAGTTCTTTTAATTTTTTTAAGGGAATAACTCATAGTGAATTAAATTCAAATTTCACTAAACAAAAATAAAAAAAATTAAATTTTTTCTAAAATTATTTTAAATAATAATTTATGAACTAAAACAATTATATTTTGAAAATTATAATTTTAAAAATTAAAATTAAATAAAAAATGATCAGATGAATAGAATGTTGAATTTCATATAACAACTTGAGATAAAATATTTATTTTAAATTTATGACATTAATTAAAATATATTTTATTTTAATATTCTACAAGAAATTATTGTGGTGTTGACACGTTGCATAACAACATGTATAAAGTTTTTTTTTTTGAGGGAACAAAATCTTTTTTTATAATATAATAATAGGTAGATAGATAGATACAAAATGGATTTAGAAAATATTTTTTGAATAGGAAAATGAATAATATATAATTCAAATAAATTATATTGTAAAAATTGAAATGTGAAAAATTAATTTAAATAAGAAAGGATCAAATGGATAAGTTATTGACATGTTGTATAAAAAAACTTTATATATATATATATATATATAATAGATATAATAACAACAGATAGATAATAATTGATTAAAATTCAAAATTAAATATTTAAATCTTGAAAGAAATTAGTTCTAATTAAATTAGAAAATATAATTTTATATATTTAAAATAATTTTTTTTAATACATTAATTATATTGAATTACATTTAAAAAAATTATTAATATTTTTATGGGTATTTTTAGTAATTTTAAATTTGAAAGAACTAATATCAAAAAAGGTGAAATTCACCAAACAAAACCAAAAAATAGAAACAAATTTTTAAATGATTAGAGTGTTTTTTGAGATACAATATTTATTGTAAATATGTTAAATTAATTTAGTTTTATTTTATTTTAATATTCAAAGCATAATGAATATAATATTAACATGCTGTACAACAGCATATAAGAAAACCTTATTTTAAAAAATATAATAGATAATATATATATATACTAATAATAATAATAATAGATAATATAATAGATTTTGAAATTAAAATTTTAAAATTAAAATTTTGAAATGAATAAACTCTATTTAAAATTAAAAAATCAAAAATCAAAATTTGAAATTTGAAATAAGTTATGATTAAATTTGAAATAAATTATATATGTTATATTGCACCAATTTCGAAATTAAATTTTAAATTTATACTAAATGATATTTTTATTTGGAATTGTGATCTATAATTTATAGTAATTAAATATTGAAAATTCAAAATTCTATATAATATAATGGATTTCAAAATTAGGTTTTTAAAATAAAAAATTTAAAATAAATTATCTTTAATTAAAATTATAAATTCAACTTTCTATATTTGATCTTTTAAATAAATATTGAATAAAAAATCAAAATTAAAATTTAAAATGTATGAATTGTTTAGGAAAAAAACAATACCTGCTTTTATAATATATATATATATATATATATATATATATATATATATATTTGTATGTGTGTGTATCTATCATAGATTTATTTTTAAAATATTAAATTATTATATTTTTATTTGTTTGAATTTAATTTAATATATTTTGATTTATTTTAAACAATTAAAATAAAAAAATGTATTAATTTAAATAAAAATTACTAAATTAATTTAAATATACTTTTTTAAATAATAATTGATTTAAGTAAATTTTGTTTGAACATAATAATTGAAATAATTTTGGTGTTGACACGCGGTATAAGCGCTTGTAGAAAAATCTTAAATTTTAATTACAATTTTATTTATATCTTTCATGAATTTATTTTTGATTCATTTTAATTTATTTTAAAAATATTAAATTAACTTTAATAGAATTTCATTTTAAATAATAATTAAATTAAATAGATTTTTTTAATAAATAATTGAAATATTTGTGGTAGTGACCCGTGGCATAACTGATCATAACAAAACCTTCTTATATATGTGTGTGTGTGTATATATATATATATATATATATATATATATATATAACGGATAATAATAGTTAATTGATTTCGAAATAACTTTAAAAAAACATATCTATCAAATTTCGAATAGAAGAGTTGTTAATGATTTTATATTTTAAAATCAAATTTTGAAATAAATTTATAAAATACAAATACCAAGTTTTTTATAGAAGGGTTGTTAATTAACGATTATTTGGATTTAAATTTTGTATTGATTTAAAATTTATTTGAATATAAAAACTCGTTTAAATTCAAATATTTTGAATGATTTAAGTGGTATCACGTGGCATAAAAAATACTAATATAATTAACAGATTAAATAAATAATATCTAAATTTAAAATTTAAAAGTAGAAATAGATTATTTAAAAATTGAAAGCGTTCTTTTATAATATATAATAAATAGATATATACTATATAATAAAAAAAACATACGTGCACGCGCAAACACACAAATATATATATACATGATTTAATTTTAAATAATATTTATTATTATTATATTTTTTTTAACCCCCTCTGATAGGTTTCTAAATCTAAGCCAAATACTTACATAGTAAATAATTGAGTCTCATTAATATGAATTTCACAATAAATAAAAGTATAAAACGAATTTAGCATTTAACATATTTGTAAAAGAATCCTTGCATTTTATAATTAGAACAAAAAATTTATTGTCTTATTTCTTATAATAAAGATAATTTTTTTTGGTACTTGTAATAAAGATAATTTTAGTTCTAAAGAAAAAGACTTCTTCGTTCAATACATAAGAAAAAAAGAAAAAGACTTCTTTCTTTGAACAAAATTATATCTGGAGCATTCTCAACTAAATAGGCTTTAGCTGACTGGGGAAGTACACAAAGAAAGAACTCCACGTGTGATTAGTGTTTACCCACAAGGCCACAAGTATCCCTGTCATATGTAAGCAATTCCCACGAATTTAGAAAGCGTTAATGCAGCATTTATGTTAGGGAGGAAAACATTGAATGACATACGTGGACGGCGTGAGTTAAAAGGATATTCCATCCGTACTTAATTATTATAAATAATAAAAAGTATCCAAACTTGTTAGATTTCATTATAAACAAATTTCAACTAACTCAGGGTCCGTTTGTTTTAGATTCTAGTAAAATAGATTGTAAATAATCTTGTTAAAAAAATTGATTTTAAAAAAATTGAGTTTGAAAAAATTGATTTGTGTTTGGTAATGGTAGTTTAAAAGTGAGTTCAGAAGAATTGATTTTTATTTGGTTAACAAAGTAGAATCACTTTTAGAGTGTTAAAATACTAAAACTCAGTTTTGCCACCGGAGAAGCAACACTTTGGTTGCTGTCAAAAAAACTGATTTTGGGTTGGTTAAATCCCATTTTTTCAACCAACAATCTTAACCAAACACAACAAAAAATGTGACAATTCATTTTTTCCACCGCAATCGATATTTTGGAGCCCAATCGGTGTTTTGGAATCTTATCCAAACACACACTTAATCTTATTTAATGTCTTTTTTCAAATATATTTTTATTTAATTGTACTTTTATAGGAGTATATCTTCAAGAGCATTGCACACTCTCAAAAAAATAAGTTAGTAAATTAAAAATATATTAATAAATTTAATTTATTTTTTATATAAAATCAAGAGTAATAAATAATCATAACTAACTTTTTTAAACTACGTAAAGTTAAGTTATTTTATTTATAAATAAGCTCGGAGGAGTATAAATCTGTTATTAATAAAATTATGAAAGTTTTAGGATTAAACATGTTTTTTATTCTTATCAACTGCAGTATCGAAAAATACCTCAACCTCTGAAAAACCAGTAGTATCAACTATCAACTTTTTTATATAAAGTGATATTCTCTTCGGTCTCGTATATAAACAACAAAAAATTTAAAATTATTAATCTAAAATATAAATAATTTTTAACTATTTTTACTCTATTAAATGATGTTATTTCAAAAGTACCCTTGAATTAAATTTTGACTGATTTTTCTAATAAATATCATTAAAGGTAATTTAAGAACTACAATAATATTTTTATTACTTTAAGACTATTAAATGAGAAAATCTACTTTTTTTTATGGGGTGTGAGAAAACTTTGTTTGCTTATATACAAGAGAAGAGAACTACAGTGCAGATTTTTTGGCTAAAGAGGACTCTCATTCATCACAAGTTTTTAGGATATGGAATCTCCCTCCCCGGGTTTGGGGTCAAGGTTGCTGATGGACTCTCCGGAGGAGCCTAGTTGGTCACTGTATCTTGTTTTTCTTTCTTTTGGGTGTTTATCGCCATGTATTCAACCAAAAAAAATACAAGAGATTAGAGGGGGTAGAGTTTTGACAGGTAGAACAATATCAAAAGTCAAAATTAGGTTCATTTCAATTCCGCCTAAAACAATATTAATTTTATTTTACTATTTTATATTATTATTATTTAATGACAGTCGTTATTAGAGCATCTCAATTGGTATTATATATCATAGTTGTCAAAACCGGACAGGACCGGTCGGTCTGACCCGTTAAATCGGGAACCGGACCCCTGTCCGGTCCGTTTGAACCTTAAAAACGAATTGTAGCCGAACCGGCCTAAAAACCGGCCAAAACTCGAAAAACCGGAAAAAAAAACCGGACAAAACCGGGAACCGGGCGGTTCAACAAAAATTAATTTTTTATTTTTTTTAAAACAAATGGTAAATGACATTATTTTTAACACATAAGAGATTTTATATCTATTTTTTCACTTTGATGGGTTAAATTAAATATTATAATAAAATTTAAAATTAATTTATATATTAATATAAATTATGAGAATACTTACATTCTAGTATTTGTAATTATTGAATATTAGAAAATTATTATAACATATTTATTTTAGTTTAATATGTAATTTTTGCATGTTATATGTTGACATATAACATTTTAAGCGTAGTTTAATTTTTTATGTCATGATGTTATGAATATTATATTATTTCTTGTTTATTAGTGCTTTATATGTTATATTAAAAATTTTAAAAATATAATTTAATTCATTTCCGGTCCGACCCCGGTTCGACCTCGGTCCGACCTTTGAACCTTAAACCAGTGCCTATACCGGTTCAGTGTCCGGTCCGGTTTTGATAACTTTGTTATATATTGAGATATCAATCATAATTATTTACTCAATTACATTGATGGATTAAAAATAATAATTTTTGATATCAATGTTATAATAAGTAATTAACAATTTTGTTAAAAAAAAAACTTGAATCTGATTTTCAAATTTGGGTGATTTATTTCTGTTAATTAACACACTATTTTTTTATGGGTCTTGCTAACGATTGCCCTAAGAGCATTGTTTAAGGAATCCATAAAAGGAAAGTTTGTCTTGAGAATACAAGTTAAACAATCTTCGATGTAATAAATATACAATTTTCCATACAAACTTATATATTTTAATTTCTTAACCAATGTCCTAAAGATACTTGTCAGCATTTTCTTTTTTTATTTCTTCTTCGTTCTAATTTTCAGTAGAACGTTCGTATTTTTGGAAGAACGTCCCTCTATAGACAACCCGATAAGTGGAAAACTAGAGAAGCTCGATCTGCTGCATTGGCGGATATAGGTTAACGAGTTTGGGGGCAATTGCCCCCAAAACAAATTTTTTTAACTTGAATATAGTTGATAATTTTATATTTTGCCCCCATAAAAAATAAATATTGCCCCTATAGTACAAACTTTTTTAAAAAAGTTTAAAGTGGTCCTTTACAAAAAATACGGATACCTATTTGGTCCATTAGAAATAAAAATTACCAATTTAGTCTTCTAAAATATCAAATATCGGTCAAGTTAGTCCTTAGGGGACTAAAATATCCCTAAAAATTATCCTAAAATACACTAATATATCTGACATTTGAGGTATTTGAGAACCAAATTGGTACTTTTTATTTTCTAGATAGTAAATAGATCTCCGTATTTTTTGTATTAATTTAGGTCTTTACTCTTTTTAAAAAAAAAGTATTGTAAGTTATAAGTGACAAAAATTTGTCTCCACCAGTTAAACTTTCTGGATCCGTCACTGATCTCCTGTATTGCTCTATGTCGATTAGATTCCCAACTCTTTTTCTTCTTTTGTCCATCTTACGTTTTTTTTTTTTTTTGTCTTTCTTCCAAAACATTTTCTTTTCTTGATCTTTCTCTTCTCTTATGCTTCATTACATCCTTTTTTCTTTTTTTGTTTTACAGGACATTTTTTTTTCTTGGCTAGCGAGATTTTGGTAATGGGGAGCACCAAAGCAAAGTTGGGAAAGTTCGATTTGGCATGTAGAGGAAGCAGGGAAAGCACATCTCATATGTTAAACTAATACTACTACCAATTTCTTGTATGTCACCCAAGCTATATGTAATCTATCACTTAATTGCCCTTACCATTTGTTCGAATAACTTCGTGAGGATGACCTGAGGGAAGCAACACGGCCAGGTTTCGCGACTTCGATGATGACGGGCGGTGGTGGTGGTGTACCGCGAACACCCGACGCCAAGCCGGTGGTGTAAGACGGGAGGAAGAGGTGGAAAATAATGAATACCTCGATCGCTTGACGGGTCTCTTTAATACGAGCTGAGGATTACCGATGAGTAACCGCCCGCGGAAACAAAGGAGTCAGTGAAATTCTTAATGCCGAACCGCTGGGTCAAGGCCGCCGATGTGGTCTCGAGGGAAGGCGAGCGACCTGACGCGACATGGGCCTGGAAGGTGGATCTTCTGATTGGCCTCACTACCCGGAACAGCTTGCCCTCAAGTCGCTTAGCCCGAATGTCGAGGTGGTGACTTCGTTATCGGTTCGCTGATGTCGACGCTCGACGCCCTGCTCGTAGCGAACCGCAAGCGCAGCTGGCGTCGCTTGTTCATTAGTTCGCTCGGGACCTTCGTGTTCCACGCCGCCGAGGCGCTCGACACGCAGGTTGAGCATGCTCAGGTGCAAGGCACAAGGCTTTGCCACGAGCTCGCACGCGTCTCGCACGTAGGTCGACACAGTGCTTGTGCAAGGCACAAGGCTTTTGTCAAGAGGTCGCACGGGTCTTGACGAGGTCGATCTCCTCATCGTGTTTCAGGCAAGGTACAAGGCGTTTTGTCACTGGGCTCTCTGCAGACGAGGTTCGTCTCCCGCCAAAGTATAGACAATTTGCAACAACTTGATGTAATAAAGTTAGCATTAATTTTATGCTGAGTAAAGTGCTCAGAGTCGAAGTTTTATACTTCCCCGTGAGAGAAGCTGACTCGGCCGTCCCAAGCGGCAAGGTTGAGGTCATCAAATAATCAAGGTCAACGACGTGAGCCGAAGCTTAAAGGCGCCTCGAATTTTGAAATTACAGAGGTGGGCCTGGTAGGTCGCCGAGTATCGATCGCGATCCACTGCTGCAGGCAGGTGCCGTGCAAGCGCACAGCGCTTTATCACGAGCTCGCACGCCGGCCCGTGACGAGGCTCGACCTTCATCGTGTGCTGCAGTAAGGCACAAGGCTTTATCACGAAGCCTGCACGCCGTCTCAGACGAGGTCGATCTCTTCATCAGTGCGCTTATGCCAACGCGACAAGGCTTTATCACGAGCCTCGCACGCCGCCTCGTGACGAGGTCGACATGTGTGCTCGTGCTAATGCATTGTTGCTTTATCACGAGCCTCAGGCTCTTCATCGTGCTTGTGCTAACGCGACAAGGCTTTATCACGCACGAGGCTCGATCATCATTAGTGCTTGTGCCAAGGCACAAGGCTTTGTCACGAGCCTGCACGCGGCCCCCGTGACGAGGTCGATCACAGTGCTTCAGGCTAACGCGACAAGGCTTTATCACGAAGCTCAGGCACGCTGGCCCTCGCGACGAGGTCGATCACATGTGTCGGCTAACGCGCAAGGCTTTATCACGAGCCTGCACGCCGTCTCGCACGAGGTCGACTCTTCATCAGTGCTTTGCGCTAACGCATTAAGGCTTTATCACGCGCACGGGTCGACTCTTCATCAGGTAATTTGTGCTAATCTCTTCATCAGTGCCAGGCTAAGGCACAAGGCTTTGTCACGAGCTCCGGCACGCTGGCCCTGACGAGGTCGATTACGTGTGCTTGTGCCTAACGCATTAAGGCTTTATCACGAGCCTGCACGCTATTCTCGTGACGCAGGTCGATCTCTTCATCGTGTGCTTGCGTGCTAACGCACAAGGCTTTATCACGAAGCCTGCGCACGCGGCCGCCGATCTCTTCATCGTGCTCAGGCTAACGCGACAGCTTTATCACGAGCTCGCACGTCTCTGTGACGAGGCTCGATCTCTTCATCGCTGTGCTCAGGCTAACGCACAAGGCTTTGTCACGAGCCTCGCACGCACTTCGCAAGACGAGGCCTGGATTCTTCATCGTGTGCTTGCGCTAACGCACAAGGCTTTGTCACGAAGTCTGCACGCGGCCCTGCGACGAGGTCGATCACAGTGCTTGCAGGCCTAACGCGACAAGGCTTTATCACGAGCTCATGCACGCGGGTCCCAGACGAGGTCGACCTCTTCATCAGTGTGCTTCAGGCTAACGCGACAAGGCTTTATCACGAAATTGCACTGGCCTCGACGAGGTCGACACAGGTAAGCCAGCGCTAACGCACAAGGCTTTATCACGAAGCTCGCAGACGCTGGTCTCGGCACGAGGTCGATCTCTTCATCAGGTGCTTGCGCCTAACGCATTAAGGCTTTAGCACGAAGCCGTGAACGCGTCTCGTGACGCAGGTCGACTCTTCATCGTGTGCTTCAGCTAACGACAAGGCTTTATCACAAGCCTGCACCTGGCCCTGCAGACGAGGTCGATCTCTTCATCAGGTGCTCAGGCTAACGCGACGCAGGCTTTATCACGAGCCTCGCACTCCTGGCCTCGTGACGAGGTCGATCACAGTGCTTGTGCTAACGCGACAAGGCTTTTATCACGAGCCTGCACGCTGGTCTCGACACGAGGTCGATCTTCTTCATCAAAGCCAGCAAGCACACAAGGCTTTATCACGAGCCTGCACGCGTCTCGCAGACGAGGTTCCATCGTGAGGTGCAAGGTTTTGATAGTAAATAAATGCCGATTGGCGTGATTTCTTCAATCATACTTCACCGCCTACATTTATGTGTTTAGGATACATTTGTTTTAATTATAATATTTCTTCATCTTTGCTGCGCTCCAAGTTCTTGGAATTCATGTCCGCCCCAGAAGAGTCTTCGAGGGTGTAGGCGCCGCATTCGCCTTTGCGACGATTTATCTCAGACGGCCTTCCCAATCGGGCGCAAGTTTCCTTATGGGCGTTTCTTCAGGCCAACATCACCGCCGAAGTTAATTCAAATCCCAGGCATGAATTGCCAATGGTACGACACTTTGTATCTTGCCGCGATTTTGCTTCATCGCGACTGAAAAGCCGCAAGCTCCTCGTGACGGTCAAGGAGGTCGAAGTTCTTTCTCAGATAATCGATACTTGGTCATTACTGGGATTTGTCTTGGCTTTTTGATGCCATCAACTTCTTCGTAATTCATAAATTTCGAGCTCGCTTCAGAACTCGCTCAGTGGTCTTCGCTTGCCGATACCAACGCCAACGCTGACAATAGATTTCTTCGATCAGCTCGCTTAGCAAGTACATCTCGCCAGAGCATTTCTTCACCAAAATGGCTTTGTTGAAGCGCCGACGAGTCTCTCGAGCAGACTCCATCTTTCTTCTTCGGGCCGCGCCGCATCACGCCGACTGGTTGACTTTAGACGCAGCTGAAATGCGCGTGAGAACTGGTCGACGGCAGCCCACCCAGAACCAATGGAATTTTTCTAAGAGTCCTGGAACCAAGACAACGCTGCCTTCTTCGTAGTGAGCGGGGAAAGATTCTGCACTTCACCGCCTGGCGCTGATAGCCCATGACAAGATCAAAGCAACCAACATGCTCAGTTTGGTGGGCATCGTATGAGTCCAAAGCGGGTGGTTTCAAGATGCTTTTAATCGGGAATTTCATGATCTCGATGTAAAAGGACCAAAGCGTCTCCCGCCCGAAAGTCACTCGTGGTCATTGTTCGAGAAGGAGTCGATGAAACAGACGAGCATCTACGGAGTGCTCTATGCACGAGCCGGCGGAGTCGCAGCTACGGTGGTATGGCGATGAATGTGATTCTGAGATTTTAGACTCTTCGATCTCCGAGGAGAACGAGACTCGACCTTTCGCTGACCGTGTGGCAACGCGAGCGAGAGTTCCTTCGCCGATTCTCCATTCGATCGAGGCGCTGATTCCGAGCATGAATCGCCTGCATGGCTTCAATGAATTCACTGAACTCACGACGAGATCGCCACATGGCCTCGTCTCGCAGATCGCTGAGCAAAGAACGATCTGAATCTGGCCACACTGATGCGAGGCGAAGGTTATTCCTTCCTGTTTCTCATATTCACCGCGAAATTAACAGGTTCATGGTGAGGTGGTTCCACGGAGCTATCTGCTGGTTCGTGGTTCAAGATCCGTCGCATGAAGTTGGAACTGCTAGTCGCGATCCTGACGCTTCGATCCACCATCGCCGAAAGTGAAGAAGCGGAGACTTGGACAAAGAAGATGAAATCGTAAACAATTCCCACAGACGGCGCCAATGTTCAATGTAACTTCAGAGGATGACCTGAGGAAGCAATACTGCGCTCGACTGATGATGACTGCAGGTGGTGTGGTGTACCCGCAAACACTCCGACGCCAAGTCGCGTGTAAGACGGGAGTGAAGAGGTGGAAAATAATGAATACCGATCGCTTGACGTGGTCTTTTTTAATACGAAGTCGGTGACTGCCATCGACGAGAATCGCCTCGTGAAACCCGGAGTCGACAGAAATTCTTTTTAATGCCGAGAACCGCTGGCCTGGCCGCACGATGTGGTCTCGAGGGAAGGCGGAGCGACCTGACGCGGACATGTGCCTGGAAGGTGGATCTTCGGATTGGGCCTCGGCCCAGTCCGGAACACCATTCAAACATCTCTCTCTCGATTTGGCATTACATGCCATCTAATTTATGTCATAATCACTTTAGTTTGATTTTCATTCTGTCTAGGAATCTGCTTTGCAGGGATTGGTGTTTTATTCTTTATTTCATCCATGGTTTGAATTTATTTATTTTTTGTTTTGTTTTAATCTTTACATTTATTCTATTTTGTATATCGTTTCTTCCCTCTAGCGATGGATGCATGATTTTTGATCCTGTTTGTTGTCTCTTTCAAAATTAACTTATTTTAGGTTTTAGGTGCAAATATTCTCTATTTTGTATTTCTGTCCCTGTTTGTCTCGAGACATGCTGAACCCAATCTATCATGACAAAAGACACAAACATATCCTATTGCTTTAAACCAACATTGTTAATCTAAGTGTTTTGGTGGACAAATACAAGTTATATTTGGAAAACAAAATAGGTCATAAATAGACCTGAGTGTGACTCTGGTTTCACGGATTGTATCATAATTGACTTTGGCTCTCATCAAATGTGATTTAGTAAAAATACAGGTGTATGTTTCTGCTAGGCAAAAGAGATTTTTCCTCTAAACCCCAGTTTGACAGTAAGAAATAAAAAAATAGATTGTGTTGGGTTAAAAAATACACTATTTTTGCATCAAACTTACTTTCAGAGAAAAGTTATTTTATTGAAGCATAAATCACTTTACATCAATCAATTTTACAAAATCAATTATGTTCAAAAACACGTTTATCAAATGCTCACTCGAACATAAAGAAATTACAAAAGTCTCCATAGATATCAACTCTTTTAATTTAGTCTGTTTTGCAGTGGCATTAAGCTGGACATCTCATTATTTAAGTTTTTGTCTTTCTCTTTCGACGCCTCATCTTCACCCTTGTTTACTAAAAAGACAAAGAAGCATGAGATGATTTCAAAGGAATCTCCAAATTAGAAAATTGGGGGGATGAAATTTGGGTACGGGTGCTCCAAATTCAAAACAAAGAATCTTAAAGCAGAAATAGAAGATCAAAATGAAACTAGTGATGTAAAAAGCGAGAGAAGTAGCCAAGGAGAATGAAGCCAAAAATCTCTGTATTTTATCGCCTTTGTTGCCCAACTCTTCATCTAACTCCATATCCTTCATGTCCATTAGTGTGCACATTGTGAACCCAAGGTCCTCTATTTTTGCCACTGTGTAGTTCTATTTTGATAATGTAAACATGATCCAACTCCTTTAACCCTCCCAGCTCCTTCAATGCTCTCGTTGGATTACATTGTCATCGGGGCCACCAGCAGGGCCACCTAACCTTGTAGTAAATGTCATTCTACCTTAAATAGATTGTAGCCATAAGCTTTTTTCAGCTCATCTATTAGTACAAATTAGAATTATTTTCAGCTCATTTATAGTCATAATACTATATTATTATAATTTTATCTTTTCAAGGCATTAATTTGGGGTGCATAATAGGCATCCCCTATTTTCTTTATCGAGTCTTGAAAATAAGAAATAGAAATTTTCGAAATTGATTTTTGTGTGTGTGTTTTTTTTGGGGGGGTGTGGTTGGGCCGGGGGGGAGTACAATGTGTAAATTTAAATTAAAAGGGTTGTCTAGCTTGGACGTGTGACACACAAATGAATCAATATGGACCACAACTCTTATATTTATTAAAATCTAGGCTTAATTATAATTTTGGTCTATTTAGTTTTGGCTTTTTTTTTGTATACAAAAGGTAAGAGAAAAGAAAAACAGACACGAGAAACTCAGACATGCCTAAAGGAGATGCCCATGGCATCTACCAGCAACAACGAATGCAAATCCGGAGGCACATCCTCTAAGATCACAAGAGAAGTATATCCTTTTGCTCCCAACTTGGCCAAGTAGTCCGCACATTGATTCCATTCCCTTAAAGTATGTTGGATACTGAGGGTCCATTCCTTGGATTGGAACTGACGAATAATGGTGAGTTCATTGGCATACAAATAATAAGGCGAATGCCCCTCCTTAACGAGATCCACCACAACCTGAGAGTCAGAGAAACACTCCAGGTGCCTAATTCCAAGCTCCCAGCAAACCTGAAGACCAAAGAAAATTGCCATAATCTCTGCGAGGATAATGTTTGAGACTCCCACACTACCATAGAAGCCTCAAATAAAATTCCCTTCATGGTCTCGAGGAAGTCCACCAAAACCAGCCTTTCCCGAATTGGAAAGAGCACTGCCATCAACATTCAGAGCAAAGGTACCAACACTCGGTTTCATCCAACTGACTTCGCGAGGTATCCTACTCAATTTCTCATGAATTTCCCCATAAGTCAAGCTGATATTTGAAGTCAGAGACCTAAATTGGGCCACCATAGCAGAGATAGGTGTATCACTACCATCAAACAACTTCCGGTTCCTTGTTACCCAAATCGTCCACAGGATCACAGAGATAAGCCACAAGTTGATATCATTTTTAGAGGCCAACCACTCTTTGAGATAGGCGTCAATGGTCGGCCCAGGGTTGGGGGGAACCCGCAGCTGGCCCAAACCGCCTCCGCCCGGTTGCAGGTGAAGAAACAGTGATGAATCGTTTCCGTTTGCAGCAAAAAAAGACAAATCTCAGAATTAATGATGCCTCTTCTCTTAAGCACCTCATGCGTCGGCACCGCGCGATGGCAGAGCTGCCAAAGAAAAAATTGAATGTTGGCCAAGAGATGTGATTTCCAGATCCACCGCCACCCTTGCTCCGTGGTCGGATTGTCACGGTTTAGAAGCCAACGATACCCATGGAGCGGGGTATAGTTGCCGGCAACATTCGATCCCCAAATCCAAGCATTACGCAGCTCATCTACAAAGTGGGGCTTTAAGGAAGCTAACTGAAGTTAGTACTCCGACAGAACCTCAGTCCACAGCGCTGTCCAATCCCACTTATCATTCCTCCAAATATCTCTAACAGTTAGGTGGGCGTCATGGATATCAATAAAGGGGAGGTCTAAACCAATTGATTTCTGAGTGATCCATGGGGTGAACCACAAACTTGATCGCCCATTCCCTAACTTCTAGCGAAAGCCCTCTTTTAACAGGTGTCACGCATTAGTGATGGAGGTCCAATTGTGACACCCTTTGACCGGCTGAGAATCCATGAAGTGCCTCCCTTTTAAATAATTAGCTTCAAGCACCTGGACCCATAGCTTATCAGGCTCATTGATCACATCCTAGACTAGCTTCCCAAGTAACGCCACGTTTTGCTCTCTAGCACGCCTCACCGCGAGCCCCCCATGGTTCCCTGGTTTAGTGATTTAATCCCAATTAACCATGTGGATCCCTTTTCCTGAGGAGCCCTTCCAAATGAATTATCTCACTGTCTTATCTAGCTGGTCACACACATTTCTAGCAAACCAACTAACCTACATCTTATACACTTATACACTGGGATAGAAGTAAGCATTGCATTGGCTAGAGTCAACCTCCCCGGTTTATTGAGTAACCGACCCTTCCATGGGGCAAGCTTGGTTGACACTCTGTCCAAAATATGAGCGAAGTCAGCCTTCTTAGCTCGACCATGATGAATGCGAAATCCGAGGTACTTCTCAAGATTATCAGTGAACTGGATGTTGGTGATGCCTGAGATTTTGACTTTTCTAAGACTGGGGACCCCCGAGGAGGCAAGGATCCTTGACTTCTCCAAACTCACTTTCAAACCTGAAACAAGACAAAAATTATTCAAAATGTTAGTAATAACACGCGCCTGTCACTCCTGTGATGGCTTTGCCTTAGCAAAGAGGAGGACGTCATCAGTAAAGAAAATGTCGGATATAGGTGGACCCCCTCGACAGCTGGATAGGCTGCCACTTCCTTTCCCCAACCGCTTCCAAAATCATTGCTCCAAGCTTCTCTATACAAAGAACAAACAAATAAGCAGAAATGGGATCCCCTTGTCTAAGTCCACGACAAGGAGTGAAGCTCGATAGCCTGTTGCCATTCCAGAGGACAGAAGTGGAAGAGACTGAAAGACTATACATCACAAGCTTTACTATGAGAGAAGGGAACCCAAAAGCCACCAGAGTATCTTTGAGAAAACCCCAATCCACTCTGTCATAAGCTTTTTCTAGATCTTGCTTGAATACTATGTCACATTTCTTCTTGTTCTTGTTTTTCTTCATATGGTGGACCACCTCCTTCAAAATAATAGCATTATCTTTCATGCTCCTTCCTGGAATGAAGCTACTCTGAAGCGAACTAATGATTCTAGCTAGAATGGGGCGCAACATGTTTACCAACACTTTGGTAATGAGTTTATATACCACATTGCACAAGCTGATAGGCCAAAACTCTTTTAGAGAAGTAGGATGATCCACTTTAGGGATGAGAACCATAAGCGTCTCAGCCACCTGTACTGGAACATCCCACTAGTGAACGCCTCCCTCACAAACAAAATGCCACACCTCATCTACCACATCCTCCCAGAACATTTTAAAGAAGATTGGTTGGAATCCATCCAGGCCTGGTACCTTATAAGACTTCATTCCCATGAGGGCTCTATATACTTCCCCTTTGGTAATCTCTGCTTTCAAGGAATTTCTCTCCTCATCAGTGAGGCCGCAAAGGTTTGATGGGCGAGGGGGGCTCGTGTAGTTATCAGTAGTACAAAAAAGTTGCTTATAAAAGTTTAAAGCTTCTATTTGTAGTTGCTCATTCATTGGTGCACCAATATCTAGACGGGAGGAACAAACCATGGATCTTGTTTCTCTTTCTCCTGATGATTGTTTGAGTGTGGAAAAAGGAAGTATTCCTGCTCCCCAACCAGATCCATTTCTCTCTAAACTTTTGGAACCAGATTGTTTCCTCCTGGAAAAGAATATCTTCGTGCTCTTTTAAAAGCTGCGCATGCAAGTGCATCAAGGAAGCTGAGTCCACCTCCTCCAACGCCCTCTGGATCCCCTTAAGCCTACCCTCCATCTGTTTTTCTTAGCAAAGGCGTTTCCAAACACCTCTTGGTTAAAGGTGAGAGAATCTGTCTTCACATTGCAGAGGGCTTGGACAATATTAGTCTTCTCCTTGCCCCAAGCATTCTGAACCATAGCCTTATAATCTTTATGTGTACACCAGGCCGCCTGAAACCGGAAAGGTCTCTCTTGCCTGGTACTCACTCCAGTGTAACAATGCAACAAAAGAGGATTGTGTTCCGAATGTTTTCTTGCCAAATGCTTCACTGTGGCCTCTGGGAATTTAAGACGCCAAGTACGGTCACATAGGCCCCTATCTAGCCTATGATAAACCAATTTGTTCCCTCTCTTCCCTTGTCAGGTAAATTTACTTCCAAAATAATCGATGTCCAACAAACCACAAACATCAATCCCTTAAGCAAAGAAGTCTGCATTCACCGCAGGAAAGTTGCCCCCACATTGCTCAGAGGGAAGCAGGATGTCATTGAAGTCCCCAATCAAGGACCAAGGCTTATTAATATTTGTTTTAAAGTTCGCCAAATAATTCCAGAGATTCTGACGCCTTTGCAAGCAAGGGCTAGCATACACACCCGTACAGACCCATGCAGTATTGCTAAAGGAGATGTTGACACTAATGCATTGGTCATGTACCTCCAAACAAGTAATACTAAACATACATCTGGTATAAGATAGAGCCCAGATTCTGCCAAAGTGACCCTGAGCTTCCACCACCTCCACCGGTGAGTAGCCTTCCTTCTCCCAAAACTTCTTAACAGGTAGAAACTGGGTATGAGTTTCAAACACAAAGACTAGTTCTGGTTTGTACCTCTGAAGAATTTCCTTCATATGACTCTAGTTCTTCCTGTTGATGAACCCCCGAACATTCCAAGAGAGGACCGAAAACTCTTTGAACACAGACATTAACAACTGTTTTGGAGAGAGTGAAGGCCCGCCAAGGGCTAACCCATCCAGGACGGCGGCGTTTCTGCCACCATATCGACCACTGCATCACCATGCATGTCCCCATGTTCCACTAACTTAGATGGGTAACTGTCCTCAACCATGGCAGTACATGATGCAGACATGATTTGGGCCTACTATCTCAAGGTTCATTGTGGATTTAATCCCATGCGCATACGTTTTCACCACCAGTTGCATAGTAGCATTTTTAGCTAGTCCTTGCGGTCCACTGGTGTCTCCAATTCCCGGCCCATGCTTCTGTGTTCGATACTGGGCCTGTTGTGGAGCTTGCTTTGAGCCCGATTTAGCCAACTTGTCAAAATCCACTATCTTATCATTTATGATGACCTCTTTTGGCGTCTTTTTCTCCTCCAACCTGGACCTCTTTTTCTTTCTCTAAGTCTTGGTCAAATCTTAAGCTTCTCCCATGATTTGTTTTCCTTTTGAGGATGATGGACCCACCACAAATTCCTCTTCTTTCACCAAATTTAGGATGTCAAATTTGTTTCCCCGATTGCCTTCCTTTATGGCTGAAGATCCAAATTTGAATTCCTTGCCATTATCTTTCCCTCCTTTTATTGTCGCCCCCTGATTGATTCCCTTATTACTTTTCTTTTCTTTTTCCACCACTAAATTATCTCCATACATCAATATGGTCTTCTTTCCATTTTCGACATTAGGTTTAGGGTTTGCATGGGATGCCGCCACTGTTGCATGGCACGCAGGGAACCCCCCTTGCAGCGTGCAGTTGCGTGCGATGTGACCATAGACTCCACACTTCTTGCAAAGAAGATGAAGCCCTTCGTACTCAACCTGAAACCAGTGGTTACGAAACCAAACATGTCCCGCTGCTGGTTTGTCCAATCCAATTTCAACACACACCCTTGCAAACCTCCCCCTCGTAGAATCAATAAAGTGGATATCCACCTTCACCAGTTTCCCAATAGCGGTGGCTAAATCTAGAAGGACACTCTCATCGTAGTACTCCATTTCTAGACTTGGAAATCGAATCCACACTAATGTGTGTAGCACCCTAATTTTGTCCGGCCTTTTTATTTTATTTTATTTTATTTAATCATTAAATTAGTAATATTAATAATACTTTTGGTCTCAATAAATAAAGAATAAAAAGAAATGAGAAAATGAGAAAAAGAATAAAAAAGGAAAAATGAATGAAAAAGAAAGTGGGTTGCAAATAATAAATGGGGGTGCCACTAGCAATCTGCTAGTGGACACCCAAGCCCAAAGACGCCACCACACGCGTGCACCCCCATCCTTTTTCTTTCCACTGCGCTCCTTGCTCCCTTTGCTTCTCAGACCCAACTTCTTTCACCTACGCACCCCACGCAGCCTCACCACAAGCCAACTCGCGCGGCCCATCACCTACACCAGCCCAACCACTCACGCCCAGCCCATCCTTTCTTTAAACCTAAAAACCAATTCCCTCACAATCAGAATTCCCTTTCTCTCTCCTTCCTCCCTCTCCGATCTTCCATCCTCCTTCCACCTGGGCCAGCAGTCACCATCCCTCTAACTCCTAGCTCTGACGCAGCGTCCCTCTCTCTCGAACTTTCCATCGTCCCCGCGGCGTTCGTACTTCCCTTCTCCATCCTTCCCTCCTCCATCCAAACCCTAAACCTAAACCTCTTTTCTTCATCCAAACCCTTCTCCTTAACCCTAGTTCCCTCACGCTGCAGCTTCCCCCTCATCCTTACCTTCTTCATCCCCATCTCCCTAACCCTAACCCTAGGCCGCGGCCTCAACCTATCCTCAAATCTCTCAATCAGAGATCCATATCTCCAAAAAGGGAAGTTTCTGCTTTTTTTTCCTTTTATTATTTTTTTTAAAAATCAACACTGATTCTCTTTCCCCTTTGATTTGCAGGTCTTAAAGAGGAACGAAGAGGCTATAAAAGGGGAGGAAAGACGTAGAAGATGGGGGACCGAACCTGAGAGCGAACCCTAGAGGCATTGAGCGAACGGAGATAACGAACCCGAGAAAGACGAAATCAGAGAAAGAAGAAGAAGCACGTGAAGAGGCAGAAGTAAACCTGTGAGGCTCCTGTCCAAAAACAAACACCATTTTACATTTAGGTTCTCTTTGAAGCCCCATCTCTTGTTTCTGTTCTATTTTTTTGGGAGTCACTACGACCCAGGTTAACATTTTTCCTTTCATTCTTCATTCTTGGGTCTGTATCTGGACTGTAGTTACGAATGATTTTCATATTCTATTTGATTCGTTCTTCATCCCCTAGACTCTGTTGATATTGTGGTTATTATTGTTGTTGCTGTTCATCTGTTGCTTGTTATTTTTTTGCCCTTCCTTCTTCCATTCTGAAATTTTGATTGTTCGAATCCCGCTTCTGGAAATTTGCTGCACGTAGTATTAGGGTTTGGCCTCCCAATGGGTCCAAACCCTTATAGAGACCGATTTGGAATATTCTTTTAAGAAGAGGCGAATCATAAATAAAGTAGGGATATTTTAGTAATTTTTCAAAAAAAAGGGTTTGGCCTTCCAATGGGGCCAAACCCTATCAAGGACCAACTTGAAAATAATTTATTTTAAGGGTCATAAATATGAAAAAATAAAAGCTACAAACCTTATTATGAGTTTGGCCTTTCAAAGGGGTCAAAATCCAAATTAAGGACCAATTTGCAAAATAGTTTTATTTTTAGGGGCACAAGTGCAAAAATAAAAAGTTATGAATTTTATTTTATTTTATTATGGGAATAATTTAAATTAATGGCAAATGAACTTTTTGAATAAATTAAGGTACCATTTTAATGGGCGTTTTAGGGGTGCTAGTACCTTCCCTAGGCGTAATCAACTCCCGAATCCAGAAATCTGGTTTAAGAGACCTTTCTTACAAAGTAAATCCAAAATTAGGTTTTCCAATGTTTTCCTAGAAATAAAAACATCGGTGGCGGTTCCATTTAAATTTTAGGTTGGTTGTCACAATGTGCTATCTATTTTCACTTCCGAAGAGATAAAATCTGCCACCCATGGTCATACTGCTAAGTAATGATCGAAAAGCATCCACAGTCCCTCCTCCATCACCTTGGCATGATCAAATTCCACCAAGTAAAATCCCTGGCCAATATCCACGATCTCAAAACCACCAGATAACTTCCACATGACCCGCAAACGATCTCGCATAGTGTGGAAGTTGACTGTCTTCCCCATGAGCTTGATAATAATGGCGTATTTCCACAGTTCCCAAAGCGTTTTCAAGAAGTTCTCATCAATGTAACACTTTGGTTTCAATCTGTCACCATCCTCATTGTAGTACCCTAATTTTGTCCGGCCCTTTTTATTTTATTTTATTATTTATTTTAACTTTTATTTTATTTTATTTATTTAGTAGTAGTAGTAATAAATAATATTTTTGGAGATTATAAAAGAGAAGAAAAAAAGAAAAGAAAAGAATAAATAAAAAGAGAAAAAGAGGATTTTATATTTTTTGAGAAAGGGTGTGCAAAATGTAAGTCTGGGTGGTGCAAACAGCAGCCCATCCCAGCTTGTTTCCTTCATTTACTGCGCACACCCCTTTTATTTCTTTTCAGCCCCCCTCTGCGTACTCCTCACGCCTTGCTCCCTTACTGCTTCCTGCACCCCGTGCCTCATTCTCCACGCACCCCCTACTTATCCTTCTTCACCTGCGCAGGCCCAACACACGCGGCCCAACCCAAACTCTATTAAACCTTTTAACCCTAAACCTAAAACAACTTCACCTTCTTCCCTACGCAGCATTCCCCTCTCCGCGGCGCGGCTCTCTTCTCCTCAACCTTATCCTCTCCTTTCTCCCATACCCTAGCTCCCCACGCCTCCATACCCTAGCTCCCCACGCCTCCATACCCTAGCCGCTTCTTCCATTCTCTCCTTCCTTCCCTTCTCTCTTCTCTCTCAACCCTAGCCGCGCCTCCACCACCTCATCCTTTTTCCCCTAATTCTTCTCCACTAATTCCTCCATCATCCACGCTCCCCTCATCCTTCCCTTTCTCAACCTCATCTCTTCTCTCCCTTTTCAAAACCCTAGCCCAACCATCACACGCAGCGCCATTCGCAACACCCCATTCTCCTTCTCCCTCAAATCTCTTCTTTCATGTTTTTTCTCCATCAAATCCGAATTAGAATCCTCGTTTTCCTTATGATGCAGTCCAGATGCAAGCAAGCCGCGTGGATCTCCACGAATCAGGGAAGATCTTATCTTTTTCTTTCCTATTTGTAATTTTTTAAGGGATTCGGTTTTGTTTTTCTGATCTGTTTCTTTTTTTGTAGGGATTGAGGATTGAAGATTATAAAAGGAGCCAGAGCCATAAGAACAGGGAGGAGCGAAGAGAACCCCAGAGAAAGGACGCAGAGGAACAAAAGAGAGGAAACTGTAGTGAGAACAAGAGAAGGGCAGGGAGGCCGAGAGCAAGAAGGAAGACGAATAAAGCCAAGAAAAGGAAACTACTAACCTGTGAGGCTACCAAAAATTAAACACATTTAGGGGGTGTTTGATTTGGTTTTAGTTTTTAGTTTTTAAAAACTTTTTTATAAATCAGTTTTACAAAACTGTTTTTAAGAAAAAAAATAAAAAAAACTGTTTGGTTCTCCTATTTTTAAAAACTGTTTTAGAGATGAGAAAACTAAAAAACATGTTTGATAGACTTGTTTTTAAAATGTGTTTTACAAACTAAAAAACAAAAAACTTGTTTGATACACATTTTTAAATAATTTTTTTTATTCACATTTTTTATTCATCATAAGACTTTTTTTTTATTCATCATGAGATTTTTTTTACTAGACTTCATACTCCATTTATTATTAATTAATTAAGTGATGCCACCATCTCATCTTCAATATTTTCTTGTAATTATTTTAACGAGGAACTTAAAGCAGGAGTAACAAATGTAGGAGCATGATATCACTATAAAAAATGACAACTCAATTCATCAAGTAACATTTACAATGACAACTCAATTAATTAAGTAAAATCTAATATCATAAAAAGTCAAATTGGTCTTTAGAAAAAAGGAAGTCAAATTAGTTCAACTAATTATTACGTCGTGTCCACATCATATTTGCAATGCGATCCCTTTGCATTGCCATTTCAGCTGCACCATCATCAGACAATCTTGATAAGTTGTTTTCATTGGAGCTTGTTCCTACTGTGTAAGGATCTTCATTCACGCCCTCAACTGTTACCGGATCTATTTCTTCCCATACACCAAATAAGTCGTCGTGTAAATTCCACTTGCGTATGTAATTATGAATAGCGCAACACGCTATTACTATAAGTCGTTGCCTAGAAGGTTTATAAGAAGGCATCGTCTTCAAGATAGGAAATCTATTTTTCAGGACCCCAAACCATCGCTCAATAGTCATTCTTAGAGATGAATATCTGTAGTTAAATAACTCTTCACGACTGGAGGTTATCCTGCCTCGGCCTCTATATTCTTGCGCATGATATCTTTCACCCCTATAAGGGGGAAGAAAACCTCCAGTGCATGGATAGCCAGAATCAACGAGATAGAACGAACCTTCATCACATAAATTATATGTTAGCTCTACTTGTTCATTTCATCAATAGAATATAACTATTATTATATTCTTACTCACCTCTAGATGGCCAAGGAAATTCTCAGATTTGGATTTGCAATTGCATCTAAGAAAACTTTTGAATCATGTGCACTTCCTTCCCACCCAGAATATACAAATGTAAACATCATATTAAAGTCACAAGCACACATGACATTTTGTGTGATTGTTGTCTTCCTACCTCTACATGAAATATGTTTCTCAGCAGGAACCCATGCACTTATATGCGTACCATCAATTGCACCTATACAATTCTATAACGCATAACCCGAGTAAAAAGAATTAAAACAAGATAACACGAATAAGTAAAAAATGAACTTATTAAATTACTCAATAAAATTACATACCTTGAACCAAGGATAATATTTTGGGTTGTTTTTAACCTTGTCAGGTAATTCTATGGACTCCTGCTTTATTAACTCTTTCCCCAATCGGCACACTGCCCGTAATACTTCCTTAAAATAACATGAAATTGTTTGCATGGAATGTTGAAAGCAGTCTGAAGCAACTCTATGACGAGAATTATGACCAAGTATGAGCAAAAATATAGCAACCTTTTCTTCAACGAGCACAACCCTTGAGTCACTTAAGAAGCTCCTTCCCCTCAGTTCATTACAAAAATTAATAAAACATTCCTTCCTCATTCGAAGCAACTCAAAACAACTTGTTCCTTCTCCATTTAATATTTCAGCAACATATTCACGACCACTCAATGCAGATGTTCGAACCTTTCCTTTATTCAAGTATTTATGATGATAAACATAAATCCTGTTAATAAAGCAAAACTCTGCTAATTCATCATCACTTGAATCGGAAGAATCACTTCTATCGACATCCATTATGGTTATAACCTGTCATAAAATTTCATAACAAAACTTTAAGAAAATGATATTCAATAAAAACGAAATAAAAGGTCCAATAACATCACCAAAAATTTTAAACAACTCACAAACAAACATACAAATGTTCACCAAATAGTAAGAAGAACACAAACATAAAGACAATAAACAAAATATTAAGGAAAGATTTGTCTCAATAAGGTTTTATCCTTAAAGTCTAAATAGCCATGCACGTCTCCTATCATTAGACATGGCGAGAAACATTTCCCTCCAATTAGGCTCCCAAAACTTTTCCAAGGCTTTCATATAGATGTCATCTGAAATGTCTCCAAGCTCTTCAAGAACAGTCACACACTTAGTAATAGAACAATCTGGTGTTACAAGTGAAGAAGTAGCCTCCACACTCTTAGCCCTATACTTCTCAGCTTTTGCCGTGCATGCTTCAGCCCATGCTGCAAGTGCTTCTCCCATCTGACGCGATGTAGACTCTTTCATATATTTATGATCTTTTGCATGAAATTTTCACTTTCCATTATTTGTCATACGCTCCACTTCTTGTATATCATCATCTGAACTATCATTTTCAACATGCACATTACTCCCAGTGTTAAGGTATTGATTTTCAAGGTCATTTTCTTCATCTGTATTTGGTGGATCTTGGGTAGATGCATGATGAAGTACTCCAGTTGCGTTATTTTTGTTGAATATGATTCCCAACAACTTATAATGATCACACCCTTTCTTTTGAAACTGAGCAGCTTTATCATGTACCTAAAATAATATAAGTATATCATCAATACATTAAAAATATTGCCAAATAAAATTAATGAAAATACCACTAAAAAAAAATCATACCCGAAGATAATTTTGCCAAACCTCTGGAGCTGCAGTAACAGTGTTAGTTTCTGCGTCCCAACCAAATCCAGTGTTTTGCAAAAGTAAATAGAACTCACGATACAAGGCTCGCAGCCTATGCATTTTTGCCTTTAGTTGTTCTTTCTTATAGGAACGATTAGTCATAGAATTCAACTTAGTAGTCATCGAATTCCATATTCTAGTGTGAAACACACCATTTGGCATATTTCTTTTTGTGACTTCATCAACCATAATATCTATGAAAACTTTAGTTACTGTGTCAGGCCAAAGCTTTGCGTCACTATTGTCAACACTAGTTGCCATCTATCATAAATCACAACTAGATGTAAATAACCAACAAACATCATATAAAGAAGCATTGAAAGCTTGAACAGTAGACTGGATAATAGTTAGAGGGTATGGAAAGGATTATATGCATGTGAAAATAACAGTAACTGCTTAATTGTACAATGTTATTATTGTTCCGATAATATAAAGAAGAAGCTCTAAAAGTTTAAAATAACTATCCACTATCCAATAAAAATGTGGTCTAATTTCATCTAAATAATAAAAAGAGAAACGTTTCTGTTTTAAAATAACTATCACTACCTATAATTTCCTATTCTTATGGTTAGGATTTATCTGTTTTGAAGACACTGGGAGACCCATTTGAAACCTGGAACATATTCAGCAAGTTGAAGAATTGTTGACAAAGCATCTAAAAATAAATCGTAAGCCTAATGGAATATAGGGATTAAGAGATGATGATAGTAAGTTCAAAGAAGAATGAGATAGATAATAAGAGAGCAAATTAAAACCATAACATTTGAAGGGAAATATCCTCACTGAAGAGGACAGACACCAAAAAAGAGAGATATGATAGTGAAACAAAATCATAACACCTGACTAATAATTTTTGTAAGCAATACCATCGCCCATGCAGTTGAATTACGGCCAAGTTAAACTGCATTAAAAATGTGGCATAGATACAAAGATATATAAAATACAAGTTATTAAAGATATGGCTAATCTTATACAAAGATATATAAGATTGCAGTTATTAAAATGTTTGTATAGGGATATAGCATAAGAGCATCTTTGGTCCCATAGTTGAGGGTCACGCCAACACATACTCTGACAGAAAATTGTTATATCAAGCATGCAATTGCAACCGCATCAACCGAATTTACCCGTAATTTTCTGGAGTATCAAATATTTTGACATACTGCAATCGCAATATATAACCTTATGTATCTATATAACCTGAAATTTATCACCATCTTGAGATGTATTCCTACTAAGTATTTATTTGCAATAAATCAAAAGATGAAAACATACTCAATTATATTAAGTTTAATATTCATCAGACATTAAGATGAAATCAAGTCGAACCCTCCATTTCTTGAAGTTCATTTCCTATAAGAAAACATGTTGTTCCCAACACAACCTATAAATTTTGACATTAAGAAAACATGTTCATATGGCAATTTGCAATGGAATCCAAGCAGATCAAAATATTAACAAGCTAAGCCAATAGTTACAAGTATACCTCAGGTTTGTCAAGTATAGGTATAGCTGGGTTTGCTCTTCCAGTCGTCATGGAATTGGAAATAGAACGAGCATTTTCAAGAGTCCTTTTCATCCTGTGTAAGCATGAGTCTAAGGTAAATTTCCCAAATACCTTACTGTCAAATACTTGTAACAAAAGCTACTTTTCATACATATGTTAAAAGGCACTTCCATTTACATCCAGATTAACCAAATAATATAACTATATCACTACAACCAAACAAAACCAAAGTCATGAGTTTGCTTCATCCCAGTCAATCACATCTGTTCTCCTTATCAGAGCCTTTTTGTAGCCTATTAGAGTACCCTTCTGGTGTTATGCCTCTATACAGGTCTACAAGGTTCTATAAGAGGCACTGCATTTCAACTTACAGCATCAATCACAGTGATGAAATATGTAAAGATATTGGCTGGAGTTCCTGGAGGAAGAAGAACTGGATATCCGAAGCATTTGGCCCATATAGTAGTCAAGACTATGAGAAGGAAGATTGAATACATAACTTATAACCATTATACTGGTAACTGCATTAATAATGGTATAATTATAAGAAAAATAACTGCATGTTCCCCTGGAAATAAATATCTTAGCAGTCCTCTTAAAAATGAGAGTGAAAAATTTCCCCTCAAGAGTCATGTTTCAGGAATATAGTCATAAATCTTTTTAAGGTTGTAGCATAGTTGTTCAAATAAATAGAAATTGTAATTTCACATGGCAAACTCAAGCCATATAAGAATTCTAATAGATGGTCATTTGGTCACTTTGTCAATTGAAGCTAACTTACCATATGCAAAAGATACTGATATGTGGCAATGTTTGTGACAACTGAATGCGATATTTCCATCCGGCGAGGTTACAAATTTTGGCTCTCTATAGGAGAAGAAATATTATATTTATCACCTTCATGTGATCAGAGGGTCCAAAATCGGCTATGTAATTACAATGGTTATAATTCATAGTTACATACTTGACTGCTCAATCGAGGGTGCAAGGGAGACTGATAATGTAATAATATAAACCGCCTCTGCCCCGCACTCCTTGACAAGTCTCAAACAACAGCTAACCCAAAATCACAAGCCTTCATAAACTCTCATATAAAAATTAACCCCACAATAAAATCTACTTTTAGATTTTCATCCCTCTAATCTTCCTCTTACAACACTAACCCATCATCTAACAGCTTGAAGACAAAGAGGACAGAGTAGTAGCAGATGAAGTTCTAGGCGAGGGAGAGGCATTCTTCAAAACCACTGTTGGTAAAAGGCTGCCTTTTCTCCTCTCTTGTTCCTTGATCAACTCCCCCTCAAACAACTCCAACTTATGCGGAAAGAGAACACGAATGCTAGCTGACGGTACATGTGTGTGTGTGTGTGTAATATCAACCCCATAAATCATATTTCCATTAAAACCCAAAACCCCCATTTCAAAACACACAAATTCATGAATGAAACGAAACACACAAAATGCAAAACCAGCATCAAGAACAGATACACATGCACATGAACAACAATGAAGGAATCAAAATGAAATCGAATTAAAACAGAACCGAAAGAGATGAAATCAAAGCAGAGATGATTACCTGAATCGAGAGAAGAACAACGCAATTAGGGTTCCGCGAATTAGGGACAGCGACGATTAGGGTTGATGAGCGAGACAGGGAATAACGCGATTAGGGTTGATGAGCGAGACAGCGAACGCGACAGCGAACAACGCGATTAGGGTTGATGACGATCCATTGAGCGAGACGAACAGCTTCGCGTGTCTGGTTTCATAGTTGCGTTTTATTACGTCTATGCCATTAATGAAAAGTCACGCTTCTCCGCCTCTTTTTAGTTTTCAAAACTAAAACGTAAAATTGAGTTGCAAAACATCTTTTAGTTGTTTCTCTTTTTTAGTCCCCAAAAACTAAAAAACTCAATACAGTTTTTAAAACTAATTTTATAAAAATAGGTATCAAACAAGTTTTTTATTTTTTAATTTTTTAAAATTGAAAACAGTTTTTAAAAACACATATCAAACAGGCCCTTAGTTTTAGGTTTTACCCCCTTCTCTGTATCTCTTTGATTTTCTGGGAAAAGCATAACACCCAGGTTTTCTTTTCTTCCTTCTATTTTTTCTCTGAATATGGTTCTGTAATAAAATTGTAATCAAGAATTTCTGTTGCAATTTGCTTGCTTCCGTCTCTTATTTTTGTACTTCTTCTTTGTTATTATTCTTTATTATTATTCTTTGTTATTGTTGTTGTTGTTGCAGTTGTTGTTGGATTCTGGAACAAAATTAGGGTTAGGGTTTGGCCTTCCAATGGGCCAAACCCTAAATAGGGACTAAACTGTAAATATATAATAAATAAGGATCAAATTGCAAATATATAATAAATGAGGACTGAACTGTAAATGTATGATAAAAGAGGGCTGAAAGCAAAAAAATTAAAAAGTCTTCCTTTTCTAATTTTTCTATTCATACGCGTTTTAAGATTTGGTCTTCCAATGGGGTCAAATCCTGAATAGGGACTTATTTGCAATTTATCCTTTTTTTTTGTAAATAGTTAGAATTAAATAAAGATGATTAAGGGTATAAAAGCAAAATAAAAAAAAACTTCTCTTATCTGTATTTTATTAACATTCTTTTAGGTTTTATTTTATTTTTGTTACATTAAGGAGTAAGAAAATGATTCTTGTAGAATACTTGAGTTTCCTTTCAAAGTCTCATTTAATATTTTTGTAACATGATAGTTGGTAAACTTATATTTCTTTTCAGAAAAATTCATAAAGGGAATTAATTTTCTTAAAAGGCAAACAATTTTTTATAAACAATTAACGGGTACCATTTTTTTAAATGGGCGCGTATGGGTGCTAATCCTTCCTTGCGTGTAACCAACTCCCGAACCCTATTCTGGTTCAAAGACCTTCCTTTTTAATTAAATTAAAAAATATTCAAAAAATAGGTTTTCCAATGTTTCCTATAAAAATAAAATATTGGTGGCGGCTCCATTTAAAATTTTTAAGGTGGTTGTCATAGCTGGCGACTCCACTGGGGACTTTAGAGAGTTAGGCCCTATGATTGTTTATATGATTTGTTTGCCTTATTGAATGAATTATTCTCTTTTTGTTTTTTATTTGTTCATTTGTATATATGTTTGTACATGTGAATCCTAGAATAGAAAACTTGCATCAAAAAAAAAATTCTACTTTTGTTTGTGATTTATTCTTTTTCATTTGTTCTTTTCTTATAAATATTATGTATGTTTTTGTATTTGAAACCTTAGGGTAGAAGACATGTATATATATATTGTATTTTTATTTATTTTTGCAGCGGGTAGTTTTAAGTTTGCTCCTTCACACACTACACTTTATACACTTTGTTTACACACATTTTGAGTGGGTGCCCTATACCCGGGCCCGAGTGAACCTTAAGTTAGGAGAGGCTGTGTAATGGGTGCTCTCTTTGGACGTCTGACAGAGGGTTCCTATGAAGGCCTCACCTAGAGTTTGGCTCATTTGAGAAAAAACCATCCTTTAATAATATACTTATTATTGGTGGTAACATTTTCAAATGGGACCCTTGGCTCTAGGGACCTTTTTAGATTAGTATCTTAAATCCACCCAATGGAAAGGCACTTAATACAAACCCTAGATCCTTTTAAGGAGTTACCGGCCCATATCACGAAAGGAGCATACATTGTCCCATTTTTCACGTGACAAAAGTCGTATGACCTAAGATCTTAGGAAATACCGGCCTACATCACAAGGGGCACACTCTGCCTGTTTTTCCATCATCCATTTATTTTTCATTCACATTTCAAAATTGTGAAAAATAATAAATGATATTTTTCTCCAAAAAATATTATTTGTTATTCTTCTTTGAAAAAAAAACATAGTTTCAAAAGATACTTTCCTTTTTCATTCCTTTTTCCCTCTAAATAAAAAAAATAAATTTAAAAAAAAACATTTTCTCTTTTTTGGCAACATCATTGCATTCATTTTAGTTTTAAAAAAAAAAACGAAACGAAAAATAGAAAAATATCTCTCCATTATCCATCATATTATTTTGCATAAAATATACATAAAAAAACATTCATGACATGCATAATCATGGCACATACATAACATAACTCATTTTTTTTCCACTACAGAAAATAGATACAGATAAGCTTTCCCTGCATCCCTACCGGACTCGAGCCCAATCTAGACTCATGGATTTGTTGGAACAGAATCAGCAAGCGATGAGAGAAGAGCTTGACCAAATCAATGGTAAGATAGACAAATTATTTGACCTTCTGCAGAACTTGGATCCAAAATTGACCACTGAGAAGAACCATTCCACCAACACTAATGAGTATCGAGAGGCTTCCAATGGCCCATCATGAGATTCCCTAGATCAGAAGAGATTCCAAATTATGGAAGATAGGCTGAAAGCCATTGAAGGGGCAAATCATATTGGGTTCAAAGCTTCAGAAGTATGTTTGGTCCCGGACGTGGTGATTCCTCCAAAATTCAAAGTTCCTGAGTTTGTCAAGTATGAAGGCTTAACTTGTCCAAAAAGCCACCTCATCATGTACTGCCGGAAGATGGCATCCTGCTCCAGTAATGATAAGCTCTTAATCCACTTTTTCCAAGAGAGTCTTACAGGGGCATCCCTACGCTGGTATATGCAGTTAGAGCAGGGCAAAATCAACTCCTGGAATGATTTAGCTAAAGCTTTCATCAATCAGTATAAGTACAATATGGACATGGCTCCTGGCCGCTCCCAGTTGCAAACCATGATAAAAGGGGGCAATGAAAGCTTCAAAGAGTATGCCCGAAGATGGAGAGGGATTGCAGCCCAAGTGGAACCTCCGCTATCTGAGAAAGAGATGGTTACCATGTTCATTGACACACTTCAACAACCCTTCTATGATCTGATGATGAGAAATGTCTCTTCAAGCTTCTCAGACTTAGTCATTGTTGGGGAAAGAGTGGAAGCAGGGATAATAAGCGGAAGGATTGGCAACCACAACATTCAACAACCATCGCGCAGTATGAGCCCAGAGATGGAAGAAGAAACAAGTGATGCTCATCACGACATGTACTGAGGCAGTGGGCCACTCCCGTTAAGAATTGTTGGGCTTTGATCAACGCCAAGTGATAAAACTTCAAAGAATAGCTCTGTTTAAGCAACCTTCATTTATTTTTACGCTTTGCCCAAAGCCCTGGGGCATATCCTGTAAAGGGCTCATTATATTCTCATCTTTTCATCAATAAAACTGCAATTTGAATTATTATTTTTTTTGATAAAGCAAATGCACAAGTTATCAAAAGTTAAGTTTTGTGAAGATGTGGGCAATGAGATTTTGAGATGAAGTTTGGCCCTTTTTCTCTATCCACAAAAATACAAAAAGTACTTATCCATTGCTACCCCTTTTGAGCCTAAAACGAAATTTTCTTTCAAATACCCTGAATAAGGATCGTTCATACAATGAAGAATAACACAAGTCTTCAATCAACTTTGTCCTCTCAGAAAGAAGAAGAGCAAAGTAAGCAATAAAGTATCAAAGGCAATTCAAAGAAATATCAAAAACGTGTCAAAGACACTTGCGAAGATCAAAAAGGAAACCGCAAAGGTGAAACAAATGTGCTAGCAAAAATGAAGTGCATCTTTACACTAAAGATCCTTGTTTTTATAAACCCTTAAACACTTTTTGGGCCTGAAATATCCTTTCTTTCATAACCCTTAACCCCTGGCCACGTTACAACCCTAATAAAGTCCATTCTGATCAAAGTCAAATTGCTCATGTTTTCTCAAAACTTTATTTTTGAAGGAGGAGATCCATATAAACTCCTCAGTATAGTTGCTTTACCTAAAAAGGAAGAATATAAAATAAAATGCTCGCTAGGCTGAAAACCCGAAAGGGCGGTCTAGGCAAAAGTTAGAGCGACCCGCTAGGTTGAAAACTCGCAAAGAGCGACCTAGGCAAAAGTTAGGGTCAAATTTAGAAACATGTCCACCCAGATTGGACCTCACAGATATAAACCAAGAAGCTAGGGGCAGAAGCTGTGCCCATCATCTACAAGCTTCGCATTCAAGATTTCATTCCAATTTCAGGACTACAGAAGATGATCTGTCTCTCAACATAAATCTTTCACATCATGGCTGAATGAAGGCCAAAGGGACACTGAAAAGTCTCTATGGATCAAAGTTGTCAATCTAATCCTTCCAAAGGCATCAAAAGCATGAAGGTGAAAATTTGAAGATCCACAAAATGATTTGTCAAGGGGCAAATACGCAAACCTGGTGCAGTACAAAGTCAACCGTTCAGACAAGCAATCTGACAGAAAGTTATCATCCCACGAGTCTAGGGGCAGAATCCTCAAAGGGATTCAGGGAAATCAAAAAATTCAAAACAATAATAATATTCGTGCATAGCACGCCATTCTTTGCATTTTGCATAATCATCAATACTTTTGGGTCCCCGACCCCCCTTCAAAATCATTTCTGTAAAAACAAAACAACATTCATGCATAGCATATCATTCATTGCATCTGGCTGTTTATCAATACTTCTGGGCCTCAGACCCACCTTCAAAATCGTTTCTCTAAAAAAAGAATAAAAATAAAAAATTTCATTTTTTGCATGGCATACCATCCATTGCATCCTGCATGACCATCAAGGTTTTTGGGACCATTGACCCACCCTCAAATATTACATACAGTTGGTCTGTTGTTACTCGTTAAGAACTAGTACTCAGCCTATCCAATCTATTAGCATGAGTTAGGAACCCGTCCTATACCTTGTCGGGAATCTGACCCGAACTGTTTCGAGTGACAGAGAAGCTCGTACACTGGACGTTTACCCGCAATAAGAAAACTAGTCCATACTTTAGCAAGTGTTAGGATTCTGACCTACATCTTGCCGGGAATCTGACCCAAACTCATATTGAGTGACAGAGAAGCTCATATCTCGGACCTTACTTAAATAGGTTTGCCAATCCATATCTTTTAGCAAGAGTTAAGAACCTGACTTACCCTTGTTGGGAATCTGACCCAAACTTGTGTCAAGTGACGAAGAAACTCGCACCCCAAGCCTTCCCCAAATAGGGAAGTTAATTCATTTTGTAAGGGCTAGGAACCAAACCTATGCCTTACCGAGAATTCACTAGGAATCGAACCTAGAATCTCTCACCAAAATTGTAAGAGCTAGTCATACCTATGCCTTACTGAGAATTCACTAGGAATCGAACCTGGAATCTCCCACCAATTTTGTAAGAGCTAGTCATACCTATGCCTTACTAGGAATTCACCAGGAAACTGAACCTGGAATCTCCCACCAATTTTGTAAGAGCTAGTCATAACTATGCCTTACTAGGAGTTCACCAGGAAACCAAACCTGGAATCTCCAACCAATTTTGTAAGAGCTAGTCATACCTATGCCTTACTGAGAATTCACTAGGAATCGAACCTAGAATCTCTCACCAAAATTGTAAGAGCTAGTCATACCTATGCCTTACTAGGAATTCACTAGGAAACCGAACCTGGAATCTCCCACCAATTTTGTAAGAGCTAGTCATACCTATGCCTTACTAGGAATTCACCAGGAAACCGAACCTGGAATCTCCCACCAATCTAGTAAGAGCTAGTCATAACTATGCCTTACTAGGAGTTCACCAGGAAACCAAACCTGGAATCTCCAACCAATTTTGTAAGAGTTAGTCATAACTAGGCCTTACCGAGAATTCACTAGGAATCGAACCTAGAATCTCTTACCAATTTTGTAAGGATTAGGAACCAGACCTATGCCTTACCGAGAATTCACTAGGATTCGAACCTAGAATCTCTCACCAATTTTGTAAGAGTTAGGAACTAAAACCTATGCCTTACCGGGAATTCACTAGGAATCAGACCTAGAATCCCAAAAGCAAAGTCGGGAGCAAACCCCGCGATCCCAAACCAACAAGGTCGGGAGCCAATTTCGCAATTTCAAGCCACTTATTGCGGACAAAATCAGAGTCTTTTATCCTTAATTACCTTTTACAACGAATGCACGAAGACCTTCGAGTAAAATGTAATTAAGGAGGGGCAGCTGTAGTACCCTAATTTTGTCCGGCCCTTTTTATTTTATTTTATTATTTATTTTAACTTTTATTTTATTTTATTTATTTAGTAGTAGTAGTAATAAATAATATTTTTGGAGATTATAAAAGAGAAGAAAAAAGAAAAGAAAAGAATAAATAAAAAGAGAAAAAGAGGATTTTATATTTTTTGAGAAAGGGTGTGCAAAATGTAAGTCTGGGTGGTGCAAACAGCAGCCCATCCCAGCTTGTTTCCTTCATTTATCACAAGACACCCCTTTTATTTCTTTTCAGCCCCCTCTGCGTACTCCTCACGCCTTGCTCCTCATCGCTTCCTCGCACCCGTGCCTCATTCTCCACGCACCCTACTTATCCTTCTTCACTGCGCAGCCCAACACACGCGCCCAACCCAAACTCTATTAAACCTTTTAACCCTAAACCTAAAACAACTTCACCTTCTTCCCTACGCAGATTCCCTCTCCGCAGCTCCTCATCCTCTCTTCCTCAACCTTATCCTCTCTTTCTCCTCAACCTTATCCTCTCCTTTCTCCCATACCCTAGCTCCCCACGCCTTCATACCCTAGCCGCTTCTTCCATTCTCTCCTTCCTTCCTTCTCTCTTCTCTCTCAACCCTAGCCGCGCCTCCACCACCTCATCCTTTTTCCCCTAATTCTTCTCCACTAATTCCTCCATCATCCACGCTCCCCTCATCCTTCCCTTTCTCAACCTCATCTCTTCTCTCCCTTTTCAAAACCCTAGCCCAACCATCACACGCAGCGCCATTCGCAACACCCCATTCTCTTTCTCCCTCAAATCTCTTCTTTCATGTTTTTTCTCCATCAAATCCGAATTAGAATCCTCGTTTTCCTTATGATGCGGTCCAGATGCAAGCAAGCCGCGTGGATCTCCACGAATCAGGGAAAATCTTATCTTTTTCTTTCCTATTTGTAATTTTTTAAGGGATTCGGTTTTGTTTTTCTGATCTGTTTCTTTTTTTGTAGGGATTGAGGATTGAAGATTATAAAAGGAGCCAGAGCCATAAGAACAGGGAGGAGCGAAGAGAACCCCAGAGAAAGGACGCAGAGGAACAAAAGAGAGGAAACTGTAGTGAGAACAAGAGAAGGGCAGGGAGGCCGAGAGCAAGAAGGAAGACGAATAAAGCCAAGAAAAGGAAACTACTAACCTGTGAGGCTACCAAAAATTAAACACATTTAGTTTTAGGTTTTACCCCCTTCTCTGTATCTCTTTGATTTTCTGGGAAAAGTATAACACCCAGGTTTTCTTTTCTTCCTTCTATTTTTCCTCTGAATATGGTTCTGTAATAAAATTGTAATCAAGAATTTCTGTTGCAATTTGCTTGCTTCCGTCTCTTATTTTTGTCTTTCTTCTTTATTATTATTCTTTATTATTGTTGTTGTTGTTATTGTTGTTGTTGTTGCAGTTGTTGTTGGATTCGAACAAAATTAGGTTAGGGTTTGGCCTTCCAATGGGCCAAACCCTAAATAGGGACTAAATCTGTAAATATATAATAAATAAGGATCAAATTGCAAATATATAATAAATGAGGACTGAATCAGAATGTATGATAAAAGAGGGTGAAAGCAAAAAAATTAAAAAGTCTTCCTTTTCTAATTTTTCTATTCATACGCTGCTTTAAGATTTGGTCTTCCAATGGGGTCAAATCTGAATAGGGACTTATTTGTAATTTATCCTTTTTTGTAAATAGTTAGAATTAAATAAAGATGATTAAGGGTATAAAAGCAAAATAAAAAAAACTTCTCTTATCTGTATTTTATTAACATTCTTTTAGGTTTTATTTTATTTTTGTTACATTAAGGAGTAAGAAAATGATTCTTGTAGAATACTTGAGTTTCCTTTCAAAGTCTCCTTTAATATTTTTGTAACATGATAGTTGGTAAACTTATATTTCTTTTCAGAAAAATTCATAAAGGGAATTAATTTTCTTAAAAGGCAAACAATTTTTTATAAACAATTAACGGGTACCATTTTTTTAAATGGGCGCGTATGGGTGCTAATCCTTCCTTGCGCGTAACCAACTCCCAAACCCTATTCTGGTTCAAAGACCTTCCTTTTTTATTAAATTCAAAAATATTCAAAAAATAGGTTTTCCAATGTTTCCTATAAAAATAAAATATTGGTGGCGACTCCATTTAAAATTTTTAAGGTGGTTGTCACACTCATATACTATATCGAACAAGTTCTTTTGTATCAGATTAGTCTTCGCCATTCTCAGCACCGGGGCCATGTTGCCCATTAGCTTATCCCTAAACGATATCTTGGTCTGTTCCTGCACCACTTCGTCGTCCAACGGCTTGGGAGGTGTTGCACATGGTTGTTTCCGTGAGCAAACCCTAGCAGAGGGTCTATTCTCTGTTCTTCAGGCTTAAATGACTCTTTATATGACTGGAGACATGATTTTTTTTAACTAAAACTAAAAATCCATTCAACGTTTTCATTTAGCTTGGGCTATAGGTGATTTTAGGAATTAATTTTTTTTTTGAGCCAATCAAGTCCCCCTATTTATAAAAGTTTAGTAAATATGGTTCTACCATCAATTTTCTTTAACCTAAAATCTTTAAAAGTCTCATTTTCATTAAAATATTTGAGGCATGTAGATTTAAAATAATTTTAAAGGTTTTAAAGTTAAAACTTCAGGGAAAAAACTGATAAAATTTGAAAGATTTTGTAGAACGTGATATTAGAGTTTAAATAGGGAAAATTATGGATTTTTTGAGTTATTTTTTATATTTTAATGGGTGAGTTTTAAGTAAAAGAATGTTTAAAATATTTTAGTCAATTCAATTTTTAATTTTTTTTAATAGATTATAAGAATCTAAGTGTTTTAAATAAACAAAAAGAGATAGAAGTATTTAATTGTAACAATTTAAAAATTGAGGCATAAAGATAGGGGGAAAAAACTAATTAACAGAGCAAAATTGTTGGTAGCACAAAAAAGAAAACAAAATGTTATTAAAGTCTAAAATTTAAACAATTTAACAAAGTTTGTATTGAATTAACCTAGCCGCCTCTCTCTCTCGACCTTCCCTCTACTCCTCTCTTCCTTCTTCCTCATCTACAGGAGGGGGTAGTTCTTGGTCATTTTTTGGCCTGGAATCACCCATCTACATCGTTTTTCTCTCATTTTATCTAAATAAGTGGTTTTTTCACATAGATTTAGTTTTTCTTTCGTATTTTTTTGTGATTTCGTCGTCTGAGTGCGGCGTTGATCGTTGTCTTGGTGCGGCAGCCTTGTTTGTCGTCTTGGTGCGGCGTTGTTTGGTTTTTCGTCTTGTTGCGGTGTTCGTTTGGTTCAGATTGGTAGATCAGTTTCGATCCATTATAGATTTAATCAAGACTTGGGCGTCAACGTTACAGATCCAGAGGCATGGGTATTCCGGTCACTTTGATTTTTTTACATTTGTAGGCATTTTGCCGTTTTATGCTATTAACCTGAGTGTTGTGATTTTGTTCACAGATTCATCCTTTGCAGTTTTTAGCGATGTTGAATTTGTGTTGTTTTCAATGTATTTTACCAATTTGAATAAATGAATATATTTTTTAGCCAAAAATAAATAAATAATTTTTTAAAATATTAATATATTAACAACGCAATAGCTTCCAGCACAAAAAAAACGAGTGAACGGTCTGAATGTGTGAGACGTTGTCACTATAGTCCCTGTATGTATCATAATTACAAAAACATTACGGAATATGTCTTTCGTTAGTCAGTTTAGTCCTTAAATATGTTTTTCGCTAGTTAGTTTGGTCATCAGATATGTTTTCTGTTAGTCACTTTGGTATATAGAATTACTAACAGAAAACACATTTGGAAATGTTTTTTTAATTTCAATATATTCAGGGACTATAGTGACAGTGTCTCACACATTTAGAGACCAAAATAATTATTTACCCAAAACAACAAAATTGCTCATGGCAACAAATAAAAAAGAAAGAATAAAGGGACAAGTTGGTCCCCGAGGATTTTCACGCAATTCATTTTGGTCCCTGAGAAAAATGAAGTCCGTCAATAGTCTTTGGCATTCTCAAACGTGGGACACGTTAGTCCCTCCATCCATATCCATAAAAAAATGGCAGTTACGGGGGTGACATGACCAGTTAAATGTTGAGGTGCACCGTTAAGTGGTGTCAGCGTGTCATTTAATGGCAACGTGTAAAACATTTGTGCCATTTCAGTCCCTGAGTAAAAACCCTGATAATCAGATTCAAAAAAGGGAAAAATTAGTCCCTATACCAATTAGTCCCAAAATAGTCCCTATTCCTTCAACCCTGTAAATGTAACCCAGTTCCATGTTGTTGCAAGAACACTAACCTAGTGAATCAATCAAGTGAATCGAAATGATGAACACTGGAAAGTTGTGAATCAATCAACAGAAACACATTGAGAAGAAGGTGAATCAATCAAGATGTGTCTTTGCTGCGATTATTTTGCGGTGATTCTGTGATTTTTTATGATTCTTAGGGTTTTTATTTTAGATTATGTTCAATTTTGTCCTATCCTTGTTTGCGATTTTGTTATGGTCCCTATTTGCGATTTGAGGTTGTTTTGCGATTTCGGTTTGTGAATGAGGTTTAATGCCACATCAATTTGGATTTTATACAGTAGCGTGGTCCTGCATGTTCCCCACTTTTGGTTCATTATGGTCCTAAATGTTCTATTTTTTTTCTATTTTGTGTTAAATAATGTGGCCATGTGGTCCTACTGCTGCTTAGTGGTCCAGTGTCTGGTCTTCCTTCCATGGTTAGTGGTTCCTTTGTGTTTCCCTTGTTTATTCCGTTTTACATGTGTTTCGTTTGTTTATTCCTTTATTCCTTTGTTTGTTACTTTGTCAGTTTACAATTGTTTACAAGTGCTCCACTAGTTTTATTCCCTTGTTTCAGGCCACGTCTAAAATGCACTAACAAAATAGGTGTAGCACCGTGCCGCAATGGTATTAGCTATTAATGACCGTTAGATTTTGTAGTCTCACAGGATTTGTGGTGGAATCTCCACACAGAGTCTGACCCTTCAAATTTTGTCTCTCAGCTTCTCAATAGATGTCGTTCTCTCCACCTCCCCTTCCGAGTCAGCTTGCGACGAGTCTTCACGGTAGGGATGGGGTGCCGCGGCAGCTGCCAAAACACAGTGGTATGGGGAGATCCAACATATCTATGGTGAGGGAGGGATAAACTGGAGAGAAAGAGAGGGACTGAGGAAAGAAAGGAAGATCGCGGTTGATTCGGCGAGGCGGAGGTGCTCTCCTTTGTAGGGGAAGACGTCAACAACAAGGGGGATCCAACCCTGCTTCCTTTTTTTTTGAAACCATTCTTGATTTTGTTACTGTTGTGGTTTTTTTTTTACAGGGGCGTTTGTGATTTTGGCGTCGTGGTCGCGGTAGTTGACCGATGTGAGGTGCCTTGTGCGGCTTATGGTAGCGATCCTGGATCTTGGTGTGGTGGTTGGGTTCCATTGTGACGGTACAATGGCGGAGCAGAGCTCATAGCTATTGAGGAAGAGAGGGTTGTGTGGGTAAATTTGGTGCAGAGGGTTACACAATTAGATCGTACAACTGACTAATCTAATGGTCAAGAAAAGTGTGGCACCGTGTCGCACCTGCTGGCTTGTGCAGGCTAGATGCCGCCTTCCTTGTTTCATATTAAACATGTTTTCATGATTTATTGTCTGCTCCTTTGTCCAAATACTCCACTAGTTTGTTCCTTTGTGCAGTAGCGAAGCTTCTCCAGTAGCTCTAATGGAGGAAAGTTTAGTGGCTGAAGAAGATTGATACATAAAGAATGAAGAGAAACTAAAATGGGTCTAATGGGGGATGGACTAGAGGGACTAAAATAGACATATTTTGTTTCATGATTTAACGTTTTGGTACATAGACTAAATTGACCTTAAATAATACCACATTTTGATAATTTTACACGATGATGGTAGTTAACAGTACACCTCAACAATTAACAATATGCATCAGCTCTTTAACTGACATTTTTTGGATGAAAATTGATAGAGAGAGTAATGCGTCCACGTTTGAAATCTTCATTGACTATTAAATCCCTATTTTTTTTTGGAGACTAAAACACATGAAATTTGTCCCGGACCAATTTGGGTCTTGATTAAAATTAAAAAAACTCAATTGCTTCCGGTTTTGGGGAGCATTGTCCGATAAACCTTTGAGAAATCGGCCACAAAGTATCTGCAAGTGTTTTATCATGTCTCCCGCAACCGCCACACTGGCGCTGCCGTTATCCCTGGTCACTAGTTCGGCGGCGCGTCGTCCGCGTAGGACACCTACGGTGACGACTGATAGAAAACAAAGGCAGAACAACGTTGGTTTCGGCGGCGAGAAGAAGGAATTGTCGTGGCATTGCGTGGAGGGTTGTGGGGCCTGTTGTAAGCTCCAAAAGGGTCCTTCTTTTCCTTCTCCCGAAGAAATTTTCACCGACCCTTCAGACGTTGAGGTCCCTTTTCGTACTTCCTCGTTTTGCTTTCAAAAAAAAAAAATACCTTCAATTTTTCCTACTTAAATTGAGCCATGGGCATTTCATTTATAGTGTATAATGATAATGATGATGATGATGATGATTTATTTGTGTTTGACATTTGTTGTTTTATTCATGTTGTGATGAACTTCAGCTCTACAAAAGCTTAATAGGTGGAGATGGATGGTGTATTCATTATGAAAAGAGTACCCGGAAATGCTCCATTTACTCTGGTCAATGTCATCATCCTTCTCAATTTTGAATTTTGATATTTGAATTTCCTTGTCAAACTTTGAAGTTTAACTTGCACATTTTTTTCTTCTTCTTCTTTAGAGCGTCCATATTTTTGCCGTGTAGAGCCTGAGATATTTGAATCTTTGTATGGAATTAAAGAGAAGAAATTCAACAAGGAGGCCTGCAGGTCCACCTTTCTCACCTACTTTTCAATTATACTTTGTGGATAATCACATTATGGGGAAATTTTATTCAGCTGATTTTTTTTTTATTTTACAAAAAAGAAATTTTTTTTGTTTGGTGTTAATACTGATATCCTAGTGGCCAAAAGCAATATAATTGGGGTAACAATCTTATATGTATTTCATGACATCAGAACAATTTCGAGTTTTCTGTTTGAACCTGCATTTAAAGCCATCACAAGGCGTTGGCAGTTTGAGATTTTATCTCCTTACTTCAAGCTGCATTAGGTGCAGCTGTGTGTCATGATTTGCTAAACAAGCTTACTTTGAGGTTTGCTTTGTTTATGAGGAAATTCTATCATCAAGCTTTTGAGGGATAGTCTAGTATCTCTCTGGTTGGGATGCAGAATCGATGATAGATACTATGGAGTAAACAGTTGTTAACTTTTTCCTTTACTAGCCAAGAGAACCTGTCATTAGCACGGGTGACGAACAAAAACGGAACCTATAGTGTAATTAAGTTTTTTTGTGAGAAAATAGTTTTTGGCGGGAAAATGGATGTGTGAGCTTTTGCCACGTGTCCTTAGTGTAGTTAAGTTTCTTAAATAGATAATAAATAGATTTGGTTGGGCGTTAGTGGTGGGCAATAAGCTTTCCAAATGATGTTAGTGACCTAGTGGATTCATTTTGATATGGCATGGCATTATGGTGTACATTATATCTTATAATTTTTTTATGAAATGGCTACATCTTCCATTGAAGTGGCTCTGAGATGTTTGAGCCTTTGAGGTATCAATTATCAACCATCACTCCTTACAACAGAGAATAATTGCTCATACTGCTACTGCCAAGGCTAGCAAACTTACATTATGAATTTTGAAGTCGTATTTTGAATTTTGTTACTATTCTCCTAATTTTCATGTTGACTGATTCGCTTATTATCCACAGAGAATATTGTATAAAAACAAGCACAACATTTTCGTTGAAATAAAAACACCCAGTGTCTGTTTCTTATCCAATCCTCTTTTTTTCTTGTAGTTCTTGCAGGGACACTATTAAGGCAATTTATGGTTCCAATTCAAAGGAGCTTTATAATTTTGACAAGTCAATAAGGAGCTCTTCTAGTTAGATTTTGTGGGCTTTGGATCCATCCTTAATTGCTCAAGGTCGTTTTCTTGTCTTTACCTTCATTAATCATCATGCTGGTGGTATAGCCGTTGCATGAATCTACAATGTAGAACCTAACAATACTTTATTGCTGATAGGTAATAGATTAATCTGTTATTATTAAATGTTCTTTTGTTTTTTGAGATTATTGACTATTGAAAATATGATTAGTCAGTTTTCCTAGTCTTATTTTTGGCCAAGCAAAGGATTCATATTTGTAAAATCACCTATTTAAGGACTACTTCATTCTGTACCCAAAAAAAAAAAAAAAGCATGTTCTAGAGTTCATCTAATAAGAAACTGTTGTCAAAACAAGAGATAAGGCATGTAGATCACATGGGTTTGGGTCCTCGAAAGTGCTTTAGATAGTTGGGTCAAAGTGGTGAACACTACTGAGAAAATCAAGAGAGTCTGAGAGTGGTTTCTAACAAATTCATCTTTTTTTTTTGGTCCATGTGCTTAACAGTGAACTCTATACACTTTCAGAAATCTTGATCCATGTAGGCAACTTCATTCTACGAAACTTGTTGATTACTGACAGAAGTTTTTCCCTGAAACTTTTTCAGATGCCAATATCTTGACTGAGTGTGGATTTGTACTTAATGGAATGAATTCTCGGTACAATGCATTTCAAGCACCGCGCTGCGATCTCTACTGTCATTGAAGCATAGCTATTCTGTTGGTATTCTTAGATTGGCAAACAGCAACTTCCACTCAAACTCAAATATTACTTTCTCATGTTTATCATAGAGTGCTTTGTTCATGAAATGCTTGTTTTGGTTATCGTGGCTGAGGTCTCGTGTGCCAGGTTTTTTGCTTCTCTGGTCACACAGAAGCAGGAGCAAGTTCACAATTCAAAGCATCGGCTACTACGATTGCTGAATTTTGACCACTTGGAAATATGAGCTTAGATGGATAGTGTATAAAATATAAGTGTGAACTGATTTGAATGAGCTAATTCTATTGTTAAACGGTTTATAGAATAAGCGCTGCCGTAGGTTTGATATATCTTGAATGCCATATTTCTTTATCATGATAAATTTTTTTTTTTGTTCTCCGTATCATCTAAATTTAAAAGAACACTATCTATTCAATGATCACTGTCTCAGATTCAGTCATTTGCCAGTGGAAAGAATGAGCATTACACGTTGCACTTGTTAAATTTATAACAGCGTTTTCTTTCCACTTCTAAAGACTCACAAGTGTCTAAAATTATTAAGCTACATTCCTCTTGCATTCGAACGAAAATTCATGTTAATATCTGTGTTATAACATGCATCTTAGTGTTTTTTATTTACGTTTACATCAACTGGAAAAGTATCCTGAATTGCAATAAATGTTCATTATGCTCATTATGTGCCGAACAGAGTGTCTGTGTACCGGTGCACAACCAGCCAAAAACGGAGGCTAGGGCGGCAGGGTAGGGTGGAAAAGGAGACTATTTGGTCGGCCTCTAGGTGTGGCAGTCGAGGGTGGTACCGGCCAAGGCATGGGCCTGCTAGAGGAGGGTGTTTGGATGGATTTAGGTGAAGCAGGAGAGGGTTTAGGGGAACATGGGTGGAATAGCGGAGGGGGCGGTGCAGCGACAAAGCTGGACGACAGAGGGTTCCAGGGGCAGGGTAAGGCGGCATAGGGGCTAGGTGGGAGATGGCGGCAGCCAAAATAAGGTGATTGTGTATCGGTACACAATTCTTTCGATGTGTACCTTAAATGCTGCCCTATTTTTATATAAGCAATCAATTCTTCAGTTCTTAACATTAAAATATAATTTCCCTACAAAAAGCATATAAATGTAAATAAACGGTGAGGTAAAAATGGTTTAAAGAGTTGCATCATGGAAGTGGAAAATTGCTAAAATTGTTAAACATGGTGTGGTATTGTAGGATCCATAAAAAGAGTTGAGCAACTCCAATTTAATTGCACCATCGGATGCATGCCTATATTGATTATTTCTTTTTATAAGAAAGAAAAGGGGATTTGAAGAGTAGATCTCATGCGGGTTCTGGTAGGAAAGCTCGTGGTCCTTTAAGAGTTCAAAGATAAGAATGGAACCTCCATTTGATATTGTCTGCTGCTGAAGATCAAGTTGGACGGCTGAGATAAAAAACTGCGTCACGCACGGATTGTAGTAGATGCTAACATGGACTCGGGTCAAAGCACAAAATTATAGGAAATAGAGTAAATTGTGCTCAAAATCAAAATGCCAATAAAAATAATAGTCATTGAAGTCTAATTTATTTATCTTGCTTATTTTGTTTCTACTAGATTGTTGAGTTAACCGTAAGCATGATGTACAGGATAGCCCTGTTTTATATATACAGACAGAAATGAACTTCGGATTTGATAAGTATCTCTTATGGATCGTGAATCGTGATAGTTACGTGTCAAACCAAAAGAAAATAATTCTTCATCCTTTTTCAAACAAAATTGAGGTTAACATTGCCCTATACAGGAGGTATTTTGTTCACTATCATTATATCATATCACACTACCAAGGCCAAGCTCACCCTCAATGTCATCTCCATCTTCAAATAACTTCAAAAACCGAGCCTGGTCCTGTTCCCTTGTCTTCTTTAGCCAGAACTTATATCCCACCACTACTCCAATAATCAGCATAATTGAGGCCAAAGCACTAAGAAACACCACAATTGCTATGTGCATTCCCCGCCCATCAGAAGAGCTAGAAACTGCAGAACAGGAATACAATTAGTTTTGTTGATATAAAATACAAGAAAGATTACCATGAAAACAAGCATCGATAGTCCTCCTAGCTTTATTTTAAACTTATGACATGAAAATAACTTAAAAGTTCTCAGGTGCTTGTTCAGAAATGCAAAAAAGAGGAGCAAACCTAATAGCGGCGTACCCAGTAACAAGTACATAAAAATCAACATTATAAAGAAGACAATGAAGCATACAAGAGTGAGAACTAAGATAAAGAATCCTATGTGCCTTCTCTTCAATTAATATAATATTCCTCCATCGAGAAAAAGTATAGATTTCATTTGAGCAAGTTAAATTTTCTTGTGCTGTATTTTGTGTTTACTAAGACATAAACCAGAAAACTTGTTTTTATAATAAAATTTGCTACAATTAAATCTAAAATGGTGTTAGACCTACCAGATTTGTTATAAGTAGACGAGAATTAGCTACTCTAAAGTGAGGGATATACTTTAAGGGTGAAGTGCAAAGTTATAACTGTTGATCCAACATGGTAGATTTTAACAACTTCATAGTTTATAAGACATTGTATTATATCACAACCTCAACAGTTAATTTTCCAACCAACAGTTGTAATTCCTTAATTTAAATTTTACCCTTTAAAGTGCACCTCTCTCTTAAGAGGAGCTATATCCCAGTAGTCACTAGTTAGCTCATGGATGTATTTTAGTCAAATGCTGTCTTGACTCTTGTTTAGCCTTATATGTGAAGCAAAAGGGGAACTGCATTGATAGTGTAACTAAACCTTCAATTGAAATGGGTGGATACCAGGATGAGCTTTGAATTCAGTTATAACCCAAATGAATGAATTGTTCTATTTTTTTAAAAGTATGATGCTGAATAATGGTAGAAAACTAAAAATGACATTTGACCCAAAAATCTCAGCTAATATCCTAGTGACAAATTTGTTAGGGCTGACAACATTGTTTTGGAATTAGTTGTAGCATTATGTGTAGCTTTTCATAATAGAGGGGATGTTTACATAGAAAAAACACAGAATTAGAAGGACAGAGAAATTTGCTTTAACATTTTGTCTTTCATTAGAATCTTAAAAGTCTATTGAATTTAAGCAAGTCATGGACCATTTTTAATTTAAATACCCAAGTTATCCATGTTGAGCAACTACAATAGACCCAAACAATAGAAAATTGAGGCCGCTTGCTCTTTTGTTGACATAAATGATTAATTGAAAAGTAAGCAAGAAGCATTAGAAATAGAACTAGAGATTGAAAATTTGAAACAGTCAATCATCAAAATTGAAATTACATACTTTTCATAAACTGTACAATCTTTGCAATGACATCAACGAGGTCACAAATACTTAATTCAAATAACTAGTTGAAGTATTCATCAGTCAAATAGCATAAAGTATGATTGTGGTGATAAAGAAACTCCAAAGCAAAAGGTTGCAAGATACTCACCACCAGCAAAAGATAAGCAATCTGGGCACAGAAAAGTAGCATTGTATTCCTTTTCCTTGAACTTGTTATATTCACCATGGGGTGCAGTAAAATCAGATGGACAAAACTCCCATTCGTCAAACACATCATCCGAAGTAATGCTGTCTTCCTCGTAGAGTCCACATCGCTTGCATTTTGTAGTTGAAAAGTTGCTTAAAGGCTGGAGGCACAAAGCAAACTCTCAGTAGTTGCTTCAAATAGTAGCACATTCAGCCCAAATGTGAAGATACTTGCAATTTAATGTCAGGTTCCTAAGCAAATTACTCAAACAAAGTTCATGCGTGGAAGATAGCAGTTACTCGTATTCTTGCCCTGTAAATGATAGCCAACATCAAAATGACTTTTCATTTGCATGGCTGCATCCAAATTTGCCATTTGTAGAACTCAGGGCCACTAGCGCAGAGTCAGAGTGATGCTCCTGAACTAGAACCATACCATCATTTATGCAGTCAAGTGTAGAAAAATAATACTTTTTTGGGCAAATAGGCATAGGATCTAAACTCCAGTGCATCATTTCACAATCCTTATTAGAGTCTCTGTTAGCCAAATTCTATTTAGTGTGTAAACATATATGTATTATTTGATTTGCTTGTAATGAACTCGTGATGGACATAAAGCCAATTTTATTTTAGTTGAGACATAAAAGCAATTTATGGAAAGACAAAATTAAATAGGAGAGCAAAGACGTAATAGAGAACCTGCCAAGATTCTTCACCATTGAAAGCATAAAAGACACGGGCTCTCTTGACGTCTGGAAACACCTTGTTCTCCCCTTTGCAAAGGAAGTACACGGTTGAAGTCGCTTTTAGCCACTCATGAGTTTTAAAGATCTCAATTGAACTCAGCGACACAACCGCACATAACATCAACCCTGTGCAATGCAAATGCAAATCGCAGTTAGTTACTATAACACAATCAGTCACATAAATACACCGTTCATATACATAATTTGACCCGCACAGCACATTAGGTTCAAAAACTTTCCACATAATATGAATATGAAAGAACATCAAAATGACCAATCAATATTTCCCGAACTGAATCCCCAATCAGCTAAATAAGCTTTACGAATAAAATCTTATTATATTATAATTTTGTTGTCTATAAACTGACGTGCAATTGAGAAATGATAAATTAATGGTAAAAATAAAAAGAGATGCAGTTAGTTTGAAGCGGAACATTTACCTGGAAAGTAGCCGAAGAATATGGAAGAGACGAAAAGGGCAACAGCGAGTCTAGAATTGGGCACCGACATGGGAGTGAGGGACTCGAATGGAGTGCTTCTCTCTGACGTTTAATTAATTCTAAACGACGACGTCGAGGAGAAAGGATATGGGAAGTGAAAATGCAAGAAAAAATGGCTGTTGCTGAGCTCTATGTTTATGGTTTGGGGTTGGGGGAGACTGACCGGGTCACGGTGGTGGCTGTGACCGCGATTGGTTGGTGTGGAGTCTGGTCTACGCTACGTGTGCATTACGCACCTGCTTACTCAATCGGAAGAAACACGAGAAGCTGCCACGTCATTTTGGCGCCAAGGACTGGCGTTGACTACATGATCGTCAATCATCTGCGCAAAAGCGCTCATCCCGTAATTTTCTGTTTTTAACCCAGCGGATTGCCGTACAGCAAAGTTAGGATTGCCGTACAAGTAAAAGCTACTTAAAGGAAGTTCTTCACGTATGGATTTAGGAAATTGAATTTGCTACCGTAAAAAATGGGCAAATTTCATTGAATGAAAATGGTAATTGAATGATTCACACTCTAATTTCAACAAATCATCAACTATATTATATAAAAGTATATTATATAAAAGAGAGTTTTGTCACGTGAAACTATATCACGTGTTAAAACATGGTCATTTCAATTTCTGCAAAAATGTAATTTTTGTTTTATTTAATTTAATGTATATTTATTGATATTCATTAATTATTAAATTGATTTCATCCATAAATCTGATATTACGTAGTATTCCTATCACATATATCGTTTGATTTCATCCATCAATTGAGCAATAAATTGTCATGTAGTATTTTTATGTTAATTGAATAAATATATTAATAGCTTCGTATTATTTTTTATTTTTTGAATTAACACATTATTCAATTAAATTTCTATGTCTTATTAAAATGACAGCTAATACTTGGAAGATTTTAATGATATATGCATTTAAGCACATGATAATGTGTAAAATGAATGATGATCCGTCTAAACAATATGACAAAACATTATTCCGATCCATGTATAAATTATATCATGTTGTGTCTATTATCCTTACAATCAATGGATTTTTTTGGTGACGCCAATCAATCAATAGATTTGACAATTGGAATTGATTTAGTTCTTCATTTTATTTGATTTCAAATTTCAAATTTTAAGTTTTAATTTTAGTTAATAATTTTATTAATTTATAGAGCAGATTTCCTATTGATTAATTTCCTTTTCTGTTTATCCTTAGTCAACATGCTTTCTTCCTTTTCTTTTCTGCTCTCATTCCTTTTATTTTCATTTTTGTTTTCACTTTCTCTAACTCTTTCTCTCTCATTTTTTGGTTATTATTTTATTTATTTTTTGCCCTCTTTTTTTTTATCTTTCTTCTTCTCTAGCAGCAAAAGCCAAGCCATGATCCATTTTTCACCGTCGTTCTCTCATGTTTACTCTCAATCTAGAGATGAAAATCATGATGTTAAATCATTCACCTAGGAGCTCCCTAGCTATCACAATAAACAAAGGGACTGACGACCTTTCTATGCTCAGCATTATGGTTGGAGTTCCATAGTATATTTTTAAGGAGTTTGTGATATAATACATAATTTTTGTCTTTGTAATATGTAAGTCTAACGATTTTTTGAGATTGTGTTTATTACAAGGTTTCAGGGGCATTTCTTGGAAGAAGATTTTATGGTTTAGTTGATGTCGAACTTTAGTACAGTGAATAAAAGTTTCTTAATTTGACCAACGTGGGAACACCATCAGCCTTTCTCTCATTTGTTGTTTTGTAGTTATTATTGTTTTGCTGAAGGATATGCTTTTTTAATGTATTTATTTTCGGATCGATATACCTATTGAAACATTAGGATAAGGTCTATATATATATATATATAGAATTGGAGTTATATTTGATAAATGTATTTCACGAGAATCTAAAAAATGGAGTGATAATAGGTAATGGTTGTATTGTCTCTAATCTTTAATGTCATTTCAAAGAAAAAATGTTAGATAATGTTTTCATGATATTTTTAGATTTTACGTCAAAAGGGATGTATTATATTTAGGAATATTTTAATGTTAAAAGGGTCTATAAACAGATGGAGGACATATGGTTTAAAAACGTGATATAGTTAAGGATCTAACGCGAGAATAGAATTGACCTTAAAATCATATTATACTATTTGTTATTAAATTAGAAACTCATTTATTCTCTTTTTTCTACTTTTTTTAAAAAAAATATTTTTGGCTATTTATTTTTTAAGTAACTCGATAACCTTCAAATCTCACATGTGCATCGCACGGGTTAATACACTAGTATTTAATTAAACACAGGCTCATAATATTAGATTTTAAAAATAAAAAAAACTACTCTTATATTTTTTTCATTTGAAAATAAATTATTTATTTTTAAATGTTTTTTTGAAATTGTGTTTGACCCAGTTTTTCTTTTAAGAAGAATAGAAGCTAGCCTAAAAAGAAATTGATACCATTAGAATGTTTAAATTGCATTAGCCATTCTAACTCTTAAAGTTTAATTTGTGGAATTGCAACCATTCTAACGCAATTTAATAATGTTTAATTTCTAATACATTCAAAAAGGAAAAACAGTCTTAATTATGAAAGCAACTCCGCAAATTAAAAACCACTCAAATATAATCTAATAACATTTTTAATCTAATGGAACACGTGGCATGAGTATATATGCAATGCCACGCATAGCGTTGTCACTGGAATATACAAGAATCATGAATTAGGACATGTATATATCAATCTTCCTCCCGTTTCATATACAAACTGAAAAAACAAAATTCAGTAACGGGTTGACTATTCACAACAAAAAAAGTAACGTTTTGACTATAGATAGACCGCTGGCCTGTGGACGCCCAAAAAGAACGGTATTTTGTTCACATTGCAGTTTTGCTTTCTACAATGCACATGCAGCTTGGCGTTTGAAATTACCAAATTACACACGGAGCTTAGCCTATTTACATCTATAAAGTTAAAAATAGCAACAGTAAAAATGCTAGCTCGACAAAAGATTAGTTAGGTTTATTATTGAAAGAGTAACTAACTAAAACAAATATAAAAGACCTCACAATGGCAATTAACCTTCTTATTCCCCTTCTAACCGGGGCTCTCGGAGATCGAAAGAGTCCCTAATTCAACAACCTCCATCCAAGCACACCTCACAATGCGTACCTTCCCTTTCTTCATCGCTCTCCTATTCCTCGCCGCCACCGCACAACAACAACAACAACAACCATCGCCGCCGTCTCCACCCAGCCGTGGCAACCACGGGCACCGCCGCCGCAACGCAGCGAAATTCTTCGGATACGTCCGGACAAACAGCACGTCGTATTTGCACAACCAAACCGAGTTGGCGAACGAGTTCGTGCACGCGCACAACTGGGTGAGGAACGAGTACAAGCTCCCGGCGTTGACGTGGGACGAGAATCTCGCGAGCTTCGCTCGGAAATATCTAATGGAGCGATACGACGATTGCAAGTTGGTTCACTCGACCGCGAATTACGGGGAGAATATGTTCTGGGGAAAGAAGCTTCATTGGACACCTTCCGATGCGGTGTATTATTGGTATATGGAGAAGAATTGGTACAATTTCACCAGCCTCACGTGCTTGCCGGCACCAAAGTCATGCGAACACTTTACCCAGATCGTGTGGAGGGACTCGATGCACGTTGGGTGCGCTCTTCAGCATTGCCGTAACCCTGGTACTGGCATGCTCATCGCGTGCGAGTATGACCCTCCTGGTAACTTTGTCAATGAGAATCCTCTCGAAGTTCATTCAACCTAATTAATCAACACCGTTGACTCAACCTACATATGCACCGGAGTATATTTCCACCCTTTTCGATTCTATCTTCGTCTTTTTCTAAAATATAATAATTAATAATTAATTACATTACATATATGTATATGCTCCTCTGTATATCTTTTTTTTTTCTTCCAGAGCTTTATTTTCAATCTCGTTAATCTGGTTGTTGCGCTGGCAGATTTGTACATAATTTTTATAATTGGATTGTTGTCTTTGAGCAACGATGGACAAGTTAATTAGTTGGACCATGTAAAGGATTAGAGATTTTCTTCTTTTACTACTTCTCTCTCTCTCTTTTTTTTTTTTCGTCTTTCCGTTTTCTGCAATGAGAGAGATATATATGTCCTTAATTGGCTGGGAGAATCAAAAGTTCAAAACACTATCTCTTGGTTTTTTTTTTTTATAGTCAAATATTAGTATGTTAGTTGTTAGATTAGTTTTCTCCTTCGGCAGGATTTGAACCTTGCACCTTTAACTCTTTCACTCTTTCATATTCTTGGCTCAAACCAGTTGAGCTACCCATCCCCCCAAAACACTATCTATTGATTGATTTAAGCTTATTGAAATATCATACAGTCAAAAAAAAAAAAAAAGGCTTATTGAAATATCTATGTGTTAGTGCTGTAAAAAGGATTACGTGGTTTTAAATTGCAAATGCGGTATTCTTGTTGAGGGCAAACTATCGCGATTACATGCTAGTCTAATTAAAAATGTTCTTTTTTACTCAAAGTCTAATTAAAAATGTTAGTCATGCATTTCTATAAATCAGCATATCAATTTACATAGTATATTTACGTCAAAAAAATTTACATATTATATGCCTAGCAAAATTAGAATATAATTTTTTTTTTATTTTTTTTTTCTTCTCTTCTTTTAAAGGGGGATCAATACTTGTTCCCAAATTCCCCCCCATGCCTCGAACCCCGAACACACAAGTTCAGGTGGCCGTACAGACCCTTAGGCCCCTCGATGGAGGCCACTTGAGCTGCCAGCTTCTCGGCTTAGAATATAATTAAGTATTTAAAAAATGAAATGAAATTCCCTAATAATCAGTCAAAAAAGATAAGGTTTTTGCGATGATTGTGTATTAACATTGGTAGAAGACTTTGGATTGGGTTTTTGGAGAGCATTCGTGCTTACTAATTCTTATGATTAATGAAGGGAACTGATAAACAACATTACATGTGAGAAGTAGATAAAAGAGATAGAGATATCATGTACCAAAAGAGAGAGAGAGATATCAAATTACATTGAAATAATATTTGGACACCGTTGTACCATTCAATAACATCTTACTGGATAATTGTATTGCAAAATCAACTGTTGAATTGAATGTTACTATCATATAGATCATATCTATAAAATTTTATATTAAGTTACAATTATTTAATATATCAATGAGATGTATGCAGATTAACATTATATGCACTTTTAAAATACTTGATTATGGAAGGTTGCACATGGCTCCTTAATAACTAATGAGGTAAGGGCTCACAAAGGGATGACTTCCCCGGTGCAATTCACAGGTTGAGTCTATTATGCATATGCTAAGGGATTTTGAAGATGTTAATGAATTCTAGACGCACCTAATTCCCATGGAGAATGATAATCAGGCTAAATTCTTTAGTCTTGGTTTACAAGATTGGTTGGAGTGGAACATTACTTCCAAGGTGGTTGGAGATGCTCCCTGGAAATGGCCTACAGTGTTTGGAGTTACTCTTTAGGCTTTGTGGAAGGATCGAAACTCTTTGGTTTTCTCTCAATCCACTGTTATAGGAACTTCTTTGATGAATTCTATGTTGAGTCAAGTGAACCAGATTGACAAAGAATTTGCTCAACCTCTTGCTTCCCAAGCAGGTTATAGCTTTGCAGGAGGCCAAGCTTCTCGTGGTGGCATCATTAAAAATGCCAATGGTGATTTTGTTAAAGGTTTTCTCTGCAAATTGGCCCTAGTAATGCCTTGGTAGCAGAATTTTGGGGATTAATCTTGGGAATGAAGTTGGCTAGAGACATGGCTTTTATTAGTCATGTTGTGTTTGAAACTGATTCCCTCTGCCTAGTCTAGATGATTCGTCAAAGATATACGACCAGTCAATACTTCAAACCTCTCCTCCATGAGGTGCTATCTTTCATCCATCTTCCTGGATGGCATGTTAAGGTTAACCACATCTCCCATGAATTAAGCGAATTTTTGTGTTGATTCCATTGCTTCTAAAGCTCATTCTTCAGACTTTTCTCTGCAAATGTTAAATTTTGCTTTTCCTGGTCTTGGTTTTCTTATTGATTTGGATAAGAGGGGAGCTTGTTCCCTTCCTTTGGAGCCTTAGTGGCTTGTTTTGTCTCTCTTATTCAATCAAAAAAAAAATACTTGATTATAAACTTATTATAAACTTATTGTTGTTCAAATTTTATGAGATTTGACAAGAAAAATAAATGAAACAAATAATTATTATTAGACTGTTGGATGGACAAAACTAATATTATGTTTAAAGTTAGATACATACATACATCATACATACATACATACAAATGCTGAAATTTGTCTCCAAAGCCAATTTATCATTTATAAATTTTACTTAAGACTTTTAAAAATAAGACTTGAGACATTTAAAAATAGTCTACTTTTGGAGAACATGGCCTTGCTTTATGTAGTCAAGGCTTTTTTTTATGTTTTATGTTTTGTCCAAAGTCAGTGACTTTTAACCATAAATTAAATTTTAAAACATAAGACTAATGGGGTTCCACAAAATGATTTTACATAGCACTACAAAGGGAGATAAGGTGACCATGGCACACACAAGTGACACACGCGCGCTAACTTATCCCACTTGCTTTTTAGAATGAGTAAGTTAGTAATCTACACCCATTTTAGTCCCTGATATTTCATTCATCTTCAACCTCCAGCCTAAACCTCCATTAACGTTTCTGCTTTGTGCAAAACTTAGGGCTGCACAGCTTAGGACTGCAAAGACGACTAAAGTGCCTCAAGAGAAGAATATGACACAGGTATATTTGCTGCTGCTGCTTATGCTTATGATTATGCTTCTGTTTATGCTTATGTTTATGCTTCTGCAAATAACCTTGTTTTCTGCTTCATGTGCTCCTGCTTTTGTGTTTGTGATGCTCCTGTGTTTTTGTGCTGCTTTTGTGTTGTTTCCTGTTTCTATTCTTGCTGTGTCAGGGACTAAAATGGTCTGTTTATGGGTTTTTCAAGGACTTATTTGACCTGTTTATATGCCGGAGGTTTAGACAGAAGCAGAAACGTTAATGGAGGTTTAGGCTGGAGGTTGAAGACGAATGAAAAATATGATTGACTAAAATGGGTGTTTTGTAGGAGGGACGAGACGGACTAAAATGTCCCTATTTTGAATCTGTTTTTTATCAGGGACTAAAATTAGCCTAAACTAAGTCACGTTTTGGACATTAAACAGGGTGGCAAAATATGTGAGCATTTAACTAGCCACCTCAGCACCGTTACTGACGTTTCTGGATGGAAATGGACGGAGGGACTAACGTGTCCAATGTTTGTAAATGTCAGGGATTATTGAAGGAATTTATTTTCCTCAGGGACCAAAATGGGTCGGGTGAAAAATCTCAAGGACCAAAATGTCCCTTTGCTCTTTATAATAACTTTATTATGGGCATTGATCTTTGTTTCAGGGACTTATTAGGATAGTTTATTTTAGCAAAATCAGCATGGTCTGCTTGTGAAGTCTCAATCCAAGAAGGAGAATCTATTGGACTTCTTGAATCTCTCCAGTTGGCTCAAAGTTTGGGATTTCAACATGTGATCTTTGAAATAGACAAGAAGCCTATAGTTGATGCTTTGACCCGCTCATGTTGATTATAGACTACTTTTTATTAGGAGGCAAGTAAATAAGGTTGCTCGTAGTCTAGCTAGAGCATCCTTATCTTATGCTAGCCCCAAAATGCTTTATGTTCTTCCTATGTTCCTTGAACAACGCATTTTGGATGAAATGGAATAAATATATTTTCCCTTAAAAAACAAAAAATGTATCAAATACATTTGAAGGTGTAACTTACTAACATACTTGTTGCATGTGTGTGTGTGTGTTAAAATTGCTTGCAAAACATCTATTGCTGATTTACAATCAACACAAACTAAAAACTTTCGATTTAATAAATCAGATTTAAAATTTGAAATGTAAAGAACAATTAATTGCTATAACTTCTTTTTAAACAATGGAATACTTTTCTTGTGCAGGATTCCAATGTTTTGAAGTGTGTGTGTGTGTGTGTGTGTGTGGATTAAGGTATTTACCCCATCAGGGAGCATTTGCACTGCCTTTGAGAAATTCAATTTCAAAATAAAAAAACCCTTAAAATTGCTTGCCATCTGACAAAAATTTGTTTGGATGCTAATTTTTTAACATCTTTTTGCAAAATATCTGTTGCTGATTTACAATCAACACAAACTAAAAACTTTTGATTTAATAAATCAGATTTAAATTTTGAAATGCAAAGAACAATTGCTATAACTTCTTTTTTAACAGTGGAATACTTTTGTTATGTAGGATTTCAATGTTTTGACGTAAATGCAATAATCTTGTCATTGTCTGCTATTTTTTGTTTTAAAATACCTTTGTGTCCAGAGGCATCTGTTTCCACAGTCTTGAAAGACTGAGGATTTGGAAGATAAAGGCATGGAAGATCTTTTTTTTGTTGATAAAGGAAAATTTAAGGTGACAGGATGGTGCCTTAGTCCAAGAAAGGGATGAACTCCGGGCTCTTTGAGTATTTGTGAAAGTAATTCCATTTACCCCACCTTAAGAAGACTAGTGGGGACTCGAATCTGCGACATATCGAATACAAATCCTGTCATGCTCTAATAGGCCAACCCCTTGGGGTTAGGCCTGGAAGATCTTTACCTGCAGTATTATTTGTCTGACAATATAATTATGAACATCTTTCCAAGGAGGAGAATCTTTTTTCAAACAATCATAGAGTGGTTTAATAATATTGCTAAGTTGAGGAAAGAAGTTAGAGACATAATTTAGACAGCCTAAAAATGTTTGTAACTTATTTTTATCAATAATTTGATTTGAAAATTTGTCAGCAAATTCTATTACTCTATGGATTGTGATAACTGTCCTTTGATGAATATCATGACCAAGAAACCTAATTTTAGTTTGGAAAAAGATTGATTTTTATCCTATACACAACAAGACCATTTTTTTTAATAGTTGCTATGAAAATACTGACATGTTTGGAATGTTAGTCCATTGATCGGGAAAGACTAAAACATCATCAATGTATACTATTGTAAAACTTGAATATTAATTGAAGATTTCATTGACGATCCTTTGGAATTCTGGAGGATTATTTTTCAATTCAAAGGTCGCAATCATAGAGTGTTTAATGGGGTAAAAGGTTTAAAGTGAAACTGATATAGGAATATTTTTTGAGGAATTTTGGTCCTAAAATTCTGTTTTCATTTGGATTACTGGAACAAATTTGGATTTTGATAAATAATCTGGTTTGGGTTTTAGGCCTCATGACACTATTTTAGGTTTTGTGAGAATTTATTTTTACTTTTTTGTTTGTGAGGTTTTTGATTATTTGGGCTAAATAAGACTCGTGTTCTTAATTGGATTTGTTGCAAAAGAGATTAGATTCTTTCTTGAATCATTGGTTGTTGGAGTTGGGTTTCAATATTCTTAAAGGAGATTTCTTCTTTAAGGAAATTGATTTGGTTTTGTTTATACTGGATTGGACTTAGATTTCTAATTATAGGCTTTCTTGGAACTGAATATGATTGGTTGCCCTAGGTGTTCGGTAACAATTCCTTCTTCAGTGATTTGTAAAGGAAAAAAGTGATCTAATGAACGATGTTCCTATAATCACTTCATTCTTTAAATTTTTTACCGATAGAAATGGTGTTTCTATCTAAAGAGTTTGATTCTCTATGATGGTTTTGGAAAATTTGTAATTGATTTTGAGTTTAGAGTCATTAGTTGTGCTAAGTTGCTCTGAGGTTATTTCAAAGAATTTGATTAGTACTAATCCTTTCAAAATACACTTTGAATCAGCACCTTGTATCTTGAATCCGTAACTATATCAATAAATAAATAAATATATATATATATATATATATATATATATATATATATACACACACAGACACACACAAAAAAAACAAATACAAACATAATACTAAATAGAGAGAAGAAAACAAGGGAAAAAGGATAAAAGAACATGTCACTTTCATCCAAATTTACAATGGTACAAAACATAAAAGAAAATGATACAAAAGTACAACAATTCACATGCAAGGCACATCCTTGCTCTAATACTCCCTATGCATAATTGAACAAAAGTGTCCAGTACTCCCATTGAATTCCCAAGACTTTATAAATACATGTTCAAAATAAGTCAGAAAAAAAAGGGTTCAGAGAACAAGACAGAATCAAAGGGTTCAAAGAAGAGAGGAAACACATGTGACATTTAGCCTGGGGACGTCACTCTTTGTGACCATCATGGCGACATTGATAATACACCGTAGATATAATGTTAAAATAAACCAATGGTGAAGATCTTTTGAAGGCTACATGCTATAGAGTTTGTGTTTGTCAGACTATATATTTTCACCGAAGGGTACACAGAATCGTGGTATTCAAATATTATGTAAATACTAATGGTTGCACCGAGGGGTCTCAATTTCTATACATTCAACACATGTACCCTGCGAATTTAGGAAAAACGTCGTCGTACTCGTTATGTTCCTGCCTGAAGTTATGCAGGCTTGACATAATCTTATGGTAATTGGGCCATTGACATAAAAGGCCCACAAGTATGGCTACCCTGTAGTTCATTTATTAATTATTCTCACCTACCTATTTTGTGGAACCCAACCGCAAGTACTTCATAAATATGGAACATTTAATACTATGATCTACATCTTAAATACCCAACAACAAAACAGGTAGTAATAAAGTAAATTGATTTTTTTTTATTTACATGAATTATTTTTTAGATCCTATAAGAAGGCACTATTCCGTATGTTTTGTGTGCAATTTTTCTTGTTCATATATGTGAGTAACTCAGTTGTCATCATATTAGCTCCGATGTCGTCCCATAGGATACCATTCAGACCAACAAAGAGTTTGTTGTATTTAATGGTCGAAAACCAGGTGTATTCATGTCGTGGATTGACTGTTATGCTAAGGCTAACGGTTATAAGGATAGTGTTGTGCGATTATATGATAGTAAGGCTGAGGGAGATGATGCTTGGACATCATTTCACAACACATTCGATTCGTCGTTAATATCAAAATCACAAATTGAGGATATAGTAGACAAAGGTACTGGATACACAAGTGAGATACTCAGCAATATTGGTGAGCATACTGGTACGTACTTATAATCATTATATTATTGGTTAACTAGAATAATTTAGTTGTGACATTTTTTTTTCTTTTTTCTTTTTCGTTATAACATAGTGCTCAAAGTTGTGACATTATATTAAAGAAAATGATTAATATCTTTTACAGGTAACGATGTTGCTTGTGTTAAAGACAACTCATTAGCAACCGTATTGATCTCTCATAACATGCAGAGGTGTCTTCGTGATGCATGCAGGGACATGATGTTTGAAGAACCAAATTACATATTACACGATGTAAAAGACATTGAAGGAAAACGTCATTATCGAGTTCGTGGGTCACTGTATACTAAAACAATTGGGAAGCCACGAGTATCCCTCGAAAAATATGCAAGGACTGAGGATGCAGCCTGTGAGGATGTGTCGGTCATATTATTACGTCGTCTACTTGCATTTATGACTATAACTAACACAATTTGACTTATTGGAATGCCAGCTACAAAGGTGTGCAGAGTATAATTTCGAGTTGCGAATGGAAAATGCAGTATTGGCGTAGGAACTTAATATTTTACGGAGTATCCAAACTCCGTAGGTTTAAACATTCTCTGTAAACCCTTCCAAAAAATGTGTAAATTTAATTTTGAAGGAACGATTGCATTTTCAAAGTGAAACTCGAATTAAGTTGAATTATTTTGTGCGAATGAATATTTTACTGAATTTATTAATGGAGAACATGTTTTTTATCACAGTTTTTTGTGTGAAATAATTGTTGAGTTATACTCTATCCGTAACAAAATATAAGCAAAAGTAAACTCATATTAAATGTTACAAAATGTTAGCAAAACCAATATCTTTCCACAACATTTAATGATGATATCCCCAGAATGCATATTTATTTTAAATTTTATTTTCAATGATCCTAAGTTTCTATACAATTAATGAGGGATGATTTAGGCAATCAAGTGAAAATTTTAAATGAGATTAACAATATTTATTGAGAAAAATACTTTTCTTAACAAGTGTGAAAGTGGTCAAATTTGCTTATATATTGTAACGTAGTAGTATACTGGTATTTTAAAATACTGCAAAACGTGTGAAATAATTCAAGTTAACATGATTTTTTTTTTGGTGCAAAACATTATCTATATCTTGTCACTTTGAAGGACCCCCTTAATTTTTTTTTTGATAAGAAAGGACCCCCTTAATTATTACCTATTGATTGAGTTAAATGTACATGTCATAAAAAATCTATTTGAAAGACATGAAACGATACACGATGGTGCAATAAAGCGATTCACCCACTATTCTGACGATAGGAATTTTTCGAGACACAAGAAACGGTGTAAACGTTTCCTTCTCCCTTCACTTATATTCAATTATTCAATTCAAGTATACCTTTTTAAAAATAAAAATCCATTGCCATTTTGTAGGCTAAACCGAGGGTTAGTTTGTTTAAACCACAAGTTCTTGTTCTTCAAACACTAGCCTATGCTCCTGATCATGGATCCCTCACGTCATTTTGAGACAGCACTGTATGCTGATAGAGTATGTTTTATTTTGTTCGTTTAGTTGGTTGGTCGTTATCAGTTAGGGTAGTCGTTCCTTTAACAATTTTTAGCAGTTTCGTAGGAATATAATACAATCCCTCGTTCATTTTACTATCGTTGGAATCAGGACATGGGTGATCGTGTGATGATCGAAGATGAATTGGGAAATTCGTTTGTGTGTTACCCACAGTTTGAAGACGGTTGGGCATGTTTAGTCACAGATACGAGTCGGATAAGAAGCCTGTATTTCATCCGATACGGTGCTCTGATGCAGTTTTCTTACATGGGTGGTGATAATTTTAGGTTTAAAATTCCGATGTCTAGTGACCAAGGTGATGATGTAGTTGTTGATGAAGTTACTGATGAAGAAGGCTTCGATGAACTTGAAACCAGTTATGAAGACGATGACGATGAGGACAATGAAGATGATGAAGTTGACAATGAGATCGTTGAAGCTGAACAACTTTTGTGGACAACAACCATCACGACTACCATGATAACATGACGCCAAACCCTCTTTAGTCACGTTTATTTTGAATTTTTTTTTGATGTTTTTGTTTGATATCCATGTTGTCACTTAGATTTTTTGAGTTTTAGCATGTTCCAAGAAATGTGGTGCTCACTACTCTAAGAATGAAACCAACGGAGATTCCATTCTTGCTGCCTTATGGAGAAATTAAAATATGGACCTGTATTTGGAATCGTGCTAGACCTACATTGTGTCACTTAGGGTTTGGTTGGTACGAGTTTGCTCGTAGTGGACCTGTTCGACCCAACGATGAAGTCAGTTTTTGGAAGTACCAGAATGTGGGCATGATAAGGATTACGGTGAATTAGGCGTATGATGACGGGGTTGAGGATGGCTGCGGCGAAGGTTGGTGTCTGAATGTCTATGATATTAGTGGTTGATAGTGTTTGTGATTATTTTGTTGGTTTGTCTTTCTGGAAAATGACTCAGTGTTTGTGTTTTTTTTTGTTGCTTAGTGATGGAGGAAGGCATCTGGAAAAAGTGGAAGTTTTTTTGCTTTTTTAGTTATTTCTGTAATTTCTGTAATTATCCTACTATGGTAATTAATATTAAGTATTGTGTATTCTTGTTTGATTTAGGGCTAATTTTTAGTTGAAGTATTCCCATGGTCGTATGACTTGTAAGGCTGCTTTGTGAACTACATTAGGCCTAACTGCAATAGGCTCATCGTCACTTATTAAATGGAAGTTATTATTATTAATTAGATACGAATGAAAATATATTATCAAAAAAAAAGATACGAATGAAAATAATTACAGGAAGTTGAATAGACCAAACATGCAACACCTAAAATTGTTTGGTAGATAAAAGGCCATTGTTTTTGCTTAGAAAAAAATGCCCATTGTTTTTCATTAATGCAAATAATTTGACTTGCTAAAGCCCAATCTTAAACCAACGGTCATAAGCATGTTAGTTGGCTGGTAAAAAAAATTTGTTTGGAAATTAATGACATAGTGGAGCGGAGATATTGTTAATTAAATTGTTGTAAAGAGACAGCTATTATTGAAATTGTTCGCTTGTTGTTTTAAGGTAACCATGTGGAGGGTAGCATTGGAAAGCGTACATAAACAGTAGGTGATCATCATGGTTGATCTAGTTAGTTGAATCTAGTTGATCTTATTAGTTGACCACGTGAATTGATTAGTTGACTATGTGAGGACACGTGAACTAATCTAATTGACTGTAGTTGATCTAATTAGTTGACCACGTGGCTTAATTCGGTGGTCACTGTGATGTAATTAGTTGACTCCAATTGATCCTACTATTTGACTGTAGCTTACATATTGTTAGAAACGTGAACTAATCTAGTTGACCACTGGTTGATCTAAATAGCTGACCCCATGTGAATTGTATAGTTGACCCCAAGTGAGTTGTAGAGTTGACCCCATGTGATCTCCCGACCTAAGTAGTTGACCACTCTAGTTGACTTAATTAGTTGACTCTAGTTGACCTAATTAGTTGACTATGCGAGTTGATTAGGTGGTCACCTTGATGTAATTAGTTGATCAGGTTGATCTAATTACTTGTCTCTAGTTGACCAAGGGAGACTTAATTAGGTGATCACCGAGACGTAAGTAGTTGATCACGATTGATCTAATTCCTTGACCCACGTGACTTAGGTAGGTGATCATCATGGTTGATATAGTTAGTTGAATCTAGTAGATCTTATTAGCTGACTATGTGAATTAGTTAGTTTTTACCAGTTGATCTTATCAGTTGATCACGTGAATTGACCACTAGTTGACTCCAGTTGATCCTATTACTTTACTGTAGTTTACATATTGTTAGAAGCGTGAACTAATCTAGTTGACTCTATGTGATCTAATTAGTTGACCCCAATTTACTTATAGTTAGAAACATGAACTAATCTAGTTGACCACTGGTTGATCTAAATAGTTGACCCCTAGTGAATTGTATAGTTGACCCCATGTGATCTCCCGACCCAAGTAGTTGACCACTCCAGTTGACTCTAGTTAACCTAATTAGTTGACTACGCGAGTTGATTAGGTGGTCACCTTGATGTAATTAGTTGATCATGGTTGATCTAATTACTTGTCTCTAGTTGACCAAGGGTGACTTAATTAGGTGATCACTGAGACGTAAGTAGTTGATCACGATTGATCTAATTCCTTGACCCACGTGACTTAGGCAGGTGATCATCTTGATTTAATTAGTTGACTCGAGTTGATCTAATTAGTTGACCATGTGAGTTGTATAGTTGACCCCATGTGAATTTATAGTTGACCCCATGTGATCTCCCGACCCAAGTAGTTGACCACTCCAGTTGACTTAATTAGTTGACTCTAGTTAACCTAATTAGTTGACTACGCGAGTTGATTAGGTGGTCACCTTGATGTAATTAGTTGATCATGGTTGATCTAATTACTTGTCTCTAGTTGACCAAGGGTGACTTAATTAGGTGATCACCGAGACGTAAGTAGTTGATCACGATTGATCTAATTCCATGATCCACGTGACTTAGGTAGGTGATCATCTTGATTTAATTAGTTGACTCTAGTTGATCTAATTAGTTGACCATGTGAGTTGATTAGGTGGTCACTCTAGTTGACTCGACGTGATTAATGTAATTGATCAATGAGATCTATTTTGTTGACTCCAGTTGATCTAATTAGTTGACCCCAGGTGACTTAGTGCCTATTTGGTTTAGGTTGTCAAAATACCGTTTGTGTACAAAATTGGAAACCATGTTTACAAAACCATGTTAAGGTGAATAAAATCTAGTTTTAAGATGGTAAACTTGATTTTATTGAATGCAAAAAATCTTAATTTTTCTGTTCAAAAATGAACGTAGGACCCACGATGGATGTAATTAGTTGATCACAGTTGATCTAAAGCGTGCGAATTGGCGGTGCTTCCCTAGAATTTATTTAAAGAAAGCGAATTTGCTCTCATCCAGTACCGTGAATTGTACGAAATGGTAATAAAACAAAAACAAAAACTATGCCATACAGCTGAAGGAAAAGCAATGACAGTGTAAGGTCTGTTCAAGAGAGAGACATATGGGTACACGCATGTACCATTGTTACTGTTCCCATTACAAAGGTGTTGCTATCGGTCAGATAAAGAAGGTCTATGGTTTGTCTCATGCAACGCTCCGTCCCATAAAGTGTTTGACCAACCGAGTTGTTTTGTTTCCTTGTATTATTATTCTATTCTATAATATTACTATTTTATATACATTGTTAACAAAGTGAAGAGGAGGCCATTATATCATCGTGTAACACAAGATAGCAGAGATGTAGGTCAGCTCCATCGCAGCCAAATGATGATCAGTGGCAGGCTGCAACCAAAAAGTCCGAGCAAAGTTTATGTTGTATTTCATGGGAAGAATCATGGGTTCTATTATTCTCTGGCAGGCCGCAACCAAAAAGTCCGACGACCTCCATGGTTGGCTATATACGAAATTTCATTCGAAGGAGGAGGCTAGGTCTAAATGGATTAAATATTTGAGCAACACATCATTGCATGAGTTTAATCATCGTGCATCTGATAACCCACTATATCGATTAATTTCACGTGTCCAAAACTCCCCTACAGGATATGCATCAACTTGTAGTCTTGAATTTCTTATGATTTCAGTGATAAAATGTGTCGTTCGTTTAATAGACTAATCACATTATGTGTTATTAATTAATAGGGATAATAAAATTTTGAATTCATATAATGCCTGGGGGCACCTTCCGCACATTAAGTGGACCGAAAATGCTAACAATTTTTAATATAAGTACATATTGATTACTCCCTCCGGTCCTAAATATAAGAGACAAAACCCTAATTCATCAAAACCAAGAAAAACACTTTTTTTCCCAATGAAAAACACCTTTTTATCTCACATATCTCTTATATTTTGAAACCCTAAAAAACACCTTTTTTTCTCTTATATTGAGAACCGGAGGGAGTATTTATAATGATCTACCCATGAAGCAAAAGGACAAACAACAGATAAGCAAAAGGACAAATATAAGAAATTTAAAAAATAATTTATATTTCTGATCACATGATCAGAAATGGGTCAGCCTTAGAATAACCCAAGACCATATTTGGGGTCATACATATGAAGTTAAAAAAAATTAATATTACATAATGACATTCCAATGTCAAATGATTCTCTCCTTAGACAGGTATACATCGTTACCAGTGTGCAGGATTTTCCTTCATTTACATTTGCCATATTTACTATAATATAACCTTTTAGCAATGTCAGAAATGGAGAGGAGACAGTGTGCAGGAACGCGACGACAGAAGTAAAAATTGCTTTGGCCATTGTGACTAACAATGCAGAGTTTAAAGTCAACCATCAACGTTTAAACAGCATATACCAAGGTATTTCAAAACTATTACACCAAAATGGACATACAATATCGAAGAAGGACAAAAGACGAGGATTGAAAGCTTATTTTGGTTAACATCGGCCAAACGTGACTTTCTAGCCCTCAGAGAGGTAAGCAAAGGGCTATGGAGCCTCTAGGTCAAATATTAGTATATATACATAGTATGTTGTTAAGTGTAAAACCACTCCAGCGTTTACCCAAGAATATTACTAGCATACTTAACCAAGTGAGCTTCATATCAATGGACATCAATGGTGGGTGTGATGCAATATTGATCCAAAACGAGGACAGGCGTGTGCAATCTGTGTAAGTTTACTCCTCCTTAGCGTTTCTCTTGTTTGCTACTCTTAACTTCACTAAAGACAAGTATCGTTTATTAATGGGTAGTCAACTTGTTCAGTGACATTAACTTCATGGAACACCAACTAGAGAATGTTGACATGGGAGTACAATCACAGGTATTAACCATTATATTTAGTGTAATATAATAATGGTTTAAATGTATTCAAAATCTAACACTTTACTAATGAACAAGGTTGTCACCATGATGCCTGTGAGTACTCAACCCACTTTGGCGGATGTCATGAAGGCGTTACAAAAACTATCCACCTCTGTTGGTATGCTTGAAAAAAAATGGAGGTATAACCTATTAAATGTTAATGAAAATGTGGATGAAACTATGCTAAAAAAGTAACCTTTTTTAAATGATATATTTCATTGTTTTGTTTTTTTTTTTATAAATTTGCTTAACCACAGACCACTCAGAGTGCTGTACTTGATCAACAAGGCTATGCCGCTCATTAATGACTCAATGAAAATGCGGGAGGTTGTGTTGTGCACTACGAATGTAGGGGCCGAAATTAATGGTGTAACTACTACAAAAAAATTCTTCTCAACATGCTAAGGTTCTGCCAACGACACATAATAATCATAATGGAAAATCCAATGTCAATGGTAGTACAAGTAAGCGCAAGTCACTGTCAACCAACGATGATGAGGATGCCAACAACATTATTCTCACTGTCTCTGACTCCGAGGATGAGTTTAACGCAAAAAAACAGAACCATACACCATCAGCAGCAAACGTTGACAAAATAATAGTTGGAAAACCAGAGATCCCAAATGCATGGATACAACCATTGGGTTCAGCTACGAAGAAAGGGAAGTCGCCAACTGCTGTTATACGCAAGATCAATATAGGAGGTCATCCAACAAGAAGGTAACTTCACTACTATCCTACTTTTTTTCATTGAAATTTTTTGATGGTACAGTAAATGAATTTATGGTAAAATAACAACATTTTATATTTCAGAAAATTGAAGAAATGCCAAACGTAGCCCAGATGACAAACATCAGTAAGAGACTATTCTAGACCCCTCCACCAACTATAAAGGTCAATCCTACTAACCAAGACAACATGTTAGCTATGGGAGTTGGTGGTACTTCAGAAACAACAAATAACACACAGATTTCAATGTCTAAAGGGAAAAACAAGACAACTGAAATCACTCAGACCATTCATAGGCAGCCTACAGGATGCTTGTTACTAAAGGACATCAAATGGAAGTTTCCACCCACTAACAAAATGCTTCTGGCACCTCAAGAACTACATGCATGTGCCTACTTGTTTCACCCTCAACGCAATCAAGGGTAAGTTATAGACTCTTAGATACTTTTAGCATGCATCTCAGATTCTCACAATATTTGTCCTTTTATAAACACTATATGGAGGTCCTTGTATGCTCAAGATTATGCTATGCTACGAGATCGGATTTTGATTGCCTAATCCTAGGAAGGATGATCAGTGATGATGTAACTTCATAAACTTGGACTTTTAAATACCCTAAACATTATATTTACTATGCTAACAATAATACATGTCTGCAAAGGTAATCACTCTTGCAACAAAAAAACTCTACTGGGCGCAGAAAAACATGGACAAGCAAGAAGTTTAGACTTTTCCACCGTCATTTGCGGTAAAACATTTGAAATTTTATACCTGCCCATGTTAAATTTATTAAGTATAGTTATTAACCATTTCGTATCTTCCTAAAAAAAAACCATTTCGTATTGTAATGTAGGAGGACGTCTTCAAAGGTCATACACTATACGATCTGCTGGGAACCTACAGTAATGCGTGGATGGATCCATTTCAGAATCTCAAATTCGTAAATATTTTTTAAATTAAATTTTTATTTAAAATTACATTAATAATTATATTATTCATTAACTTATCATTCATCCATTTCAGATATATGTTCCCATAAAGACAAACACTGGACACTGGTTCCTCATGGTAATTTCCATCCCACAAAAAGCTGTTTTTCACGTTGACTCCTACCTACAGGAGGAGGATATAAAGCCCAGGAGGCACACAATGTCCATGCTGGTAGGGCATCATCTATTTTGAATATAAACACCTCATATGACCCAACATTTTGTACAAAAATTATTAACATATTTTGCAATATTTATTAATGGCCGAGTGTGAGGTGTTAACCCGAATGGTTGGTTCAAGCCCAAATGGACCAAAATGCTTTGGTGACGTTACTAATTTCACGGGTTTACCTATCATGGAAGCCATGGGTATACCAAAATGTGGCTGCAGGTACTTAAATTCTTACGTGTAATGATTATTCATTTAGGGAGAAAAAGTACTGTTCACTAAACTTTTTAACTTTTTAATCAGTGACAACTCTGCTGTGTGGGTGCTTGCTTGGCTGGAATTGCAAGAATCTTTGAAGCCCAGGCTGAATGGAACGGTGTGAATCTATCCAATAACATCTTTTTTAACCAATTATCATTCGGATTTTTAATTTCAGTCATCAAATACTAATTGACAATTTTATAACTTTTATTCAGTTGGCTGAGATAGGGAATTTGCTTGGCCTGCACAATGATCTCAGATCAGTCATAGAGGAGAAGGCTGCTGAATTTTGGGTCAAAATACATACCAAACCTACCACTCAGTAGATCAGTGCTACATCTTTTTGGGTTGTTTGTGGGGAGAAAAATGGAAGGAATCAGTGGGCTGTAATTGGAATGTCACGAACAACCTTTGTTATTTTCAATTCTATATGTATTGCATTCTGTTTTTAACTGGGCCGTTAGCTTTGTTGTTTATTAGCCCATTAGGTGCTCCCATGTAGGGGTTTATTTTGTAAGGGTAGTTGGACCATGTAGTAGCCCGATGACCCAGTTTGTGGCCTATTAGACTGGGTTTAGGTTACAACTATTTGGGCCATATTTTGTTTGGACATGTACCCAAATCATTTTGCTATTAATGACAACTACCGAAATTATTCTACTTTTATTTAGTTATATTAATATTGTAGTGCAACGTATCTGATCATCTTAACGCCGTGGCACGTTTGTATGTTGTACTCGTAAGTGATTGGGTAGTATATGGCCCTTCAATGGTTTATTAGCCCGTTTAACCAAGATACATCATGCACTTTCAAATTTATGACCCTAAACTTAAAATCAATCAATAATATACACATGCAAGAATATAAATTACAAACATCAGCCCCAAAACCATTATTAACATAAAAGTAGATGATGACTAAACAATTAAACATGCATCTACATTAACGAAGCCAGTTAAGTAAACTAAATCATCAGCCACAAACCAAACCAAATAGCTTGTAGAAAAATTTGGCCCAAACAACTTATATTAAAGGACATAATAATGGCTACACTAGTGCAGTCACCAAATAAGATAGACCCTAAACATCTTAAATTGATCACTCCATGTTCAGAATTTAACGCCACAATAACAACAACCAACCGAGTCACAACCAAAATAACAACCAACCCAATCACAAGCCAACCGAGTCACAAACCAAATAACGATGTATTCAACAAGTTCAGAATTTAAACATCAAATTAAAGGACATTAATATAACGCCACTACAGTATAACGCCATAATGCACGCAAAGTGGTAGGAGTCAGCGCATGAATCCATCATGTCTCCTCATCAACCATCAGTCTATATTACCTGCATTACATAGGAAAATAATGATATAATGTTATCATACAACAAATATGAAAGGTATGAACACTAATTTAATAATATGTGACAAAAATTTTAAGTAATTACCATATGATTAAGGAAATCTTCACATTCATCAACATCATCTTCTTCATTGCCATATATAGCATTTGAACCAACTTGAGTTTGGGCCATATACTCTACCTGACTTGCCAAACAACATGATTTTCAGTTATGCCCCTCCGCCCTGCATAATCCATAGGTTTGTGTCCTTCTTACAGTCGATTTACCTTTACTACGAAACGATGAGGACGAGGCACCACAACCCTTTGTTCTCACCCTAGCTGGGTTCCTTAGCGAGCCATCAAGGAGCTCATCGTGTTGTGGTAGTGGATCAACACCAGCGGGCTCAAAACCACTTTCGATTGCTTCCAACATCTTCATTTGTGAGTCCACCCGATCTATTGTGCTATGAACATAGTGTGGCTTGCGACCATACACAGCAGCCGCTGCCATCTTTTTACATTTCTCCACTATCCCCACATATTGACTAACCACTGACGGATCCCTTCTTGGACCCATGTTATCATGAGACAGTATTGAGTCTTTGGCATTCTTGGTCCACCTTTTCAGCACTAAACATTCTGGAATTTGCACAATATCCAAGCTTACCAAAACATACACCACATGTTCACAAGGAATTCCAATTGACTCTAACCGCTGACAAGAACATTTAAATTCCAAATTAGAAGGGCAAAATGTCACAGTCCACTCCAAACCATTTCTGCAGTACTTGAAAATGTTGTAAATATACAAAGACGTTGTTTGTCGGCAATTTAGGACCTGCAAGTGCATGACCTTTCAAGAACGGGTCGGAAAAGCAAGAACACTCCCCGTAGCGGACTTCTCAAGAGCCTGTAATTGAGTTTGAAAAACAGGCTCGCCATGTGATGACGAAAAGTCGGCCTCAACTTCTTTGTACCTCATATAATTAAGAGCACGAAAGAAATGTTGTAGGAACTCCAAAAGGTTGTTTTGGTAGTTAACATACCTTCCTAAAAACGAGTGCAGCCCCTCACATTGAGACGTTGTCCTAAAACCAGCAAAGAAATTACCTTGTATGTGGGCAGTGGCCCACATATGTTGCTTATTGTACATTTCTCTAACCCAGATATTTTGTTCCAATCCAAACTCCGCAACCATTTTATCCCACTTTCGCTCAAACTCACCAACTTCATAATCACCCAGCATGTACCGTTTAAGCTTAGACACAAACGTCGTATTACTGACGTTACTTGCTGCGTTGTGTAGTAAGTGCCAAGCGCATAGCCGATGGTGGGAATTAGGAAGGACCCTTCTAATTGCATTTCTCATGGCCATGTCTTCATCCGTTATAACTGACCTTGGGGTTTTACCTAACATTGCTTCAACCAACACTTCCAGTAGCCAAACATATGTTTCTTCCTTCTCATTTCCAACGATGGCACTTGCAAATACAATACTTTGGTTGTGGTGGTTTACACCAGAAAACACAACTAAAGGACACTTGTATTTGTTCTTCCCATATGTTGCATCAAATGCAAGGACATCACCAAATACTGAATAATCAAAACGACCAGCCCCATCACACCAAAACAGATGCTCCAGTTGACCATGCTCATTTACTGTATGTCTCCAAAACAGCCTTTCATCACTCTTGCCCATGGTGTCAAGAAAATCCAATGCATCATTCGTATCTGAGAATTGGCTTCGTTTTTGCTTCTCTTGTTCATTATACATGTCATGTTTCTTGAATCGAACCATGTCATAACCTCCTACCTGACTAGCAAACAATCCATAAATTAGTGTGTCCAGTCCTGATTCCAACATTCCTCATGCTGTTCATTTGAAATTTGTCATAGTCAGTCATTTTTCGGTGTGCCGACAGCATGCCCAAATACTTATCATCCAACATACTATGGTTGTGAACATCATTCAGATACTTGATGTACCGCCACCCACTATTAACATTAACATGAACACGACATTTGGCCTCACAACTGCATCTTGTGTTTGGCTTTGGTTCTCTTTTTCGACCAGTGCTTCCAACTTTGTCATCCTTGTGGCCTTGTCGGTAACACAAAAATGTCTGTTGTGTCATTTCTCCATTTTTGTTCTCAATTTCTTACTCTTCCTTGCAGCAAAACCATGCAAACCAGCATACCAATTATAAATTAGTATGCAACCCCAACATCTGGAAAATGATATTTAATTACATCTTCTAATGTCATATCTTTGAAGTTGATTTTCCCAATGTCCTCCAAGCCATTCACCGCTGTTTCATCATTAAACTCTAATCCAGAAATTTCATCACTACCATTGCATTCTGACTCCTCATCAACATCATCAATCTCACTGTTATCAGACAAGCAAATGTCTTCCAATCCTTGAACGATGAAAACATATAGAGTATAACAGCTTCTATCAGTCAACACCATTAGTATGTGTTTTACGAAACTTATGCATTACTCCTTTAAAACACTTAACAGAAATACCTCGGTCATCTCTGCCTCGGGGTTGCTCAATGGCGAAACTGGATGATTGTCACTTACTCCCTCAGGATCCATTACTTCGCACCAAATGTTATGCAACAAACATATCAGTTAAGTATAACTTATTGAACGAAAATGAAGTAGGTAAAATCCACCTAAAAAATCAAAAATTTTCAGACTTCAAAAAACAACAAATCATGTAATAAACTAATATCTTGCCAAAACAACACTTCAAGCAAAGTAAAACCATTATTCTCCTTGGGATAAAACCAACAATTTTTAAAACTGGGTTTCCGGGATGATAATAACAACAGGCAGAAGCATAGGCATCTCATAAGAATAAATTAAATATTTGACCACTGTACCTTCGGAGATTCAACGAGCTTCAAAAGAATTTCGGCTAGCTAAACCTTCGAATCGCGAAACTACCGATGAGATGCGGAACCCTAAACTTCGATTCGCGGAGCTGCAGACGATCAAGGGCACCCTCAACCTTCGATTCACAGAGTTCGGGCGGACTACGCCTGACTCAGCCTCAATGCTGACGGTTACGGCAATAGAGCTCCTCCTTCGTTGCTATATAACGAGCTTCAGACAAATGGACGATGCTATTCAAAAAACATCTTGACCTAATACTTTTGCTTTTAATGTTTTCATAAAAGCTACTTTTCCTTTAAGTTTGGCTCGATCCATCACGAGGTGTTTGTTGAGTAAATAAGGAAATATAGGTTGGGCCAACATTGCGAATTCAAAATGTTTTGGGCATAGTTGTGCAAATAATATAAAACCGGAAATGACTTCTAATATCCGGTAAAGTCAACATCGCCATGATGGTCACATAGAGTGACGTTCCCAGGCTAAACGTCACCAAAAACACAAGACTAAAGACAACAAATTGTTCAACTCTCACTTCATACATCTATTTCCTTCTTCTGCAAAGAGATATAATCTTTATTCAACCAGATTAATTATAGTTTTTTTTATTTTGTCTGCAATGAACCTATATGATCCCCTCAACATTTATGGTGGGTACCTTTAGATCAAATAGACAATGGCAAATGAACACCCTCACCTCGTTCATTTGAATAACAACTAAAAAGGTACTATAAAAAATTAAAGAAAATAGAGAACATTGGTATCGAGTGTGTGTATATATATATAGAACAATGTTATGTGGATAACCAAATTTCCAACACCGTATTCCCACAGAGAGAAAGCCGATCTCGCAATACATGTCTGAGAGAGAAAAAATATTAACAAGACACAAACCGTATATAAATATGGTGTTAGACAACTTTCAGTTGTCCAATTATCATTTTTGATATATATATATATATATGGAAAACTGAATTGTTTTGACACCTTACAAATAGGTGGTAAAATTAAAGAAAGAATTAGAAAAGAAGTAAAAGTTCATATATTAAATCAAACAACTTGGCAAGTCACCACAAATTAGTGACTGCAGTCATCCCCTTTCACCCCAAAAGCAAACAAAGCAAATTAGAACCTATAATGATGTACTACATTGTAGGCTAAAGGTAGAGCCATACAATATTGGTTAATGAAGACAACCCATCAATCAACAAATGAAGCTTAGGTTGCGATGCATACCATACCTTAGGAAACAATATAATATTAACCCCAGCAAGAGGGCCAAAACCTTCAGCTTCAAGATCTAGCTGGCAAAAAGCCATTCCGAAAAGGGGTAAAAATATAAAATTAATTTTTTTTTTGTATTTAAAGTTTACACAGCGGGTGTAGACATTTTCCCAGCTTGGTCCAACACATGGAGAAACTCAGTTCTGCTCCTGACAAGCCTGTGAAAGACCTCTCTAATCTGCAGCTGCAAGGGTTCCAACCCTTCCTCCATTTTCCTGCAAATCTCCGCCAACTCCTCCACCTGCGTCTTCAACTCATCCAAACGCTCCGTATCAGCAGGAAACTGAAACGACTCAGAAAAATCAATGAGTGACTGCCCCAACTTCTCCATCTTCTGCATCTCTTCAAGCAACCCAACAGACCCTTTCTTCTCCTTCTTCTTCCACTCCTCCGCAATCTTCTCCTGCAACCCTATCATGGGCTGGGCCCAGCCCAATTGCCTCGGAAACGGCAAGTGAGTGCCCAGCCCATTCCTCTCTTGACACGGAATCGCCGCAACAAGAGTCCACATAACAAACACCAACACAGTACTCATTATATAAAGGGGCATGGCCAACCCAGTAGACTCACCGCCACGTGGCGCGGCCAAATTAGAAGACATGGCGTGGATTTGTTTCGCCGCGGACCAGTTCCTCGCCATGGTCCACGAAATCGATCGGAAGCTTCCAGAACCACGCTCCTTGTTGTTCGCATTTCCACCTCTTCTCCCAAAGGACCTGCTTCTTTCGGTTCCCTTTGTGGTGCTGCAGTCTTTGTCCTCGTGCATCATCGCCGTGACGAGGGAGTTCAGGGCCTTTTTGGCACGGCGGACCTGGCCATCGCCGATTGGTCTGGGTTCGAGAGCGGCGACGGCAATCTCAGCTAGCCTCTGGAGGCTCTTGACGGCATCGAGGCCGAGGACGACGGCATTGCAGACGTCGAGGGATTTGACGACGCGGTCGAGGAGTTCCGGGAGGAGCTTGTCGAGTGGTGGTTTGGAGATCTGGGAAGGGTCGCGACCCATCATGACGACGGCTTTGAATTCGGCTTCGCAGCAGAGGAGCTCGTCGAGGAGCTTTCGGAGCCAGGCGATGGAAAGGAGGGAATCGCCTGAGGGGTCTTCTGTTGTGGAGGATAAGAGATCGGAGAATCGATCGCCAACGTGCTTTTGGAAAAGTTCAAGGTCTTCTAGCTCTTGATCGTGGCTACCGTCCATCGACATCACTTGGTTTCTTCGAATGCTTATTCGGCCCAGAAATGAGCCTTGATTATTCTCTGTCGTTGCAGGCATTTTTTTTTTTTTTGTTCAGAGAAAGAAAGATATGATATTGTGATGAGAAAATGGCAAAAGGGAAGAGAAAGAAAGAAAGACGGGGTCAAACGTCTTGGACAAAACGAAAGGTGTAAAAGATAAAGCGTTGGCGTCAGTTTTGGAAGTTATATATGTGCGAGTTTTAAGGTGAAGGCAGGGGTTGGAGTTGTCTAGGACGAGACCGTTTCTCTCTTTTTTCTTTTTTTATTTCTTTCTTTTTTTGGGTCTACGTTGATTCGGTATTATCTGCTCATTTTCCCACCGTGTCCATCCCCTGTCGCACAATTATGAGACTACAACTATGATAAATTGATAATTACCCACTTTACTTGCCTTTTCTGGTTAAGGTAAAACAAAATGGAAAAACTAAATAAATAAAAACAAATGTAAAACATTATTCCGTACCTTGGAAAAATTACATAATAAGTGTTTACTGGAAAATTTGGTTTATAAGCGTATTTTTACCAAATTCAGCAAAGTAACAAATAATTAATTCAAACGATTGCAAGATCGACGAATTATGTGGTAATCTCGTTTTGCAAACAACGATTTTTGAAATTAACGGTCAATTGCTCCACACGTTATCAATTTTGTAACATTCTTGGCTTCAGAGCCATGAATTATTGTGTCTTATGCCAAATCTGTATATAAGAATTCCAACTAACAACAAATTGTTGTCGAAATGGCAATATGGACTTAACTAAACAAGATTGGCTATCGAAAGGCAATAACTTAGTTTACAAGCAAATTAGAACAAAATTTAAAACAAAAATGCACTACTGCAAAGTCATGGGGCATGCATCACTGAAGCCCAACATGCAATTGAAGTTAACGCAGAGATGTAGAAGAAAACAAGTAATAGACAGAATTTAAGAAATACCGCTAAAAGACATGAATTCAAGTGAAAACATATAAATGCATGAATTTAAAAGTAAAGCATGTAAATGACTTTAAAAGTAAAGGTGCAGAAAACAGTAAATGACTGAGAATTAAAGAATGTAAATGCGTGGCAAGAAAATACGAATTGTTTGGAATGTAAATGACGTAACTGAAAATGTAAAGGATTGAAAATAGACTGAAACTTGATTAAAAATGCAGAAAGATTAAGTTTGGAAGGCATACAATGATTGTTTTCCGTTAATCTTCTTTAGCCGTCGAGATATTAGGAATTAGATCATGTATCCAACCTCTGTTACATCGTACAAACTACTATTTATAGGCAAAAATATGAAAAACCACCTAACATCCAACCTGACACGTGTACGGACACGGGTTGGTAGTTAAGTTTTCGCTAAAAGCTACCTAATCGACAGTGGCACATCCTGTCGAGTAACTAAGCCTGTTTTGACCATGATCATTTTGACATCTTCGACGCGTTATGCCTTCCGTCGAACAGCCGCCCCATCACTTGGTCTCTCAAACTTAGTCAATTTTTCATCCCTTGTTCTGGTCTCTTACGTCTTCACTTGTCGAATTCTAACATTTTGTCGATCAATCCAAATTTGAAATTTGGCACCCAACAGATGCCCCCCAAATTCTGAGTTCTCGACACCAATACACGGAGAGGCCCAGAATTTTGTTTAACTTCACGCGCGACGGTTCCCTTTCCGTAATGTCCCATCACAGGTCTGCGCTTCCCACTTCCCTAAAAAATAGGACCATCATCACTTCAAATATAGGCGGTTACTCTTCTCGTTCGTACACTCACCTCGCAAGTTTTTTTGCTATAAGTAAACTGCAAAACCCATTCAAAACACTTTTCTCCCCTTCTGAGTTTTTTTCTGAAAGCTTCAACAACTTCGCAATGGCGTCTTCTTCAACCCCAACTCAAAGTACTACAGCGCCTCTTCGGAAAACATAGTGCAATCCTGATGTTGATGCATCAATCCCGTGGCAAAAATCGAAGGTAATAATACCCTACACGAATGACTCTTCTTTCATTTTAGAACCCCCTGCGGCGTATTTAGGACCAGTAATGACCCTTTCCAACTTCCCTGAAGATTTTAGGGATTCATTCCCGAATAAAGAAGGTCATACTGACATTCTTGCTGCTTCCCCAACCTTGCATATTCATTATTTCTTGAAAAGCTCTAGGCTTTTCAGAACTCCACCACTCAGTGTAACTGGTTACTCTGCTTGGCTCACTAGGGTCGAAGCTAAGAAAAGTAAGGTCTGGAAAAAATTAGGTATTTACCACCTCATTCAACTTTCCAAACATACATTTAGGTTAGACCCAGCAATGTTGGGAGCTGCTGTGTTCTTCTGGAACAAGACTACCAACAATTTCCATTTCCCTTGTGGAATGATGGGCCCAACCCTCTTCGATGTTACTGCGCTCACTGGCCTCCCACCGGATGGCCAAATGATTCACCCTCTCGCCTTGCCTGATAACGTCATTGACGTTTTCAGCAATGAACCACTTGCATTTTGAAATCGTTTGAATCGAATGCAAAGTGACCACTGAGGTTCAGACGATGAACATGTAGTCTTCTGTTTCATTGGCTATCTGCTTTTGTTATGTGTAACAAAAATGTTCAGATGTCGAAAACCTTCTTTGGACTTGGCAAACCTTCTCCACGAAGGTAAACGGTGGGCCCTTGGTTCTTTCCTTCTTTCTAACCTTTTTTCTAGCATGTCGAACCTGTATGGCATGGTGAAAGAAGGCGGAAAGAAGAGTGGAATCGGAGGCCCAATGTGGCTTATGCAGTTATGGTTAAATTCCACCTTTCCCGGCCACACTGTCAACAAGGCCCCACCTAATCTTGACATCGACACCTATGGCACCCCAGCCATGTATCGCGTTCCCAAGTCTTTTGACAATGAACTCAACAGCTTCAAGTATTACTTTGGCCTTTTTCATTCTCTTTCTGCAAGCACCCCAGGCATCCGTTTCCAACCCTTCGTTAGCAGGAAGTATGGGCCTGCTTGGTTCACAACCCCTTTTGATCCAACTTCAAAAGACTGTGCCAGAATCTGGACTCGCTTCCTAGCTCGTCAAGTATTCCCCGCGGGTTTACCGGGTTCGACAGACAATGCCGCTTTCGTCTGTTTGCCCAATGCTTCTGCCAACAACATTGGCTTCATGCAATCCATTCCTGGCCCATTCTTCTACAAGAAAGAAGACGTACTCCTAGATTGCATCGACTTGAAGCAAGAAACTATTGATGGCATACAGAGAAGGAATGATTTGCAGATGTCTGGTGTCAACTTCACTCCTTTCACTCCCACCTTGGGTGTATCCCAAGATTTTGTTACTTGGTGGAATGACTATTACAAGCACTTTCATCCATCTATTGAAGAATGTATGAACAGGCTTGTTGATCCCTCTGTGCAGGAACAGGACCCTTCGACTAAGACCAAAGGTGAGCGCTTACAGGATATCTGTGACTTTGAAAAATTTTACAAAATGAAATGGGACCCTAGATACCCTTTTCATATTGTTCGACAAATAAAGGAAATGACGCCAAATCAAAAGAAAGCCATGAGAACTATTGGGGCATTAAGGCTCACGAAACATCGACAAGAAGCAGGTCAATCACTTGTGAAACCCCTTGTCCTGAACGGTGTCCTTACCACTGCACCTTTTGGTTTGTCTGATCCATTTCCAGGGAAACCGACTAGAGCTGGTAACTTCCTTTTCTTAGACAGATTTCATTTTCATACTAATGTCAACACTTATGAAAACAAAGAAGTTACCTATGCCGGTCGGTTTGCCTCTCGTTTTGAATTTGGACAATATGACGAGGCTGTCGAGGTTACTACCCAGTTCCCTCAAGGTATTTTAGTTTCCTTTGCCTTTTGCTTAAACACCCACTCGTTTTATGCTTACTTTCTTTGCTTTTGTTTTAGCTTTGGCTCTAAAAGAGCCTTTAAAGTACAAGCAAACAAGTGGTAAGGCCACTAAAGTCGAAGTTCAAGAAGAAGATGAAGATGATGAACCTCCCCTTCAATCCAAATCAGCCAAGAAGAAATCCTCCAAATCTGGAGTTACAAAGACCGGTGCTGGCAAGAGACCAGCTGCATCGAAAAAGAAACCAGCAAGATCTAAGCACTCGACCAGTTCCTCCCAGCAGGAGACCACCAAGCGGAAAGCTCAAACAGCTTATGCTGAAACCAAGTCCTCAAAACGTAGGATGATTCTGCTCGAGTCTCCTTCCCGTTCAACACCTCAAACGGTATCTTTTCCTTTACTTGCATGAGAATCCATTACTTATTTATGATTCATCAATTTGACATCATTGTTACCATTACACAATTCTCAGGAATCGCACACAGAGAGATCCGTTTCCGGGAACTCCGAAGAAACTCCAACGGCTAAGTTTGCAAAGGTAAACTTTCCTCCACTACTGTCTAATATTGATGGTTCCCCTGTATCTTACAAGGCCTTCATTCGTTTTTCTTTTTTCTCTTCGACACTTGCAGGAGCCAAGAGTTAAATCTGCAAAGACAGGGGTGTCTGAAGAATGTACTTCCAAAGACCCTATCTCTGTCGAAGGAGTTGACTCGTCGAGCACTGATAAGGTATGCCTTTCTACTAACTTGTTTTTTTTATTACTTTTTGGGACATTGCCTTATCATACCTGTTTTGTCAGGATTCCCTTGAACAAGCAAATGTCGATACTTCACTCCCTTTGCGAACAATCTTTCCAAGCACTGCTCCCCCTGCCACTGAGGTATGAAATTTCTTGCCATTCCACTGGCATCAGAGCAATGACTTAGGACTTTCATTGATATATTATATTTTCTTTTAAAATAGGAAGTCCCAGAGACTCAGTCTGAACATGAAGTTGAAGAACCTTCAGCCATGGATGTCGATGTAGCTCAAACTACCATCTCGACAGCGAGTCCGGACTCCACACCCACTCACCAGGACGATCACACCTTCCAAGCGGGAACAACATCCGCTAAAATAACTGCTGCTGCCCCCCAAGCTACTGAAAAGCAGAGTCTCATAATAATCAGGGCAGACAACGTTGATATGGATTAATTGCTCGACGATCCTGCCAATCCACCCTCTCACATCAATCCCCCTCCACCAGCTGCGGATCTTGGAAAGGCCAACGTGGGGATTGATGAATGGATCAACTTGTTGTCAAGTTCTAGCAGCAAAACTTCACCAATGTCAGCTCGATCCTCCACACTTCCTGGAGATAGTTTTGCTGAAAAGCTCAATGGATTGCTTGCAGAGCTAAAGGGTTTCTTCAAGTATTCTTTCGACGACCTTTACTCAAATCAAGAAGTAAGGAACAAGTTAATTTGCGTCGTCAAAGAACTTCAAAACTCCCGCAAAAGGTTGCCGCTAATCCACCGAGGGCACATCAATACCCTGCACGAATTTGTCGAAGAATTGATCCTTAAGCTGCTTGAGCTCGACGATAGTATCCTTCCATACCAGCAAGCCATCATAGCCAAGCATGAGCTTCGTGACAAACTGGTGCATCTCCGACAGAGGCAATCTGCATTGGTCGAGAAAGGTGCTCCCTACCAAGCTAAAATTCCTGAGTTGGAGCAGAACGTTGCTCGCCTGAGGCGAGAACTTGCCGCTGCTGAGACCCAATTACAAGAGGCAATTAAGGCTTCTTGCTCTGAGGAAATAGCTGCTCTCGACCAAGAAATGACTAGTAGTGCCGCTGAGGCGCAAACCATTTTGTCGAAGGTTGAAGCTCTTGAAGTTCATTATGTAAATGCTGAGGGTACAAAAATGGAACTGGCTGCGACTTGGGAGGATATTAGAAACATTCCTTTGTAATTTCCTTTTTGTCTTATTTGCACATTAGCCATTTTTTAATTCCTTATATGTCGAACGCATTTGTTTCGACCAATTCTTGTACTACTCTGCAACACCTGCAATATGATTTGGCTTGCTTTCGATCAATCGCTTCACCATCCAGCTAGCACGTTCCTTTAACTGTTTTAATTTCAGTTTCAGGCTAATAAATTACATTCAAAGCTGTTGACCAGTCAATCTGACCGTCAAAAACTTGAAAATTAACGCCATTTTGTGCTATAAATAGGCACTTGCCATACTTCTTTTCTTGCTCAAACACAAACGCTTTCTGAACTTCTTGAAATTTTTTTTCACAAAATCCTTAAGAATCCTTAAGAAATTCTTGCTAGCATTACAAGCAACATCCCCAAATCCAACTTGTTCTCGTCCCCAAACTAGCTAATTCTGAGTGCAACAAGTTGCTATGGAAACCTTTTTTATACACTTCAAGCCTTCCTTCCCTGGCTCTGCCTATTTCATTTGGAAGCCAGGGGGCTCCACCTCCCATAGTCTTTTCAAAGTCTTTGTCTCAATGGTGAAAGACTCTCTGGGTTTTGGTAATTTGCCTAATATCAACGATGAGTTTTGGTAAGTTGCCTAATGCGGCTTGCCAACCTCGTTGAAACATGTGAGAAAGGGAAAGCCGAAGCCACTTCTTTCTCCTACTGTCTTGCGCTCCTTCACACCTTGTGTTCGAAATTCAAGGTGTGGGCAAGCAATTAGGAAAGGTTTTGGCACAGTTCGGTTAATTGTGAGGCGTACACCTAAATCGGCGACTGCCTCTCAATCTGCCTGCTTTACCTTTACTCGCATGGCATTTGACACTTCTCATCGACATGCCCATGCTTTAAGCTTCACTTTCCCGTCGATTTGGGTGTCTACCATCTGAAGCAGCTCTTGCAGACTTGATTGGCCAGATGGTATGCCACGGGAGCCGCTCTTGCTTCCCATGTTCCTCTCTCTTCCTGAATTCTTCCTCGACATGATCAGAATCCGGAACACGGTGAAGCTTCCACAAGTGGATTTATTCCATAATAGCCTAGATTTATAGACTTTCCAGTACTTGTATTACCAGACTGTAAGCCTATTCGACAATGTATATTGTATACTGCCAAATGGCTCTTGAATAGAACAATCCAGTTTATTTTTCAAGGTTGTATTCTTACTTCGCACATTGTCGGTCTATATAACTTCAAATATTTGCCATTAATAAACTTAATCCTGAAACCAGAATTAACTTCAACAAGTGCATAAGCATTTCCTGAGAATGTTTGGACAATCTCAAATGGCCCTTCCCACTTTGGGGACCATTTCCCAAATTCTCGACACTTCTTATCCATTGGTAAAATGACTTTCCAAACTAAGTCACCAACCTTGAAACGCTTGTACTTAACTCGACTGTCATAGAATTTAGCTATTCTTTCTTTTTGTCGAACTAAATGTTCTAAGGCCACAACTCTCTCATCATGGACTTTATTCAATTAAATCAAACATCGAGTCCCGATTGGTCTCCTGGCATCTCATTTAGTTTTTGAATTCTTAATGAACCAAGATTTATCTCAACAGGCAACACAACATCATGGCCATAAACCAATTTATAAGGAGTAGTACCTGTCGATTCTTTTGGAGAGTTTCTGCAGGCCCAGAGAACTCGTTCCAAAGTGGAATGCCAACTTTTTGGATATCTACCAATGTGCTTCTTTATCAACCCAATGATAATTTTATTCGTAGCCTCGACCTGACCATTTGCTTGCGCGTAGTATGGCGTCGAAGTCACCATCTTTATCCGCCTCGACTCAGCGTACTCGATAACTTTCTTGCCAACAAACACCGATCCTTGGTCAGTTGTGATTGTTTGAGGTATCCCGAATCTACAAACAATGTGATTTTCAATAAAATCCACAATGTCTTGTTGAGTCACTTTTTTCAAGGCCACTGCCTCTACCCATTTGGTAAAGTAGTCCACCCCTACTAAAATGTACTTATGCCCCTTTGAAGATGTAGGAAAAATTTGGCCTATGAGGTCCAGTGCCCAACCTCTGAAAGGCCAAGGCTTAATGATGGAATGTAACTCACTAGCAGGCACACTTTGTATGTGGCCATATTTTTGGCATTCTTCACAAGACTTTGCAAACATAATGCAGTCTTTAACCAAATTGGGCCAATACACTCTTTGTCTTCTTAGTACCCATTTCATTTTCTCACCTGCTTGATGAGCTCCACAAATTCCTTCATGAACCTCTGCCAATGCCAAGTAGGCATCCTCTTCACTAAGGCACGTTTCCAAGTTACCATCGACGGACTTTCTATACAAAACTCCAGCGAGCACAACAAACTTAGTCGCTTTATACTTAACTTTCCTGTCGACATCAGCTCTTGGATTTTCCAAATACTCAATTATTGGCTTACGCCAATCAGATGAACTTGATGCATTGGAAACCAGTATATCCCTTTCGTCCAAAGGATACAGCAACTCACGAACTTTTATGAGTTCTGTCAACACCTTTGAAGATAACTTATACCCCGAGGCCAACTGGGCTAACTCATTAGCCTCTTGATTCAGTTCTCTAGGGATATGTTCCAATTTGACACTGTCAAATTGCTTCATCAACTTGCTAGCAACTTGACAATATTTGACAAGATTATGGCTAACACATTTGTATTCTTGAGTTAACTACCTTATAACCAGTTGTGAATCTCCAAAGACTTTGACAGTGCGTGCTCGCATTTCTATCAAAATTTCTAAACCCACAGTTAAGGCTTCATATTCAGCCTCATTATTGGAACAAATATATTTTAACTCAAACACTAATTTGGTTGGCACACCTAAAGGTGAAATTATCAGAATGCCAACACCAACACCATTTTTGTGTCTTGAGCCATCAAAATACAAATGCCAAGGCTTTAAATCGACTAGCCCTGTCAATTCTTTTATTTCTAAACATGGATAGTCAGTCAAAAAGTCGACAATTGCTTGACCTTTGTGACCTTTAAAGGTACATATTGCAAAGAAAATTCAGACAAATCAAGTGTCCATTTTCCAATTCGACCATTCAGAATTGGCTGGGACAACATGTACTTAATCACATTTGTCTTTGACATTACCAGGACATTACAAGGCATCAAATAATACTTAAGTTTTGTACATGAAAAATACAATGCTAGACACAACTTCTCTATAGCATCAGATCTTGTTTACGCATCATTCAAAGACTGATCGAGGTAGTAAACGGCTCTTTCGACATTGTTATCATCCTCCTGAGCCAGTAGACAACCTATAGTTTCTTCTGAGGCAGAAATGTACAACTTCACTGGTCGATGTGGTTCTGCAGGCATCATGACCGGTGGATTTGTCAAATACTGCTTGATTTGGTCGAAAGCCTCTTAATGTTGTTGTGTCCATACAAAGGCTTCTTCAGCTTTGAGCTTTACCAAAGGAGCAAACACCCTTGTCCTTCCAGAAAGGTTTGATATGAACCTTCTAAGAAAATTTACCTTCCCCAAGAAAGATTGGAGTTCCTTCTTATTGGAAGGTGGTTTTGCTTCTAACACAGCCTTAGCTTTGTTCTTGTCTACCTCAATGCCTTTCTTATGCACCAGAAAACCCAAGAACTTAGCGGCTGAAACACCAAACCCACACTTTTTAGGATTCATCTTTAAACTGTGCTTTCTCATTTCCTGAAATGCTCGTCGAAGATGGTTCAAATGCTCCTCTTGGCTCCTTGACTTGACAATCACGTCATCAATATAGACTTCCACAGACTTGCCTATCATTTCATGAAAAATAGTGTTCATTGCCCTTTGGTAAGTTGCACCAGCATTCTTCAAACCAAAAGGCATCACTACCCACTCGTAAGTTCCAATGGACCCTGGGCACCTAAAAGCGGTTTTAGGCACATCCTCCTCGGCAATGAAGATCTGATTGTAACCAGCATGCCCGTCCATGAAACTTAGAAACTCATGACCAGATGCTGCATCCACTAGCATATCTGCTATGGGCATAGGATACTCATCCTTAGGAGTTGCTGTGTTAAGATTCCTGAAATCAACACAAACCCTCATCTTGCCATTCTTCTTTATGACAGGCACCATATTTGACAACCACTCAATGTACCTGGTTGTACGAATGAACTTAGCCTTCAACAAGCGCTCAATTTCTTCCTTAATTTTCAGCACAATTTCAGGAGCAAACCTCCTGTTGGCTTGTTTGACAGGCTTACAACCAGGTTTCAGAGGCAATCTATGTTCCACCAGATCTCTACTCAGACCCGGCATTTCATGGTAGTCCCAAGCAAAACAATCCTTATACTCAGAGACTAGTTCCACAATTTGCCTTTTAAACTGGTCTGGTAGCAAAGCACTAACATATATTGGCCTCTTTCTTCCTTCATCCCCCAGGTCAACCTCTTCCAAGGGATCTTCTAACTCAAAACCATTTTTATCCTCAAGCCCCTTCTCAAATCCCAAAGGGTCATCATCGAATATACAATCAGCCAACACTTCATGTTCTGAGTTTGGCTGTCGGTCGGCCTCACAAGCCGACGGTTGCGTCTGATTCTCTTCAAGGCTCATCTTTGTCGATTGGCCGATTTCCATCGGCCTCATCCAATAATCTGACTCCAAACTGCTCTTCCAAGCAAGCGTTCAAAGCATCTTTGTCGACAACACCACCCTGCACAGATATAGGTTTCACTTTTGGATCATAAACCTTGAAATCAACATGCATCTGCTGCAGATACCATGGGCTGTCATCAGCTTCGATAATCTCAATGTCATCATGAGTATTCCAAAGGATAAGTTTCTGATGCACCGTCGAAGGAACTGCTCCAACAGCATGAATCCAATCCCTACCCAACAAAACATTGTAACTTGACCTTGAAGGAATCACTACAAACAGAGTGGACCTTTCTACTGATCCTACTTGCACATCTAGCATTGCCACACCATCTGTTGGTGCAGATCTACCTCCAAAGTCAGTAACCACTATGTTGGTTGGTAGCAAATCTGTATCATCTTTCCCTAGCTTCTTATACATGGCTCGTGGAATCAAGTTCACAGATGCTCCTCCATCGACCAATACTCTGTTGACAGGCTTGCCTTCAACCATTGCCTTAATATGCAATGGTCGAAGATGACTTCTCTCCTGATTAGTTGGCTTGTCTAAACGAGCAAAATTATCAAAAATAGTAACCATATCCTGCTCGACAAAATGCCAACCAATTGGAAAGTCGTCCAATTCTACCTCATCAGGAACTTCTACAACAAATCCATACTGAGCCTGAAACTCAGCTGGCAAGACTGACACCAAATTCACATCAAGATTAGTGAACTCTTCTTCCGTAACTGTTTCTTCATTTTCTAAATAACTTCCCAACCTCATGCCCTCTTTATCAAAAAGGCATTCTTCAGACCCCAGATCTGACAAGGTTGTTCCCATTGCCATCACCAATTCATCCAGATTTTCGTCCAGATTAATGTCAAGATCAAACTCTTCCTTGTCATCAAGGCCAATTGGGTCATCTGGATCATTCAATGCCTCAATGACTTCTTCCATGGACAAGTCTGTCTTAACAATACTTTGCCCTACTGCCCCCATGGGTTCATCCAACAAATCAGAATCATTGGCTATGGTCCTTAACTCCTCCATAGAGACATCGCTGTTTTTATCCTTAACTGGAGCTGCTCGAACACCGAACCTTCTTCGCTCGGAAGCCAGCTTTTCGGCTTCAATCAAACCTGTTGGCCAAATCTTCTTCTCTTGAACTGTGGAAGGAACTTTCGCAGGCATGGCAATCCTCCTGGACCCTGTCGACAATGCTTGCCCCTGGTCCTGAGACGTTTGACCTCGTTCAAAGTTAACCCCTTTGACATCAACGACCACGCTTTTTAGTCTTGACCCAACCTCCTTAGGTAATGGGACCTTCTGGACCCCAACCATAAAACAGTCCTCATGTTGAGCCTTGACCATCTCAGCAGCCTTCATTTTTTGTTTCTGAGCTTTCCTCATCCTCAGTCGACGACGTTTCTGACTCTTCGACAATGGGGCTTTCTTCACTTGATCACCTCCAGGATAAGGTATTCTGCCATATTGGTAATCTTCATTCCAAAATGGTATTTGTCGAGGATCACTCTTCCTAGCCCTTACCCTATTTCTCAACTCAGGGCAACGGGCCTTGGAAGAATTCTCGACCCACTTGTTCACCACCACATTGGCATCAGGCTTCCTAGTCTTGTTCGACACTCGACCAGGAGATAACCCTTGGTTGCTTCCAATTGATTCCCTTGAGGACTCACCAACCAACCACCAACTGCTCTGTGAGGTCTTAGTGTCGTGGGCCTCCGCACTTGGTTCACTGAAACAGGCATCTGGTTCACGGGGACAGCCTTATAGTTCCTCCTTGCATATCCAGTTTGCATGTGCTGGTGAGATTTAAGCTTTTGATCACTCTTGGCTTTCTGAGCGGCTTTCTCGTCGAAATACCTGTCACAATGTGGGCACAGACTCAGCTGTCCCCTCTTGTTCTTCCTTCTCAGAAAGTCCTCAATAGACTCATGAGGCCTTGGGTAAATGTCGAATGGATCTTCCACATTCACCACATATTTCTGCTTAGCGCTTATATTCACCATGTTGTAGCTTCTTGGATTACGGCCTTCGACATTGGATATGCCTTGGCCAAATGGATCAGTGTCCACCTTCATACTAGGCTTTTGCTTGTCAGCAAACCTGAGTCTTCCTTCTTTCAGAGCTTTTTGTATCAAATCCCTGAAACAAAAACATTCATTAGTAGGATGGCCTAAAGCCCCATGGTACTTACAATAATTTTTACCACTGGAGTCCTCAGGCCTTTCCATTTTATGACCGTCTGACAACTTAAGCTGTTTGTCTTTCAACAGAATGTCAAATATTTTATCAGCTTTAGTTATGTCAAATGTATAGGTTTTCGTGTTTGCATAACTCATCTTTTCCTTCCCTTTGGAAGGTACTAGAGCTTGACAAGCATAAGGCGACCCTTCTTTCAACTCAGCAAGATTTATTTCTTGCTTGGTGATAGCCTCATCCTCACTGTCTGTTTGATCTTGTTCGACACAATTAACTTTCTCACGTCTAATGAATTTCTTATTGTTTTTCTTATCCTTTTCAGACCTGAGTTGTTCAATCTGTCGAACTTTTTCCCCTAGTTGGGCAAGATCAACAATGTGTTGGTTCACCAATTTCTTTCTAATATGGTAATCCAACCCACTAGCGGCCATTTTAACGATTTCCGCTTCTGGAACAGGCGTAAAGCACCTGCTCTTCATGTGTTTGAACCTAGTGATGCAATCATCTATAGACTCATTATACATACGTTTGACGTTGAATAAGTCAGTCAAGTTAACCCTTAAGTCACCCCTAAAGAATTGATCATGGAACAATCCCTCCAATTGGACCCAAGAGTGGACTGAATTGGCCCTTAAAGTTGAGAACCAAGAAAATGCATTCTTCGTTAATGAGCTTGGGAAGAATCTCATTTTCAAACCCTCTACAGTGGCCAACTCCCCCATCTCTATTGAGTATCTGGCAACATGTTCGACAGTTGATTCTCCGCTGTCACCAGAAAACTTAGACAACTTGGGAATCTTTATTCCCCTAGGCACTTCAGCCTGTTGTACCCATTCAGGAAACGCGGATATGAAATATGGTCTATTAGCTTGACCAATATTGAAACCAAGTCTGTTAAGCACCTGCTCGACAGCCTGATTCACGTTTTGTTCTATCTGGTTTCCCATGATATTGTGCCTAAAGTTGGCTAAACCTTGATGCACTGGGGGTCCTTGGTCTTGATTCCTTTGTAGAATTTGAACCCGACCATAAGCCAAGTTGTTCATATTCTGACCAAGGTTTGGATTTGGTTGAATGACTTCATTCTGCACCACATTTTGATTATTCACATCTTGTGGGTTGCCCCCCAAGTATTGTACTTGGGGCATTCCTATTGGGCCTTGCCGAACGTTGTCATTCATTGGTGCTGCCAACCCTAATGCTTGGTTCAACCTTTCCATTTGTAGAGCCAATGCATTACACGCTTGATTGGTATTCTGCATAAGAGGCGTAATGACCGCACCCATTTGCTGGGTGAACATGTTCACCATGTCATGATTACTGTCGTCCATTTGTTGCCGAATGCTTGCCAACGAATTCTGGGTTAAACCCCCATTATTCTGTGGCATTTGTCTTGACATTTCCCCTATACCAGACCCCTGTCGATTGGTTGTGGTAGTGGTCATGCCTACCATTCCCTGAGTATTGGAAGAATTTCCAAAGGGCAACAAGGGCTGGTTCATATATTGGTTGAACATGGTCGAACCAATAGTAGGGACTGTCGAGTTATTCAAATAACCATACGGCATTCCAAACGGAGGTTGCGTTACTTGCGGCATGGGCCTAATACTCGAGTTCCTCGCACTTCCAGGCGATGCTTGAATCTCTATAGCACTCTGAACCACCGGTTCAAGTACTGCAGCGCTTGGAATAACTTCTCCTTGCGTATTGGCCATCGTCATTTCAGTACCCGCCCCAACGGTAGTATTACTCATCCGCGGGATCATAACTATCCCTGCGTTCGTACTGGTGGTCGAAGCATTTGTATTGCTTGCTGATGCATTCGCACTAGCAACGCTTGGTGTTGTGGCACTGCTATTCGTACTGCCACTCATGTTTCTATTTTGCGTTACGTTAGAAGCAGTGATCTTTCCACTTCTTAGATGCATAAAACCATTGTTTAAAACGAGTTACTCTAAACTCGTCCCACTGGGCGTGCCAATTTGTTTACTGGGAAATTTGGTTTATAAGCGTATTTCTACCAAATTCAGCAAAGTAACAAATAATTAATTCAAACGATTGCAAGATCGACGAATTATGTGGTAATCTCGTTTTACGAACAATGGTTTTTGAAATTAACAGTCAATTGCTCGACACGTTATCAATTTTGTAACATTCTTGGCTTCAGAGCCATGAATTATTGTGTCTTATGCCAAATCTGTATATAAGAATTCCAACTAACAACAAATTGTTGTCGAAATGGCAATATGGACTTAACTAAACAAGATTGGCTATCGAAAGCCAATAACTTGGTTTACAAGCAAATTAGAACAAAATTTAAAACAAGAATGCACTACTGCAAAATCATGAGGCATGCATCACTGAAGCCCAACATGCAATTGAAGTTAACGCAGAGATGTAGAAGAAAACAAGTAATAGACAGAATTTAAGAAATACCGCTAAAAGACATGAATTCAAGTGAAAACATATAAATGCATGAATTTAAAAGTAAAGCATGTAAATGACTTTAAAAGTAAAGGTGCAGAAAACAGTAAATGACTGAGAATTAAAGAATGTAAATGCGTGGCAAGAAAATACGAATTGTTTGGAATGTAAATGACGTAACTGAAAATGTAAAGGATTGAAAATAGACTGAAACTTGATTAAAAATGCAGAAAGATTAAGTTTGGAAGGCATACAATGATCGTTTTCCGTTAATCTTCTTTAGCCGTCGAGATATTAGGAATTAGATCATGTATCTAACCTCTGTTACATAGTACAAACTACTATTTATAGGCAAAAATATGAAAAACCACCTAACATCCAACCTGACACGTGTACGGACAAGGGTTGGTAGTTAAGTTTTCGCTAAAAGCTACCTAATCGACAGTGGCACATCCTGTCGAGTTGTACATTGGTCTTTACTTAACAACTAAGCCTGTTTTGACCATGATCATTTTGACATCTTCGACGCGTTATGCCTTCCGTCGAACAGCCGCCCCATCACTTGGTCTCTCAAACTTAGTCAATTTTTCATCCCTTGTTCTGGTCTCTTACGCCTTCACTTGTCGAATTCTAACATTCTGTCGATCAATCCAAATTTGAAATTTGGCACCCAACAATAAGATATATAGATATGAAAGTGAGTGTATTACGACAAGTCATTTATCCATCTATGAGTACAAACATTCAATCTTTTTTTTTTTTTTTTGCAGATGGAGTGACAAGTACCACCCGTAAACTCACACACGTAAAGTGGGGATCTCGGGCTCGAACCCGGATAACCACGAAAAATGTTCAACCTATCAACGTCAGCTTACGCCAATTGTGCTAGGTCTTACGGATGGGTGGTGACTAACATTTTGGAGCCAATTGCACTCACTAAGGTTTTTATCTCATTAGTTTAAGTTTTTCAGAAAAGCAGCTTGAAGTAATGAAAGATGTTTCCTCGGTTTTGATAGTACAGGGTAACTGAAACATATATATGTTGTAAACTAAAAAAATGCAGAAAGAGTGAGAACAGTCAAATAGAAAAATAATTCTACCAAAATCCAACTTTATGCTACTTAAATCGTTGCTTCTTATAGGATCCTTGAAACAATGGAGAAGATGTATGCAAACGTCCTATTCGTACGCAATTTTTGTTGTTGTTATATACAAATAAGTTTGTATATACTAAATCATTACCCGTTTCTTCATTGAGACTCTAGATTGTGAATAGAAATATGTAAATAATAAACATATGATTCCCTGTTTAGAAAATTCATGATATGTGCTCAAATATAATGAAACTATACTGACAAACTCGATTAAAGTCATTACATGACTTTTCATCGCGACTCAAAAGCAAAATAATCATATATAAATAATAAATACATGCATAAAATATATATGCGCTCAAAGACAATTAAACTATCCTGACTGTTTCCCTGTTGAGACTCAGGATTCTGAATAGAGATATATGTAAATAATAAACACATGCATAAAATTGGTATATGCTCAATGAAACTATACCGACAAATTCAATCAATTTAAAGTTATAACATGTTTTTCCGTAGGACTCAAAAGCAAATCATTTATAAACAATAAATACATGTATAAAATTGATATGTGCTCAATGACAATGAAACTATCCCGACAAACTCAATCTAAGTCATTACGTGTTTTCCCGTAAGGACTCATGATTCTGAATACATGTTTATAATGTATACAATTTTTACAGTAATTGATCATCAAAGAAATTAAAATCTTTATCGCCTAATCTAAAAAAAAATCATTTTATAAACCAAAAAAGAATTTAATGAGATAATTATTGCTCTACGAACTGAAATATAAACAAAATTATATTACTATATAATTTCTATTAAAATGTTCATCCATATTGGAGAATGTGGTCAAAAATCCATAATGGAGCAACTGGCAATATATCTAGCAATAACAAAAATGTATTGTTCTGATGTATATCAAGATTTAGCCTTCGCTCTCCTATCCCCACATAATAAATTATAGTGGAATGGAACAAATGATGTCGAGCCAAGAGAAATTCAGATATTAATGATTTTATGTAATATATATATATATATATATTACAATTTAAATATAAATAGTTTTTCATATAGATTTTAATATGCTTTATGTAAATTTGTTCTATCAAAAAATTTATATCTTCACATTTTTAAGAAGTTAATTTTACACATTAAAGTTTTTTTCTAAGAAAGAAAAATGCAACATTGAGAATAGGCGATGTACGTATACAACAGTGTATAAATTGATAATCAAAAAACGTACATGTCGGTATCAAGATCCACGTGTAATTGCAACTTGTTGATACTAACATAATAAGAAACTGTTAAAATTTAACATATATTATTGAGATAGGTGTTGCAATATATTAACAGAAATAATAATCCCAACACTTGCATTATTTGGTCACGTTACAATATGGACTTCCATATCGAAACAAAACAGAGGGAAACTGCATAAATTCTTCCAAGTTATGTAATCATATCTTGCTTCTTGAGCAAGTTCTGAGTTCAAAGAGGTTCACTTGGGCAAATTTGGTAACTAATAAAGTTGAAAATTTACTACACCTAATTTACCATAGCCAGTAATTCTAAGGTGGAAAACTCTTTTGTCAGATTTAACCTCCAAAATGAAATGGTTTTGCAGAACCAAATCCTCCTTTGTTATACCAATCAGCAAACCACTACCAAAATCTCAAGCATTGTGTTATCATGTGCATCGCCAAATGTGTAGAACCAAACCAAGCCAAGACACAACCAAATCAAGATCCTTGCAATGAGTGAAATCTGGATCCAATGCTACTTGATGATGACATAAAGCTTGATGGCTTGGGCCCATTATCTTGGGCACTCCAAGATATAAGACCAGAATATGAAAAAGGCTACTCTTGGCCCTCCAATATCCATACTCCACTTTGCTTGTACACCGCCTCTGCATGAAACCTTGGCACATGTTGTGTGAAACTCATGTGCATGTTGAAAGTAGAGTATCATTATAGAACTATTTCGGTACATGTGTTGTGTGAAAGGAAATGAAGTCATCATACCAAAGAAACTCTACAAAGTTGAATTTGAGATGCACATAGTAGTTCCTTAAGCAATAATTATTTGAAAAATTAATATAAAATAGTCAAGAAGAAAAAGGAGGGGGAATAGTTACTGTCCCTGAAGCAATACTTTTTTATCTTTATGAAGATCTGAGGACAAAATAAGTTAGAACCCAAAGCAGTACACCCCTCTAATTGCATAAAGATGTGCTTAAATTAAAATAACATCCTGACAAGAACATAATGTACTCCAATTATCTTTGTGGGTGAGCTAATTAATTCGATCAGGGAATTACCATTTATTTTTCTGATGTCTATAAATCTGGAAGAGCCATTTGTAATATTTAAAAACTTCCAAGTCCCTGAGGTAAATATACAAACATCTTCAAACTCTGATAAACTTACAAACTCCTTTCTCGACAACCTAATGAACAAAGTAAGTTTATTCAAACATAACACATACCATTTTTAATTCCATCCTCTGATTTTTTTAATTCCAAGTTTGTGATTCATATTTAACCTCATCTTCAATATACTAACACCAGATTAAGTCAACATTGTAATGGTTACCGGTCTATTTACTTAGTTGAAGGACATAATATCACATCCAAAAAAATTAGCTCCATGATTGCATTTCTGCATCACTATTCCCATTATTAACACCTACAACAAAAGTTGTAGGATATAGCAAAAACTGCAATCAAAAGTTGGTCTGTATGATCAACAAATGTTAGTAAATATCTACTATGCAAAGTCAATACAAAAAATACAATCATGAGAGTCCAATTTAGAGACACTTACACGCTAGAGATTGGCAAGGAATTAATAAATATAAATCAGAATTCAATCATATACTATAGTTGAAACTAATTTAAACCAATGAAAATCAGACATCAAAAATCAATGAAAATTAATCAAAAATGAAAATTTAAAAACATTATTCCCTAAAATAAATTACATTAATTATATAGGAAAAACTTTAATCACTGAACTTAGGGGATAGGGCTTTTAGTACTTTTCTCTTCTACAGCCTCAATACTTGCAAATTATGTACTTAGTTGGTTTAACATCAACTTCTATGAAAAATATCATGCATACCCTTGTCAAATTATGTACTTAGAACAACCATAGCTCAATGGGACTCTTGCCCTGTCTTGCCATGTTTCTTCATCACATCCTATTGTTTTCATCATTGGATTATAAAAATCATAATGAATATAATTCTTAAGTATGGACACAAATGAAAAGGGTTAAATCTAACCCTGCGAAATCAAATGGAGCAAGATTGCTTAACTCATGTTATAGTGAGCCTGAGTGAGATCAATACAAACCATGGATCTCCAAAGGCAACTGAATGTAATGGTTAAAAATGGCATATGTTCATTGTCAAAAAAGACATTGCACGATTTATGTTCAGAAAAAGAAGTTAAAAGAAGTAATCCACCTTTGTGGGTATTCAATCAAACCTTGGTGTCCCCGAAGAAAAAAATGTAGAAGCATAAAAACAATAAGAGAAAATGCAGAAGAAAGCACAACACCACTAAAGGGTCTGATGATCTGCAAACAGAGGAAAATGAAAAGCATTATTTTTTAAATGTTATAAATGTATAAAAGGAAACATTAATAACCCAGAAGGAAAAAATGCAGAAGCGTAAAACACAATAAGAGAATGTAGATGAGAATGGAGATACAACAAACAAAATGAAAATATGATAAAATGGAAACCCTCACTGGTTGAAGCTTCTTACTATCGAGGCAGAAGATGAAAAGTAGAGAAACCCTAGCGAAATTGAATGAGGAAGAAAGAAGAAATTACAGTAAGAGAGAAGAAATGAGTGAGGGAGTGTATTTTTTTAAAGGCCATTACATTGTTTTTAGTAAAAAAAAAAAAGAGTGACACGTGTCATAAAAGGAGAATGCCATGTGCAAAAGAAGAGTTAATATGGGTTAGAGGACTTACATTTTCTAAATAGTAAATTGATTACCTGCCATGACTTCACTCCATGTGTGGAAGCTGTGTATAACAAAGAAGAAGAAGAAGAACTCGGAACCCAGATGTGGAAGCTCCCAGCGACAACACGTTCAGAGACAGAGAGAGATAGTGGTGTCATTCTATAATAATGAAGACGAAGGAGAAAAAAACATGGGAAAGGAAAGGAAGGAAGAGTGGAAGGAGGAGAAAGAAGAATATGACGGAAAGGAGAGGGGAAATAGAGAGAGGGAGAGGAAGAGTGAAAGACGGGTGGGTGAGAAAGAGGGAGCGGGAGTTTGAAAATGTGACAGGGAGAGTGTTTGTTTTTAGTAAAAAAAAAAAGAGTGACACGTGTCATAAAAGGAGAATGCCATGTGCAAAAGAAGAGTTAATATGGGTTAGAGGACTTATATTTTCTAAATAGTAAATTGATTGGTTGATTGATTATATACTGTGTGTAGTATGTAATTGTATTGAAAGATTACTTTGTACAATCGTACAAGGAATAAATGAGACTTGGATCTCATTTGTAAACATTTTCGAATGATTGTTTGTACATTAGAAAAGGACAAAAGGTCTTTGCGAGCTTATCTACTCGTAAAGTGAAACTATGATTTTTATACGTTACATTTTGAAATTAAAGTAGCCTTTCTTAAATTATGATTGTATGAACTTCAACTTCAAGTTTACATTTTGATGATGTATAAATATTATTTTTACTATGTAATAGGCTAAATTATATTTTTAGTCTCCTTATTTTGTTGAATTTTTTATTTTAGTCCCTCTATTTTTAATTTCGGACATTTAGTCCACATATTTTTAAAAATTCTGACATTTGGTACATCAGTTAAATTGCCACCCAAATTTAGTGGCGTGACTCTCATTTAGCTTATGTGGCATCTGATGTCTCATTTTCTATGGAGTCATTTCATCAAAATAGTCCACCTCATTAAAACCATGTCATTACCTTATTTTACAACAAATCACACAAATTAAAAAAAAACCTAAAATCCCAAATTGAAAACCAATTTCTGGATCAAACCCAGAAACCTAAAATCCCATTCCCCATTTCAGATCTGCTTCCCCACCCCATTCTTCCTTATTTCTCTTTCATTTTTCCAAAACCAACCCCCACCCCACCCCTCATTTCAGATCTGACTCGCCCCTTTATCGAAACCCTAACCCACTCCCACCGAATCATTTTTTGGCTGTTCAAAGAAGAACAGAGGCGGGTTGCCTCAAAGAAGAGGAGAAGAGGGTTGGGTCGAAGAAGAAAAGAGGGTTGGAGTGTGGTTTTGGGTTGTGGATCGTTCTTTTCTGTTCTGGGTTTCTTCATTCATATATTCTGTCTTTCGATTGTGATTTTTGTACATTTCTATGGTATTTTATACAGTTCATTTTCTGGATTTCTTCATGAGCAGCGGTGGAGTGATGCTACTGTTTCTTCGAGGTTGAAGCTACTGTCTTGAACAGCTTCGAATTCATCAAAGGCAGCGAATGGGGGGGTGAAGACAGTGAAGTGAGATTGGGGAAATACTAAAACTTTGGGACTTGAGGTTGAGATTGAGGGGTTTCTGAGATATGGGTCTTTGAGGGAAGTTGCTGGTGAGAGAAAGGGAAGAGTGGGTGAAGGAGAGGTTGTAGATTCTATTGCAGATAGAAGAGGAAATAGAAGCTGTAGCATCCAACCTTCTTCGGTCTCTTCTTCTTCTGTCTCTTCTGCCTCCTCTTCTTCTGTCTTTTCTTCTTCAAGTTTAGGGCCTCTGCGTTTTTTTTGGATTTCGATTTTGGTTCGCACTGAGGGATTTAGGGTTTTTTTTTATTTGAGGGATTTTAGGATTTTAGGTTTTTTTTTATTTTCTAAATTAGTGAGATGGCTTTTTGATGACATGACACTAAATTTGCTGACATGTATCACACAGTCAGATGCCATGTAAGTTTAATGAGAGTCACGTCATGCCACGTCACACAAATTTGCTGATAGATTAACATTTGGACTAAATGTCAGAATTTAAAAAATAGGGGACTAAATGTCCGAAATTAGAAATAGAGGGACTAAAATAAAAAATTGAGCAAAATAGGAGAACCAAAAATACAATTTAGGCTATGTAATATTACCTCTGGTCCTTATCTTTTATTACTTAAAGAAATAAACAATGGGGAATTAGGCGCACATTTAGTCATCCAAATTTGGGTTTATTATTGTAATTAACTATTAACACTAACTATTCGTATGCCTTCATTTGATGCACCGCATTCGCAACTTCAGTTTCTGTGTGCCCCTTTTTTTCCAAAATTCGCAGTAGTTACTGTGTGTGGTAACCGAGAGGTCTCTCGTCGCTTCATATTCTTCAAGCAATGCATTGTGCCGCCAAAATGAAATACAGGCACTTATGGAATCTGCATGTTCCTAATGTGAAGAATGGTTTCACATTCCCCATGTGAAAAAATGATGCACATTCCCATTTCCAATTCCTCACTTTTCACCCTCCCCTTCCCTATCTTCATTGCCATATCTGTGAGGCATTGTTTTCTTCAGGTAATTTGAGCCCTAAAGCAAAATTGCCCCAACAGCATCATAGAGAGAAGTGGGGGGGCTGGAGAAAGAAAGGTAAAGGCTGAGAGAAAGGTAACATTAGTGTCAAATTCTAACAGCTGAACTCTACTTTTTTCTACGCATTGCCTTCTGCTGTTTTTGAAGGTATCTTTTTCCGCTTTGTCTAATTTGCACAACTAAGATTGGTGGTGCACACTACAAAAGCTTCTTTTAGCAATTTTTAATAGTTTTTCTAAGTTCTGAAAATTACGAAGTCCTTCACTCTCAACTGCATCTCACACATCAGATCTAAACCCTGACACTTTCCCCTTCACGCTCTATTCAATATTCCCCTTCCCTTTCCCACAATAGCCGCCCCCTCCCCCCAGACTTCACCATTTTTGGCGACCCACCACAGCAAACCCTTACCTCAATCCTCCATCGCACCCTGTCGCCACTTCCCTCACCTTTCCATGTCCAAACCAAAAATTGTCATCGAGTCACCGTCGAGCCACCGCAGCCTCAGCCTAGAACAGCCACCGAAGCCTTCGCGTGAATGCATCTGCCTTCGTCTCCCGCGGCACCACGAACGTCCGATCCCTACCTCCAAACCAGTACCGCCTCTGCGTATGAAGAAATTTACCTTATTTGTTATAAATATCCTTCCAAATCTACTTTAATGGGTCTTCCTCTCTTGCCCCATACCCAAACAAACGAGGTGCCATAGGAGTTGTATTGTCTGCTTTAAATTTTCTCCTCTCTCTTTCTTCGTCTGTTTGATTTCCCCCCCCCCCCCCCCGCTGTGATTTGTTCCTGTTTGCACTTATTGTTTCTATTTGTGGGTTTTGTAGTGATACAAACTCATTCATGGAAGAAAAAGATAAGGACTGTCAACTGTGACAGAAACCCCACAAAAGGCAAAAGGAATATATAATCTAATTGCAAATGATACTTGCAGATTGTTTAGTTACATGGCAGAATTAGTGGCATTATCACAAGCTACCACTTTACAGGTTTATAAAAATTTGCGTTGTGTAATGCTTTTCAGGTAACAATAATTATGACTGGCAGTGTGTTTCCTTTCGTAAGGTATGAAAAGTTCGGTCAACTATTCATTTCTGTAGATTAAAATATAAATGCATCAGTTTTTCATCCATGTTTTTTGTTTATAAGTTGTTCAATTGTGTGCTTTTCTTTCAAACAGGGACATACAACAGAAGTCAAAAAATAATTAGTAAACTGGTATTTGGTTTATATAATTCTGCATTTGTTTTATATTTGTTGACATTCTATTTACTTATCTTATAATATGTGTTTTCGGTTATTTGGAATATTATATGTATGATTTATGCTTATCATGAACCACTCAAATGAAAAGCATATTGCTGCTTTTTTTTGGTTATTTTTCTTCACTCGGTATTATGTAATATGTAGGCTTATTTGGAATCTTATATTGCTACTATTTATAATTATTATTGGTGGTAATTTACAATTTATTTAACACATTACTGAACCAATTAAACACAAAATAATTGCCAGATAATTGCATGCCTCACTAGTGCAGAAAAGATATTTTACGTCGGTTAAATTTGACATTTTACGCCGGATTTCTAACTGGCATCTATAGTCCCGGCGTTGAATGTTGGGAAATTTAACATCGGTTAAAAACCGGTGTTAAAAGTTAGTTTTTACGTCGGTTCTTTTGACTTACCCGGGGTTAAAAGTTATACGAAAATAGAGAAAAAAAAAAATAGACTTTTTACGTCGGTTATTGTGAAAACCGGCGTTAAAATGACCTTTTTACGTTGGTTTTGCGCTAAAATCTGGCGTAAAAAAGTCATTTTAACGCTGGTTTTTACAATAACCGACGTAAAAAATTAATATTTTTTTTAATTTTTTTTTAAATTCTTTTTACCCACTGTACGAGTGTATAACGTTCAGATTGCAATTTCGACTGTGGAGAGAGGGAGCTTCATTCACACAAAAGAGAAAAGAGATCATAAACTTTTATATGCGTATTAATTAATGGTAAAATAAATTGATCTTACATATATGCAGTAGAACAACAGCAAGTGGGGTCCTCAATGTCTGGATCCAAACCATTAGAGCCACAATAACAAAAATCCTTGAAAAGAAAAACAATCTAGTATGCCTTGAATGTTTATGACCTTTTTACCGAAACGCATTATCCCAAATAGACCAAAAATAAATTCTCTGCAAAGCACATTCAGAAAAGAAACTTGGGGTATGATGGAGATGAATCCTTAATATAATTTTATGATCCCACCCTTCTAGACATTTAATCATTAAGTATCAGGATTCAGGACTGATACCAGAAAGCAAGAATTAAAAACACTAAGTCACAAATACAATCAAAACCACTGCATGCCTTTGTCCACCCAAAATCAAAAGGCTTTTATAACAATCACCCCAAAAACCCCTCAAAATCACCATCTCAAGACACAAATAAGCTAAAAACTGAACAGCAGCAACAGTGGCTCATACTCAACTCAACGGAACAGTAGCAGCAACAACAATAGCATCACCATCTGTACCTAACTCAAATTTATTCCATTGTTCTTTGTTTCTTCTCCTCAAGCATTTGAAAAAAAAAGTGAGCCCATGTTTCTCGGATTTCTTTAATTTCAGTAGTGGTATACTCAGATGAGTCACTGAATACTTGCAAGTTCAAAACTTATATAATTAACTAACCAGGAAAATTATATCATGTATGCTAAAAACTTATTAAAAATTCTATTACCTCCGTCCATCCACTAACAATATCCGCAGTGACAATGATCAACATAGTTTTCATCGCATAGTACCCACACGCCCAAGAGTTCAATTGGTATGCCCCCTACAAATCTCATATTGAAAGTCAAATACAATAATATATAAAAGTCATAAAATATCTCTAAGAGTGCTTGCTAAAGGGCTCCCCAGGACAAAATCGGGTTGTTGAAACAAGTAATTAGCAAACATGATAGCAATGATACAAGTTTCATAGCCAAAGACGATGGAGCACTTACATGTATCCAACCTAAAGGAAAAAGTGACAAGTTGTCTTGAACTTCAAATATTTCTTCTTCATTCAATGTTTGACACTGAACAACAAAGTCAATTAAATGTGTTACTGCTTAACGGAAAAATAACATTGCGCAGAAGAAAAACAAAATCAATGAACCATAAGAAAATTACAATCCTGTGCACTTTATAATATTTAGCTACTGTGCTCTCTCTTTACAAAATATTTTAGGTGCCATAATTCAACACATCACTCTGCTTACTTGGCCAAATAACAAATGTAGCCATAACAAAACAATCCAGAAGTCATTTAACATTCATTCTAAACAAATAAAAAAGTCATTCAACATCTTAGTGCAGTAGCAAAAACAGCTCAAAGTGCCAACCAAAAACTCAACAGTTGAACCCCCTAAATCAAACTTGTTAAAATAGCAATCAAACACAAACGAATAAAAAGTTCATTAATATTGTACAACAATAGAGAAATTGAGATGAATAACAAACATAGGCATGATATTTCAAGTTCCATTCTCATCCAAAGAAAAATCAAATTCACATCGATGACATATAACCAACAATAGATAGATGAACAAAAGTTCCAAGAAGACACCTATTAGCTATTATTATCAATGTGTGAAACAAGTAATTCAAATTTGTCAGCTGGAAGAATCAAATTTTTTTCCTTGTAAAAAAATATGAATCAATATGAAACTAAGTTGTTCTTCCCATTAGGATATGATATATCGGGTACTTGAAAACATTAACCATGAGTGTTCATCAACTGATCGTGAAAAATGCTCTCCGACTCACTAGAAGGCCTAGCATAAAGGACACATGAGATCAATTCCAAATATAGTAGTAGTATTAATTTAGAAAAATTAGTAAAATTACAAAGATAAAAAAAGAACAAGTTCAAGAAGTACTTATATTAGAGTAGCTAGGAGGAGAAAATTAATTACCAAGCAACTGCCATCCAACTTGCTAGTGAAAGATCTACGCTTTTAAGTGACATCAAACCCGACTATCTTTCTGCTAATCCAGTTATCTGAAAAGGAGGAACCAATTAGTCACCAACAACAATAGAATCTTCATATTTTTTTCACATCAACAACAGTTCTGCTAAAATTACTTTTTAACACTATAATCCAAACAATTAAAACTACGTAGATAAAGGGGTATCAAATCAAACAGCAAAAGTTTTGGAAGGAGAACATATCCTCAAGAAGTATATTAATTTTAATTATATTAAAAAATAAAAAATAAAAGGGAATATGTAGTGTTCCTGCTTCCATTGAAGAAGGGGATAAGAACAGAGACAGAGACTACAAAGTGCCAAGTTATTAAGGGCAGGGGAAAACGAGTTTTCTAGATTCACACTGAAAAGTCAGAAGTCACACAGTTTACCTTTAGTGGATGGATACTATCATAAAGGATTTTAGGTGTTCACAGTATACCTCTAAATAAAAAGTAAAATAAAAACAATTTCCTATTCATAGATATGCCTAATAATCTATGGATTCTTTTTACAATCTAATATGAATCAATAGATAGCTATTATTACCACACACCTGTTATCTCAGCATGCTCTCCCAAACACCATGATTACTCTAGCTCGAGGTCCTAGCATCTTAATGCTGTTGTCATGCAGACAATACATCCAAACACATCAACAAATATTGCCCCAACATTTTCAACAAAAGAACTATGCAACTACTAATCCATGAAATACCTCTCTACCAAGAATCTATCATCGATAACAATTTGGCAAATGCTAATTGAAGCGAACTAACAATCCCCCCCCCCCACAAAATAAAAAAAGAAACCTCCAAGGTTACTAAAACCCCTTCCAATGACAAAATCAAACCCTAACCCAACAATGCACTGAATTAACTCACCCTATCAGAGGGTTGTCTTTAAAAATATATATAATAATATTTCCTTCTGATGAAACAGAAGAGCAGATTGAAATGGCACAGTGAAAGCAATCAACACAACATCAAAAGCAATGCAAACTGATCTTAAAACCAGCAATTGCTCCACCACCAAAAGAAAAGGTCAAAAAACAAACAAAACAAAAAGCATCAACGAAGGGGCGTTTGACGAGGGCATCAACAAAGGGTTCCCAATGTTGAGAGATCGTCTGCCATCTTCCCATTCCCAATGTTGAGATTAAACAAAAAGCAAAATAAAATAAAAATAAAATAAAATACGAACCTGCGAGAATGAGGGACGAAGGAGACCGAGGGAGAAGAAGAAGACGATGGTGAGGGTGACGAACTAACCGAGGGAGAAGAAGAAGACGGTGGGCCGCTGCTGTTGAACGCGATTGGGTCGCCGTCGCCGCCAGTCAAGCAAGGGAGAGGCCACTGAGAGAGAGAGAGAACACAGTGAGAGTGAGGGAAGAGAACACTGAACAGAAACAGATGAATTAGGTACAGAAATAGCGTCGAGAGGAACCCCGCATCGTGATGGTTTCAAAACAAATGAAATATATTATATTAAGGAATTTACGTCACTTATTTAGAACACCCGGCGTAAAAGGTATAGAAATTTCACACCAGTTGCTCAAAACACCTGGCATATTTTTTTTTTTTTAAGATGAGATTTAACGCCGGGTCAAAAGGTACGCGATATTTCCAAAACAAACACTTTTAACGCCGGTTATTTAAATAACCGGCATAAAACTTAATGCGATAATTTTAAAAATGCTACCGCATCACATTTAATGCCAGTTATTTAAATAACTGGCGTAAAATCCTCTTTTTTATCCTGTTTTTGCACTAGTGCCTATTTCTTGCTTTAGTTTTTCAATTTCTGACCTGCTCTTTGATATTTAAGTTGTGAATTAGTTGGTATTGCTGTCAAGTTGAATCATTATCAAAGTGATATTGCTGTCAGCTGCGATGGTGGGCTGCTTCAAGCCAACAATTGTGAGGCTCCTGAATTTAGCTATGTTAATGATATATATAGTCCTTGCAATCTCATTTTATTGCACTCCTTTTTATTTTTTGCAGATTTATATACTCAGAGGTCTTGCAATCTCTCATAATTTCAAGAACCGGGGGGATATATTTACTAAAGCATGCTTCCTTTTTTCTATTGTTTATCTGATGGAATATTATTTCATTTAGAGGCAAAATTGGATAGTGCTTCCTTGATGTTTTTGTCACATTTTCAATATGTAACTATGACATTGTTTACTTATTTGAAACATGAACGCATGGTAATATATTACCAGAGCTAAATTGGAATGGGTTGTAAGTCAATTCACATTTTATACCATGCCAAAGTCAGTTACACATAATGAAGACAAGACAATTCACCTCCTTAATTCACAATATCAAGCAAACAACTATATAAGCAGTGGGGGATGTATCAAGTGAGAGGAGTGTTTAATATGAGAGGGTGAGAGGAGTAAATCTGGACCATACAACCATACATGGATGGTCATGATTAAAAGTTATTTAGTAATCACATGACCACTTAAAAAAGTCACATGATTTTTTGTTTTAATCTTAGTCATTCATGATTTGATCTATGGCTATGATTCACTCCTCTCACCCTTTCATATAAACACTCCTATCACTTAATACGTTCCCTAAGTAGCGAATACAATTCCCAACCCCTCTTCCCTTATAGACTTTAACTTATCATAGGCTGTAACTTCTAAACAGACCTATATTTTATCAAGTTGGCTTTTGTGCCCTAGAGTGCTATAATTCATAAAGGTTTACAAATGTAACCCAACTTTTTCTCTAATTTGTTTCATAAAAATATTAAACTCAATTTTTGGGTTTCAACTCAATTTTTCGGTATTATACCTTTATGTTTAAACAATTTTCATAATAGATGTATGCATGTAATTACTTAAGTATATAAAGGAATTTATTAATGTTTAGTTGTTGCAAAATGAAATAAAATAAGTAGTTGTCATTTAAATACAAAAAATCTGACAATTTTATTTTCTGGGTTTTAAATTAAAGATTTTACTTTTCAAAAAAATTATTAGCACACCAATAGAAAATAAAATTTCCCGCATTAATTTCCCCGTGCAACCAGGTTTATACACTAAAATATATAAATAAACTATTACTTAAAAACTTATTTATATAAGTGAATATATAAATGGATATTATTTTTAATACTTTTTTATTCAATGATAACAAAATAATAAATTGTTACTAAATTTATTTTGTCATCATTTTTATGTTTTAAATATAATTAATCTATTAAAATAATAAAAAATATTATCTCGCACACATAATTTGTCATGTGCATGCATGGGTACACGCACTAGTTATAAGAAAAAAAAATACCAAGACTAAGAAAGACTATTTAATATTATAAAATTGAGCTCTTATCCCAAATATACCCTTAGCATTAAATATTTTATACCCACAATGAGAGTTTCTAGTAAACATACATCTCACATTAAATAGAGGTATAAAAGAAATTCTAGCAATTAATGTACCTTGAAATGAGTTTTTTTTATTTTATAATTAGGACAAAAAATATATCATACATTTTCTTATAATAGGGACCGGAGGTATACGAGACTACACTTTTAAATAGTAGTGCCTTTATAGTTTACCGGTTTCAAAGAGAGGAATGGTTAAGAATTTGTGTTATAATAAGGAAATGTATGAGTTTTTACACATGACTGTTGGAAGTAATTCAAACAAATAGAGTTAGTTAATTGGTGTAACTAATAGTGTGTTAGTTAATTGTTAGTTAAGTGTGGGCTTATTGTATTGGGCCTAATGTGGTCTAACTTGTGGCCTATTAGTGTGTGTATATAAACATGTCTTTAGTTAATACAATTCAGTTTTTACCTTTCATATTATTCATTCTCTCGTAGTCTTCTATATCTCATAATTTCATTTGTGTGTGTGAGTGAAATATTATGTGAGTGTGCAGAAATACATAATTTCTGCTCCAACAAATGATATCTAGAGCTATAACGATCTTGGGAGAGTGTTAATGGAGATGGAGAGTATATGTGAGGATCTGGAAATTCCTTTACCAATTCTTGATGGCATCAAGAACTTCCATAGGTGGGTTGTGAAGATGAGAGTGATCTTCAATTTCTATGAAGTGCTGGAAATTGTGGAAGAGGGGATTTCAGATGTGAAAGGAAGTGCTTCCAAGGAGAAAGATTCAATTGTTCTCTCCATCATCCAACAGTGTGTGAATTCAGAAATTCTTGGGCTTATTGGTGCTGCCAAGAATGCTAAGCAAGCATGGGATAGGTTGTAGCAAACCTATCAAGGTGCTGAAAAAATGAAATTGCACATAGGCAGAGACACACAGATCAGAGAAAAGAGGATAATCAAAATAGAGACATAAGTGGATTCAAGACCAACACATAATCAAGATGCAGAAAACACGGTGCAGGCAAAATCAAGATCCAAAAATCAAACAGAAGTGTCACAGAATGATGAATCAAGATTGTTCAGAAAGAATGGCACAGGCAAGGATAAAAAAGAAGCTTCACAGAATGAGCCAAAGAACATTGTGGTGGTGGAAACTGTGAAATCTGAAGATGAGATGCAGAGACGCACAAAACATTTTCCAGAAATTAGGGTTCTGGGAATAAGAGTTTCGCAAGAATAGAAGGGGTTCTATGAGTTAGGTCAAAGACTGTGTCATGGAGTTGCTGCAAGGAAGGTGAAACCGAATCTTGAAGATGCAATGGTTACAGAGAAGAACGAGGAGGATGCAGCAGATTCTGTTCGAAGTGCTGGTGCGCAGCCGAATTTGGGTGAAATTTCAGAAATTAGGGATTTGAATCCTGACCCCGAAGTTAGGGTTTCAGTGAAGAACGGAGGTGGAGATCGTGCGGTTGGTTGCGACGGGTGGTTCGCTTGAAACAGGAATCGTGGGCTGCAAATTCGTGTATAGTGGCGCAGCCATTGTTCACGAAGATGAAGACCACGGTGATCGTGGATCTTGACACGGTGACTGAAATGAGTGGTGTTAAGGATGAACTCGAAACCAAGAAGGTGGCGCCGCTGCAGAAGAACAACGCCAAGACAAAGGAAACTGAAGACGGCACTTCGTCGCTGGTGGAGGAGGAATCTGCTTCGATTCACTGGATCGTGGTGAAAGGAAATGAAAAAGAACAAGAAGTGGAAGAGATAATCAAAATCACAGAGAATCGTGAGTCTGTGGAAGCAAGTGTGGCTGGGGTAATGGCTGACAAGAGCTGTGCCGCTAAGGTGAAGGAGACGATTTGGGAAGGTGAAGACGAAGCTGAAGTAGCCGATGAAAAGGCCAATGCTCAAAAGTGTGACAAGGAGTCAGCGAGTGGGTTACTGACCCTAGGTCACATTATGGGCCAAGTGGGTCAAATGTTAGAGTCAGTGGGCCGAAGAGAAGCATTTTCTCAAGAGAAGACCAAGCTGGGTCAATGGCTGAGTCAAATGGGCCTAGCCCAATTCGAGGAGCATACAAGGCTAAGCAATTTTCTATTGGGCTCTTTTGTTGCGCTGAGGAGGCAGGTCCATATGAGTGTGGAAATGTTTAAGCCCAAAGCAATCGTATATGATGTGTTTGGGTCTATTCAGTGGTCAGAAAACATTAACATGCTCCTGAAGAGTAATGGTTCACACATGGGTTGTTGGTTCTTCCAATAGTGGGACCCAGGAGGTGTTGCTCAAGTGAGAAATGTGTTGGGTACTAGTAATTGTTTGTGTCAATAATGTGTGCATTTTAAAAATGCAACTTAGTGAATAATAAAAGGTGTAATTAGGGTGTTTGAATTACAGGGGAATGTTGGAAGTAATTCAAACATATAGAGTTAGTTAATTGGTGTGACTAATAGTGTGTTAGTTAATTGTTAGTTAAGTGTGGGCTTATTGTATTGGGTCTAATGTGGTCCAACTTGTGGCCTATTAGCGTGTGTATATAAACATGTCTTTAGTTAATACAATTCAGTTTTTACCTTTCATATTATTCATTCTCTCTTAGTCTTCTATCTCTCATAATCTCATTTGTGTGTGTGAGTGAAATACTATGTGAGTGTGCAGAAATACATAATTTCTGCTCCAACAATGACAAGTTTATCTACATACTAGTTAAAAGAAGGGTTTAGTGTTTAGGATTCAGCACAGGTGACGAAAAAAATGGAACTATTGTGTAGTTAAGTTTGTAGATGTTTTTTATGGGAAAATAGTTTTTGGTGGGAAAATAGATAAATGAGTTTTTGCCACGTGTCCTTAGTGTAGTTAAGTTTCTTAAATAGATAATAGATTTTAATTTATAACCTTTTAAAATGATGGTTTTCATAAGGTGAATTTTTTTTGGATATCATAAAATATATTTGATGTTTTACTAAAAGGATTTATAAGGAGCGAATGTTTAGCTAGTGTTTTTTTTTTTTTTTTGCTTCTAAGAGCCTAGCGGCGAGACTCACGCTCATTGGGCGTGGAGAAGAGGGGTATCGCAGATTCGTACCCGCGTCCTGACACATCAAATATCTCCGCAGTTTTTTACTATTTCACCTGCATGCTTAGCTAGTGTTACGGTAGGGTGGAGGGGTAATTTCATAAATTTAATTAAGGGTTAATACCGCTTTTGGTCCCTGTAATTTGAGGAAAATTCGGTTTTAGTTCCTGTAAAAATTTTTGTTTAGATTTTGTCCTTGTAATTTAAGATTCTTCTACTTTTAGTCCCTGCCGTCAAATCTCTATTAAAAGCGTTGAGTTTTTGACCCTGTAATTTAAAAATTATTCCACATTTAGTCCTTGTAATTTAATAGAGATTTGACGGCAGAGACTAAAAGTGGAAGAATCTCTAATCACAGAGACAAAATCTAAACAAAATTTTTTACAGAGACTAAAACCGGATTTTACTTAAATTACAGGGAGTAAAAGCGGTATTAACCCTTTAATTAAAATAGTGAATGGGGCGTCCGTGGTGCTTAGCACAACTGGCAAAGTATTTGCCGCTTGGACACTTGGGCGCGGGTTCGAACCCGCTACGCCCCACTTTCAGCGCTCTTTGGAGTGCGTAGTAGGCCGCTGGGCCATAAGACCAAAAAAAAATAGTGAATTGGGTGTGGGAAGGATTCTTGGGGGTGTAGGTAGAAACCCCTTGTTGAATAAAGGGCAGCGAGGAAATCCCGAAAAGGCCTTACGAAATAAAACGATGATTGAATGAGGATCCATAATGCGGTAGCGCTTAGCATTCAATTTCAAACACAACTGGCCGCCAACGGGAACCTCCGACAGAGCCTCCTTAAAACCCACGGCGAGCTCGACTTCGCCGCCTATGGCTCCACCATTAAACTCTGCACTGACCGCCGCCTTGTCCGCCAGGGCAAGCAGCTCCACGCGCGCCTCTTCCTGTTCTCCATCACACCCGACAACTTCCTCGCCTCAAAGCTTATCACCTTCTACGCCAAATCCAACCTCCCACGCGAAGCGCGAAACGTGTTCGACACGATTCCCCGCAAAAGCACGTTCTCCTGGAACGCCATGCTTATCGCCTACTCCTTCAACGGCCTCTTCCGCGACGCGCTTAACCTGTTCGCATCGTTCGCCTCCTCCGCCGACACCGCCGTTTCTCCCGATAACTTCAGCGTAACCTGCGTCTTAAAGGCGCTGGCTTCGTCTTCTTCGAGCCCCGAAACGATTCACTGTTTCGTTCTTCGACGCGGGTTGGACTCGGACGTTTTCGTTCTCAACGCGTTAGTCACGTGTTATTGCAGGTGCTATGAGATCAAAATGGCGAGGAAGGTGTTCGACGAAATGGCGGAGAGAGATATCGTGACGTGGAACTCGATGATTGGTGGCTATTCTCAAAGTGGGTTCTACGAAGAGTGCAAGAGGTTGTACTTGGAGATGTTGGGTGTGGAAGGGGTTTCACCCAATGCGGTTACGATCGTGAGCGTGATGCAGGCGTGTGGACAGTCAAAGGATCTTTTGTTCGGAATGGAAGTTCACCGGTTCGTGAATGAGAAGGGAATTGGAGTGGATGTCTCGCTTTGCAATGCTGTGATTGCTATGTATGCGAAATGTGGTAGTTTGGATTATGCTCGAGAGTTGTTTGACGAAATGAGTGAGAAGGATGAGGTTAGTTATGGGTCAATTGTTTCCGGGTATATGGTTTACGGGTTTGTAGATAAGGCATTGGCTGTTTTTAGGGGAATGGAAAACCCTGGATTGAGTACTTGGAATGCTGTGATTTCTGGTATGGTTCAGAATGACCAGTTTGAAGGAGTCTTTGATTTAGTTCGGGAAATGCAGGGGTATGGTTTGAAACCAAATGTTGTCACACTTGCCAGCATTCTTGCTTTGTTTTCCTATTTCTCAAATCTTAGAGGGGGGAAAGAGGTGCATGCTTATGCCATTAGAAGAAGTTATGACCAAAATTTATATGTGGCTACTGCAATTATTGATACTTATGCAAAGTTGGGGTTTATTCATGGGGCAAGGTGGGTTTTTGATCAATCACGAAGTAGGAGCCTAATAATTTGGACTGCAATTATATCTGCTTATGCTGCTCATGGAGATGCTAGGTTGGCACTTGGTCTCTATGCTCAGATGATAGATAGAGGAATTCTACCTGACCCTGTGACATTAACATCTGTGTTGACGGCTTGTGCACATTCCGGGATGGTGGATGAAGCTTGGGGTATCTTCAATGCGATGCCTACGAAATATGGGATTCAACCCTTGGTGGAGCACTATGCCTGCATGGTGGGTGTTCTTAGTCGAGCTGGGAAGCTCTCAGAGGCAGCAAAGTTCATTTCTGCAATGCCAATTGAGCCGAGTGCTAAAGTTTGGGGTGCGCTGTTGCATGGGGCTTCTGTCTATGGTGATGTCGAAATGGGAAAGTTTGTTTGTGATAATCTACTTGAGATTGAGCCGGAAAATACTGGGAATTACATAATTATGGCAAATTTGTATTCACGTGCTGGGAGATGGGAAGAAGCTGGCAAGGTTAGGGAAAAGATGAAAGAGATTGGGTTGCATAAGATTCGGGGAAGTAGCTGGATTGAAATGAGTGGAAGGTTAATAGGCTTCATTGCCAAGGATGTGTCAAATGAAATATCCGATGAGATTTATGCATTGCTGGATGGATTGTTTGGTTTGATGAGGGAAGAAGGATATATCTTGCAGGCAGCGTTAGATTATGAGATGTGATAATTTGCGTTGAAAAAAATCTCTTGTCCCTTGTATATGGCCAGAACAACGAAGGTCACTCAACTTATGAGGTGCAGAAACTATATAGCACCTGTATCTAAGTACTCGGCAAAATTGACAAGCTTAAATGGGTGCTCTGGATTAGGAGGAACGGATTTGGATTCCCCGGGAAATCCGAAGTCAAGCAATCCAAACCATCCGATCAAGATTGGACCGTGCATAATATACAGATTTGAATTTACTTTTTAAGTTCGATTTACCGAGCTCAAAGATCGAACCATGCCGATTTGCTTGACTGTGTGGATTCCGGACTGCAGGCAATCCAGAAGGACTGACCCTCCTCTATATAGAGTGTCATTAGTAAATTTATTCCTGCTGATTAACGGAGTACATAATCAATTTTCTTTTGGGTGAAAAAGGGTAGAGATTTTATCTCTGCTTTGTCAGTTCATTTGGGATTGCATTGTTGATAAATCAGCTCCGATTTCCGTCATGTGGTGTAGATCTGAATATGAGTGTTGGTTGTTTGTGACTCTCAACACTGCACTTCAGTAGAAAAGTGGCGCCGCCGTGGCCAGCACTAAAAACTTTTTGACTATTGGTAAACACTTGATTTAATAGTAATAGACGGATATACCAGTTTCATAGATGAGGTTAACCAATCAATTTCCTTTGTGTAAGTAGCTTGACTGATTGTAAGGCAAACTACATTTATGAGCATATTTTGCGAATTTAGGATTCCCCGCATTTGAGGATGATTTTTTTTCCCCTTCATCTTTATGGTATTGGGATTGATACGGTGTGGAAGGATGAGATGGTGACTAATATTTTGTGAAAAGCTGGAACAAAAGGGACACTTTCTGTTGAGAATGGCTCCACGAATAGGATTTTTTAGAAATCACCAAATTGGTGAGATGAGATAAGACTTTGGAATGCATCGTGCATCGAGTTTGGTACAGCCAGTTGTAGTTGAATAATACAGGAAGCATAATTGTTTCATTTTTTTATGTCTTTTATTTGTGGGGCTTCTATTGCGTCTACCTTTTTCTTTTTAGAGCATCTATTTTCATATTAAATATATATTATATACTTGGTTTCTATGCTGTCATAATTATAATTCATTTTTCATAATTACAGGTCATTTTACAATATATATATATATATACATATATATTTTAATTTTACATGGTGTGATAGGGCACTAGGCTTGGGCCTAAGCCCAAGAATTAATATAAACGGACAGGTTAGAGAAGAGTTGCGTGACGTGGCAGCGGGTGAGAATATGCGAGGGATTATATGAGGGCAGGGAGGAGAGAGTGAGGGTCATTCACGCATTTGTTGGTTAGTTGGTTAGGAGAGAAATACCTCTCTGATCTAGGAGTCTCAGACTCTAGTGTAGGAGCTTAGGCTCTGGTTAATCCTTTGTTCCATTGTAAAAGCTCTTGAGCTCCATTTCCAGTAAATAATACAGATTCTACACTTACTTGAATTGTGGGTTCTATCATTGGTCCGACCTGCTGGATAACGAGACGAAGCTAGCGTAAATTGACGGTGACCGATTTGTCCATGCCACCAAAAATGGATGAGAGGCTCGATGCGGTGGAAGCACGATTGACGGCGTTGGAGAGTTCCTTGAACCGGATATTGGAGGAGTTTCGCTGCTCCATGATGTCGGAGTTTGAGAAATTTCGTGACCGCCGCCTCCTCGAGGAGAGTTCACCAGGTCCGGGATTCAGTGAAGAGGCTGCGTCCGATTTAAAGATGGTGGGGAAGAAGCTGAAGGAAGAGCCAAAGCAGATCCGAGTGAAGAAGAGCTCTTTGGCTGTGGTCAATACACCACCACTGCCATCGCCGAACTCCGCTCTGTTCATGGCGGCCATGAAAAAGACAGGAGAGGCGAGCAAAGTGGAGGAAAAGACGAAGGTGATGAGAAACAGGTCGACGAAAACTCATAGATCTGGAATTTTTAAAGACCCGAACCCAAAAACCCGTGAACTCATGGCGATCCAAAAAACAGAGCATCGGGTTGCTCCTTCACCTCCGCCGGAGCCGCTGAGCTCCGATTTACATGCGACGGTGCTTCCCGATCCGAAACCGCCCGATAACCAAAGCTATCGCCGTCAGATAACCAATACCGGAGCCGCAGAGCTTCGATTCACAGGTGGCGGAGCTTGGGCAGAGCCACCGCCGTCGCGTCCACAACAGACCCGCCGGACACCGGTTCTCTCGGGGCGGTCCCTCCACGATCAGAACCGCGGGCCGCCAATCAACTTGCGATAGTTTTTTGGTCGCAGCGTTTCCCATGGGTATTCGTGTTTGCAGATCGTCTTTTGATGGAGGAGGAAGGCACAGAGCCAAAATTGGCAATCTGCAAGTTGTGTATCATTTTTAACCTAATGGGCCAGGCCCAAAATCACAACAGGTCCAGTGGAACAGAAATGAAAAGAGGGGTGCCTCTACTGCATCAGCTGAGCCCAGTAATTTTAGCCTCTTTAAGTCCCCAACATCCCACGCATCCCTAACGAAAGCCTTCATGGTGATGCCTTCGAAACAACTCAAGGCAAAGGCCCAAGACCTCACCAGGAGGGATATGGAGTGCGAAGAAACTGAGTTGTGCATTGGAGTGTTGGGTTTACCGTCAGAAGATTTGGAACAAGGGGTGTATGTCATAAGGGAGGGGCATGGGCATTTGAAGACTGAGGAGAAGAGTCATCTTTCAACTCCACTCTACGTGAGAAATGTGTTTCTATCAAGGGAACAATTATCCGGAAAAAAATGCAGAGAAGGCTTTGTTATTTTTTAAAGGGTTCATGTCAGAGGTTAACAATTTTGATTATTTCATAAATCCTCAATCTGCAACTGTTAAAAGGAATTGGAATTTTGCAGTAGATCCTATAGAGGTTGTTGTTTCTATCGGTTATGCTTTGAATATGCCAGCTATGAATACATTAATAGTTAAACCAGAACCAGGAAAACAAAGAAGGGAAGTATGGTCACTTAAGGGAGCAGAGTGGTTGGTGGGGAATACTGATGAACTCTGGGATGGTATTTGCCATGGAAATGGAAATTTGGTTTTCATAGAAAATGATTGACAAACAACAATGCTGCCAATGTATATAAAGGTATATGATTATGAACAAGGAATGGTAAAAAATACAAAGTCAATCCTTGGGATTCATAACATGTTTCCATCAACCTTTGATAGATATACTGTTTCTATGTTTGCTTATGGTCAAATTCATTCTAAAAAGACACACAGTATGGAGGGATTGAGCTATGATGGGGGTCTCAATGCTTTATGTTCTGAGGAGCTATATGGTTTGGGCAATGAGGAAACAATGTCACTTCCAATCCTTTCATGGTTTTCATCAAATTGGAACAGACAATGGGACCCAGGAGGAGGCAATTTCCCTGTGGCGGTTATTGCCTATGGTGGAGCTCCCTCATATTCTATGGTTTGATCAATTTTGTATTCGATAGAGGAAAGAATTGGGAAATCCCCAACTTCAGTTCCCTTGACAAGCTCATCCCTATTAGGGTCTCAAGCAAGTTAGTGTCTCTCCCAGATGCAAGAAGACACAAGGGGGTGGTAGTGATAAGGCACTAGGCTTGGGCCTAAGCCCAAGAATTAATATGAACGGACAGGTTAGAGAAGAGTTGCATGACGTGGCAGCGGGTGAGAATATGCGACGGATTACATGAGGGCAGGGAGGAGAGAGTGAAGGTCATTCACGCATTTGTTGGTTAGTTGGTTAGGAAAGAAATACCTCTTTGGTCTAGGAGTCTCAGACTCTAGTGTAGGAGCTTAGGCTCTGGTTAATCCTTTGTTCCATTGTAAAAGCTCTTGAGCTCCATTTCCAGTAAATAATACAGATTCTACACTTACTTGAATTGTGGGTTCTATCATTGGTCCGACCTGCTGGATAACGAGACGAAGCTAGCGTAAATTGACGATGACCGATTTGTCCATGCCACCAAAAATGGATGAGAGGCTCGATGCGGTGGAAGCACGATTGACGGTGTTGGAGAGTTCCTTGAACCGGATATTGGAGGAGTTTTGCTGCTCCATGATGTCGGAGTTTGAGAAATTTCGTGACCGCCGCCTCCTCGAGGAGAGTTCAGCAGGTCTGGGATTCAATGAAGAGGCTGCGTCCGATTTAAAGATGGTGGGGAAGAAGCTGAAGGAAGAGCCAAAGCAGATCCGAGTGAAGAAGAGCTCTTTGGATGTGGTCGATACACCACCACTGCCATCGCCGGACTCCGCTCTGTTCATGGCGGCCATGAAAAGACAGGAGAGGCGAGCAAAGTGGAGGAAGAGACGAAGGTGATGAGAAATGGGTCGACGAAAACTCATAGATCTGGAATTTTTAAAGACCCGAACCCAAAAAACCGTGAACTCATGGCGATCCAAAAAACAGAGCATCGGGTTGCTCCTTCACCTCCGCCGGAGCCGCTGAGCTCCGATTTACATGTGTCGGCGCTTCCCGATCCGAAACCGCCCGATAACCAAAGCTGCCGCCGTCAGATAACCAATACCGGAGTCGCAGAGCTTCGATTCACAGGTGGCGGAGCTTGGGCAGAGCCACCGCCGTCACGTCCACAACCACACCCACCGGACACCGGTTCTCTCGGGACGGTCCCTCCACGATCAGAACTGCGGGCCGCCCATCAACTTACGATAGTTTTTTGGTCGCAGCGTTTCCCATGGGTATTCGTGTTTGCAGATCGTCTTTTGATGGAGGAAGAAGGCACAGGGCCAAAATTGGCAATCTGCAAGTTGTGTATCATTTTTAACCTAATGGGCTACGCCCAAAATCACAACAGGTCCAGTGGAACAAAAATGAAAAGAGGGGTGCCTCTATTGCATCAGTTGAGCCCAGTAATTTTAGCCTCTTTAAGTCCCCAACATCACACACATCCCTAACGAAAGCCTTCATGGTGATGCCTTCGAAACAACTTAAGGCAAAGGCCCAAGACCTCACCAGGAGGGATATGGGTCTGAAGGGGAAGCACAAGTTGTGCATTGGAGTGTTGGGTTTACCGTCAGAAGATTTGGAACAAGGGGTGTATGTCATAAGGGAGGGGCATGGGCATTTGAAGACTGAGGAGAAGAGTCATCTTTCAACTCCACTCTACGTGAGAAATGTGTTTCTATCAAGGGAACAATTATCCGGAAAAAAATGCAGAGAAGGCTTTGTTATTCTTTAAAGGGTTCATGTCTGAGGTTAGCAATTTTGATTATTTCTTAAAATCCTCAATCTGCAACTGTTAAAAGGAATTGGAATTTTGCAGTAGATCATATAGAGGTTGTTGTTTCTATCGGTTATGCTTTGAATATGCCAGCTATGACTACATTAATAGCTAAACCAGAACCAGGAAAACAAAGAAGGGAAGTATGGTCACTTAAGGGAGCAGAGTGGTTGGTGGGGAATACTGATGAATTCTGGGATGGTATTTGCCATGGAAATGAAAATTTGGTTTTCATAGAAAATGATTGGCAAACAACAATGCCGCCAATGTATATAAAGGTATATGATTATGAACAAGGAATGAAAAAAAATACAAGGTCAGTTCTTGGGATTCGTAACATGTTTCCATCAACCTTGGATAGATATATTGTTTCTATGTTTGCTTATTGTCAAATTCATTCTACAATGACACACAGTATGGAGGGATTGAGCTATGATGGGAGTCTCAATGCTTTGTGTTCTGAGGAGCTGTATGGTTTGGACAATGAGGAAACAATGTCACTTCCAATTGTTTCATGGTTTTCATCAAATTGGAATAGACAACGGGACCCAGGAAGAGGCAATTTCCCTGTGGTAGTTATTGCCTATGAATACTGCTGGAGGAGCTCCCTCATATTCTATGGTTTAATCAATTTTGTTTTCTATAGAGGAAAGAATTGGGAAATCCCCAACTTCAGTTCCCTTGACAAGCTCATCCCTATTTGGGTTTCAAGCAAGTTAATGTCTCTCCCAGATGCAAGAAGAGTAATAGAAACTAATTCCAACCTTGAAGACAAGGTTGTTTCACAAAGGGGGTGTTAGTGATAGGACACTAGGTTTGGGCCTAAGCCCAAGAATTCATATGAATGGGCAGGTTAGAGAAAAGTTGCATGACGTGGCAGCGGGTGAGAATATGCGAGGGATTATATGAGGGCAGGGAGGAAAGAGTGAGGGTCATTCACGCATTTGTTGGTTAATTGGTTAGGAGAGAAATACCTCTCTGGTCTAGGAGTCTCAGACTCTAGTGTAGGAGCTTAGGCTCTGGTTAATCCTTTGTTGCATTATAAGAGCTCTTAAGCTCCATATCCAGTAAATAATACAGATTATACACTTACTTGAATTGTGGGTTCTATCATTGGTTCGACCTGCCGGATAACGAGACAGAGCTAGCGTAAATTGACGGTGAACGATTTGTCCATGCCACCAAAAATGGATGAGAGGCTCGATGCGGTGGAAGCACGATTGACGGCGTTAGAGAGTTTCTTAAACCGGATATTGGAGGAGTTTCACAGCTCCATGATGTCGGAGTTTGAGAAATTTCGTGACCGCCGCCTCCTCTAGGAGAGTTCACCAGGTCCGGGATTCAGTGAAGAGGCCACGTCCGATTTAAAGATGGTGGGGAAGAAGCTGAAGGAAGAGCCAAAGCAGATCCGAGTGAAGAAGAGCTCTTCGGCTGTGGTCGATACACCACCACTTCCATCGCCGGACTCCGCTCTGTTCATGGCGGCCATGAAAAAGACAGGAGAGGAGAGCAAAGTGGAGGAAGAGACGAAGGTGATGAGAAACGGGTCGACGAAAACTCATAGATCTAGAATTTTTAAAGACCCGAACCCAAAAAACCGTGAACTCATGGCGATCCAAAACATAGAGCATCGGGTTGCTCCTTCACCTCCGCTGGAGCCGCTGAGCTCCGATTTACTTGTGGCGGTGCTTCGTGATCCGAAACCGCCCGATAACCAAAGCTGTCGCCGTCAGATAACCAACACCGGAGCGGCAGAGCTTCGATTCACAGGTGGCAGGGCTTCGGCTGAGCCACCGCCGTCGCGCCCACAACCAGACCCACCGGACACCGGTTCTCTCGGGGCGGTCCCTCCACTATCAGAACCGCGGGCCACCGGTCAACTTGCGATAGTTTTTTTGTCGCAGCGATTCCCTTGGGTATTCGTGTTTGCAGATAGTCTTTTGATGGAGGAGGAAGACACAGGGCCAAAATTGGCATTCTGCATGTTGTGTATCATGTTTAACCTAATGGGTCAGGCCCAAAATCACAACAGGTCCAGTGGAACAAAAATGAAAAGAGGGGTGCCTCTACTGCATCAGCTGAGCCTAGTAATTTTAGCCTCTTTAAGTCCCCAACATCACACACATCCCTAACGAGAGCCTTCATGGTGATGCCTTCGAAACAACTCAAGGCAAAGGCCCAAGCCCTCACCAGGAGGGATATGGGTCTGAAGGGGAAGCACAAGTTGTGCATTGGAGTGTCGGGTTTACCGTCAGAAGATTTGGAACAAGGGGTGTATGTCATAAGGGAGGGGCATGGGCATTTGAAGACTGAGGAGAATAGTCATCTTTCAACTCCACTCTACGTGAGAAATGTGTTTCTATCAAGGGAACAATTATCCGAAAAAAATGCAGAGAAGGCTTTGTTATTCTTTAAAGGGTTCATGTCAGAGGTTAGCAATTTTGATTATTTCGTAAATCCTCAATCTACAACTGTTAAAAGGAATTGGAATTTTGCAGTAGATCCTATAGGGGTTGTTGTTTCTATCGGTTATGCTTTGAATATGCCAGCTATGACTACATTAATAGCTAAACCAGAACTAGGAAAACAAAGAAGGGAAGTATGGTCACTTAAGGGAGCAGAGTTGTTGGTGGGGAATACTGATGAATTCTGGGATGGTATTTGCCATGGAAATGGAAATTTGGTTTTCATAGAAAATGATTGGCAAACAACAATGCTTCCAATGTATATAAAGGTATATGATTATGAACAAGGAATGGTAAAAAATACGAGGTTAGTTCTTGGGATTCGTAACATGTTTCCATTAACCTTGGATAGATATATTGTTTCTATGTTTGCTTATGGTCAAATTCATTCTACAAAGACACACAGTATGGAGGGATTGAGCTATGATGGGGGTCTCAATGCTTTGTGTTCTGAGGAGCTGTATGGTTTGGGCAATGAGGAAACAATGTCACTTCCAATTCTTTCATGGTTTTCATCAAATTGGAACAAACAATGGGACTTAGGATGAGGCAATTTCCTTGTGGCGGTTATTGCCTATGAATACTGCTGGAGGAGCTCCCTCATATTCTATGGTTTGTATTCGATAGGGGAAAGAATTGGGAAATCTCCAACTTCAGTTCCCTCGACAAGCTCATCCCTATTTGGGTCTTGTTGAGTTACTAACAAGAATAATGAACAAATATCAAAGGCAACCAAATACTAAATTTAATAGCAATCACAACAGTGCAATAAAGTTAATCAAACACGAGTAGAGAATAGGAAGAATAACACCGCTATTTGGTTACACAGTTCGGCCCCAAAAAGATGACCTACGTCTGCGGGAGAGAGCAGCCCTCCGTTTCACTATCAAAGAGTCTTTACAAGAGATTACAATTGCTTTGAACCCCTTCCAAATGTCCAAGAAGAACAAACCCAAGAGTTCCCAATCCCTCTCTCTTTTCCTCTATGAAAAACTCTCAAGAACAACAATAGAGAAAGCCTTCAATCCTCTCTCTATGATTTCCTAAGACCCCAAGGTGTTTAACAGTGTTTCCCAGCCCCTAAAACCTCACAAAGACGCTCAAGAACTACCGCACACAACCCTAGAAAGATCGCACGTCAGTCGCACACTGCAGCGTCAGGTTTATAAATTAAACCCGACTGTGAATCGATTCACAGGCATAGGTGAATCGATTCACCTAGTTAAAAAAGCCTCCCCTGCACAAATTAATGAAATGAATCGATTCATGCAAGCTTCCCATGCGATTCACAGAGGCGTACTTCGATTCACAGAGTCCCAAACATGCTTGAATCGATTCACATAGCTAGGGAATCGATTCCCAGTGTTCAAGAAACACTTTCAAGCAATTCCATGATCCTCCAAACTGATTTTAAGGCACTCTAAACTCCACAGGTCTCAAGCAAGTTAGTGTCTCTCCCAGATGCAAGAAAAGCAATAGAAACTAATTCCAACCTTGAGGACAATGTTGTTTCACAAGGGGGTGGTAGTGATAGGATACTGGGTTTGGGCCTAAGCCCAATATTTAATATGAATGGGCAGGTTAGAGAAGAGTAGCACGACGTGGCAGCGGGTGAGAATATGTGAGGGATTATATGAGGGCAGGGAGGAGAGAGTGAGAGTCATTCACGCATTTGTTGGTTAGTTGGTTAGGAGAGAAATACCTCTCTGGTCTAGGAGTCTCAGACTCTGGTGTAGGAGCTTAGGCTCTGGTTAATCCTTTCTTGCATTGTAAGAGCTCTTGAGCTCCATTTCGAGTAAATAATACAGATTCTACACTTACTTGAATTGTGGGTTCTATCATGGTGAGTTAAAAGATGTAAAAAAAAAAATTTACATGGAAAGAGAATTTCTCTTTTCTTTTTAAATCTTTACTCCATTCCTATCTCGAAAACAGTTTTCTTGCCAGTGAAGCATCCGATATCTGCTAATTATCTTTTCCTTTAATCATAGCTTGGTAGTTTGCCACCGAATGTGGTCCTTCTCCCTAACAGGGAATGACTACAAGGCCGTATTATATTTTAATATTATGTCGAGAATGCCCATCATCATAGAAGTACATTATCCATTTCACGCTCCACGGAAGTAATTTGCAAGGTATGTGTGCCTGTAAATAAAGGATGACAAAAGCCAAGATGAACAGAAGGTATGAAGATGCCTAATTCTTCTAGATCTGCATCTTTTTACTGGAATTGCATTATTGTTTTGGTGTATTTTATTATAAGTGACAAGAGCAACAAGCCACGGACATGGGCCAACGTTGGAATTTTCTCTTCTGCTTGTTTTGTTGACACTAACAAAATAGGCCGAGAGACAATTAAAGTTGAGAGATAACGAAAAGCTTGAGAGCGAGAAATGTGCTTGTACTGGACATTAATATGTGGACAAAAGCCACCACTTCATTGTTCCAACTCCACAAGTGTCACACCATTGTTAGTTGTGTTCTTCCACAAAATGTTTTCAGATTTTCTACTGCCCTTCATAACTAACGGGATCTGCAATATAATTTACAATTTTTTAAAGAATTTATTTAATGTTACTTATGACATAAATACTTACGCAAATGTTTAGAAGATCTTGTAAAAATAACGTATGATGCTAAGCTGTTTTTGTTTATTTTCATAAACTTTTTAAGATAATTTATAGAACAGTTTCACACAGCTTATTTCACCTCCAATTTAGTCTTACAAATCCAGGACTGAGTTCTTTTGTTTTTGTTTTTCATTAATTTCATGCTTGAGTTTCAATTGCAATATTTAATGTGTCACAAAATATCCTTTTAAATTTTTAGGTATTAGTGACATATATCATTGAGTGTGCCAATGGTTGATATTATTAGCTAATGCCATTGTACTGATAGAGACTTATAAATGCCTTCTTTTATATCCATTTGTTCCTTCCTTAGTACTTAGTTTGGAGTACATTATTACGATAATTTATCATCTATTTAAGAAAATTAATTACACTAAATTTGATTATCCATATTACACCACATGTCAACATTTCTATCGTTTATATAGAATATCTAAAAAAATTCACATTTGTTTTCTAACACCGCTACTACGCCGCCCGAGTCTCATCTGCTGGTTGTACCGTAAAACTAATTAGAACTAGTATCTCCTCTAGTCTTCATCTTCATTACTACTCATTAGTAGTCTTAATTAGATATATACATGGAAAGATGAAGTAAAAAGTCAAGCATTCCCGTATCCAATCACATCTTCCTAAAAATATGATGAAGATGAACTACCGACTTAGTAAAAATATAAATACTAGAGACTACTACAGTATTAGAAAATAAAAGGAACAGGAACCAAGGACACATTGGTCAATACAAGGAGGAACTAGTAGTGTATTATCATGACAGGAATGAGTAACACACATGCACATAAAAAGCAAGCCCCGTTCATGATCCCACTCACACCGGTAAAGTTAACCGTGTAATTAAAAAGCCAAAGTCTAAAGCAATGGAAGAAACAGCAGCAACCATCATGTCTGCACTCACCACCCTCACTCCTTCCCACCTCTCAGATCTCACTCACTCCATTCTCTCATCCGCCCGCCGCCAACACCGCCGCCTCACCCTCCTCCTCTCTTCCCCAACTCTTTTTTCTCTAACACTTCGTCACCTCCACACTCTCTCTCTTCCCCAAAAGACCCTCCTCATTGCGCGCCATCTCCTCTCCTCTCTCCACCTCCTCACCCGCCATCTCCAACCCGACAACAACATGTCACCACCTCTTCCACCGCCCGTGTCCACCGCCATGAGGGAGAGAGAGCTCGACGCGGTGTTGCTCCTCCTCCTGTTCTGCGAGACACACAAGCACAATCCAGAAGCTCTCGAGGTACCCTTTTCGGATTGGAGGGTGAACCTTGGCAAGCTCTTCATCGATACATTGTTGGCGCTTTCTTGTTCTTCTGCTCCGCCGCTTGGGGCGTCTGTGGGGTCTATATTGATTCCGTTTGTTGAGACGGTGAGTCGGTGCTGGAGACTGGTGGGTTGTTTGGGCTGTGGCGGTGGTGAAGGAGGAAAGGAAGTAGGGGAGGTGGCGACGTCGGCGGCGACGGTGGTGGCTCTGCCGTCGATGGAGGTGAGGGTGGGTGGGAGAGAGTGTGCTATATGCAAAGAGGAGATGCGAGTGGGGAGGGACGTGTGTGAGTTGCCATGTCGGCACTTGTTTCATTGGATGTGCATTTTGCCCTGGCTGGGGAAGAGGAACACGTGTCCTTGCTGCAGGTTCCGGTTACCGTCTGATGATGTGTTCGGAGAGATCCAACGGCTGTGGGAAGTCTTGGTTAAATTGAGTGCAAAAGAATAGGATCAGGATATATGATTGAATTTGATCCCTTAACCTTACCTTAGTTAGTTAATGTCATTTTTATTTCTTACTTCACCCACGAATTGAAGAAAGGTATGTGATTTATGTGAGGAAGAAAGGGTGGTGGGGCCCACAGCCAAGGTTTGTGACTTATGTGATGAGGAGGAGAAGATGGTGTGGCACAATTGGTTGGAATGGCTTGTATGTGTTTGTTTGGTACCTATTGACCTCAGATTGGGACTGTTGTGGTAGAGGAGGGCTGATTGTGTGGCCGAGTCAATGTTAGGATAGAGTATACAAATGTGAGGTTCTTAATGTAATAATCTCGTGTGTATAGTAATAGACTCATATGTCAATATACAGATGATAGAATCAATAATCGTAATAGCTTTCAGTTTCACAATGTGTTGCTCATTGTTGGTAGTTGATTTGTATTAATTGTTAATTTGCTGTTATCCCCACGATTCATGTCAATGATTTCATGTGCCTTAAAACCGACAAACAAATATTGCTTACCATTTCTGCTTGATTGAAAATTCATTTACGTCTTCATTTATGTGTGGCAAACATTCTATTCTGTGTGCGTGTGTGTGTTGGGCAAGGGATGGAGGGAGGTGGAGGCAGAAGCTTTCCATTTTTATATTCTTTCTAAACAAATGGGCCAGCCAAGATGTTCCACTGTTATTCATAATCATAGCTATGGAAACGCATCATGCTCTCTTTCGGGTAAAATCATTCTGGACTATATTAGAATAGTCATGTTAACTTTATGAGTTTAAAGGATATGCACTGTCGGTGTAAACCAATTTTACACAGACATCCTATAAAAACTTATTATTTTGTCATGTTAGTCACTTTTATAACCGCATTTTAAAAATAACTATCAAATAATGAGCTCTTATTAGATATCTGTGTAAAACTAATTTACACCAATAGTGCATGCTCCTATTTCTCTAACTTTATTCCTAATTCTACTTTTGCTATTTTGCCAGATTGTGAGCCTTACTTTCCTCTTATGCTAAACATCACTATTCTACTTCTTTTGGGAAAAGTGGGATAGGAGATCACGAGATAAAGTGACGAATATATATTTAAGAAAGAAAGGAAAATATATTTTGAGGATTAAGGGAAATTAAGTTTCCGAAAAAACCCACTGACCATATAATAAAAAGGGGCTGATATTTGCACCCCTTTTTTTTCTAACAGACCCCTGTCCCCTTTTCTTTACCTTTCTCCCATAATACCCTTCTTGCATGATAACTTTCGGAACCCATCCCCAACCTTACCGAAAGATAACTTCTGAAACCCTCATGCATAATCCCCTCCCCCTGCGCTCAACCTGTAACATCCTAAATTTCCTTTAATTTAGTAATTTAAAGCAAATTTGGAACTTCCATTTTACCCTAAAATTAGGAAGTGTGGGACTACTTATTAGTGAATATCATTTAATTGAATAATTTATCTGAGGTTCCTTTAGGGACCAAAGAGTAAATTATGATAATTAAATATGGGGTTTAATGGTCAATTTTTATTAAAACTATGTTTTACCCCACCGTGCACCACACTTAACCTCACTCCACCCTAGCACCATCCCCCACTTTCTTCTTACTCGCTCCTACGTGGTTTTGAAGCAGAGAAAAGAAAGAAGAAAAAACAAAAGAAAAGAAGAGAAAGAAAGGAAAGAGAGAGAGGGAGGGGACGCGTGCGAGGAAGGAGAAGGGGAAGGAGCCAGGCGACTCTGGCGAAAGCTACGCGGCCACCCTCTACGGTCGAAGCGAGCAGAGAGGAGTGAGAGAGAGAGAGAGACAGAACAGAGAGGAAAAGAGCTCGAATCAGGGAGAAAATGGAGAAGGAGGAGGATTCAAGACTCAAGTGGGGAAGATTGGTTGAAGAGGAAGCTTGGATTCAAGCTTCAATGGAAGAAAAGCCCAAGAATTTGGGGGGTTTTTATCCCAAAGCATTTGGGAGCAAAGGTAACATAGATTCCCCTATCTAAACTCCCAATTTATGGTGTGCTAGGGTTCAAATTCCTTCTTTATTTTGATTGGATTTTAATGCAAAAATGTGATATTTTAGTGGGATTGGCTAAGGGTTGGATGGCTGTTCCCAACCCCCCACAAATATTTGTGTGATATTTGCCCCATTGAAAGTTCTACATAGCTCCAATTGGGATGATTTATAAATCATAGGACCCACGTTGGGGTCCCCTTTTGCCTTTTCATTTGGGTGTTTCCTTACTTGTTAATTATGTGTTATGGGATTCATGAAATTGGCTCTGGGATATATGGGATTTGATCATAGTTGATGCATTGATGATTTGAGACTATGTGATTGATGATTGTTTGATGACAAATCTAATTAATCTTACAATACTTTTAAGTTTTAATTATGAACCTTAATTTGATAGGCAAAGAATTGGATTGAATCCCTTTGGAATGTTTTTTGGGAATGATTTTAAATGTGTTGATTCATATTTAAATGAGATTATGGAAACAGCTGATTTGAATGCGTGTGATTACCTTGTGTTAAATTAGTTTATTTCTTGGTAAATGCCTTTGAAATAGATTTTGGTTTCGGTTGTTCACATTTTTATGATTTGGGATATCTGAAAAGAGTTGTTGCTCATGAACTTAATATGTGCAATAAAATGGTTTTCAATGTATCATGCTTGATTGGAATTAGTTGAGAGAAATTGGTATGTTGATTTTGGTATTTTGGGTGTTTTGGTGTTGAAATGGCAAAGTTCTGCAGAAAAACAGGGGATTCTGTATTTTTCACTGCCATAATCGATTATGGTAATCGATTATGATTCTTCTGTCTCTTTTCTGCGATTTGCAATTTTACCCATAATCGATTATGTCAGTTATAATTCCAATTTCTACTTATTTTGGATGTTGTTTTCTCCCACTTTCAACCTTGTGCAATATTTTAGTCACTTGAAAGGTTGTCTGTTTGGTTATGGGTGAATGACTGAGTTAAATAAATGCTTTTATAAGAACACGCTCAACATTTCAGTGGCCTATTAGGTCGTACTGTGTAGCTGGGGTGTAAACCTGATATGCTTATTATTTGTGGATTATGGCGACGATAAGGGAATTAACGGGAAGTTTAAGCCTCCGGTACCCATGTTCGAACCTTGTCTAAGACTCTGCAGGGGGCCAAAGTAGTCATGTGAGTGGTATGATGATTGGTTGTGGATCATGATGACGACATGGGGATTCTCGAGGAGTTTAGCCTCCAGTACCCGTTTTCGAACCTTGGCTGAGCACTCTGCAGGGGGCCAGAGTAATCATGTGAGTGGCACGCTTAACATTCCTGTGGGGCCTAATTAGCGTCTGCATAGTGTAGCTGGGGTGTCAATTGTAGCTAGATCATATAGAATGGAATTGCAATTGATGTTTGTTCATTTCTAAGTGATTGATGCCTTATGGTTTGTTTGTACTTCCTTCATGTTAGGATAAAATGTGACGTAGGAATGAGCTTGGAATCATGAGTATGGAAAAATCAAAGGGGCAAAGGTGTACTCTTAGTTACCTTTTGGTGACAGAGTCATTTTGTTCTGAATCTTACCCTATGGTGAGAATTGTAATATGCATGCCTAATAGTTTTACTATTAGATGTGGTATTATGGTCTGACATGGATGTCTGTGATTATGCCTTTCTGGGGGGAGTTTTTTATACGTAGCACACCACGTATAGCTGAAAACAATGATAAAAGGTTTTTAATTAAAGTCTATGTTGAGTTGTTATAACTCACTATGTTTGGGGCGTTTATTTCAGGTACTCACTGCTGGGAGGATTAGAGAGCCTTTTAGATGCTCGACTTTCTAATTACGTGAGCCTCCACGATGTCTCAGTACTGGATCACAAATAAAGCCATAGTTTATTTCTTTTAATTTTATTGTAATTATTTGTGGAAAAACCCTTCGGGAAAAATTTGTAATTAATGTATTTTCTTGGAATTGTGCACTCTTTAAGTTTAACGGACTTCTTTTAAAAAGGTTTTAGTTTCTTCCATCCTCTGGGTGAATAAGGAAAGATTATTTTTACTCATTTACACATGATTAATCTTAATCTTCTTTAGTAATGCTCTGATTAGAGTCTGGGCGTTACATTATGGTATCAGAATAGTTCAACCCTCTCGGACTGTGAGTTATGTGTCTAGAAGTGATTCGGTTTAGGAAAAAGTCAGTTGTGACTGTGAATCCGAATTTTCTAAGTTTTTTTGATGAATTATTGAGGTAGACCACCTCAAGGATTCGTCTGAAGAATGCGGAGATTGAAGATGAGCAGAGATTAGCATAGTTGTTTCCTCGATTTACGAGATTCTTTAATATATGTAAATACTCATACGTAGGGGTGTATACATATATGTAATCATTAGGAGAAGAAAACGGAAATCATACCGTTCATCTGAATGGGGACTTCCGAGTTTCTTTCCAATTTATAACTAATATGTGGTTAGCACTAATATGTTATTTGTTGATTGAGCCCAATGATGAATGTGTGGTGACTTTTAACATTCTTTCGTTTGGCCTAACTCTATGTAGGTAAGCAAGTCATTCGAAATGTTTGTTAAATTTGCTATTATATTGAATTCATTTTTAGTAGTTGTTGAGGATGAATAAATGGTGTTGAATATGTTCTAAATAAATTTAGTAAACATTTACATATTTGAATACTTTATTCTTATGTTTGATTATGGGAAAATGTCAGGTCCTTTTGGGTGGAAAAGGCTTGGCTGCTGACCTCCACACCGACATATGTTTTGTGTATCTTCACTGTTCTCTCCACAGAGGGAATTTTGAAGTGATGTATGGTTCGGCTAGTAGATATACGTGAGTGAGTACTTTGTATTCCTCCCCTATATTCGAGAGTTGAACTAGGGGTTGTGATCACGACTTGGTCGGCATCATACCCCGAGTGTGAAGTGTTTAGTAGAATGCTGAATCTGGACATTTTCATGTTTGCTTAGATTTCATAAGCTTGATGAGTTTGGTTGTGTAGTACCTCTGAAGCAGGAAAATGCATAAGTCACTTTGGATATAGTGAGCTTGAACCTTGTAGAAAATAGATAATAGCATCCCTCATTGATTAGTTTGTTGTGATTACTTCATTCCATGACAATTAGGGTCAATAAGTAAGGATTCTTAGTTGTATGGTTTTAATCAATTAGGATGGGCATTTATACTTCATTAGGTTTCTCAATATTTGTTAAGTAATCAAGTTTGTTGAACCTAACTCAGTATGAATGGATCCTAGATTGATTGGAAACCTCAGAGCTTTCTAAAGGGACTATAGAATTTTTGATTCGAAATACCTTAGTGTTTTCTGAAATCAAAAGGGATGATGATAGGCTATATTTTCCAATGCCTAAATTTGTAGTAGGGAACCTTGAAGGTGAACAAGCCCTGGTGAGGTAGAAAACCCTAAATCTTCTAGGTATAGTATCCATAGTGGGAAAAACTAGTCTAATGAAGAGGTTTGGATTATAGTCTTCGAACTATAAGGGTTTTAAGCATAACTAAATCAGCAGAAACCCAAAGTTATTAATGTCTGCACTAGATTCAATTGACCAGTGCATGAAGTGATTTCGTTTGACCAATTACAAACTCTGTCTTAACCGAATAAGAATCTTATTTGGAATGAGACCTAGTCTATGATCGGTTAATGGGATCACCAAATTCTCCGGACAATTGGCTCATTTGTAGAGGCTAATTCCTTTCAGGATTTTCAATAATTTAGAATTGACATTCCAGGCAATTTCACAAAGGAACGAATAGAAGTGAAGGTTGTTCGTCGGTCTGCTTTGGTTTGAGCTACGGCGATACGGATCCTTTGTCACAACTAAAGGTTTATGAGTACAGGGCGGCGTGCCACTGTGATATAGCGACATGTCCCGAATGTTATAAACAGGTGTTTGTACAGAGCGGTGTACCACTGCTATAGAACGATATGCCCCGACTGTTACAACAGATTCCTGGTTCAAGAAACGATTGAACCTTAAGAGAATTAATAGACGCAAGCGGTGTATTCGCAACTTGTATTCCCAGTTCAAGTAAAGATTGGACAATAGAGGAATATGAGGAGTGAATTAGATTGCATGAAATTGCATGTCTCTTTGCGTATTCGGTGTTTAATTGTGTATATCATCAATAATGTTGATTGCATATTTGAGGTAAGGGTATTCCATTCATTACTAAGTATAGTTAGTGATGGATACCTAGCAAGCCCAATGAAGAGCCCACGCCCATTGAGGATCCCAAGCCCAAAAGAAGAGTTTAAGCCCAAATAGGAGTCCAAGTCTAATGAAGAGTCCAAGCCCAATAAAGAGACTCAAGCCCAATCTAAAGGAAGAAGCATTCAAATTGGGCCAAATAATTCAAGTGAAAGACCAAGCCCATGAAGAGCCCAATATGAGGCAAAATTATGATCAATTTTAATTTAGATGTTTTGATTATTTTAATTATGTAATTGGACTACTAGTTGACTATTTGTTTTTAGTTTTGGGCCTATTGTTATTGGGCCTTATTTGCTCTAGGGTTAGGGTTAGTTTTCACCTAGCCATAGCCTTGTCATAGTCATATGCTCCCATTATGGAAAGGAGGGGTAGTTATGCTCCTACTTAATGCCTATAAATAGGCTTGTATTCTTCTTCATTTGGCACATTTGATTTTGAGAAATAGAATTACTCCTCATGAGTTTTTGAGAGCCTAGTTCTCTTAGGGTTTTTGGTGAACCACCATTGATTCTTATCAAGAGTATCCTTACTCTTGTGGCTAATCCCCACTTGACTTATCACTCTCTCAAAGAGTGTGGCGTCTTCCTCCCACTTATCTTCTTCTCCATATTTTATATTTTTGTTCTTTATTTTTCCATGTCTTTTAATTTTATACGCTTACTTTAAAGTTTCTATCTTTATGCGCTTTTCATCATCTTCCTTCTTGTGCGCCATTTTCTTATCCAAGGTCAAAGCTTGCATCTTTGCTTGCTCGAATTTCATAAAATGTGCGCCAACCATAAGGATTAAAGAAGCATCACTTAAAGTTCATTTCTTTTCTTCTTTAATTAGTTAATAACAAGAAATCAACTCAAGGACGATCTATAAAAACTATATGCATCCATCTTGAATCATATCATGTGGTATCTAGAGCCCGGATCCTAGAGTTGGCAAAATTCTTGTATTTTGTGTACCTATTGTTATTGTTTTCCAACACCAAGCACCATTGCTTGAGTGCCATAATTGTACACAACCTTGATCATCTTGATCTCTGCCATTTCTAAGAATTGGCAACCTTCTTTACTTTTTGTTGTTTAATTCTCATCCTTTAATTTCTGTCATTTCCTTTCCGTTCTTTATTTTTTGTCTTTATTTTTTGCGCAATTTACAGCATTGATCCTGTCAATTTATATATCCATTGCTGTTATATGTTTATAGCACCATTATTTATAAAAAAATGAATTCTTAAATAGGCATAATATTTTTTGTTTTAATTCTAAAAGAACCAATTTTTAAGTGCAAAAAGAGAACAAGGGTGAAAAAATAAAATAAAAAGGAGGTACAAATAGCATATGTCAAGGTTTAAAAAAAAAGGAAATAGAACAAAAAAAAAGTGATTACCCCTTGCACTTAATGAAAATTAAAGTGTGATTGCCTAAAGAATTGATTAAAAAGTGGTGTTATTATTCATATTTAATTGCGCATTCATTCTTCCCTTTCTCATTCATTATTTCCTTATTGTTTTTCTTTTATTCCTTTTTGAGTTGTACCTTTCCTTTTTTAGCTTTTCTTGTCTGTCTTTTTAAATTCCTTTTGAGTTTGGTCTAGAGTCTCCTTCTTTTTTCCAACTTCTAAGTGGTAACACTTGTGAGGACCACTACTGTTGTATGTACTTTTGATAATTGAAACACTTGAGGGTTCGCTTAAGAATTCGTAAAGAGGACTTGAGTGGTAAAAGGCAAGAGTGTTCTCAATAAACAAAAGCCTATTTGAGTGAAACACGAGTGCAAATCCAAAGAGTGTAAACACTTAGTGGAGTGGAGAGAACCATTGTACTTACCTTATGTTATAACTTATTTTTATTTGCAACATCATGCAATTTGAAACTAGAAATTTTGGCTATAAACGTGATTGTGTTACCAAATCACTTGAGAACTATAAGGTTGGTGATTGGATGAAAAGAATGCATGAGACGTATGAAAGGTAGTTGAAGGAAAAAGAAAAAAGAAGTCATGAGAAAAAAGATAGAGAAAGAGAAAGAAGAAATCAAGAATTTGCAAAGGAGGATAGAGAAAGAGTGATAAGGATTAGAGCAATTTTGATGGATCCGGAGTATGTAAAATATCATCATGAAATGAAGATGACAAAGGAGGCAAGAAAACAAGAAAAAGAAGGAAAGAAAGAAAAGAAAAAGAATGAGGTTCAAGTTGAAAGAAGAGTTGAGAATGACGTGAATGAAAAAGAGCATAATGCAAGAGAGGGAGAGATAAGAGATAAAGAAGAGGAAAAAAACAATCTTGGATACATGCTTTAATGCTAATCCTAGCATTCTTCCTAGTTGTGTTGATTATTTTGTGCAGGAGGTTAAACATGAAATAACAAAAGAAGCTTGCAAGACAACCAATATATTTGAAGTGCTTCCAAAAGATGAATGCAAGACATCAATTGAAGTTGAATTCCTAGAGGAAAATGAGGAAGTAAAGACAAATAGAGAATGGCTAACCCTTAACGCTAAGAACAAGTCTTCCAAATCTCTTGGGAAGTCATGGCTTCCTATTTCTCTAATACCTTCTTCTAAATTGGTTTGTGGATTCAAATGTTGGGATTCTTCTAGTTTTATTTTATCTGACTTTTCTTCCCTAGGTCATGAAGAAAAGAAAGTAAATGAAGGGGAATGTTCTAAAGGAGAAGCTACCTATTATGAGCTAGAAAAAGATTATTCCGCCTTGGAATTCAAAGGAAAAGAGCCCAAGGCCGAGTTGAACATGAATTTTCATATTGCAACGAAGCTTGGTGGGGTGGTGGACCCATTTGGAAAACAAAGCAACAATAGGGAGAGGAAATCCTTGACTAACAATACTCATACATTTTATGATTTGGGGCTCAAAGAACATGAGTTGATGCATGATTTGCCGGATGTGCATGATATTTTCTTAAATAATTGTGCAAAATCTTTGAGACTTGAGTGTGTTGCTTGCCTTGACCAAATTGAAGAATTATGCATGCATTGTAAAAATATCTCTAATGTGGATGTTATATGTGATGGGTTCTTTAGACTTGTTTTTGACCCTGGAGGTTGGGTTTGTAGGAACATGAAGAATAAGAGACCTTCCATTTGAAGGAAGTCAAGTCTCCATTGAAATAAGCTTTTTCTTTATAATATTTTCAATAAAACTAAGACATGTTTTTTTTTGGTGTGATGTAGGAATTGGAGCTAAAAATTCGAGGACGAATTCTTTCGAAGGGGGAGAGCATGATGGAAACCTAGTAGCAAGCCCAATGAAGAGCCTACGCCCATTGAGGATCCCAAGCCCAAATAAGAGTCCAAGTCTAATGAAGAATCAAGCTCAATAAAGAGACTCAAGCCCAATCTAGAGGAAGAAGCATTCAAATTGGGCCAAATAATTCAAGTGAAAGACTAAGCCCATGAAGAGCCCAATATGAGGCAAAGTTATGATTAATTTTAATTTAGATGTTTTGATTATTTTAATTATGTAATTGGACTACTAGTTGACTATTTGTTTTTAGTTTTTGGCCTATTGTTATTGGGCCTTATTTGCTCTAGGGTTAGGGTTAGTTTTCACCTAGCCATAGCCTTGTCATAGTCATATGCTCCCATTATGGAAAGGAGGGGTAGTTATGCTCCTACTTAATACCTATAAATAAGCTTGTATTCTTCTTCATTTGGCACATTTGATTTTGAGAAATAGAATTACTTCTTGTGAGTTTTTGAGAGCCTAGTTCTCTTAGGGTTCTTGGGTGAACCACCATTGGTTCTTATCAAGAATATCCTTACTCTTGTGGCGAATCCCCACTTGACTTATCACTCTCTCAAAGAGTGTGGTGTCTTCCTCCCACTTCTCTTCTTCTCCATATTTTATATTTTTGTTCTTTATTTTTCCATGTCTTTTAATTTTATGCGCTTACTTTAAAGTTTCTATCTTTATGCATTTTTCATCATGTTCCTTCTTGTGTGCCATTTTCTTATTCAAGGTCAAAGCTTGCATCTTTGCTTGCTCAAATTTCATAAAATGTTCGCCAACCATAAGGATTAAAGAAGCATTACTTAAAGTTCATTTCTTTTCTTCTTTAATTCATTAATAACAAGAAATCAACTCAAGGATGATCCGTAAAAACTATATGCATCAATCTTGGATCATATCAGTTAGTAAGAGGCGTACTAATCCTCAATGATGATAAGGGTAACCTTAGATAGGTTTAAATTAAGGAATAGAAGCTTACTCGTTTAGAGTGGCGTAGAATTGGAGTTCGCAGCGGAAGCATAGAGAACGAATTCTACAGAAGGATAAGGTATGGAGGTAGGTCGAATTTTGGGAACAAAATTATTAAAAAGGTGGGGTGTAATGTAACATCCCAAATTTCCTTTAATTTAGTAATTCAAAGCAAATTTGGAACTTAGGGGTAAAATGGTAATTTTACCCTAGAATTAGGAAGTGTGGGACTACTTATTAGTGAGTAACATTTAATTGAATAATTTATCTGAGGTTCCTTCAGGGACCAAAGAGTAAATTATGTAATTAAATATGGGGTTTAATGGTCAATTTTTATTAAATCTATGTTTTACCCCACCGTGCACCACACTTAACCTCACTCCACCCTAGCACCCTACCCCAATCTCTTCTTACTCCCTCCTGGCGTCCTGCGTGGTTTTGAAGCAGAGAAAAGAAAGAAGAAAAAACAAAAGAAAAGAAGAGAAAGAAAGGAAATAGAGAGAGTGAGGGGACGCGCGCAAGGAAGGAGCCAGGGCAGCTCCGACGAAGCACGGCACGGCGGCGCGCCACCCCCTCCGCGGCGGTCAGAAGTAGAACCGAGAGGAGTGAGATAGAGACAGGACAGAGAGGAAAAGAGCTCGAATCAGGGAGAAAATGGAAGAAGGAGGAGGATTCAAGACTCAAATGGGAAGATTGGTTGAAGAGGAAGAATGGAGCAAAAGCCCTAGAATTTGGGAGGGGGGTTATCCCAAACCATTTGGGAGCAAATGTAACATAGATTCCATCTCTAAACTCCCAATGTAGGGTGTGCTAGGGTTCAAATTCCTTCTTTATTTTCATTGGATTTTGATGCGAAAATGTGATATTTTAGTGGGATTGGCTAAGGGTTGGATGGCTGCCCCCAACCCCCCACAAACATTTGTGTGATGTTTGCCCCAATGAGAGTACCACAGAGCTCCAATTGGGATGATTTATAAATCAGAGGACCCACATTAGGGTCCCTTTTTCCCTTTTCATTTGGGTGTTTCCTTAACTGTTAATTATGTGTTATGAGATTCATGAAATGGGCCCTGGGATATATGGGACTTGATCATAGTTGATGCATTGATGATTTGAGACTGTGATTGATGGTTGTTTGATGACAAATCTAATTATTTTTCATCTTACAATGTTTAAGTTTTAATTCTGAACCTTAATTTGATAGGCAAAGAATTGGATTGAATCCCTTGGGAATATATTTTGGGAATGATTTTAAATGTGTTGATTCATATTTAAATGAGATTATGGAAACAGTTGATTTGAATGCATGTGATTATCTTGTGTTAAATCAGTTTGTTTCTTGGTAAATGCCTTTGAAATGGATTTTAGTTTCGGTTGTTCACATTTTAATGATTTAGGATATCTGAAATGAGTTGTTGCTCATGAACTTAATATGTGCAATAAAATGGTTTTCAATGTATCATGGTTGATGCTTGATTGGAATTAGTTGCGAGAAATTGATGTGTTGATTTTGGTATTTTGGGTGTTTTGGTGTTGAAATGGCAAAGTTCTGCAGAAAAACAGGGGATTCTGTATTTTTCAATGCCATAATCGATTATGGTAATCGATTATGATCCTTCTGTCTCTTTTCTGCGATTTGCAATTTTACCCATAATCGATTATGCCAGTTATAGTTCCAATTTCTACTCATTTTGGATGTTGTTCTCCCACTTTCGACCTAGTGCAATATTTTAGTCACTTGAAAGCTTGTCTGTTTGGTTATGGGTGAATGACTAAGTTAAATAAATGCTTTTATGAGAACACGCTCAACATTTCAGTGCCCTATTGGGTTGTACTGTGTAGCTGGGGTGTAAACCTGATATGATTATTATTTGTGGATCATGACGATGGCAAGGGAATTCACGGGAAGTTTAAGCCTCTGGTACCCGTGTTCGAACCTTGTCTGAGACTCTGCAGGGGGCCAAAGTAGTCATGTGAGTGGCTTGATGATTGTTTGTGAATCATGATGACGGCAAGGGGATTCTCGGGGAGTTTAGCCTCCGGTACCCGTTTTTGAACCTTGCTTAAGCACTCTGCAGGGGGCCAGAGTAATCATGTGAGTGCGCTTAATATTCCAGCGGGGCATAATTAGCGTCTGCACACTGTAGCTGGGGTGTCAATTGTAGCTAGATCATATAGAATGGAATTGCAATTGATGTTTGGTCATTTCTAAGTGATTGATGCCTTATGGTTTGTTTGTACTTTCTTCATGTTAAGATAAAATGTGATGTAGGAATGAGCTTGGAATCTTGAGTATGGAAAAATCAAAGGGGCAAAGGTGTACTCGTAGTTACCTTTTGGTGACAGAGTCATTGGGTTCTGAATCTTACCCTATAGTGAGAATTGCAATATGCATGCCTAATATTTTTACTATTAGATGTGGTATTATGGTCTGACATGGATGTCTGTGATTGTGCCTTTCTAGGGGAAGTTTTCTATACGTAGCACACCACGTATAGCTGAAAACAACGGTGAAAGGTTTTTAATTAAAGTCTATGTTACTGAGTTGTTATAACTCACTATGTTTTGGGCGTTGATTTTAGGTACTCACTGCTGGGAGGATTAGAGAGCCTTTTGGATGCTCGGCTTTGTAATTACGTGAGCCTCCCTGATGTCTCAGTACTGGATCACAAATAGAGTCATAGTTTATTTCTTTTAATTTTATTGTAATTATTTGTGGAAAAACCCTTCGGGGAAAATTTGTAATTAATGTACTTTCTTGGAATTGCGCACTCTTTAAGTTTAACAGACTTCTTTTAAAAAGGTTTTAGTTTCTTCCATCCTTTGGGTGATTAAGGAAAGATTATTTTTACTCATTTACACTTGATTAATCTTAATCTTCTTGAGTAATGCACTGATTAGAGTCGAGGCGTTACACTACCCCTCTCCTTTCTCCCTCTCCCCTGCAAACGAACCTCATCTCGTCGTAATGCATCATCGCAATGTCAACCTCATCTCACTGTCAACCTCTCCCTTATCTCCCTGCCATTTTCAACACCCTACACGACCCCCTCCCCTAGCGATTCGTTCTACCATCGGCCTATGTCCCCACACCCGCAAAACCTCTCCCTCATCGCCCCCACCCCCACAAACCCCATTCCCTAGTGCAAGACAAAATGAGTGAGAAAGACAAAGACCGAGACCATGTGCGCGAGAGTGAGAGACAAACTCTGTGTGTGTGTGAGTGTGTGTGTGAGAGAGAGAGAGAGAGAGAGAGGGATAAAGAGAGCCATTTGTCGTGAAATAAATTTTTTTAGCTTTCAAAACTTAAGTTCCAGAGACCAATCCAGAATTAAATTTACATATCGAAAGTTAAATTCTGAGTGATGTCCGGGTGTTAATTTCCTGAAGGCAAAAACAATTCAAAAATTAATTATTGGAAGACAAAACTAGTCTAAAAATTAACTTCTAAAAGGAAAAATGAGTTCAAAAAAATATACCTTCTAGAAGTTAACTTTCGAATCAAGGGTATTTTGGAGGAAAAAAAATTCAAATTATAGCGTGGAGGCATGTTAGAAAAATAGGGCTGTCAATAGTAAGCCCTTAATGAAAATACGTGGTGATGTGGAGTTTTTTTTGTTTGTCAATATTGTAATATTTAATTTCAATGGCAACGACCTCAAAACATTACACCAAGAGCAAACGCTCCGCCCACTAACGGGGTACATTATAAGCTCTCACACTAGCTTACAAGACTATCGATATTGACACAACACAACAAATTGAATTGACAAGACTAATTTTGCCTTCTTCGACTCCACCAGGCCTGTTTCGCAACTTCTCTGAAGTGCTAGGCCAAGCCAATTGAAGCTCCCAAGGTTGAGACATGAATACTAGCAAAGAAAGGAAACATTGAAAACTGTAGTTTTTCTAACTGGTTTAGCTTCTTTTTTCTCAATTGATTGCAAATGTATTTGTGGCTAAACCAATACAACAACCAGTTTTGAATTTACCTAGAAAATCCACTGGCCAAGATCATATCCATATAGATCGCATAACTACTGCATCACACTTGAAATAGTCTCTAAAGCTCTGTTCAAACTTGTCTTCATCAGCCTATGCAATGTTTCCAATAGATCCATCAGTATAGATCAGGACAGCTGCTGAATGATACAAATGCTTAGCAAAGCATCCAAAGTGCCCCTAACTAGCCTAAATATCAAACTAAACACACAGACAGTAGGAACAGTAACAACAATGACAACAACAACAAACAACAACTAAAAAGACAAAGACAAAAACAACATATCAACAACATACTACGATACCAACAACTGCATTGGCGAACTAATGTCTTCCATAACCCAAGCTCCCATAACTACAGTTGGCCCTGTCCAGTGGTGGCTTAGGAGGGGTTGATCGAGGCGGTTATAGGCGGCGCCGGACTAGATCTGATACGGGAGGAGGTTGAACCTTCAAATCTTGGAACCGACGGTCGAAATCTGGCATCAGCATGGAGGAAGATGGAGACTCGCCGCCGGTTTGAACCTCAAAACTGCCGCTGCTTCCTTCGCTATTTCCTTTGCCGGCTACGCTCACCGTCAGTCACCTCCTTCACTCACCTTCACAGACGTGGCCTTCTCCACCGTGTAGTTCACCGCCATGGAAAGCTTCAGGAGGAAGAGAGTCGCATTGTTGTACCAGAGATTCTCGTCGCACCATTTGGATTGTGATCCAATTCTAAATTCCGGTCAAGTGCTCTCTTCCAAGTACACACAGATACATTTTGGAAATTCATTTAAAAATCTCAATATTTTTGTAAATAAATTCAACTATATATTGAGTTATATAATATTTAAATATTAATTGTGCATGCTAAATTTTCATAATTTTACCGTCTTTATTTGTTTATATTTTAAAAAATCATATATTATGCATTAAATAAAAACTATTCGATGTGTTCAACTTGCATAAAGTTTTGGGAATAACGTATATTTATGAAGTTCAATTGCAGTTAAATTTATAAAATTAAACGTTCATAAACAAATATTAAACGAAATATGTGCAAAAGGACTTATCCCTATACTTACACACATATTTGGAGGTAGTTTGAAGAAGCAGGAGTAGGAATAGCACTTTAAGTAATTTGGATTTTGAGAATTTATGCTCAAAACAGCTTTGTTTATGAGAAACTAAAATATCCCGCGCTATTCTAAAAAATCAGGAATGTTAATCACATTTGCATCTCTATTAATATATGTTTTTTGTTAGATTTCAAAGATTTACTTACGTAACATGTTCAATTTGCGAAGAAGATGAAAATCTTATCCGGCTTGTAAGGCAGCAATATTATTAGAAACTGGGCAGCTGGGTCTATGACCTACTCAAAAGGATGCGTCCCTTAAGTAAAGATGCTGCAGTGGTCCTATAGTTAAATAATAATGAAAGCAAAGGTGAATGCCTAAAGTTTCCTGCTGCATTTTATGCATTGGAATGGATAACTATAAGGTAGTTAGGTGGAAGTATTTGATCTACAATGCATAGAGCTGCAACTGCTTGCTTTTCTTTGAGTGCAGTGCAAGCCAAATACGGTACCTCATAATAGTAATTATGCCTCTGTTATATATTCATGGAAACATGACGAATTATTCCGCAACCATTTTCACGGTTGCATACATAATTAGTATTGGGCCTACTGCCTTGTTTTGCTAGTTGTACGCAATATTGCGGAACATACCCATACATTTTTTCTTTTTAAAATGGAAATCTTAAATTAAAACTATGGGAGCATGTAAAGGTTTGATAAATGTGATATCAAATTACTCACCAAAAAAAAAAAATGCGATATCAGGTTTCATTTAGAATCTGATTTGATATCAATTTTTTAATCAAATTAAGTATCATTAAATTATAAATTACCATGACTCTTGGTTATATGCAACTATCTTTAGTTAATGATTGAAATTTAATATCTCAGTCACTTGAGATGGTTTGAGAATTTTACACTGATTTTGTAACTTGTAAGACACAAGAAAAAGGAAAAATGAACAGTATGTGATTTGATATATTACAAAGAACAAACAAAGAAAAGACGTAAATTGTGATTTGGGAATCTTATTTTTTATGAGTAATCACCAAAATCATACATGAATTTGATGAATGGTGGCACTTTAGTCCCCAAAATTAAATTTATTCCAAAGTAGTCTCTATTTCTGCATTATGTTGGTCAAAGTGGCCCAAACATTAAACCCCGTTAGATTAGATACTCTGGTCCTATTTATAAGACTTAATTTCCTGGTTCTAAATATAAGAAATAAAGTCTTATTTTCAACAACATGAATTGCCCAACTCCATATTTATGCTTATTTGTTATGAGACCACTTAACAATAAACTCACATATTTTCTCTCTTTGAGTCATTTAATGCAAAGGGTATTTGTGAAAAAAATTAAAATTATAGCATCATTAATTGAAAGTTACTCATTTTAATACACCTCATTGGTCTTGATATTTTTGTCAATATATAGGACAAGAGGTAGTAGCAGGGCATAGGGAGAAGAAAGAGAGAAATGGATTCTCTGGAATTGACAACACCTATAGTTACTTGCATTTAAGCTATTTTGCAAGGTTTTTTGGTTTTTGTAACACCCAAGACTTTCTCTCTTACCATTTTATTTTACATTAAATGTAGACCCTGCAATTGAAAGAGAGAGGAAAAAAAGAATGGGGAGGGACAATAGTCAATATAGTCCCTGTTGATTATGATGCCAAGTGTGGGCCTACGTGGAAGCCAATATGGCAATTAACATGACACATCGATCTATCTTTTTTTTAATGACAAATGTTTGTAAGTTAACTTGTTATGTTAGTGTTAATTGACCAGGGTTGACCGAGGGGCCATTTTGCATATTGAGGGGCTATTTTGAAATAAAATTAATGTTGGGGACCAAAGGGTAGGGGTGGCAAAGTGGGTTGAGGCTGTCGGGTCCACCCATTTAACCCGCCCCGCATGACCCACCAAAAATACGGGGCGAGACGTGTTGACATGTCAGACTATTTTCTTTCTTTTTTTGATTATTTCATACATTTTAACAAATTTTTATGGTATTTAAACCTTTTTTTGGCAAATTAACCCGCCAACTCACTCATTAATCAATATTTCCTTTATGTTTCTTAGTTGCTTTTGTTGTATTGAAAGTCATAATCTCGTGAAGATGGTTGCTAAAAAGCCAACAAATAAACATGGTTTTGCTTTTTCCTTCCAAGTTTTTCCTTTCTCGTGGTTTTTTATTTAGGCCATGGCAGGATTCTATGGTAGGGGAAGAACTTCATATTCCTCTGTCGTAGCTTCTCAAATATCTAAAGCCTCCAAGGGTCATAGTTTTCCCATCAAAAATAGGAGGAGAAACTTCTGGAAAAATTGCTCCAACTTTCATTTAATGTTGAGTATCCAAGTGTGGAGTATGAAATAAAGAAGTCTCACATCGCCTAATAATAAACAAAATGAAGAGTATATAATGTACGAGTACTAACTTAGCAAACCAAGTCAACCTCATCTGTTACTTAGTTGTTGTTGTTATCTTCCAAGATATTAGGAAATAAGTTGTGTAACAATAATTCAATTGTATTCAAATGTATAGCTTCTCTATAGGCTCGTTCTGTTACTGCAAATTGTTTAAATACACATAGTGTAAACATTTCTAATTAGCAATCAAATATACAAGTTTATTTTCCTATATGGTATCAGATTAAAGTCGTTGCTTATTCAGCTGCTATATCGATCCATGGTTCCCGATTCTGCACTTACCTCCAATGTCTCCACTGATTCCAAAGATCTCGTGGAGTTCAACACCACCACTCAGCTTCCAATCAAGCTCAACTAGTTCGACTATCCCACCTGGTATCGCCAAATTCATTCCCTTTTGGTTGCTCGTGCCCTTGATGGCTATGTCACAGGAACTACTCTTTGTCCTGCTGCCACTATCACTACTGAGACTGGTTCTACTCCTAATCCTGCATTTCAATTATGGATTCGTAAGGATAAATATTTATATATCGCACTGCTTGGATCATGCGATTCTGAAGCACGTGCAGTTATGTCCAATGCAAACACGTCTCGTGAAGCATGGCTAACACTGGAATGTGCGTTTGCAACCAGATCTCGTTCACGTATTATGCCTCTCAAAGAGCGTTTGAACTCTATCACAAAAGGATCCTCCAATATTGCTACCTACCTACAAAACATTCGCTCCATCTCTGAGGAGCTATCTCTCATAGGTCATCCAATTGATGACATTGACCTTGTCATTTATGCTCTTAATGGCTTGGATCCTTCCTTCCTTCAGAGAATTCACATCAATCTGCACCTGTGATATCCCTATCTCCTTTGACGAACTTTTCATCAAGCTTCAGGACTATGAGATGTACCTGAAACGTGATGAATTAATGAATCATCACCCCTCCATCACTGCTAATTATGCAAACCGTGGCAGAGGCCACCACTTCAACAGAGGCCGCAATCACTTCCCTGGTCCCTCCAATCAAGCTGGCAGGCGCCCCTACAGCAACATAGTGTGCCAATTATGTTCCAAGAGAGGCCATAGCGCTCAAACATGCTATAAATTCACCAAGAACAATAAGAAGTCATCACAACCTGCTTCCTATGCAGCGCATGCAACCATACCACCACCGGAATGGTTATTTGACTCAGGGGCATCTCATCACATTACCAATGATCTGAACAACCTCTCCTTGAAAAGTGATTATAATGGTAATGATCAACTTAATGTTGCCAATGGTATGTCTCTACCCATTACACATGTTGGTTCAACAATTATAAATTCTTCCACTAATCCCCTTACTCTTAAAAATGTTCTGTATGCCCCAGGAGCAACTCAAAATCTAGTCTCTGTTTCTCAATTACGCAACACTAACAATGTATCCATTGAATTTTTCCCTTCTTTTTTTAAGGTAAAGGATCTAAGCACGGGGGTGAATCTTCTTCAAGGTCCGAATGATGGCAATGTCTACAAGCTACCATCCTCATCACACCCACATGTCTACTCCATCATGTCTACATCCTCGTCCCAGTGCTGGCACAACCGGCTAGGTCATCCATCCTCTCGTGTTCTTTGTCATGTCCTCCACACCAATAAAATTCTGGTCAAAGGCTTCGTCCAAGAGTGCACTCGTCTGGCAAATAAGAGTCACAAGCTGCCTTTTCATAAATCTTCCATTTTTAGTTCTAGACCTTTAGAAGTAGTGTATTAAGATGTTTGGGGACCTTCCCCTTTTATTTCAATAGATGAATTTAGGTACTATGTCATTTTTATTGATCATTTTTCTAAGTATGTATGGTTGTTTCCTATGAAATTCAAATCTGGTGTGGCTGTTATCTTTCCTATTTTTTAAAATATTGTGGAAAATCAGCTTAATACCAGAATCAAAAATTTCTATTCTGATAATGGTGGCAAATTTATCAAACTCAAATCCTTTTTCCAAAATAATGGAATCCAACATTTAACAACTCCGCCACATATGTCACAACATAATGGTCTTTATGAAAGGAAACATCGTCATTTACTTGAAACGACTCGGTGCCTACTTCATCAAGCCTCGCTTCCCCCTTCCTTTTGGTCCTTTGCGGCTCAAACAGTTGCATATCTAATTAATCGTCTTCCCACTCCAACCTTGGACATGCATTCACCATTCTTCACTCTCTTTCAAAATTAGCCTAATTATTCCAAGCTAAAGTCCTTTGGATGTTTATGCTTTCCTTGGCTCAAGCCATACACTACACACAAACTTCAACCACGCTCCGAGCCTTATGTCTTTCTTGGTTATAGTCTCACTCAAAGTGTATACATCTGCTATAATATCAAAACCAAGAGAATCTATCACTCAAGACATGTTCAATTTCTTGAAAATGTCTTCCCATTCTTGGCCCCACCAACCAGCCATTCAAATTCAAACTCATTTGAACCTCCAAATACCTCCTTCCAAATCGTACCCCTCTTAACCTCTTATCCCTTCACCCCATCTCCAATTAATCCACAAAATCCTCAACAACCTGTCAACCAACATAATCCACCCGATCCACAAATTCATTAGCCCCATGATTCGAACCTGCTCCTAACAGAAACACACCAAACTCCCTCAAATACTCAAACCGAAGCCCACCAGTCCACTTTATCCATTCCAACAAATATTGCCATCAATTCAGACCCCCATGCTGCTCCGCATTCTACTACCTCATTAACATCAACTCACCCCATGCAGACTCGCTCCAAGAGTGGAATTCACAAACCAAAAAGAGCCAATCTAATCACTAAGTATCCATTGCCCAATTCAATTGAACCAACATGTGTATCACAGGCTCTCAAGTTTTGAATGGCAAAAGGCAATGTTAGATGAGTTCATGGTTCTAATGCGAAATGGCACATGGACATTAGTCCCTCCCAAATCAAACTATAATGTCATTAGGAACAAGTGGGTGTTCAGGCTGAAACGAAATCCCGATGGATCTATATCTTGCTACAAAGCAAGATTGGTAGCTAAAGGCTTCCATCAAAGACCCGACCTTGATTTTCATGACACATTCAGCCCTGTCATCAAGCCTCAAACTATCAAGTTGGTGCTTTGTCTAGCTCTCTCAAATGGTTGGTCACTAACACAAATGGATGTCAACAATGCATTCCTCCATAGAAGCATTAGTGAAGATATATACATGGCTCAACCCGTGGGCTTTGTCCACTTATCCTTTCCCAATTATGTGTGCAAACTCAACAAAGCTCTATATGGCCTCAAACAAGCAACATGCGCTTGGTTTCATGCACTGCGCAATTTTCTGCTAGACTATGGGTTTATCAATGCCAAATCAGACACCTCTCTATTCATCTACAAATCAGGTTCAATTGTTGCATACTTCTTAATTTATGTAGATGATTTACTACTTACAGGCAATGATCCCAATTTTTTGCAAAAGTTCAAGAAGTCCCTTGCAGAGCAGTTTTCACTCAAGGATTTGGGCCAGCTAAGTCACTTTCTTGGTGTTGAGATTATCCCAACTAAGTCGGGTTTATTTCTCACTCAGCATCACTACATAAGGGATTTATTGCAGCGTGCAAACATGGTAGATTCGAAACCTGTCTCAACACCTATGGCTACTTCATTTTGTTCCACTGCTACACCTGATGCTACCACCTATGATAGCAGTTAGTTTAGAAGTATTATTGGCTCCTTACATTATCTTGCAATCACAAGACCGGATGTGGCATTCTCAATCAACAAACTTGCTCAACACATGCAAGCTCCAACAACATTTCATATGCAAGCGTTAAAACGGATTCTTCACTATCTCAAGTCCACCATAACTCACGGACTTCATCTAACAAAATTCACTAACCAAACTCTGACTTGGTTCTGTGATGCAGACTAGGCCAGGACACATTAGACAGAAAATCCACTGGTGCCTACCTAATTTATTTTGGTCCCAATGCCATTTCTTGGCCATGCAACAAGCAGCCAACCGTTGCTAGATCCTCCACGGAAGCGAAATACCACACCAACGCTACTACCACTACTGAACTATTATGGCTACAGCAACTCCTCCAAGAACTTCGAATCCCAATCACTGCTCCCACAATCTTTTCAGATAATATTGGAGCCACCTATCTTTGTGCTAATCCCATGTTCCATTCCAGAATGAAACATGTAGCCATCGATTACCACTTTGTCCATGATCTTGTTGCAGAAAAGAAGCTCCATGTCTCGCATGTTCCTACAAGTCATCAGCTAGCTGACCTTCTCACCAAACCTCTATCTTCAACAAGACATCACTTTCTCAAAGACAAGATTGGAGTTCTCGAAGACCACTCCATCTTGCTGGGGCGTGTAGGAGTACTGACTCAACAAACCAAGTCAACCTCATCTGTTACTTAGTTGTTGCTGTTATCTTCCAAGATATTAGGAAATAAGTTGTGTAACAATAATTCAATTGTATTCAAATGAATAGCTTCTCTATAGGCTCGTTCTGTTACTGCAAAGTGTTTAAATACACACAGTGTAAACATTTATAATTAGCAATCAAATATACAAGTTTATTTTCCTATATATAAGAGGCTAAACTCATTAACCTAATGCCTTAAGGTTTGTGAACAAATATGGTAAAAGTCTCTTGGTGCTCCCATCTAGAATACCCTACAAGTGGTATTAGAGCCGATGGTGTGACTAAAGATGACTAACTCCTTGTATCGAAAGTCTACCTAGCAATGTGGAAGCTAGGTGGCGTGTCCTGTTTATGTGTGTGAGCCAACGGCAGTGCAAGTACAAGTATGTGGATTGAAAGACTTCCGCTTGAGGAGGAGCTTGTGTATTCCGAGAATGACTTTTTGAAAAAATCCGAGTATCTCTTGAAGAGGCCCGATGTGGAGAAAACTCATACTTGAGGGGGAGATGTTGTGTATCCAAGTGTGAGGTATGAAATAAAGAAGTTCCACATCACCTAATAATAAACAAAATAAAAAGTATATAAGAGGTTAAACTCGTTAACCTAACACCTTATGATTTTGGGAACAAATACGGTTAAAGTATCTTGGTGCTCCATCTAAAATACCCTAAAAACAAGATAAAATGAATATTTTGAATTTTTTTGTTTTGCAAAGAACAAAATAGAGAAAGAAAGTAAATTGTTATTCGAGAGTATAATTTACTATTCATTGCATTGCTCCTTTTTATAAAGCAGAAACATAACAGAAAAATAAAATAGTTTGCTAATCGCAAACCATATGTAATTGATTCCACATATCAAGCAATCTACCATATTAAGAAAACAAACCCCTTTTGATCCATGTGTCACCTTTTGACCAATTATTTAGCAACTTTTATGGGTTGGTTTTAAGCTACCATTTCCAAATACTTGATTTGACAAAAATATGACACCACACGATTATGAGAACACAAAGACTTATTAAAAACCAAGGTTGTTAAAATCCGACTGGACATTGAACCAGACAAGGCATTGATTCAAGGTTCAAGGGTTTGACTAAGGTTAAATCGGGGTCGGACTGGAAATGAATTAAACAATATTTTTAATATAATATATCAAGCAATAATAAACAAAAAATAACATAATATTCATAACTTCACATATTAAAATTAAACTCCACTTAAAATGTTATACATCAACATATAACATGCAAAATTACATATTAAACCAATGCAAATATGTCATAATAACATTCTAATATTAAATAATCGCAAAAACTAAAACGTAAGTACTCTAATAATAATAATAATGTACAAATTTATTTTAAACTTTTTATAGTATTTGATTTTATGCAATGTACAAAAAAATTGATAAAAAACATCACATGTGTAAAAAACAATGTCATTTACCATTTTTTTTAGAAAAAATTGGATTTTGATCGAACTGTTAGTTCACGGTTTTTACCTGGTTTTTTATTCTGGTTCCTGGTTTTTTCCCGGTTTTTCAGTTCAATCCCCGGTTTTCATGTAAAACAGTTCTCAGATTTATTTGGACCGGACAGAAATCCGGTTCCCGATTCAATCGGTTGGACCGTCCGGTTCGGTCCGGTTTTGATAATACTGTTAAAAACTAAAGATATGGCATTACCAAAATATATTGATACAAAATTTTGAAAAATATATATTCTACATAAATGCTAATATTTCTATTATATATATATACACACATATATATATGTATATATATGATCATAATAAAAAACATTAACACATATATTTCTCTTGTCTATATTCACGAAACTTACATATTTTTTCTCACCTAATGTCAAAATGCCACAAAAAGCATCATTGATCCTATTACAAAGAATTTTTGACTCTATTAAGAATTTTTGACTCTATTCGGTTGCCTTTTATTTATTTATTTATTTATTTATTTTGATTGAAAGTTGGCTTTTATTTATTGTCTAGTACTAACTATATCATTTTCATTTCCCCACTCCCGTCATTCAAAAATTAGCTTCTAAGTGTACTTAATCAAGAGACAATTATATCGATTCAAAAAAATCTACCACTGTCGTCAACTTGATCATCGATCATATTCCGTTGGGTGAGTTCCCTTCTAAGTGGGACCCCACATAATATGATGTTATTTTGTTTATTTATTAGATATCTAAAAGATACAGTGCATATATGTTTTTTTAATAAAAAGAGAAAATAGAGAGTAGAAATCGAAAATATTTATAAAGAGAAAATAAGAGAAAACATATCTCAATAAATATAAATAAATCGGTGTCATACCTCAACAGAATCAGATTAAAATATATTGTCTGAATTTGTCGTTCGTCTTCTATAAATGAGTATTGCATATGGGAGAAAAATGTGGTGAAAAATGTGAAGAGCACCCGAGAGAGAGTTAGCCGTGCAACACAAGCACGTGATTAAAAAAATGTAGGGTGTGTTTCCAAGTTGAAAACTTGTTACATTGAGGGGTGGGTTACAATACAATCTTGTAATCTTATATTTGAAATAGTGGAATGCTTTTGTGGTATTCCGTGGACATAGGCAAGAAGAGTCGAACCACATAAATTGTTATGTGCCTTTATTTATTCCTTTGTGTGTGGTGGAGAATAGAGATTCCCCAACACTGGTATCAAATATCCGTGGGTGTATGTGGGTAAATCAGAGTGGCGCATGCGGATTTTTTCCAACAGTGGTATCAGAGCTAATGGTTCAAATAATGGTGCAACTAGAGGGGACTGGCTCAGAGCCATTAGTGCGACCAGGAGATGAGTATTGAAGAACAGGTAGATCCGTGCGTGGATCCTTGTGCCGAAAGTCTTTCTGACAATGGAAGTCAGACGACGTGTCCCGTTGATGGTAGCTCACGGCGGTACAATTACAAGTATTGTCACCATTGAAGACTTCAATATTCGTAGACAAGAGATGTTGGCAAAAATGTAACACTCCGCCTAATTTAATTATTTAGCTTTATTAATTTAGACCTTTTTATGTCTAAATTAAATAATGAGTAAATTATTTTGGGTGTCATGAATTAAATTAGGGGTGTGAATAGAAAAAAGGGCATAATGAGGATTTTAGGAAAAAGGAAGGGTATTTATGTACTTTACTACTACTAAGAGAGGGCAAAATGGTCTAAGTTGAGAGACACCCATTTCCTATTTCCTTTCCTCCCTCTCCCACGATCAGCCCACTTTTCTCCCTCCCCCTCATTTTCGATTTCTGCTGCAAGAAAGATGAGAAAGAAGGAGAAAACCTAGGGTTCATGAGATTTGGAGAGAAAAGAGAGAGACTTGTGAGATTTCTTCATTCTTGGCTTAGAGAATAAGAGTTGAGCTGAGGTATAGGTATTTCAAGGAAGATTTGGTGTTGCCCTAAGTGGAAGAAAGGAGGAACACGAGTTGGAGATGGAAAAGAAGGAAACAAGAGCTTTCAACCTCTTAACCTCAAGTTCTTGAGGATTATTGTGAGTTCTTCTTCCCTTAGGTGGTGGGCAACCATAAGACCCTCATTAGGGTTTCCTTTCCCCCTTCATCTTGCATGATTTCTTGCTTTCTATTTGGGGTTTATGGGAATCAAAGAATGGGAACGGGTTTTGGATGTGTTGTTCATATCTTGATGAGTTTTGTGACATTTGAATCATAGTCTTGCTTGTGATTTTATGTTAAATGAGTTTGTTCTTCAATTTATCATGTTTGATGCTTGAATTTGAGTCCTAAAATAAGGGATATGATGTTTTGGGGTGAGATTGGGTTGAAAATCCAAGTTTTCTGTTGAAAACCCTGTGAAATCTGCTCAGCGAGCTGAAATTCGCTCAATGTTCAAAACTAGCTAGGATTCGCTCAAGCGAGTCCTTCTGCGCTAAGCGAGCGGCTAGCTTAAGCGAATCCCTCCGCGCCAAGCGAATCCCAGGCAGATTTTGCCCAATTCTCTAAATTTTTCTCCTCTTTAATTCAACGTAGTACAATGTTATAATTAAATTAAAGGTAGTTTAAGGATATATCAAATGAAATTCCTTAGAAAAACATCATTTAAACTTGTTTTAGAATTGAACCTTTGAAGCTATTGCACTAAAACCATAGATTGGTAATAGTATTAGTAAGATGGTTGTGTAGAGCGGTATACCACTGTGATATAGCGATGCGCCTCGGCTGTTACAAGATGTTTATACAGAGCGGAGGCCACTGCTATAGAACGATATGTCGGCTGTACAAAAAGAGTCGTGAGTGCAGAGCGGTGTACCACTGTGATATAGCGATACGCCTCGGCTGTTACAAACAGATGTTTGTACAGAGCGTGTGCCACTGCTATAGAACGATACGTCCCGGCTATTACTCAAAGGGTCGTGAGTACAGAGCGGTGTGCCACTGTGATATAGCGATACGTCTCGGCTGTTACAAAGACGTTTGTATAGAGCGGTGTACCACTGGTATAGAACGATACGCCCCGGCTGTTACAAGCGGATCCTTGTTTAATTGTAATTGTCATATTTGCTAATAACATGTTTATAAATGAATATTATTGTATGTGTGGCTAGTGTTGGCTAGGAGTCCGTGAAGGACTCACTGAGATTTTTAATCTCACCATTTCCCTTGTTGTTTTTCAGACAAGCAGGTACCAGGGGAGGATTAGGCGATGCTAAAGGCCTATTTCTTTTAGATTATGGTTATTTTGGAAGACGTAGTTTAACCTACTATCCTTTGAGACTTGGAACAATTAGATTTGTAATTTGTATTCCAAGTTTTGTATTAAATGAAAGTTGTAATTCTAATGTTTAGATTTATGACTAAGACTAAAGTTTAGACTTGTAATCCTTCAACAAGTTTTAAATTTATAGTAACTTTTGTACTTTAATGTAATTATCATGCTTTCAAATTACTTTAAAGTATGAGCGTTACAGAAAACACACAAGGATGGAAGTTTGATTGAGGGGAGCTTATTATGTCTATTGCAGGGGAGCTGGGAAGGAAGAAAACAAACATGGTTGAGCAGTATCTTCCCACTTGAGTTGGGAATGGGGAGATTTGTTGGGTTGGTTCCCTCTTAAATGGGGCCCACATGATATGGTGTTATTTTGTTTATATGTTGATATGTGAAACATATGGTGCATATATGTTTTTCCAATAAAAAGAAAAAATAGAGTATAGAGAATATTTACAAAGAGGAAACAAGGGAAAATATATTTCAATAAATATAAATAAATCGGTGTCATATCTCAACAAAATCAGATCAAAATATATTGTCTGAATTTGTTGTTCCTCTTCTATAAATGAGTATGACATATGAGAGAAAAAAAAAGTGGTGCAAAATATAGAGAGCACCCGAGAGAGTGAGGTAGCTGTGCAACACAAGCACGTGATAAAAAAATAATGTAGGGTAGGTTTCCAAGTTTCAGACTAGAAAACTTGTTATATTGTCGGGTGGGTTACAATACAATCTTGTAATCTTATATTTGAAATAGTGGAATGTTTTTGTATTGTTCCGTTGACGTGTGCAAGAAGTGCCGAACTACGTGAATTGTTATGTGTCATTTATTCATTCATTTGTGTGTTCCACAACACTGATATCAGATATCCTTGAGCATATGTGAGCAAATCAAAATGGCGCGTGCGGATTTTTCCTAACATATACGTACCCACCACATAATGTTCTACCTGTTCTTTCTTTTGGTATATAATTAATTTTTAGACAAAATTCAAACACATAAATCAAATTCTCTATCGTTTTGAATCTATTTCGTTTCTTTTCGAAGAACAAATGAAAAATGTGTATTTCAATTTTACTCGAAATTAACCTCGTACCAAACTCACTAGATTAGCTTTAAAAATTACTGTATAAACTTAATCAAACTCTACTTTTGTGATTGTGCAATTAATTCACGTGCCATGCTATTATTGAATTGATCAATATAGTTCCCTTAAAATACACAAAAAATTGTTCGCCTCACCTCACATGCCTCTTGTTGGGTATACAAGTGTAAAATAGTCTCACATTGTGTAGTAATGAACAAAATAAATATTAGACTCATTAACCTAATATTTTAGAGTTTTGGGAACAAACGTGGTCAAAAATCTCTTGGGAACAAATGTGTGTGTATACTTTATGAAATAGGTCTCTTAAATAAATAAAATATGTCCCTCAAAAAAATAAATAAAATACTACTCCCTTCGATCTGAAATATAAGCAAAAAAAATGTTTAAAATATAAGCAAAAAGTCTATATATTTGTATATCTTTTATTACTATAATTTATTCACAATGTGTTTAAGAGAGAGAGAGAGAAAGCATATACCGGCATTAACTTAAAAATTTTCTAATCCTGCCTCTGAATTCCTGCATTACAAATTACATGTATTGAAACAAATTTCTAGAAATGAATTGTTTCTGAAGTACTCCTAATATCGGATTCCCCCAACCCACAAAAAAAAAAAAGCAACCAAACCTTGGCTGCTATTGGTTATTAACAGACTTATTATGTTAAAAAAAAAATTAAGTAATTATGAGAAGGAAAAGACAATTCAAGAACATCAACCAATAGCAGGAATCAAAGATGGACAAGCAAAGTGATCCCTTTCATGCAAGTTCAAAATTTAAATTTAACATAATAATTGTTTCACATAGCATACAATAACCAATAAATGCTGCTGAAGCTATGTGTCTGTATCACAGAAAACACTCTCCTTGTGGGACTGCTGTAACCTGCAGGCGCATGAACCATTGAGCGAAGCGAACCGGCCAAGGTCATGGTTATTATCAATGCGCGTTTTGAAAATTTTCACCCCTTCTTTATCATTTACTATCAGTAATTTACTCTTTTAATTTTTGAAACCAAAATAACATTTTAAAGCCAAGAAAGCAACCTTTCAGTGATTTAAGAGACAGAGCATTAGATTCAAACATTTAGTAAAATAATAGCAGTATATCAGTCACATTATTAATTATTAATATTTAAATATTTTATCTTGATGACTTGGACTTTTGGCAACTGTAACATCTATAAAATCATTAGTACATTAATCTCTTTACGCAAACCTTTGATTTGGTCATGTATTCCAATAATTTATTTTTGTTCGGTGGATAGTCACAAATAAATAAATAAATAAACAGGCTAGCGCAGTGTAGGTAAATTCGGGAAGGATGTAAAATTATGTATAATAGTTAAATTATGCACAGTAGTACATAGATATAGAATTATGTTATGTGAAAATTGTGAATATTGCATCTCATACAAAATTAAGTTGGTAATTGAATTGTATTAAAAGAGGATGTAAAAAGAAATTGCGGTAATTGATGTTTATATGAGAAAAATATGCAAAAAATTTATAGGTTTAACAGCAAATCATATATTTTTTTAATACACTTTACAGCAAAATTTTGTAGATGTAATTGTAAACAGCAAATCATATAAAAAGGACATGTAAATTGAAATTTTATAGATTTCACAGCAATATTTGTATATGAGAACAATTTACACGTATACTATCTTTTTGCTGTTAAATTATACAAATTTGTATAGATAATGATGAATTCTGTTTTATAAATAAATAAATGTGGTTTAAAATCTCTTTTTACATTGCGCCAAAAAACACATAAAGCATCTTTAAGAATTACCGTCAATAAGTGCCAAAAAACCAAAGAATTGTACTTGGAGGTGGATATTTAATTATTTATAGCTACAAGACAGTGACTTCAAAATCATCCTGTATGAGCTGTGTGACCAAGATTCCATTCCCCCTTTTTCAGTTACGCAAACAAATTAGCACATTTGATTTTGAACTTTGAACTTTCACATTGCACAACACAGAAAGCAAAACAGAGTCATCACACTTCCCTTTTCCCTGTTTATTCGAAAATAACCTCTACACACTTTTGTGTCTGATCTGATTCTGAAGGCCAGAGATGGGGACTTGTTGTGCTGAAAGTGCAGATCATAAGCACTTCATAGCTTCTGATACCAAAGAGGACCACATCTGCAGGTCTTTTTTTGAATTTTGATCTCTCTCTCTCTCATATTGCATTGTTGAATGGGTGATTTCAGCAGCAAGAAAATGGAAGGAGATGAAGGTTTGAATTTGAACACTGTGGCATGCCTCAGAGGGAGGTTACTAGCAGAGAGACAGGCTTCAAAGGTAGCTAAGGAGGAAGCAGAATCAATGGGTAAAAAGGTAATATCCTTAACCTAGTAACTAATTAAGAGTAACAATCTTGAAGAATTGTTTCATTCACTTTTCTGTGACACTGTTTAGATCATTACCTTAAAGGAAAAAGAAAATGACATTGCTGAACTGTTCTGTTTCTGTGGCTTTTTCTCTGACAAAACTTTATTCTGTGTTTGTTTTGTGTTTCTATTTCTTTCTCCCAAAAAATTGAAAACTACTTGTGGTTCAGTTGGTTGATTTGGAAAATTTGCTTAGAGAAGAGATCAAGTTAAGAGATAAAGCTGAAAGAAAGCTTAAATTTTTAAAGAAAAAGCTTCAATCTTTCAACAAATCAGGACAATTGGAGCATTCTGATTCCTCAGAGAAATGTGAAAATTCTTGTGGGTCATCCTCAATTACTTCATCTTCCAAATATTCAGAAACCAAACACGATGCAAAAAATTCTGCTTTGCCAGAAAATGGTGTGAACAATCACAATACTCCATCATCCGCTACAAAAGATTGTGATTCTCAGATTACTGATAATAGTTCCCGTAGTTATTCAGACCAAGGTTATTCTTCCCCACAAATTCTGAGTGAGAATCCAAATCCAAGGTCTGAATCTGAGGATTTGAAGAGTGATGAAAGCAGGTATTAGATTTAAACATGCTTAGGTTTGTATATTAGATGATTTTTTATTTTTTATTTTTTTTGTCCTTCAATTGTAAGTATTTGTTTGAGCATGTGGCCAATTTTGGAATTTGGGTTTGTGTTTCAGGCTTTCTAATTTAAGCACAAAATCATCAGTAACTGATAATGAGAGTGATCGTTCAGATTCCTTTGATAATTCTCTGGCTTTAGTTCCTGTGAATATGACAATGACAGCAACATCTCAAGCCACCAGTAATCACAAACCAGTTAATCAAAGTGTCTTTGAAGCTCTAGATGCATTGAGGCTTGCCAAAGAAAGGCTTCAAACTTCATTGGAAACAAGACAAATGATTCACATTGGCCTAATTTAATCTCTCATACTCAGATATAGTAATAATGCTAAATTAATTATGTCTATGTTAATGTATTATAGGCAATGAGATTGATTATTCAGCATGCAGATAGAGATAGGTGGTAAAGTGGTAAATTTCTTGTGAATTGTGGTTTCACTTACCACAGAAAGCATGTGACGTGGGGATGTGTTGTCAGTTTAAGGCTTCTACTTCTGGGGACCAACTCTTTTGTCCACATCCTTTGTGCTTTTTTTTTCTTCATACACTTTTGGTGACTTTCAATGTGATGGTCACTTGATTCTTGTGACCTTCATCAACATTGTTACACTTGGGTTATGGACTATGGTTTATGAGAAGGACAAGGAGACCTAGAATATGATGGATTTGCTGCAGTTGAGAATCATGCAGTTTCCCGCAGTCAGACGATCTTGGCTGTCCGATTGAGATCGGACATTCACCTTTCAATTTTAACAAATTGAATACATAATTCGTAAATGAAACATGGACCGTCTGATGTCGATTGGGCTGTCGAGATCGTCTGACTACGAGAAACTGCGGGATTTCTAACTGCAAGAAATCTATTTCCTCAATTTTGTGTCTAACTGTTCTGTTCTGATATGCTCAACTAATTTCAGATAAAAAATTACGGTTTTATATGCCTTGAGAGTAAAAATATAGTTAAATAATATGGTTAAGGAATTAAATTATTGGTATTAATGTTGCAAAAATAGGTCACTTAAAGTGATACACAACAACATACATTACCAATTCGTAGAATTGAATACATGTTTCAGCATGCTAGTAGTATGAATGATTTGGTAAGTGGTTATGTGATGATGTTCATTGTTCAAGGTGTGTTTGACGAGTGAAAACGATAAAAATAAATGGTTTAGAAGAGGTAAACTTGATAATTACATATTGCTTTAACTTTCCATTTTTCGGTTTGTATTTTTTTTTTTTATAAGCGTTTTCGGTTTTTACTATTTAGCAAGGTATTAAAAACCGGACCGGGCATTGAACCGGAGAGGGCCTGGGTTCAGGGTTTTTGGGTTCAACCGGGGTTAGACCGGGGTCGAACCGGGTTCGATTAAATATTATTAAAAAAATATTTAATACAATATATAAATAAATAATAAACAAAAAATAAACTGATATTCATAACTTTACATCATAAAAATTAAACTTCACTTAATATTTTCTTAATAAGTCGACATATAACAAAAAATCACACATTCATCCATCTCAAATATGACATAACTATTACGTTCAATAACACAAAATATGAAAAATGGCGAGTAGTCGAGTTTGAGAAGCAAAATGGCGAAAAAAAGCTTAAAATATAAAATGTAAAAATTGCTAGGTTCGAAAAAACCCGATTTTACAGTCGTCCGGTTTAACCTGATTCTTCAATGTAACCCCGGTTCTCTGCAACCCGGTTTTAAGGAGTGAATCGGACCGGACCATTGGCTTCTCAACCGGCGGTCGATCCGGTTTTTAAAACCTTGCTATTTAGTATGCAATCCTATCAAAGTTTACCAACTACACATCTTATGGAAAATTCCTCTGGTCCTCACCAAATGCCTTTGTCATTGTCAAATGTACAAGTATAGCGATTATTTGTTGATGTTTTTACTCTCTACAAATTGTTTGTTTACTTCTTTATTATTACCGTAAAAATGAAACAAGTCAAAAAGAGCGTGTTCCATTTTGTCGCTGAAAGGAAGAAAGTGCAGAGAACCTTAATAGTGGCTCTCTTTTGAGGTGGCCATTCATAATTGAGAGACGCAAAGGGACCAATCAACACCATAACCTTTTCTTCGTTAACGTATGATTTCAGATCTACACTAAAATGGTTGGTTAATTATCAAACTCTCACGCTCCCCGGTCAGAATCAAAGAATCTTTTCAATTTGATGTCACTCCTACCTGAGAAAAATAGACATGCAGCTAGTGAGTTCTTGATATATCTAAGAACTCTTAATAACTAATGCAAATCTGGTGATAAATAGATGTAAGAGACTCCAAAAATTGGTTAAGTTGTCTCACTGCATGACAAATGTTAGGCTGAGTGTGATTTAAGTATAATACTATCTCTATCTCTGGTACTATTTATAAGAAATAAATAAGGTCTTTTTCTTAGTCCTAAATATAAGAAACAAACTCTCATTTTCAACCACATTAACTGCACTTTTCCATATTTGCCCTTATTTACTTTGAGACCAATTTACAATGTTTGTCAACTTGTCATTAATTCTCTCTCTCTCTCACATTTATTACAAGGGGTAATTTTGGAAAAAAATTAAAGATATAGCATCATTAATTGAGATTTACCCATTTCAATACACCTTATTGAGATAAAAATCTTCTGTATCACTTTTCTATCACATTTTCTGTCTTCCACAAATAATAATTTGCCACATAATAAAATAAATTAATAACTTATTAACACATATGCATATAATTGGCCTTTTGATTGGTGGGAGATAGAAAAACACCATTTTTTGAGACAGCAGATATTTATTCACCTCTTTAGTCTTTTTTATTTTGTCATATATATATATATATATATATATATATATATATATATATATATATATATATATATATATATATAGGACCGAAGGTAGTAAATATTTAGAAAATAGACAAAATAAGAAGTATATGTACATATATAATGTCACTAAAGATTTGGACGCGAATCATCAACACAAAAAAAAGTAAGTGACGTTTTAGCTAAGACAAAAAATCCTAAAATATGTATTGTTTTATTTTTTTAATATAATATTAATTATTTTATTCTAATTTTACCCTAAAATTAATATTGTGTGCATTCTCAAGTCATATTATATTCCACTATATAGTTAATAAGGACAATTTATTAAAATTGTTATATGCATTAACTTTTTTTTTTAATCCTTTTGAAAAACTTTAAATGTCACTTATAATATGGAACAGAGGTACTCTCGACTCAAATATAAACAAAAAATAAGTTATGTTTGGTAGTTCAAAATATAAGCAAATTTTAACTAATTTCACCTATTTAATGTTATCATTCTCAAAATACTCTTCAGTTAATTTGGATTTCATTTTTTAATACCTCATTTTTATTTTTATGAAACAAGTTCTTATAAAAAAAATTAAATGAAAGAGAAGAATTGTTTGAGAAATAGAATTATTTTTTATTACATTAAAAAAATTAAATGAGTTTGAGAAATACAACTATTCTTAATTATTTAGATAAGTTTGTTTATATATTTGAGTTCAAAAGAGTAGTAATGTTTGGGAAAAAAAAAATTAACTCGAGTAAAATGAACGGACTAGGGAAAAGGATAGCCAAACGTAATCCCACGATTCCAATACGTTGAACAATTCAAACGTGAATATTCATGACACACACAAGTACAGCCAAGCACGCACAAGTTGATCTTTGTAGGTGAACAGTACTACTTCCCTCCCTAGATATAAGACATTTTTTTACCAAATTACTCAAATTAAAAAAATTAGTTAGTACATTAAATTTGTAAATAATGTGTATTATTTTTTAAAATCTTCTTTTAATTATTAGGACTCATATTTTTTCAAGACTCTTACACTATGTTTGGATGGGAAAAAAAGTGAGAGAAGAAAAAAAAATTTAAAAAATGTAAAAAATATGCATGGGTAAATGTAACAGGTTAATCATAATGTGACACATCAATAATTTTACACTTTAATTAATAAATTTTCTTTTTCCCACTTTTTTTCTCCCACTCTTTTAACTACCAAGTATAGTCTTTAAGAGAGAAAAAATGGTTACTTATTAATTAAGAGTATTTTTATAAAAAAATTAATTAATAAGTACATCTAGGAATTTAAAAATAATTTTATAAAAAGCGACAAGACTTTTTTCTAAAAAAATTCTTAGAGAGATGTGGTATAAAGAATGCATGCACGGTTCCAAATTCCAAGAAGGTTGTTTTGTGCGTGGATCATATATTTTTGCGTCTGAAAGGACTGAAGCCACCTCGTGAATCGTGATCTTCCCTCTTTCAAGCTTATAAAGGCAATGGTTGGCTATCAACTCCCTCTTTTCATAATTTTTCATAATGATCACTATCTTATAGATGGAAAGTCAAATACTCGCATCTCATTGAATTATGTGCGTCTCACGTAATTTTGATGGACCTATATGAATTTCAACGAATAGAAAATTGTGTTTTAAAAATAGAGATTGTATTCCTATTTCTCTAATTTTTATACTCTCTTATGTTTTTTTTATAAGAAACAAAAGGGTTATTTTTCTTGGTCTTAATTATAAGAAACGATATCAATTTCTAAATACATTAAATGTTTAATTTCTATTTATACTCTTATTTATAGTGAGACTTATATTAATGAGATAACTTATTTTCTATGCAAGTGGGTTAGTTCATAAAATGGTTAGTTTTGGAAAAAAAATTAAATCTTTAAGAATATTAATTAAAATAAAAACTATTTTCAATACATTTTCTTGGTCTGTGTGGATTAGGATTTTGTTTCTTATAATAACGACCGGAGATAGTAATGTATAAATTTATTTTAGATATTGATCCGAAATGGATCTCAGAGTTGGCTGGAGTCTGATCACGAACGGCGGAGCATGGCAGAGACGACGGTGGGGTGTACCTGCACAGACTCCGATGCTTAAAACAGTACCGGAATAAGGTGAGGTAAAAAATAAACAGTGCGTACCTTTCTTGCTGAGGACATGGACCTTTTATAGGTGAAGTCAGGATGCTGACGTGTGGATGCTTTTTGGTAACCCTAGATCGATTGTCAGCCATCGAAAGCACCCAACGGCCGATGTAGCTTCTAGGGTTTGTGCCGCCATGAGGTCGTTTTTAGCTCTAGCGCCGCAATGCTTGCGCTCTAGGGTTTAGGTCGCAGTGAGCATATAGTTTTAGGATTTACTACTTCGAGAGCGGATATCTCGGGTTGGGTCGGCCATCGCGGAGTGGGTCTTAGGCCACTCCGGATTAATACTATTTCGGGCGCAGTCCTCCCAGGTCGGGTTGGTCAGCCCATTACGGAGTAGGCCTTGGGCTACTCCGGATCAGATATCAAGGTTAATTTTTAATTTAATGGAGAATGATGATGTTAGAATATCAGAAAAGTTAGGCTCAAACCTAAAATTCTAAGAGATGAGTCATAAATAATGTCTTTCTAAGTATCTGTGGACAATATTACCTTTTTTGGTATGGAAAGTAACGCGATTGTACGACTTTTGTATGTTTCAATTGCGCGAATTGAGTACTCCAATTATTGCAATTGTACGATATTAGTTCCCGGGTTCTAGTTGCGCAATTTAGGTCCTCCAAGTTTTGCGATTGTGCAATTTTGATCCCTCCGTCCAATTGTCTTTTAATTTCTAACCGAAAATATATTGATATATCACGTATGGGTATAGCCTGACACATAGCTTGGTCTGGACATCTTAGTTGGCTTAAAAATTAGAAAATCCTTACACATTATATATGTATATTGATGGACTAAAATCACATAATTGCGATAATGAGAGGACCCAAATCATGAGGGATTGGAACCTGAGAGAGGAACCAATTCGCGCAAGTAGAACCTCGAGGTCATAATCGCACAATCTCAATACTTAAAGAATTAAAAGTGCAATTAAGCCTTGTTTTTTTAAATTGGATTTGTAACATATCTTAACTTGCGGGTACGTATTATTTTAAAATTTGTCTTTGTTAATACTGGGAGTGTTCGTCAGTATTAAAATCGACTCAGATTTTCTTAATTAGCACTCCCAGTATAAAAAAAAAAGTATATATTATCACGTGTAATCTAACTAAGCAAAAAAAATCTTGGAAAATTTGAGTCGATATATGTTGATACTGGGAGTGCTCGTCATGTGAAGGCTATACATACATGTTACATATGATGCAATGAAGGAGGTTCATGCCTCAAGAAACCGATTTTAATTTTTAAAATTTAAGAAAATGTTGTTGATATATATATATTTGATTATACATCAAAAAATTATTTTAAAGTTTTCGTGCTGCTTACAACCTAAGATTAAGTGAAAACAAAACAAGTAGCAGAATTTAGACGCGGTGAGCCACTGTCCAGTGTGATATAGTAAGTCAGACAGATCCATATAAAAATCGGATCAGCCAAAATTCGATGAATGAAGTGATATTTATGATATATGTTGCATGGGTCTTAAAATATGTTTCTTTTTCCATTTTTGGTTAAATTTATCAGGCAACAAACAAACGTAAATAGTAGTGTTTTGTTGACTTAAAGATGGGTTTGACCATACACAACAGGCATTTCTGTCTACAAAACCGAACACGCTTTGAAGAAACATTACTTTGCCTAAATATTTTGTAATTTATTTTCTACTTTTTTTAAGCACATACTTACACTTATTATTTCATTTTTCCTTAATTTTTATACTTACAAAAATCTTTCTCAAATACTCTGTCAAAAAATGGAGTTTACATTAGCATGACTCTTGCTTAAAATTAGAATCACAGATCAAAAATTAAGTGCATGCATGTATAAGAGCTAAAAGTGTCAGAAACCTTGTCGTTCAAAGTTGTACGCATGCGTGTAGTTCAAAATTGTTGTTAATGATGTGTTGAGTTTGTTTAATGATATAGTAGATTAATTGCAATTTAAATTAAAATATGATATTTTCTTAGATTTTAAGCGTAACTCAATCCCACAAAAATGACTTTAACGATGTCATTTCATTATAAACTCTTGTCTTGTTTGAAATATTTCATTCTCTTGAATTACTTATCTCTTTAGAAAATTAAGAAATATTAATTACTTGTTTTCTAAAATTGTTCTTTTACTTCAACCAACCTACAGTAATGAGTTTTTCTACCTGACTACCTCATCACTGCAATCACTCCAATTAATAAAGGATATTTCAGTGAATGAGATATTTTATCATAGAAATTAGTAAACTCAATTATTTTCTTAAGAAGTGTAACCTAAAAAGTCAAGTAAAATGAGACGGATAGAGTATGTCTTATCTCTAGTCTACGTAATACTTATGTTTTTCCTAATATACTCTCTCACGTCCAACACTATTAGGCTTGGTGCGTGTGGATAATAATGGCGGGTGGCATGTCAACGGATTTAGAATAGACTTTAATACTATCTTAGATTTTGGATCTAAATCAACTCCACGAAACCTACTGTTATTTTGCTGTTACGATTAATTGTTTGGCTGATTTAAGATTATCTTGTGTGCCGCTCGCCTGACAAGTGGTTAGTCTTGAATTCATCCTATGTCGTGGAGAAAGTGTGTGTTGTGTGAGTGATAACCATCCACGCGGAAAACTCCTTATTACTTTTAGACTCCCTCCCAACACGAAGTTGCCTAAAAACTCAGGATTATTGCTTAAAAAGGTGATGCTACTCTAAATCTCAGCCATGAAATTGAAGACGTATTGAAACCCACTTGGTGAGTCACACAAAAGTAATTAATTTAATTTCAATTACAAAGGGACAGATAAAAGGACACAAGTGCAACAACATTGTCAGACTATATGTTGTTTAAATCCCTCTTTCACCTACTGATCCTAGATCTAGTTTGACAGTACCCTCTGCCATATCCTTCTTTTATCCATTGTTCCCTTTGGTCACTGAGATCTTAGACCAACTCTGCCATATAGAAATTCTTATGTGCTTTTCCAGCTATATTTGTTTCTCTAATATGGCACACCACTGAACTCCTAAACTTTTTCAGCTCAGATTCAAGGTACAGCTTGCCAACACACCCCCCATATTCTCTGAACTTGCATGAAAACCATTTTGTTTCACTTTCCAAGATACATTTCTCACTTAGTTCACCCCATACCCTTTTGTTCTTTACCTCAATTTTGTTCTTATCCAATTGTGTCTCCTTCTGCAGGCTATATATATAAATTCAATAACTGAGCTCGTGTGCTTGAAGCAAAGCAAAATCAAGAGACACTTGATCTTATTAGGCTATTGATGTGAAAGTGAAACATAAGATAAGGTTTGATAAAATAAAGAGATGGTGAGATCCTGCTGGAAACCAATTGTAGATGGTGATGATGGTGATGGGAGTGGGAGTGGGAGTGGGAGAGGGAGAGTTGATGGATTGCTATGGTACAAGGATTTGGGGAACCATCTTCATGGAGAATTCTCAATGGCTGTAATTCAGGCTAATAGTTCATTAGAGGATAGAAGTGAACTCGAGTCTGGACCATTGAGTTCCAACCATTTGGGTCCTCAAGGAACCTTTATAGGTGTTTATGATGGCCATGGTGGTACTGAGGCCTCTCAATTTGTCAGTGACAATCTTTTCTCCAATCTCAAAAGTATTAATTCTCTCTCATCCTTATTATCATAACCATATACATTCATATTCATTTCAAACTAATTGATAAGACTCGTGCTCAAAACAGATATGAGAAAATTAATGTGAAATTTTTTCCAATATAGATAACCAAACTTAGTGAATTTTCTTAAATAGATAATAGATAGTGTTTTCCTACACGTTGGTTTGTGCATACTTAATCCATTTTCTTTGTGATATATCCAGGGCTTGCAGCTGAAAATCAAGGCTTGTCAGAAAATGTTATCAAAAGGGCATTTTCAGCAACAGAGGAGGGTTTTCTATCTGTTGTGAAGAAACAGTGGCTAAGTAAGCCGCATATTGCATCTGCGGGTACATGTTGTTTGGTGGGGATAATTTGCAATGGCATGCTATATGTTGCAAATTCTGGAGACTCCAGGGTGGTGTTGGGAAGATTAGAGAGGGCAACAAGGGAAATATCAGCTATGCAGTTATCTACAGAGCACAATGTTAACCAAGAAAGAGTGAGAGATGAACTTCGATCAAAACACCCCTATGATTCACAAATTGTGGTTATGAGACACAACGTTTGGCGTGTGAAAGGCCTCATACAGGTACAAATTTTGTTGATCTATACCGTTGTTTGTTATTGAGTAACTCAAGTCACTGTTGCAATTGCGTCGCGATTCTTGATATCACAGAAAATCGCAGTCAAATATGATCGATGTGGCCATAATTATGGTTGCAGAGACATCAAAAACCTTAATTTTGTGGCTTAAATCGCATCGCAGACTTTTCTAAAGCCTTCCTAGGTTCAAATTCTTTTCAGCAAACAGAGGAAAGACTAATATAGAAGGAAGCAACTTGCTTTATATTATTTGTGAAGACTAAAAGAATTATGGCTGCCATGCACATTGCTTATGCTAGGCACTGTTTAGAAGGCCATAAGCAAAACCCCAAGGGGTTGGTTTAGTAAAGCAGAATAGGGTTTTGCATCTGACAGATCGCAGGTTCGAGCCCCATCAATCTACTTGAAGGGAGGTAAATGTAACCCTTTGTAAGTGTTTTTAGACCCTGAAGGTTTTCCCTATCTTAGACTGGACACCATCCCCTAACCTTACATTTTTTTTTTTTTTTAAAAAAGGGCCATAAGCAAGCACGAATACATTTAACTATTGACATCCTAGAAAGTCATATTCCTTGTAGATAATCTGGAACTGGAACCATTTATTACTCCAATCCAATGTTAACAGAACTTGGTTTTGCAGGTTTCAAGATCCATAGGTGATGCATATTTGAAGAAAGCAGAATTTAACAGGGAGCCTCTACCATCTAAGTTTAGACTAGCTGAAACATTCTTCAAACCGATTCTTAGTTGTGAGCCATCAATATCATTGCACAAACTACACCCTGATGATCAGTTTCTCATATTTGCTTCTGATGGTTTATGGGAGCATCTTAGCAACCAAGAGGCTGTTAGCATAGTCAGCAATAGCCCGCAAAATGTAAGGTTCCATTCCATTGTGTCCATTCATGGTTGTTGTTCTTGTTTGTTCTCTTTGGTAGGAGTAGGAATCCTTAGTAACTAACTAGTTGTATGCATTTCATATAACATAACAGGGAATTGCAAGAAGACTTGTGAAAGCTGCACTTCGAGAAGCAGCTAAGAAGAGAGAAATGAGACTTGCAGACCTCCAAAAGATAGAACAAGGGACGAGGAGACACTTCCATGATGATATAACAGTGATTGTGGTGTTTCTAAATCCCAAACTCACTGATAATAGCTCTCTCTGGGGCTCTCCTCTTTCAATCAAGGGAGGTGGCTCTGCTAATCACTAGAATAGTAGATTGTAACAATTTACGAATTTATATGCGTAGATTGAAATGAAGCAATTATCACTACAACCAGCCAAATTTTAGAAAATTTCCATGATGTTCTGTCCAGTTTATGATCTGGTTAACATGAGCATGTATTTTGTACAGATGCAATATTTCTTGAAAAGCTTATATATGACTTATTTGCAGGCAGAAGGATGGATGATGTCCGGTATTTGGAAATATCTGTTTTTTTGGGTTCATGATATATCTTTCTTGTATTAAGTATTGAGTAGAGCTAGTAAAGCACTCTCTAACACACTCTTTTCAACACTCTCTATGATTGAATGAATTTTATATGAATCCCACAAAATCATATGGGTCCCATATTCAAAGTGGCGAGATTCACATTAATTTCAACCAATCATTTTGAGAGTATTAAAAAGAGTGTATTGCTAATATTTCTCGTAGCAACATAGTAGAAAGATAGCAATGTAGAAACGCCTCATTCAGTAAATCGTATATATCAGACAAGTTCGTTCAACTAAAATGTAGGAAGATACCTCTGAATTGGATTATTCATTAGTGTCGTAGTATTAGGGGAAAAAAAATTGTTGATCACTTTTCAATTTGGTATCTCATTTAATTTTCTCAAAATTATTTTTTAAATAATCACTTTCGTAAATAAAATAAAATAAAAGTAATTTTTTCCTCAGAAATATATTTATCAGTTACCACGTAGTTTCTCGAATTTTATTAATTTTTTTTGTTTGGTCAATAGATAAATTTTATTAACTTTTTTTTTGTCAAAGAAATTCAATCCATATAAGTGAAAGCCACACCACTTGGACAAGCCCAAGTGTGGATAAGCAAAACCGACCCAGGAGCACAACCCGACCAAAGTTGGACCGAATGCAGTGTCCACAAAAACTCATCAAGTACAACTAAGAATATGTTTGAATGGAGGGTTTTGGAGGGGAGGGGATGACTTATTTTTCTTTTCTAAATTAAGAAAGCTATAAAATGTTTCTAAAAACGAATGAAGTGTGATTGAATGTTATGTGATAATCTATAATGTTATTTTTTAATTTTTTTTAAAATTTCAAATATTTATCAACATTTCAAATATTTATCAACATATAGACTTATCTCTCCAAAACCCTCCTCTAAAACCTCAATCCAAACATACCCTAAGACATACATCTAGCTAAACTACTTTGACTTAGGGATATACAGACTTGCCAAGTTTATGAGTTGGCCCCTCCCTCCACTGGTACAGAACAATTCCAGTGAGGTGTTTCTATAGGCTGAGGTGATAAGGATAATACATTAATTTTATAATTAGAAAAATAAATTACCAGAGGATTTCATCTTATTCCGCCCAATTCGGATGGGAACAAAAACAAAGGCAAGTGAAGGAACAGACCTCACTAGTTTTCATTCCATTCCATCGTATTTTTAATAATCAACCTGATTCCATTCCACCAATCCAAACATACCCTTAGTAAATGTATACAAGAGATGATGCCTGATTTGCACACTTTTTGCAAACAATATAGTTTTAGGCAAGGTTATCAAAACCGATCGACCAACCTGAGCAGAAGTGTAAGCCTGGTTCAAGGTTTAAAATCGGACTGAGTCGAGCAGGTCGGACCGGAAATGAATTAAATTATATTTTTAAATTTTTTAATATAAAATATAAAGCACTAATAAACAAAAAATAACATAATATTTGTAACATCACGACATAAAAAATTAAACTATGCTTAAAATGTTATATGTCAACATATAACATGCAAAAATTACATATTAAACTAAAATAAATATGTTATAATAACTTTTTAATATTCAATAATTACAAATACTATAATGTAAGTATTCTCATAATTTATATTAATATATAAATTAATTTTAAATTTTATTATAATATTTAATTTAACCCATCAACGTGAAAAAATGGATATAAAATCTCTTATGTGTCAAAAATAATGTCATTTACCATTTTTTAAAAAAAATAAAAAATAAAAAATTAATTTTTGTTGAACCGCCCAGTTCCCGGTTTTCCCGGTTTTGGCCGGTTTTTTACCGGTTTTCCGGTTTTTAGTCCGGTTTGACTACAATCCGCTTTTAAGGTTCAAACGAACCGGACAGGGGTCTGATTCCCGGTTCAACCGGTCAGACCGGCCGGTCCGGTCCGGTTTTGACAACTATGGTTTTAGGTGAAAAGTCAAGAGAAGAAATGATGAAAAGTTAAAAATATGGAAACAAGTCCAAACACACGACCTATGCCTAAGTAGGGTTAATAAATAGTAAACTCAATGTTATAGAGATGAAAATATTAAGATGAATGAGCGATCACACACAATAAGATAGGATTAGGAATACAGTTATTTTAGAGTAAACTGAAGTAGCTCCTCTTATAGAAAAGATGATAGAGTCTCACTGATCAAAAAAAGATGATAGAATCTCATTTTAAGTGGTTTGGACATGTGTAGAGAAAACTCATAGAAGCATATCTAAAGAGGGTTGATCAAATAAGGGATAGCCCAATAGTTATAAGTGGAGAAAGACTAAGATAAACCATGGGTCAAGCCATTAAGAGAGATTCATGGGTAGAAGCATAGCTAAAGAGGGTTGACCATATAAGGGATAGCCCAAGTTATAAGTAGAGAGAGACTAAGATAAACCATAGGTCAGGCCATTAAGAGAGATTCATAGGTAAATAAATAGTCTATCTTTGAACTTAATGCCTGATAAGGATTAGCGAATATATAAATGGCATCGTCTAATCCATATAACCAATCACCACCTAGTGGGCCAAGGTTTGATTATTGTTGTCTAAAAATTGGTCTTATATGTCTATAACCATTACAAGAATAGGGTATTAACTCTAGGAACTAAACATAAATTAGTACATTATATTTACAAGCAATTTAAGGACTTCTCTTCTCAATTCATCAACACTCGCCGAGAGACATATTAATCACATAGCCAACATTAGAGGATTTTAGATCAGTGTGATGTTGGATTAACAAAACTAAACTGGTAATGCCTTTTAGCAAGCAGTCAAGGGAATTTGATTTTGATAAGAAGCAAATCAAACTCAACGATAAGGGGGTGAAAAATAAATGAGAATAAATAAGCTTCCTTGATGCAAAAGCTTCAATCATCTAAAATACTTTTGTAGGCTGTACTGTACATTTCAAAATTATGATCTGAGCATATTTTAAGACAAGCAAACGCCTATTAATTACTCCAAGGAGTCAACTAGTAAGCCAAGATGAAACAGGAAAAAAAGCTCCATCAGAGAACTTGAATCTTGGCAATGGGCTTAGAAGAAGCAAATGGTCCGCAAATGTAAGATAGATGCACATAACCTGCAGACAAGTTGATGAAAAAAAACTTATGAAACAAAGAAAATGATATATCAAACAAGAAAACAATTGAAGACTCATGGAATTCACCAACTTAAAGGATTGCGGAAAGGAGAAAAACACCATTGGGAATTGACTTATTTTGAACAAAAGCTAGCAGAACAAAGTAACTTACAAACAAATCTCATAATATTAAGGTTCTGACACTGCAATTCAGGCCCCACCTCCAGCTTTCCCAGCAATAGCTGATGATGGATTTGCAAACCTGGTAAAGTGAGCAGAAAGAATTAATTAGCTATAATCACACTCGAAGCTTATTGGTAATGTAAGAAATACTCCCAAACTTGTATTTCTATAAGGAACCATAAATCAAATTATGATATGTACCTGAGTGCTCTTGCTTTCTTTTTATCTTCCTCCAAAGGACCAGTCTTGGAAATGGGCGCAAACCTAGCAAGCCGAGCTTTCTTCTTCACATCCTCATCAGCAGCTGTAGATGGAATAGGCATCCCAAACCTGTGAACCACGATTAGTGTGAAAATAGGAAGGCAGAATTTCTGAATATGCTTCAGTAAGTTAGCACCCAATAGAATTCTTAATTTATACACACAGATTTATAAGGATAATAATTGTGAAATACAACTTACAAGATAAGTAATAAAGAAATCTCTATTCCCTAAGATGCATTGAACCTATTCTATTTGTTGTACAATAAATCTAAACTACTTGGAAAGTGGAACATTAAATGTAGGATTATTTCCAACACTCCCCCTCAAGCTGGTGAATAGGTATTCTCCATTCCCAGCTTGGATACTATTCCTTCAAAAACTTGACTGCTCAATCCTTTGGTGAGAATATCTGCGAGTTGCCCTTGTGAAGGTACATACAGAGTACAAATCAAACCGGAGTCGAGCTTTTCTTTGATAAAGTGTCTATCCACCTCAATGTGTTTTGTCCGATCGTGTTGCACAGGGTTATGAGCTATGCTAATTGCTGACTTATTATCACAATAAAGCTTCATAGTTCCACCCCGTTTAATCTTCAAATCGTCTAAAATTATTTTGAGCCAAAGTAGTTCACAAATTCCTTGTACCATAGCCCGAAACTATGCTTCAGCACTAGAACGAGCCACCACATTTTGTTTTTTGCTCCTCTAAGTTACTAAATTTCCTCCAAGAAAGGTACAATATCAGTAGTGGACCTCCTGTCAGTGACTGATCCTGCATAATTAGCATCAGTATAAGCCTCAATAATTGCATTTCCATTCCTCTTATATAAAATTCCTCTTCCTGGAGTTCCCTTGAGGTACTGCAGAATTCTATATTTGCACAATAAATGAACTTCTCTTGGACTATGCATAAATTGACTAACCAAACTTACAGCAAATGCAATGTCTGGCCTCGTGTGAGACAAATAGATTAATTTCCCAACCAATCGCTGGTACATCTCCTTATCCACTGCAGCACCTTCATTTGCATCACCCAATTTAAGACTCAAATCTATGGGTGAACTTACAGGCTTACAAGCTGTCTTACCTGTTTCTTTGAACAAATCTGTGATGTATTTTTGTTGAGATATAAAAATACCTTTCTTGGAGTGAGCCACCTCAATTCCCAGAAAATACTTTAGCCTCCCAAGAGATTTTATCTCAACTCCTTTGCTAGACATTGATCAAGACTTGTTGCTCCTTCCAATCATTTTCGGTCAAAATAATATCATCCACATACACCAACAATGTTGTCACTCCCCCTGAAGTCGAGTGTCTAATAAACAATGTGTGATCTCCTTGACTTTGTTTGTATCCTAAGGCTTTCATAACCTTAGTGAGCCTTCCAAACCAAGCTCTGGGTGATTGTTTCAACCCATACAATGCCTTTTTCAACCTACAAACAGTATTGGCACCAATGTTTGTACAATATCCTAGTGGTACCTCCATAAGATTTCCTCCTCAAGATCCCCGTGTAGGATAGCATTCTTCACATCAAATTGTTGCAATTCCCAACCATAATTGGCAGCAAGAGATAACAATACACGAACTGTATTCATTTTTACAACTGGGGAAAAAGTCTCTAAATAATCAATCCCATAGGTTTGTGTGAAACCTTTGGCTATCAACCTTGCTTTGTACCTCTCAATTGACCCATCAGCCTTATACTTCACTATATAAACCCATTTGCATCCAACAGGTCTTTTTCCTTCCGGTAAAGTAACCAAATCCCATGTTTTATTCTTCTCCAATGCCTCCATCTCTGTATCCATGGCCTGTTTCCACTTTTTATCAGATAATGCCTCAAAAACATTAGTGGGAATGAAGGTATTGTTTAGGTTAACAAGAAAATGCTTTATGCTTTATGAAACAGATGGCTGCTTTGACTCAACCTTGGGTATGTTTGACTCAAGGATAGGAAGAGAAAGAGTTTCAAGATGACTTTCCTTATCTTCCCTTATATTCTCCCCCTGAAGATAAGGTTGGGTGAAATAAGCTTCCTTTTCATGAAAGGCTACATCCCGAGAGACAAAGAATTTTTTGGAAGGAGGATGGTAACATTTGTATCCTTTTTGAGTGGAGGAGTACCCAATAAAAACACATTTTACAGTTCTAGGGTCAAGTTTTCCCCTATCTTGACTATGAACATGGACAAACGAGACACACCCAAATACTCGTGGTGGAAGATTAATAGTAGTAGACAAGTTAGGATAGAAAGAAGAAAGGACATCCATAGGACTCCTAGACCCCAAGGCTCTAGAGGGTAACCGATTAATGAGATATGTTGCTGTGAGAACAGCCTCGCCCCAAAAAAAATTTGGAACATTCTTTTGGAACAACCATGCACGAGTTTGGTCTAAACGATGTCCATTTTTTCTCTCTGCAACCCCGTTTTGTTGTGATGTTTTGACACAAGAAGACTCATGAATTATTCCCTCTTTTTGGCAGAATGGAGTAATGACATGATTGAAATGACATGATTGAAATATTCCTTGCCATTATCTGATCTAAGTCTTTTTATGTCTACACCAAACTGATTTTTAATCATTGAGAAAAAAAATTGAAAAATTGTACTCACTTCAGACTTGTGTTTAAGAAGGAAAACCCAAGTAACATGGGTACAATCATCAATAAAGGTCACAAACCATCTAGCTCCAGAAACATTTGGAATAGGAGATGGACCCCAAACATCAGTATGAACAAGGTAAAAAGGAAATGTACTTCTCTCATTACTTAATGGAAAAGGTACACGCTTATGTTTTGCAATCTCGCATGCATCACAGTGAAAACTCTCAACACTTAACCCAGAAAACAAAGATGGAAACATAACTTTGATAACACCAAAAGAAGGATGTCCTAACCGACAATGAAAAAGCAAAATTTTTTCCCATTTTGAGAGACCAGATTCTGACACGAATGACTGAGGTTGGCGTTTTTTTTCTGTGACAAACAAATTTGGTTCCCCAAGAGAATAAAGGTCATCCCTTTCTCTAGCACATCCAATCGTCCTCCCCGTTTCCTTGTCCTAAAAAATACAACAATCATTGCTTGTCCTCCACCTCTAGGATTTTCAACTATCATAGCTGAACTTTCAATAGATGGAGTATCCAGCATCAAGTTTCTTCTACTCTCCTCACTTCGTATGATGGCAACTACCTCATTTAAGGAAGGAACCTCTGGTTTTCCCAGAATCTGAATTCTTACTTGATCAAATTCAGGATTTAGTCCCACAAGAAAGTCATAGACCCTATCTTTTTCAATAAACTCCTTAAGGACAGCTGAATCTGCTGCACAATGAGTCTTTATCACTCTATAATGATCCAACTCCATCCAAAGAGACTTCAGTTGGTTGGCATATTCAGTAACAGATTTGTTTCCTTGCTTTGCAGCAACTGTTTTCACCTTCACATCATAGACTTGGGCAGCATCTTTCGCCTTTGAATAGGTCTCTTCTATGACATCCCAAATTTCCTTCGCAGTGCTGAGAAACATGCAAGTATCACTAATTTCTGGAATCATTGAGTTCCATAGCCATGCCATAATCATCGAGTCTTCCTCATCCCAAGCAGCATATGTTGGGTCTTCCTTTGCTGGCCCAGTGCCTATTAAGTGACTGAGTTTACCTTTACTTTTCAACACAGTACGAACAAGTCGAGCCCACTTCAAATAATTTTTCCCGTTCAGTCGATAGGCAAGCTGAATACTCTGTAATTCTCCAGACTGATTATTCTGGACTTGAGAGTTTTCTCCTTGAGCAAATGGATTCACAATCTCGTCCTCCATAAGTACTAGAGATCAGATTGGATAAAGAAAAAAAGGACAAACAGAAGAGTCTGGCCAGGAAAAACTTGACAGCATGTAGTGCCCAGTCAAGATTTGAGAAAACTGACAGCAGAAAATGCCCAGTCAGATTTTCTTAAGAGTTGTTTGCGGAAGTAGAGTCCCCTAAATCAGGAGCTCATGATACCATGTGAAAATAGGAAGGCAGAATTTCTGAATGTGCTTCAGTAAGTTAGCACCCAGTAGAATTCTTAATTTATACACAAAGATTTACGAGGATAATAATTGTGAAATAGTAATAAAGAAATCTCTATTCCCTAAGATGCATTGAACCTATTCTATTTGTTGTACAATGAATCTAAACTACTTGGAAAGTGGGACATTAAATGTAAAATTATTTCCAACAATTAGCAATGACAACCAGTTTTTATTTTTATTCCCATAGAAAAGCCATGAGGATAAAGGTGACGTGTGCCAGTTCAGAATGAACAGTAGAAAGAGAAAAAAGGGGAAAAAGAAAAACCTCTCGGCTCTGGCCTTTCTCTTTTGCTCCTCTAATTTTGATGCATCTGATGAGGGTAAAGTGGATGCGGTGCCAAACCTGCAAATATGAGAGATGAAGAAAATGTGAAATCAAGTCAAACCACAAATCCTAATTGTTTGGAGATAAACTCACGATTATCGTAAGAGAAAAAAGGGGGCAGAAAAGATGAGGTACCTTTGGGCTCGGGAATTGCGCTTGTCTTGCTCGGATAACTGGGGAGAAATGCCAAAGCGCTCGGCTCGGCGAATCTTCTTCTCAACATCGGAAAGCGGAGGAGCATCAGGAGAAGACACTGCTTCCTTGGGGTGTTGGTGAGGTTCGGGTGTGGGATCTAGGGTTTTCGAAGGGTTTTCCTCCAGAGGAAGAGGGGTGGCCGTACTTGTTGCCATTAGAATCACGGAACCGAGGGAAAGTCAACCACGAATGTAGTACATTCCTCTTCCTTTCTAGTTCTAGGGAACAACTAAACAAGTTGCAAGCTATGCGTAGAGAGTGATTTAGGGCTGATTTTATTTTATTATATCGCAGGCGTCGTAAATAAATGTCTTAAAAATTGCTCGTCGATTACGCTCACTGTTGCACAGATGAGAATTTTTTTCTTAAAAAAGTTGTCTTAAAATATCGTTGAAATTAAATTAATTAAAACGTGGTATATATTAATTTTTTTTAAAGTATTCATTTCTCTGTCAAACCACGTGGGATTTTCCACAACCAATTGTCTCAGGACCCCCAAGGCCAAGGATCCACCCTTTGATTCACCCTCTAGTGGTCGTTGCCTTCCCAATTCATGGTTACTTTCCGTCTGCATAATAAACTCTAATTCGAGTGGTCAATCTAGAGATGTTATTGCCGCAGCCATTATAGATGTGTTTTGTACAATTTGGTACAGCAGAAACTAACTCCGTTTCAAGAATGTCACCATTTCAGTTAGACATGCGATAAATTGGATAGTGGCTGCAACATCTCTTTCTGGTTTTTTCTCTAAAGGCTTTACTTCATCCTCCATAACAGAGCTCTCCATTCTAAAGGCTTTCTTCATTGAAGGTCATGTTTTTAAAGCTTCCTCTATTAAGCAAGTAGACCCGTACCCTCCGATATGTGGTTGGATTAAGTGTAATACAAACGGAGCTGCCAGAGGTTCTCCGGGCCATGCTGCAGGTGGAGGGTTATTTAGAGATTTCATGGAGGCAATTTTGGGCTGCTTCTCCTCTTATTTTTGTATCACAAGTGCGTTGATTGCATAGTTATCTGCTGCTATGTTTGGCATTGAAACTGTTTTTCAAAAAGGCTGGCACAACCTTTGGTTGGAATGTGACTCCAAGCTAGTGGTAGATGCCTTTACTTCTGACCACATTGTCCCTTAGTCTCTTCAGAATATGTGGTTTAACTGTAAAGTCATCTGTAGTAGAATGCAATATAGAGTCTCCCATATCTATCGTAAAGGAAATTCCTGCGCGAATAAGTTAGCTTCTCATGGGGTAGGGTAGTCTCTCGTTCTTTCACTTGGTGGGATTTAATTCCTGAATTTATCAGGGAGGATTTTTTTCGTAATAAATTAGGTCTTCCTAATAATAGATTTAGATGACTTTTCTGCTATGGGTTTTGGCTTTAGTCCCCCCCTGTTTCTTGTTTTTGCCCTTTTTCAATAATATTAAGGTGTGTTGCAAATGATAGGTAGGGTCTGTGGTGCCAAAATAGTTGGGATCATTTTTCCTATTGTGATGTCGTTGCATGCCTTTAGTCTTTTATCCAAAAAAAAAAATTCACAACTCCTCAAATCAGTAACTGCCCTTTACATTTTTCTGTAACCGTTTATGGTGATTTATGTTTTTACATGAGAACAACACCAAAGGGAACACCAAAGGGATATAATGCACAACATATTAGTTTTGTCCATTTAAAAAAAAAAAACTTATGTTCATTGCCTTATGTCATGTTTCTCTAGTTTCCCACTAAAAATATACTGAAAGTATCACAAACTATCTCAAGCATTGCATTTTGAAATTGAGTACACTCTCCATTTTTAAAAAAAAATAGAGATCTCCATTTCTATAGTTTTAGATATACAATTGCACATAAAAACATAATTAATGTCACAATTTTAAAAATATATGTATTTATACCCAAAAAATTATAGTAATAGAAATCTCCTTTTTTTTTGAGAAATGGTGAACATCTCTACTCTTTAAAATTGTCTAGTTACATCTATTTACGTAAAATAATCGTTTTTTAGAGGAACAGGACAATCTGCACAAATAGAAATTGACATAAGTTTTATCCTTTAAAAAATGGGCTACAAGCATAAAAAAGCCCCAAAACTTATATTTTGGTATTTTTTTTTTACTGGAAATACCTCATTTCATTTTAAGTAAAATAGTATCAGAAATACACGAAGTAACATATATTTTGGTATTTCTAAACTCCTTTTAATTTAAAAAAAGTTCATTTCTATGTTTCTTTTAAATAAAATAATTATCCCTAAAAAAATTATATCATTTTATTCAATATTCACGGTTCATTGCATATCCTAATGTAAATCGAGTGTGTGTTTCAAAAAAAAAAAATGTAAATCGAGTGTGACCACTCTCCGTGATAATACTCTCTCCGTCTCATTTTACTTATCCTATTTAAAATATTTTATTATCTCAAGTTACTTGAATTTTTAAAATATCAATGAGTATTAATTACTTTTTTTTTCAAATATATCATTTACCTCAATCAACCTCTATTATGACGAGTAATTGTAACTTTCTAATTTAAATAGGGGTATTTTAATCTAACAGTACTATTTTATTATAAAAATCGGTAAATCTAACCATTTTTTTAAAAACAAAAAAAAAACAAAATATGAGATGGATGGAATAACCAGTATCACAAAACACGAACAACAACTTATCTTGTAATTCTGGCGCAAACAAAACGGTGGGAGAAGAGTAGAGAGAGGATCACTCGCTCCATTCCCAATCTCTCTCTCTCTCTCTCTCTCTCTGAAGTTGTAATTGTCCTATCTCAACTTGTGTCGTACCACACAACACAGCTCAAGAGTTATGGGATTGGCTTCTGTTGTTCACAATTGCGTCCAAATTCCATTCAACTTCGATCACGGCCTGCTCAGGGTTTCACACTCTCACCCTCCTTCCAAATGCTCTACACTCCACTTCCTTCACCATCCTTTTCCTATCTCTTCTTTTTGCTCAGGTCTCCTCCATCTCTCTCTCTCCCTCCCTCTCCCCCTCTCCCTCCCCAAAATCGGTTCTTAATTACTTCTTTGCCCCTGACCGCTTTTGTGTGTGTGTGTGGCAGTGTATCATTATCATCGTCCTCACCGTGTTCCAGTTCCATACTCCAGACGAATTGGTCAGGTTGATGGATTACCTGCTTCAGGTGACTATCCCATATTAATAAAGAAAAGCAGGAAAAATTGCTTCATGCCTTTGCAATTTTGCATGCTTATAGATCCTGCTTAATCAGAAAGTTAAATTTCTTGTGTTTTATATCAATAATATTTTTTTATTTCTTAATTATGAGTGAGTGGTGGTTGGATGAATCTGCAGAAGTAAAGAGGATTACTGCTCATCCAGATGATGACAATAGTAACGTTGAGACATCTTGTACTGAAGAATCACAGAAAAACGAAACTTACAGCTCCTCTGTTAGAACTGTAGCCTTATGGGTAGGTAAATCTATGCTAAACTATGATTTTACTGCTTTCTTTTACATTTTCTTTGGTTCTTTAGATTTATATCAATTAGTTATGATTTATTGTAGGTATGCACTGCCGTGGCATTTGGTGTTGGTTTAGGTTTTAAAGAAGGTTATGAAAAGGCATCCGAATTCTTCGCTGGGTATGCAAAATTATTTTATTTTACTAGGATGGGTGACCTCCTACGAACTTCTCTTGTTGCACCTTTTGCATTGTTCGATCCATTATTTTAGACGACATCATCTAGTGGAAAAGGCTTTGGTTGTTGTTGTTGTTGTTGTTGTATGTAAAATATTTTAATTTCGTCATCAACTAGAAAGTAAGTCCAATTTTATAGTGCTAGAACAACCAATATTCTGGACGAGTTAAATCAATATTTTGCGTAGTTTCTTTAAACTTGTTTTTATCATTTGGTGTTGGGAATTTGACTCTTCAAATTCTCTTCCCCAGAAACTGCACTTGTGGAAAATTGAAAAACAAAATAGAGAAATAATAACAACACAAGAATTTAACGTGGAAAACTCCCAAACCAGGAGAAAAACCACCAAGACTAGAGAGAAAAATCCACTACATGTAGAAAAATTATTACAACTACACAATTTTCTCTCTTACTTCGCACACCCCACAAAGCTTCCCACTAGCAAAACTTACTTCTCACACCTCTCTTTTACAAGAAATATTCCTAATAAATTCTTTTTGATGTGGAGGTTACCAAACCTGCAACCACAGAGCATACTAAGCAATTCTATTAAAATTCTAAAACAAAGAGAGGAATTTATCTAGAGACAAAAGTTGCTAGACAAGCTTTTGAATGGTGTACATAAAAACAAGACCCAAAGCTCCTTTTATAACAAAGACGTACACTCCTTTACTATTTTATGTGGGACTAAAAGTCCCAACACCAACAATCTCCACCTTGTGACTTTGTGGTCCCACAACGCCCACCTTGATGAAGATTCTCATAGCTTTCGCATCACATGCTCCACCATACAAGCATAATCACTCAACTAGCCATCCCAAGCATTTAAACCGGACATGTCGAAATATAACCTTGCTGAAAAACTACGGTGCAACTCCCATATTTGACTCTCATGGAGTTAATCACCATCGACATAATTTCACCACACACCGCATCAAATGTCAACCAATGCCCGTGTGCAAATGTGGTCTCCGCTTAACATTTAATATCCTTTATCATGGCAACTTTGGGACCCATGCCATAAGGATATACATGTCCTTCTCTTTCAAAAAGGACATCAAGATCGGAGATAATGTTAGCGCTCATTATCGCGATCTCCACTTTGTCGACACTGCAGCTTTATAACTGCGCTTACCTTTACAATTCTTCTTGATATACGCCAGACTGCCCACATCCCCAATGCATTCTTTATGAGTTCTCTTCTTCCAGTCATGAGCTACAATGCGTAACTTTCATGTGGATTGTTACTCCCACCAAGTCTCCTCTTCGTAAAGAAGCTTACTAGTAACCTCCGAGAAAATTATTTTCTCCTTACTATGCCCATGAATTAATAGCGGCTTCATGTGCTCATAGATCGTGGAAGAGACACGATCAAATTTTAAGGCCCGATCCTCATCATCAATTTTAACTCCAATAGATTCAAGCTCAAACAATGCCATTGAGAATACTTAAATGATCCGAATAGTAGTACCTTCATCCATTTGCAACGTGATGAAACTTCTCTTCGTGATACAACCGATTTGAGACGCCTGTCCGATACAACTCCTCGAAGTTTTTCCCAGTCCCTTTGCCGTGGATGCTCCTTCACGCTTGCAAGAACATTTTTGGTCAGCATGCAGACGAATTAACTGCACTTCATCGCTTCTCAAATCCAGATCCTCCCAATCATCATCGCCTTTGTCCTCAGAAGTTTTACCAAGATCACCGCTACTTTCAGAGTAACCACGTCTTCAAAGCCTTCAGGTAAACCAAATCAATCAACACATCCTTGACTTGTATTTGCCACCAAAGTTGATCTTTCCGCCAAATTTCTACATCAAATCTGATCACATTTGAAACTCAGCTTCCCGACATCCTCTTTGGGCGTAACCTCGTGCTCGATACTACTTTGTTGGGAATTTGACTCTTCAAATTCTCTTCCCGTAAACCGACTTCAGTGGAAAATTGAAAACAAAATAGAGAAATAATAACAACACAAGAATTTAACGTGGAAAACTCCCGAAACCAGAGAAAACCACCAAAGACTGTGAGAAAAATCCACTATGTAGAAAATTATTACAACTACACAATTTTCTCTCTGCACCTGCACACCCACAAAGCTTCCCACTAGCAAAACTTTACTTCACACCTCTCTTTACAAGAAATATTCCTAATAAATTCTTTTCTCGATGTGGAGGTTCATTGGCCAAACCGCAACCACAGAGCATACTAAGAATTCTATTAAATTCTAAAACAAAGAGGAATTTATCTAAAGACAAAAGTTGCTGGACAAGCTTTTGAATGGTGTACATAAAACCAAGGCCCAAGCCTCCTTTTATAACAAAGAGGTTCACTCCTCTTTACTATTTTACCCGATGTGGGACTAAAGTCCCAACACCAACAATCTCCACTCAGGACTTTGTGGTCCCACAACGCCCACCTCGATGAAGATTCTCATAGCTTTCGCTATCACATGCTCCACCATACAAGCATAATCACTCGTAACTAGCCATCCCAAGCATTTAAACTCTAAGACATGTCTAAATATAACTCTTCTTGAAAAAACTATGGTGCAACTCCCATATTTGACTCTCGCAAGTTAATCACCATCGACATAAATTTCACCACACACTCGCATCAATGTCAACCAATGCCCGTGCAAAATGTGGTCCCCGCTTAACATTTAATATCCTTTATCATGGCAACTTTGGGACCCATGCCATAAGATATACATGTCCTTCTTTCAAAGGACATCAAGATCTGAGATAATGTTAGCCCCATTATCAAGATCTCCACTCGACCGCAGCTTTTGCCGAACCTCGCTTACCTTTACAATTCTTCTTGATACGGCCAGATCGCCCACATCCCCAGCAGACATTCTTTATGGAGTTCTTCTTCTTCCACCATGAGCTACCAATGCGAACTTTCATGTGGATCGTTACTCCACCAAGTCTCCTCTCTCTTCAGTTAAGCTTACTAGTAACCTCCGAGAAAATTATTTTTCTCCTTACCATGCCCATGAATTAATAGCGCTTCATGTGCTCATAGGACCGTGGAAGAGACACGATCGCCTTAAGGCCCGATCCTCATCATCAATTTTAACCCAATAGATTCAAGCTCGTAAACAATGCCATGAGAATATTAAATGATCACCAAATAGTAGTACCTTCATCCATTTCGCAACGATTTGAAACTTCTCTTCGTGATACAACCGATTCAGACGCTCTTTGTCCGACTACAACTCTCGAGCCCTTTTTCCCGAGTCCACGTGGATGCTCCTTCACGCTTGCAAGAACATTTTTGGTCGCATGCATTTAATCAGTGACTTCGCCGCTCTCAAATCCAGATCCTCCCCATCATCATCAGCTTTGTCTCCAGTAGTTTTACCAAAGATCACCGCTACTTTCAGAAAGTAACCTGTCATCTTCAAAGCCTTGTGTAAACCAGATCGAATCAACACATCCTTGACTTGTATTTGCCACAAGCCAAAGTTGATCTTTCCACAAATTTCTACATCAAATCTGGATCACATTTGAAACTCGTTTCCGACATCCTCTTTGGCGTAACTTTGTGCTCGATACCACTTATTGGGAATTTGACTCTTCAAATTCTCTTCCCGTAAATCGCACTTGGGAAAATTGAAAAACAAAATAGAGAAATAATAACAACACAAGAATTTAACGTGGAAAACTCCCAAACCAGGAGAAACCACCACCAAAGACTTAGAAAAATCCACTATGTAGAAAATTATTACAACTACACAATTTTCTCTCTCAGACCTTCGACACCCACAAAGCTTCCCACTAGCAAAACTTACTTCACACCTCTCTTTACAAGAAATATTCCTAATAAATTCTTTTCTCGATGTGGAGGTTCAAACCAAATCAACCACAGAGCATACTAAGAATTCTATTAAATTCTAAAACAAAGAGAGGAATTTATCTAGAGACAAAGTTGCTAGACAAGCTTTTGAATGGTGTACATAAAACCAAGGCCCAAGCCTCCTTTATAACAAAGAGGTTCACTCTCTTTACTATTTTATCTGAATGTGGGACTAAAGTCCCAACACCAACAATCTCCACTCTCGTGACTTTGTGGTCCCACAACGCTCCACCTTGATGAAGATTCTCATAGCTTTCGCTATCACATGCTCCACCATACAAGCATAATCACTCAGAACTAGCCATCCCAAGCATTTTAAACTCAACATGTCGGCTAAATATAACCTTGAAAAACTACTGCAACTCCCATATTTGACTCTCTCATGGAAGTTAATCACCATCGATAAATTTCACCACACACCTGCATCAATGTCAACCAATGCCCGTGTGCAAAATGTGGTCCCGCTTAACATTTAATATCCTTTATCACTTGGCAACTTTGGGACCCGTATGCCATAAGGATATACATGTCCTTCTTTCAAAGGACATCAAGATCGGAGATAATGTTGGCCTCATTATCGGCATCTCCACTTCGCCGACACGTAGCTTTATTGGTCGAACCCGCTTTTACCTTTACAATTCTTCTCTGATATGGCCGACGCCACATCCCCAACATGACATTCTTTATGGAGTTCTTCTTCCAGTCATGAGCTACCAATGCAGAACTTTCATGTGGATCGCATTACTCCCACCAAGTCTCTCTCTTCGTAAAGAAGCTTACTAGTAACCTCCGAGAAAATTATTTTCTCCTTACCATGCCCATGGAATTAATAGCGCTTCATGTGCTCATAGACTGAAGAGACACGATCTTTAAGGCCTGATCCTCATCATCAATTTTAACTCCAATAGATTCAAGCTCGTAAACAATGCCATCGAGAATATTTAAATGATCCGAATAGTAGACTTTTCATCCATTGCAACGTGTGAAACTTCTCTTTCGGATACAACCGATTTGAGACGCCTCTTGTCCGACAACTCCTCGAAGTTTTTCCCGGTCCGCTTTGCCGCGGGATGCTCCCTTCACGCTTGCAGAACATTTTTGGTCGTGCACAGATGCACTAACTACGCCTCAAATCCGGATCCTCCCAATCATCATCGCCTTTGTCGTAGTTTTACCAAAGATCACCGCTACTTCAGGAGTAACCACACTTCAAAGCCTTGTGTAAACCAGATCAATCAACACATCCTTGACTTGTATTTGCCACAAGCCAAAGCTTGATCTTTCCACAAATTTCTACATCAACCATCGCATTTGAAACTCGCTTCCCGACATCCTCTTGGGCGTAACACGTACTCGATACCACTTGTTGGGAATTTGACTCTTCAAATTCTCTTCCCAGAACCGCACTCTTGTGGAAAATTGAAAACAAAATAGAGAAATAATAACAACACAAGAATTTAACGTGGAAAACTCCCAAACCAGAGAAAAACCACCAAACACTGAGAAAATCCACTATGTAGAAAATTATTACAACTACACAATTTCTCTCTGCACCCTTCAGACACCCACAAAGCTTCCCACTAGCAAAACTTATTTCTACACCTCTCTTTTACAAGAAATATTCCTAATAAATTCTTTTCTGACGTGGAGGTTCAAACAAATCAACCACAGAGCATACTACAATTCTATTAAATTCTAAAACAAAGAGAGGAATTTATCTAGAGACAAAAGTTGCTAGACAAGCTTTTGAATGGTGTACATAAAACCAAGGCCCAAGCCTCCTTTATAACAAAGAGGTTCACTCCTCTTTACTATTTTACCCGATGTGGGACTAAAAGTCCCAACACCAACAATCTCCACTCTTGTGACTTTGTGGTCCCACAACGCTCCACCTTGATGAAGATTCTCATAGCTTCGCTATCACATGCTCCACCATACAAGCATAATCACTGCAACTAGCCATCCCAAGCATTTAAACTCTGACATGTCGAAATATAACCTTGTCAAAAAACTATGGTGCAACTCCCATATTTGACTCTCATGGAAGTTAATCACCATCGACATAAATTTCACCACACACACCGCATCAATGTCAACCAATGCCCGTGGTGCAAAATGTGGTCCCGCTTAACATTTAATATCCTTTATCATGGCAACTTTGGGCCCCATGCCATAAGGATATACATGTCCTTCTTTCAAAGGACATCAAGATCGGAGATAATGTTAGCCCCATTATCAAGATCTCCACTTGGCCGATTACGAGCTTTTTGCCGAACTCGCTCTACCTTTTACAATTTTTCTTGATATGGCTGGTGCCCCACATCCCCAAATGCGGACATTCTTATGGAGTTCTTCTTCTTCCACCATGAGCTACCAATGCGTAACTTTCTTATGTGGATTGTTACTCCCACCAAGTCTCCTTCTTCGTAAAGAAGCTTACTAGTAACCTCCGAGAAAATTATTTTCTCCTTACCATGCCCATGAATTAATAGCGGTTCATGTGCTCATAGACGTGGAAGAGACGATCGACACCCTTGGGCGCCCGATCCTCATCATCAATTTTAACTCCAATAGATTCAAGCTCGTAAACAATGCCATCGAGAATATTTAAATGATCCGAATAGTAGTACCTTCATCCATTTGCAACGTATGAAACTTCTTTCGTGATACAACCGACTGAGACGCCTTTGTCCGATACAACTCTCGAAGTTTTTCCTGCAGTCCCTTTGCCGTGGATGCTCCTCTTCACGCTTTGCAAGAACATTTTTGGTCGCACGCACGACGAATTGCACTTCGCTCTCAAATCCAGATCCTCCCAATCATCATCGCTTTGTCAGTAGTTTTACCAAAGATCACCGCTTACTTCGTGGAGTAACCTCGTTCTTCAAAGCTCTTGTGTAAACAGGTGAATCAACACATCCTTGACTTGTATTTGCCACAAGCCAAAGTCGATCTTTCCACAAATTCTCTACATCAAATCGCATTTGAAACTCGCTTCCCGACATCCTCTTGGCGTAACCTCGTGCTCGATACCACTTGTTGGGAATTTGACTCTTCAAATTCTCTTCCCGTAAACCAGACTTCAGGAAAATTGAAAACAAAATAGAGAAATAATAACAACACAAGAATTTAACGGGAAAACTCCCGAACCAGAGAAAAACCACCAAGACTGCAGAAAATCCACTATGTAGAAAAATTATTACAACTACACAATTTTCTCTCTCTCGCACTCCGCAGACACCCACAAAGCTTCCCCACTAGCAAATCTTACTTCACAGACCTCTCTTTTTACAAGAAATATTCCTAATAAATTCTTTTTCTGATGTGGAGGTTCAAATTTCAAACCGCAACTACGTGAAAGCATACTAAGAATTCTATTAAATTCTAAAACAAAGAGAGGAATTTATCTAGAGACAAAAGTTGCTAGACAAGCTTTTGAATGGTGTACATAAAACCAAGGCCCAAGCCTCCTTTTATAACAAAGAGGTTCACTCCTCTTTACTATTTTACCCGATGTGGGACTAAAAGTCCCAACACCAACATTTGGTGTATTTCAGATGCCTCCATATCTGGTTTAATAAGCCAGACCTCATCTCTTTTTGTTCTGCTTATGCTTTTCTTTTATATATGGCCTCAGAATAGAATGGTATGTCACAAAGGATTGATCAAACACCGAGAGTTTGAAATTATAGCATACTGGATTTTTCTTTTGGAATTCATGAGTAGTAACGTAAATGGTTTGATTATGTTTGCTTTGACACCACTCCCCCCCCCCCCGCCGGCATTGTTTTCACTTTCTTGAACTTTGTACTGACTGAGATTATGCCCTTTGTGCACTTCTTTAGATATATATTGGAGCAAAGTCTCTCAGTAGATAATCTCTTTGTCTTTGTTCTAATATTCAAATACTTCAAAGTGCCAGTTTCATATCAGGTGATGTAAAAACCTTCTTGCCAAGGGTAAACTGTGAGCAATTTAAACTTTATGCCTTAACAAGTTCGTGGTACTGCATATTAAAATAGCATAAATGCAAATAATTGATCAGTTTGTTTCCACTTCTTATTGAACTTACAGAATCGTGTACTTTCCTATGGTATTGCTGGTGCAGTTGTCTTTCGCCTGACAATTATTCTTCTTGGAGCAGCCACCCTTCAGGTGTGTTTTAAATGGACATGTTTCTCTTCATGTTTTACAATTTTTTTGCTTTTTTGGTAAAATCTGTATGCTTTTTACTGATCATGCTGTCTTGTTTACTATGATGACGTTTAGAGGTATGAGGCAGTCAACCTTCTATTGGCCGCAATATTACTCTACTCATCATTTAAGGTGACGATTCTCACGTTCCAATATTTAAGTACTTCATACTTGCTTGGTATAACACCTTCTGCATTCATATTTGCCAAGGAAACAGTGATCCTTAAAGCTTAAGATATTAGAACATGAATGTTTTGATATACCGAACATCCTCTTGATGCTACTTAGGGATTGAAGCATGGATAACAAATATGGCCATTTTATCTTGTGCTGAAATTTAATTTAATTATGGTATAAAAAATCAATTTAAATATGAAGGAATGAGATCATGAGGATCAAACTTCTGACTACCTGGTGAAAGATACTTTTATATGATATCAATGAAGGACCACTCATTCTAAAGCTTAAACTTTTAGATTGAAGCACTCAAATGATTTTATCTCTTTAGCAGTATCCTAGGAACTTCAAACTTCTTGTTGTGGTATTCACAATTCTAAGGAACGGATTTAACGAAAGCTTGTTTCTTGTTTTATGAATAGCTATTTGCCAGTGAAGAAGATGATTCAGACTTATCTGATAACTTTATAGTGAAGACATGCCAGAAATTGATCCCTGTAACAAGTAATGCTCTCTAATCATGTTTATTTCTTTCTCTTTTCCTTGTTGGAGATTTTCTGTTGATTGCTTTGGTATTTCGAAGTTGAAATTGGATTCTTTATTTTTTAAACAAAATTATAGAACTGGATCAGAATATTGAAGAAAAGAATGTACTTTCTAATGAGAATCTTCTCAACTCAGTGGTAGTACCCATCAGGTATACAACCAATGAAGGTGAAAAAGAACAAAATGCAAATACAGGATATTAGTGTCTAACCTCACAAGTATTCTCCCAAACATCGTTCTCAAAAATCCCAAGACTGATCTCTAATACTGTCATATACCACTTCTCTACCTAACTTATTCCAACCAACTAACTAATTGGGTGGGGTTACCTAACAATAGCCCCCCCTCCCCCCAAAATAAAACAATTTCACGTTATCCTCAAAGTCCCATTGGGTTTGCTGGTTGCAGAATTCCTAATCACAGCACCCTGGACCAAGATGGGTTCTGTGAGCAAAGCTCCCACCATGGTAACCACAAGAGTGCCTGCCTCCTCCATAGCTGCCTTCATTGCTTTCAACCTTTTCCATTTAGTCACCCCTTTGAGCTTGAAACATCGCTTGCTTCTCCTTCCTCCATGCAATTAACCCGAGAGGAGTTCTCATGATTTCCTTCACCATTTAGGTCTTGCCGAGTGTTAGTAATAGGCCTCCAACAGTGAAGATTTATTCTAGGAGGAAGACCATGTAATTAGTTATGCAGCAGTTATATAATAAGCAGTTATTAGCATGCAGTAGTTATATAATTAGCAGTTAGTATAGTAGTTATGTAAGTATAAAAGAGAGATTAGGACAGAAGGGAGGGGATGGGGTTATTTTGTCAATGGGTTGGTTGGGAGAGACTAGGCTCTCTAATTCCTAGAGGTTACCAGCAGTTATTTTCCATTCTCCATCTCTTTATTGTATTTCCTTAATTTCCTTTGTAACATTTCTCTATTCGAAGATAATTCCCAGATTTGATCAATAAAATCAGAGGAATTATTTAGAAAATATTAGTATCATTTGACCAGTTCTATCAACTGATATCAAAGCAAGTTCTGATCCAGGGAGAAATTCATGGTAAGGAGGAAAATGGGCATGCCAAGATTTGACGGCAGTGACGATGCCTACTGGTGGTTGATTCAATTCTGTCAATACCTTGAAACACTCAAGATTCGTGAGGAAACTTGGCTATCATGGATTCCGTTTGCTTTTGATGGAGATGCTTACAGTTGGTGGCGTTCATGGAGAGAAACCCATCGGAATGTTGAGTTTATTACCTTTGAGAAGGCTCTGCTCATACATTTCAAACCGGAGTTTGGGATTTATCTTCAAGATTCAGAGTTTGAAGAGCAAGAAAACAGAAGTGGATATAAAGCTCTAGAGATCAAGAATCATAACAACAAAGAAGAGTCAAAATTGTTGGAGGGAGGGAGAAAAGGATCAAAAACAGAATTAACAGAGGAAGAAAAAGAGATTCAAGATGACAAATCTGCAAATCTAGAATACTCACTTTCAGAGAAGAGAAATCTCGCAAAGGAAGAGCAGTTTTGCAAAAACCGGCAAATGCCGTCATCAGTGTGTAACAATACTGCTGCAGTAGAAGAAATCAAGTCTTCGGAGCAAGATGGGGCGGAAAAGAATTGGTCCGCCATGACTACGAAACTTGGGGCGGTTGCAAGTGGTTCCATTAAGAAACCACCACCCAAACTGCAAGAAAGGGATTTTCATATGTTGAATTTTTCAGCTGGAATTGGAAAAGGGCAACAATGGGATCCCGGAGGATAATTGGATATGTCTTTGGCAACTAGGCCGTCACACTTCAAACAGTGGGACCCACGAAAATTGTTTATCAGAGGTCACTTGCTAATTCACCCTGAGGACAAGGTGAAAGTTTAGGAGGGGAGTATTGTTAGTAGTAGGCCTCCAACAGTGAAGATTTATACAGTGAAGATTTATTCTAGGAGGAAGACCATGTAATTAGTTATGCAGCAGTAAGCAGTTATTAGCATGCAGTAGTTAGATAATTAGCAGTTAGTATAGTAGTTGTGTAAATATAAAAGAGAGATTAGAACAGAAGGGAGGGGATGGGATTATTTTGTCATTGGGTTGGTTGGGAGAGACTAGGCTCTCTAATTCCTAGAGGTTACCAGCAATTATTTTCCCTTCTCCATCTCTTTATTGTATTTCCTTATTTTCCTTTGTAACATTTCTCTATTGGAAGATAATTCCCAGATTTGATCAATAAAATCAGAGAAATTATTTAGAAAATATTAGTATCATTTGACCAGTTCTATCACCGAGCAATTATGACATTGCTTACACCCATAACATTCATCAGGTCCTCTCTCCCTATGTTAGAATATACTCCCTCCGGTTCTCAATATAAGAGAAAAAAAGGTGTTTTTGAGGGTTTCAAAATATAAGAGATATGTGAGATAAAAAGGTGTTTTTCATTGAAAAAAAGAGTGTTTTTCTTGGTTTTGATGAATTAGGGTTTTGTCTCTTATATTTAAGACCGGAGGGAGTATTAAAATATCTTATAATATCTTGATATTATAAGATATTTGTAACAAGTTTAAAGATTAGTAAGCTTTCGCTTAAGAGGAAGAGATATTTTCATATATTTTAACACCCTTGATTGGTTTGAGTTAACCCTTCAAGTAGCTCTTCCATTTTCTATGTACACAATTTTTTAAGCTCTCTTTCTCTCCTTTCTTTTTTTCGGTCTTCTTGCCATTGCTTCATCCAGGTTTCAAAGGCTCTATTGTAAATAATTAGAGTAAATAGTAAATATTTACCTTTTGTACTGTAACCTAGTTTAGTTATTCGGTCCATTGTTCAGGCCCATTAGGTTAAGTCTAGCGTAGTCTATATAATAACATTAGTGTGTGTATTCAAAGTTAAGTTAATGAAATATTATTCAGATATATTTTCTACATGGTATCACGAGCTCTCGTTCTTGAGGGCCTCGCTTCCGCATAAACCCTAGCCGCCACCTTCATTGTGGTGGTTGTTTTTTTCTTGCTGCCTTCATTGCAGCTTCTGTTTAACTTCTTTGCCCATTGCGACTCTGTTTGTTGCCTCTGCGACCTGTTTTGTTGCCTTTGCGGCTGTTTGGATTCATCACCCACACTTCCATCATCTGTTTGCTTCATTCCGCATCATTTATTGCCGATCTGGTCTCACCACCCACACCATCAACCTCGCACAGGAATTCCGAGCCAGGCCCCACAAACCGCCGTCCGACCATCCACGCGCCGCCACGCGCCGCCACCGTCCGTTCACCTCACGGGCGCGTGTGGCTCACGCGCCGCCATCCAGACCTCCGTTCGACGCCGTTTTTCAACAGTAGCATCCCCGGCACCTCCCCTTTCCGTTTTGGGGGTCCACTCTCCGATCCGAGAACTTTCATTTTTGTGGGTTATTTGACGTTCATTCGTTCGTTGCCCTATTTGACTTGGACCGCTTGCAGAGCCTCCTCGACTCTTTGCGTAAGCCTTCTAGTTCTAGTTCACGACAATGACTGGTAAAGCTCTATGTTCTCGATCGTTCTTGCCTGCGGTACTATTCCTAAGGATGCATGGATTCTCGACTCTGGTGCTCTTGACCATATGACCTTTAACTCTAAATTGTTTTCCACTTATAATCCTCATTCAAGCATTCCCTATATTCTTGTTGCGAGATGGTTCTCACACTCTGTTGTAGGTTTTGGAGATATTAATCTCCACACCCTTTCTATTTGAGAAGTGTGCTTTATGCTCCTGGACTCTCAAATAACTTAATTTCTATTCGCAAACTTACTCGGGATATGAACTGCACAATAATTTTTCTCCTACTCATTGTCTTTTTCAGATCTTACCACGGGGAGGGCGATTGGAGTTGCTAAGGAACAGGGAGGGTTATACTTTCTATCTGTGAAGAGAATGGTGCAGAAGGTGTTGTCTTCCTCAGTCGATCTCACCATACTTCCTCTCAAGTTTGGCTTGACATAAGCGTCTAGGACATCCTCCATTTTCCTTACTTAAAACTATGTTTCGACTTTGTTTTTACAAGAGTCTGCTGAGTCTTTTAAGTGTGATGTTTGTCAATTTTCCAAACACAAACGTGTGTCCTTTCCTTCTAGTTATAATAGAAGTGTTGAACCTTTTGATCTTATTCATTCTGATGTTTGGGGGCCTGCCCCTGTTTCTAATATTTCGGGTGCGCGATGGTTTGTTACTTTTATTGATGATTGTACTCGCGTTAGTTGGCTATTCTTAATGAAAGATAAATCAAGTATCGCGATTGTTCATTCAATTTTATCACATGATAAAACTCAATTTGACAAATGCATTAAAAGACTACGGTCGGATAATGGTCGAGAATATGTCAACCAATCTCTTTCTTCATTTATTAGTAAAAATGGTATTCTTCATGAACTAACGTGTGTTGATACTACACAACAAAATGGAGTTGCGAGAAAGAAAAAACCGTCAACTTACTTGAGGTTGCTCGTGCCGCTTCTCTTCCAAACATCGGTTCCAAACTCGTATTGGGAGAAGCGGTTTGGCTTCCGCTTATCTCATCAATCGGATTCCATCCCGTGTTCTAGGTAATCTCAGTCTGTTCGATCTATGCTATCTTTTTGCGCCTGCTCTATCATGCAGTGCAGAGTCGAATATTCGGTTGTGTTGCATTTGTTCATATCCACAAGCGACATCGCAATAAGTTGGATTCGCGGGTCGCTCGATGCATCTTCTTGGGCTATCGCCTATGACGGGGATACAAGTGTTACCATCCTTCGATCGTAAACACTTTGTCTCTATGGATGTCACTTTCCATGAACATGTCCGTTCTTCACTCGTCCTCGACCAGGGGAGAATAGTAGTGATTTGGAATCGATTCGAAGTTTCTTCTCCTTGGTCCGTGGCACCCTGAGTCACCATCTTTGTCGATTGTTCCTCCAGTCTGCTTTGTTGTACGAGTCTCCTATCCCTGAGTCTCCTGTCATTTGTTCAGAGTTACTACCTCCTAAGTCTCCGGTTGTTTCGAGTCACCTGTTATTGTTTCTCCTTTACCTTCTATTTTGCAGAAACAAAGACCTTCAAAGACAAAGAAAGACAAAGGCTAGTGAGCCAACTTTGATATATCGGAGGAGAGAAAACCGACCTGGTCGAGAACAACCCCAACCGTCTGAGCCGGAGGTAAGTACTGAAAGTAACCCTTTTGCTTCTGATTCTTCTATTCCCGATACACTTGATCTTGATTCAGTTGACCTACCTATTGCCTTGAGAAAAGGAAAAAGTCTTGTGCCAAATACCCTATTTCTCAATTTGTTTCATCTAACCATGTTTCCCATGACATAAGGCTTTTATGACAAAGATTGACTCTGTAAGAATCCTGCATCATTAAGGAGGCACTTAAAGATGAAAAGTGGATCAAAGCCATGAATGAGGAAATGAAAGCCCTTGAAAAGAATAGAACTTGGGAGATAGTTGAGAAGCCAAGAGGCAAGAAGCTTGATTAGTTGCAGTGGATTTATCTTTGTCAAGTACAAATCGGATGGCACTCTTGATCGATATAAGGCCGATTAGTAGCAAAGGGTACACCTGCACTTATGGCATTGATTATGAGGAGACATTTGCACCAGAGCTAAGATGAACACCGGTCCGTATCTTACTATCTCTTGCTTTGCTCATTACGGGTGGGAACTTAATCAATTTGATGTTAAAAATGCATTCTTGCATGGAAATTTAGAGGAGGAAGTGTATATGGACATCCCACCGGATTTGATCCAACCCTTGGGATAAATAAGGTGTGTAAATTGAAAAAGGCCTTGTATGGGCTAAAGCAGTCTCCCGGGCATGGTTTGGAAGATTTACAAAGGCTATGTTGGGTCTTGGTTACAAAGCGAGTCAAGGAGATCATACCTCTTCTTCAAACATTCACATGGAGGAAAACTAACAAGACTTCTTGTTTATGTTGATGATATTATTATTACTGAGGAATGACTTGGTTGAGAGACAACTCCTCAAGAAGAAATTATCTGCAGAGTTCGAGATGAAAGATCTAGGAACTCTCAAGTATTTCCTTGGGATTGAGGTAGCTTACTCAAAACAAGGAATTTTTATCTCTCGAGAAAATATGTTCTTGATCTTCTGCAGAAAGCGGCAAGCTTGGGTGTAAACTGCAGTGTTCCCATAGAGCAAAATCATAAAATGAGCTCAAGAGGAGAGTGCTAGAGTTGACAAGCCTCGATGTCGAGAGATTGGTGGGAAGCTAATTTACTTGGCACACACTAGACTGATTTAGCTTATGCGATAGCGTAGTCGGTCGATTTATGCATGATCCGAGGATGAGGCACTTGCAGCGATGAAGCGGATTTTGCAATATCTTAAAGCGACTCCGGGAAGAGGTCTCTTGTTCAAAAGAGGCGGAAGGCCCGACATTGGAAGCCTATCTTGATGCAGATTATGCAGGCTCAGTGAGTGATAGAAGGTCCACTTCTGGCTACTGCACATTCTTTTGTGGTAATCTTGTTACATGGAGGAGTAAAAAACAAAATGTAGTGGCCAGATCAAGTGCTGAGGCAGAATTCAGAGCAATGGCTCATGGAATTTGTGAGCTATTGTGGATGAAGATTATACTTGATGATTTGAAGGTGAATTATGAAGGCTCAATGAGATTGTTTTGTGACAATAAATCAGCAATCAGCATTGCTCATAATCCTGTACAACATGACAGGACCAAACATATTGAGATAGATAGACACTTTATAAAGGAGAAGCTAGATTGTGGGTGATAACAACGTCCTACATTCCTCTTTGGACACCAACTAGCGAGATGTGCTTACAAAGGGCTATCTACGCACCGATTCCGCTAACTTACTTGCAAGCTAGGAATGATTGATATCCACTCACCACTTGAGGGAGTATTGTAAATAATTAGAGTAAATAGTAAATATTTACCTTTTGTACTGTAACCTAGTTTAGTTATTCGGTCCATTGTTCAGGCCCATTAGGTTAAGTCTAGCGTAGTCTATATAATAACATTAGTGTGTGTATTCAAAGTTAAGTTAATGAAATATTATTCGGATATATTTTCTACAGGCTCTCTCCAAGAACTCCAACCTAGTCTTCATACGGTTGTATGCCATGAGAGGCCCCTTCGATTGGGAGTTTTATACCAGTTGCTAGAACTGGATCTGAATCTTGAAGAAAAGAACGTATCGTTGATGAGAATCTTCTCAACTTAGCGATGTATCAAACTAACAGATTCCAAATACCTAGCTAATTGGGTGGGGTTACCTAACATAATTGAATGAAAGGATGTGGTAGAAAGCTTAGTCGGAATCAGTTAAAATCTAATTGAATGTTTAAGTATATATGGCTGATTCAAAGCTAAATTGCCTCGCGGTTTAGGAACCTGTGGTTTTTCCTTTTCTGGTGGAATTGTTTTTGTGTGTGTGTGTGTGTCTATCCATGTAAGTGCAATTCAATACTCATGTTGTTTTGTACATGCAAAGAATAGTCTTAATTTCACGAGTATTCTCTCTTTAAAGGGAGCCTTGTCGCAATAGTTGGAGTTGCTGTCACGTGACTAAGAGGTCACGGGTTTGAGTTGTGGAATCAGCCTCTTGCGTATGCAAGGTAAGGCTGCCTATAATAGATTTGTAATGGGTCCAACCTTTCCCCTCGTAATGGCGGGAGCTTTGAAGGACCATATTTCCCTTTTTTTGTCTTGAAATTTGTATTTTGGATACATGTATGTCCTATTGGAGCTTCCTTTTAGCGTAAGCTGCAGTTTTTTATATTAGGGTGATCCACTGATCCTTTTTTGGAATGCTGGATTAAAATACATAGATACACACAGACATACCACATTACTACACGCACGCTACCATGGTGAATGCAGAACGGGGGAAAATATATTGTTGGCATTGAGTTTATATCATTCTGCTGAGTAATATTGTCATCCAAAAATCTTACTCTGATGAAATTGTTGCAGCATATTATGATGGAAACCGGTTCATAACAAATCAGAATGGGATGTGGAAAGTAAGTTATTGATGAATGTCAGTCACAAACTGAAATTACTTCCTTATTCTCTTGATTTAAGCAACTGTTATCTTTTCTCACAAATGCATTGAAGTTTTTGTTCGATTTGCATTTGTTGCTTTCTTGTCAATAAGTCAAAAGATTTTCTTTCTTAATGAATTAAATTAATTTCAACTTGATTTCTAACAGGGATCAAACATTTTGGGCAGGCCACCCCTTTGCTTCTTACTGTAGCAGTTATTGAACTCTGTGACATTGCATTTGCAGTAGGATTTTCTCATCCTTGATCCTTCTATTTTATGTGGAATTTTCTGGTTTAAATGTTGACACAATTTTCTTTTCTAATAGGTTGACTCAATACCTGCAGTTTTTGGCGTAACACGGGATCCATTTGTAGTGTTTACTTCTAATCTTTTTGCCATTTTGGGTAAGTTCTCTCGCTGCTGTTTCCCTTGTGATGTAATGCTAGTACATCTGGATTTGATTTTAGAATTTGATTTTTGCTCCCTAAAGTTTGATACCTGGAAAGCTTACTAGTAAAGTTTCTGGATTTAAGGTAGTTCATGTATTTGCTTGGGGAACACACATTAATAAACAGTTTTATAACAGAATTTGTTGCCAAGAAGTGGTTCTTTTGTAACTTTTATGTATCTAGTTCTCCATTAACATGTGGAGCTGGAGGGACGAGTTCATTTTTTGTTATAATCTGAGATCAGATGTTTTTCTTCCCAACAATAGTTGATGCTTTTCCTTACTATTTTATTTGTGTTTGAAAAAGCAATAAATAAACAACTGTTATTTGGCAAATGTAGGTTTAAGGTCACTTTACTTGATAATTTCTGAGGGTATGTCAGAATTGAAGTACTTACAGGTAACTGCTGACTTGGTCTGTTTTGGTATACCGTGGTTGGTGCATAAGTTTCTGCTGGTTATGTGCCTAACTGTCTGTTCTTTAAATAACCATGTGTATTACATTTGGGACTTGAGTTATGTTTCTGTTTTCATAACCTTCATCATTGCTGTTTTCCTTGGCTTCCTGTGTATATATATAGAAATTTTCTATGTCATCCTAAATAGTGGTTGAAGATAAATTAATGCCGTTTTGGCTTTGGAGCAGAATTATTGCAGAATGGTAGACATCTTTTTGTGGACTGACTGGGAAATAGAAACTTTAGAAAGACATATCGCTTATGTTCCTTTGTCAAAGTAGGATCTCATTGCATTTGGCTTCTATTTGCTAATTTATCCTAAAGGAAGATAGATTATCATCATTTCATCAAAAAGGGAAAGGCTTAGTGATGTAGGAGGAGTACTCTTCTGGATAGGGTACTCCCTTGATTAGGATTCAGATAAACAAAATATCAATATCAAGTATTTTACAAAATGTGTCTCAATTGTTTACAACAACGGTTTGTTTATAGACCCAACGTAGCCAAACACCCTAATAAGACAATCCAATTCTAAGCTAGAATAATATAATTCAAGATGGGGTAAAATTCTAAATAATAGAAAACAATAAGTAATCCTGAATCAAAATCCCCCAACTTTGAAATTAAAACCCTAAATAAAATAAATAAATAAAAAACTAAGAGCCTAATCTACATCACTTAGTCGACATTAAAATCTGTTACCATCTCGAGGGTGACTACCATTGAATAGTATTTGCCAGAAGGAACAATGCATTTGTAAGACACTAGATTTTTTGTTGGACAGCTGTCGTGGGGTACCATTTCGATTGCACATCTACAGTCTATACCTTAAATGCAATGTTGTTTATTCTATTTCTGCTGGTCCGTTTGACTTGCATCGTTGACAATCTCATATTTGTGGTTGATCTATATTTAATAACTCATGGTCAAAGGTTTTGGTTCAAATGGGTCAGTTGTTTTGAATTATGACTATTATTAGTTTTATGTGGATGGATAAATCTTGAAACAAATTGTGATTGGTTTTTTTTTTTTTTTTGACAAAAAATTGTGATTGGTTTTTAGTGTCAATGTCATTTCAATATACGATAGTATTTTATACTAAATTTTATCATAAGGACGATAAATAAGAACACGTTGTAAACCTCTGTTTTTCTTTTTCCTTTATATATACCATTTCTTATGGTTGTGTCATTTCTTTTATTTTTTAAATACAATTTCTTCTCATAAGCTGCTACTGAGAATTTCATTTTGTACTTGTACTGGATAATGCATCCTAAATATTCAGTGATGTGGTGTGATATATATATTGCAATTATTCTGTTTACTTATGCTTCCATCCTTATCATCGATAACCATTTTTTGTTCTTGTTAGCCGTCCATTGCTGTTGTTCTGGGATTTATTGGGTGTAAGATGATCTCGGACTATTTTGGTGGGTATCCACTACTCGTTCAAATACCAATTCTAATACAATCCCACTGTACTCGAATTTTTCACATATTCTCATTCTTACAGGAATCCATATCTCAACGGAGGCATCTCTTGGTTTTGTAGCCTCTAGTCTTACCATCGGAGTGCTATTAAGTCTGGCTAAGAAGTCTGACTAGCTTAGACCAACTCAGGATGAATTGAGCTCTGTATGATTGCTTATATTTTACCAAGCAATCCAACTCCCGGGGAAACCCCCTTTTATTTATTATTCATTTCTCATCTTGTAAACCTGGTAAGAGAGATTTATTTAATATGTTGGTGTCAATAGCCAACTGAAGAGCCCCTTGTAGCCTGACTGTGATATGGCTTTAGTTGATGCTCAGCACAAAAGTGCAAACATTTGGTACCGCATCCAAATTTACACTACACTCGTGTCAATAAAACAAGTTCGATAAAGAATACAAATGATTTTTAGTAGCATTAAAATCTATTATTAAATAAAAATAAAACATATATGGTTCTTTTGAGAGCTGTGCCTGTGTGTGTAGAGAGAGAGAGAGAGAGAGAGAGGAGGGGGGGGTCAATCTATGAATTGTGATATTATTTTAATATATGCATTTAGAGGTGAATTATTCCATGCACTACTTATCTTTTGAGAGCTGCGCCTGTGTGTGTAGAAAGGTGGGTAATCTATGAATTCTGCGATATTATTTTAATATTATGCATTTAGAGGCCAATTATTCCATGCACTACTTATTTAGTGGTGTATGGATGTATAAGAGTTAAAATGGTCATTTTACCCCCCGGGGGTCCTGAGGGCGTTTTGCTGGTACGACCGCACAGGGCCCCATATTTTAGGGGGCACCAAATTTTATTTTTTTTAACTTGGTATATATATATATATTTGTTTATATATTTTTATATTTGAAACTTAAGGGCCAAATTATTTGTCTAACATTTAGGCCCAAACCTTCATAAATTTTGATGACCCAATTATTTGTTTAACATTCAGTCTAAGGCTATAGACTTTTAAAATAGAAACCCTAAAATATACTACAATATTTCTTAGATGCCACAAAAAGACAAGATTGATGCGCTCCACCTCTCCTTGCTGGCTGCAAGACTCAAGAGTATGTCAACAGTTAACCTCTCATTTTCTTTCTATTTTAACTTTTCATTTCCTTATTTTTAAAACTTTGCGGCCAAATGGAGTTTGTGTTCGTCACATGAACAGGATGAAACAAAAGGATGCCGTTTGAATCCATGAAAACGATTACTATGAGTCTATGATTCTATGAATTACTTTTTTTTTGGTAAATTGATTCTATGAATTATTACTGTTCACGAAAATGAAACAAAAAAAATTTGTGCCTTTCAATATGATTCTATGAACAGTGATGGACTGACTCATAAAACTTTAAGCAATTGACCAAATTAATACTCTCGTCTAATTTTTATCTTGCACCAGACTGATCTTATTGGTGAATCAGACATTTCTTTTCTTCTTTGGTCCAGCGTATAAGGGTTGGTGTCTGCATCTTCCTACTGCATCTAAAAGGCAGCTTCACAAATTGAAAGTTTCAAATCAAGCAGCAATTAACAATCAGGTGTTATTGTTTCTTACTACTTGTTTGAATATGTTGCCTAGAAAACAACTTTCTGGTCATCTAAAACGAAAAGGAAAGAAACAAGTTGAAATTGATAATGAATTTCAAAAGAGTGCTCTTGATAAAATTTTTGCCAAACATCCTACAGTTTCTGTCCGGAATAATACAAATCCGGATAATTTAGGCTCTGCTGAAAATTTAGGGAATGAACAACTGATATATTAATGACTAGTTTTTTGCACCCCTTTGTGTTTTTTTAATCAAAAAAAAATAGGGCACCAATTTATCCATTCGCACAGGGCACCCAAAATCTCAGGGACAGCCCTGACCCTTCTGCCCCGTTCCTCACACCTCTCCTCATCCCTTCGTTCCCATCCCTATCTCCTCACTCATCCATCTAACCTTCTCCCACACAACCTTATTGTCGAGGTTAATAGCTCCATATTCTTCTTGGATAACAGTGTGCTTTGTTTTTAGTAACATGAAGAGTGTTCAAAAAGAGTCACAAAATCTAAAATGTAGTTGATGTTTTTCGGTAACATGAAGAGAAAAAGGGGGCAATATGGTGGTGATGGGACGGGGAGGGGACAGACACCAGTTGTGTGTTGCGTAGTCTTAACGGCAAGAGGCCTTGTTTTGTGGCGGGGTGACCTGAGGAGGAGACTGCATCACAATTGAGTTAAGGAAATTGTGTGTGGCAGAGGGTCACCATTTTAGCAACCAGAGACATGCTCTCCTCTCTACTTTTTCATTTTCATTTTCTCTTTTACTAATTTTAAGTGTGCGTTGGAGAGGCCGTGGGTGATTGAGTTTCAATGGCTTGAGTTTAGAACAAGAATTGTGACTAGTGGGAGGAGCCTAGGTGATGGGATTTGGTTAAATTTTAAGCGGTTGCTCAATTTTGTGCCATGAGTGTTAAACTCTAAGAAAATATGGGTAAAATCTGTGTATTTTCCTATAGAAAATTCTCAATTAAATAGTATGATACAGTTTGAATACAATCTGATTCCTAACATTGAAATCTGCTAACTAATTAAGACTATAATTACATAATTACAGCTATAAATGCCAAACATTCTGCTTATTAATTCCTAATTTCAGGACCAACAAATCTGCACAAATAATGCCAACAAATCTACGCTATAAATGCCAAATATTTAAATCTTAATTCTCTTGACATACCCCCTCAAATTGATGCTGGTGAGTCTACAAGTATTAATTTGCTGACTAGGAAATTATGTCGCTGTCGTGTCAAGGATTTGGTCATAATGTCAGCTATTTGAATAGATGTTGAGGCATGAGGCAAAGTGATAATTCTGCAGTCATAGGCTTCCCTGATTGAATGACAATCGACCTTTATGTGCTTTGTTCTCTCATGGTATACAAGATTTGCTGCAATCTGTATAGCACTTGTATTATCAGCATGTAGAAGAGTTGGTTTTGTTTGTGAGTAACCAAGTTCTGAAAGAAGGCCCTGTAACCAAATAATCTCAAAGCATGTTAGTGACATGGATCGATATTCTGCTTCAGTTGAGGATTTAGAGACTGAATCTTGTTTCTTGCATTTCCAAGAGATAGGGGCATCTCCTAAAAACATACACCAGCCATTAGTAGACTTCCTTGTGTCTGGACATCCCGCCCAATCAGCATCGTTGTATGCTTGAAGTTGTATTTATGCACCTTTAGTAAAGAAAAGACCACGGCTGGGAGTGGCCAATAGATATTTAATGATGCGTTGTACTGTTGAAAGATGCAAATGTCTAGGATTTTGCATGAACCTGCTGACTGCGTGGACAACAAAAGAGATATCAGGCCTTGTGATGGTTAGGTAGATAAGACTTCCAACTAACTTTCGGTATAAAGTTGGGTCTTTTAGGAGTTCACATTCATCCCATCTTAACTTCACATTAACTTCCATGGGAGTGTCAACTGTAGCTGCATTGGTGAGACCCGCTAACTGAATTAGATCCTGAATATATTTGCGTTGAGTAACCAAGATGCCATTTTTTTGGAATTGTACTTCTAAACCCAAGAAATAAGTGAGTTGTCCAAGATCTTTCATGTGGAAAGTTGTATGTAACAGCTGTTTGATTGTAGTAATAGCCTCTTGATCTGAGTTTGTGACGACAATGTCGTCCACATAAACAAGAAGTATCACGAGTCCTTTTGAGATCTTTTGTAGAAAAAGAGATGAATCAGAGTTGCTTTGGATGAAGGAAAAACCAAGTAGTGTTGCTTTAAACTTTTCAAACCACACTCTTGGTGCTTGTTTTAATCCATACAAAGAACGTTTTAGTTTGCAAACAGTATTAGATGGTGAGGGCATACCAGTAGGAAGTTTGATGTAAACTTCTTCTTTGAGGTCACCATGGAGAAAGGTATTTTTGACATTTAGCTGGTGAATTTGCCAAGATTCAGATACAGCAATGGCAAGAATAGTTCTTACAGTAGTCATTTTGGCCACAGGTGCAAAGGTCTCCTCATAGTCTAGGCCAAATTCTTGCTTATTCCCAAGAACAACCAATCTAGCCTATGTATCGATCTATTGATCCATCTAAACGAAGCTTTATGGTGAAGACAAATTTACTGCCAAGAGGTTTAACAAATGGTGGACAGGGAACCATATCCCATGTCTGATTTTCCTCTATTGCTAGAAGTTCAGTTTCTATAGCTTCTTGCCAACATTTATGCTCCATGGCCTGTTTATATGAAGAAGGAATAGGAACAGATGCTAAAGTAGTTGTCAAAGATAAAGGTTTAGAAAAACCATACTTTTCCCGTGGTTTACTAACGCGAGTACTGTGACGTAAAGGGGCTGGTTCTGGCGGAAGTGCTGGATCAGCTGCCAGAGAATGATCAGGAGGGGGCGTTGGACGTTTCTGGTAGACCAAGAGAGGTGGACGAGGTTGTTTTCCTGCAGAACTGTTAAGAAACAATGGCAAAACAGATATGGATGTAGAAGAAGGGTCTTGGTTAGTTGTACAAAAATATGTATCTTCTTGAAAGATAACATTTCTAGAGACTCGAATCCTATGTAGATTAGGCTCATAGCATATAAAACCTTTTTGATGGGCTGAGTAACCAAGAAAAGCACACTTAACAGATTGAGTTGTAAGCTTGGTACGTTCATGGGGTTGAAGATGAACATAACAGACACATCCAAAGGTGCGAAGAGTTGAAAAATTAGGTGGCTTACCAAATAGCCTTAAGAAAGGAGAATTATTGTTTAAGGCTCGAGAAGGCAGCCGGTTAATAAGGTGGATAGCAGTTGAGAGTGCTTCAAACCAAAACCAAGAGGGCACAAAGGAGTCCAACATTAAGGTACATATAACATCAAGAAGATGACAATTTTTTCTTTCAGCTACCCTATTTTGTTGGGGCGTGGAAGGACACGACCATTGAGATAATATACCATTTTCCTGCAAGAATTCTTGAAATAAATGAGATGTGTATTCCCCCATTGTCAGAACGCAGAATTTAATTGTGGATGAAAATTGAGTTTGAACATAGGCATGAAAGAATTTGAATGCAGAGAATGCTTCAGCTTTAGAGCACAAAAAATAGACCCATGTGAAACGACTATAGTCGTCAATAAAAGTGATAAAGTACTTGTAATGTGCATGAGATGTAACAAGTGCTATTCCCCATAAATCATTGTGAATCATGTCAAAAGGGTGATTTACATTTGATTGATGAATTGGAAATGGTAGAATTTTACTTTTACCAAGTTTACAAGAATTGCAATCAAATTGAACAACACTAAGAGATGGAGAATTTTTATTGCCAAGAACTACAGATTTCATCAAATCATGAAGTACATTTGAGTTTGGGTGACCAAGATGCTTATGCCATAATTGAAAACTAACTGCCGCAGAATTACAAGAAATAAAGGGTAGTAAAGAACATGAAGACAGTGATAAATAAAGAGGAAAAAGACGTCCAACTTTAGGCCCTTTCGCGATCATTTTCCTTAAGTGTTGATCCTGCACAAAACAACCAGATTTTGAGAATTCAACTCTGCAATTACTGTCAACTAGTTGACCAACGGAAATAAGGTTACTGGTGATACCAGGGGAAACATAAACATTGGTTAGAGAAGAGGAAATGTCACCAATTGCTGTGATAGGTAAATTGTTTCCATCTACAGTGTGTATTTTCAAATTACCAGAGTAATTGGTAACATTGTTAAGGGCAGCAACATTGTTGGTCATATGATTGGATGCCCCGGAGTCAAAATACTAAGGAGAGCAAGGTGAAGAAGCTTTACCTGAAAGGCCTAAAGCAGAAAATGTTGAAACGATCATTTGTTGAACCATTTCTTGGGTCACAGTTGGTACAGAAGTAGACATATTCTGATCCACAGAAATAGGAGTAGTAGAAGATCCCACAGAGGCAGTGAAGGATGTTGCATTTATCTTTGGTGGTCCGATTTGACATTCTTTAATGATGTGACCATCTTTTTTTGCAGTAATTGCAAAACTTTTTAGGACAGTTGGAAGCAAAATGTCCAAAGCCTTTGCAGCAGAAACATTGGACAGTACTCATGTCTCACCTCGAGGTCTACTTTGCACCGCGTACGCCACAGGAAGAGAGGCAAATTTTTGTTGTTCCATGGTTGTTTGAGTAAGGAGACACGAAGTAGTTCATTTAGGCATTCATCCAAAGAGAGGATAGTAGCCCTGTTCATGAGGTTGGTCCGAATGCCCTCAAAATCAGATCTCAATTTCATAAGAAATTGATCACGTTTTGTTGTGTCATGAACTGTTTGTACTGCAGTTTGTGCTTCATTTGACAAATCTTTATAAACAATCTCAGTGTATTCAGCCCAAAGATTCATGAAATGAGAATAAAATTCAGAGATTAAGAGACTTTCCTGTTGAAAATTGGCAATGTCATGTTCAAGCTGGAACCTGCGAGCAGTGTTGTTCTGGATGTAAATTTTCTTCAGATATTCCCACATCTTAGCTGCCGTGGAGAAAGGTCTGAGATTTAGGACAATATTAGGATCAACAGAGCCTATGAGCCATGCCATGACTTGTGCATCCTTGGTCTCCCATTTGGCATGTGCCACCTCATGTGTTGTTTTGTCAGGTGCAGAATCAGTTCCGTCAACATGACCCCAAAGCTCCTTGCCTTTGACAAAGTTCTGAAACTGGAATGCCCAGGTACTGTAGTTCTTTCCATTAAGACGAACAAAAAGAACATCGTACTTATCAAACTTTTCAGTAGACATGATGCTGAGAAAAAAACGCATGAGGGGAAAAAATCAAGAACTGAGACTGAAAGGAGAAACTGCAAGGAGAACCGAGACTGACTGGAAAAAATTGGCCAAAAACTGAAACTAGGATCAACGATAGACTTGGGGGCTCAGGGAGAAAAATTGGAATCGAAACCTAGACTGATACCATGTTAAACTCTGAGAAAATATGGATAAAATATGTGTATTCTCCTCTAGAGAATTCTCAATTAAATAGTATGATACAGTCTGAATATAATCTGATTCATAGCTTTGAAATCTGCTAACTAATTAAGACTATAATTACATAATTACAGCTATAAATGTCAAATATTCTGCCTATTAATTCCTAATTCTAGGACCAACAAATCTGCACAAATAATACCAACAAATCTGCGCTATAAATGCTAAATATTAAAATCTTAATTCTCTTGACAATGAGTCTCTACAAATATTTGGCCTAGAGCAGGTGTGAAGGTGGTGGGGGGAGAAAGAGAGAGAGAGAGAGAGAGAGAGAGAGAGAAGGGTGGTGATAGAAGATGGGCATGGGGAAGAGAGTGGCAAACTGTGGTGGGTCGGGGTGGGGGAAGGGGTGAGGAAGGGTATGTATTTCCAATTTTACTCTTCCACCAATTTTTTTAATCTTGACCATTGATTTTAAAAATAAGATTATGCAACGACGCTCTGCTTATATCCAGCAATAAAACATTTTGAAGTGGTACATGTGATATCGAGCCTCATTTAGATTTTAAATAAATAAAATATTTATAAGGAGTAAATACATGTCGTGCTTGAAATTGTGGGATCGTATCAACTTAGTCTTCAACATTATTAGTATTCCAATATGATCCCTGAAATTGCAAAACGTTAATTAAATTTGTCCCTTCGTTTGGATCTGTTTACAAATCCATCATTGGTATTATTCACTTAGTTTTAAATGCATCTCTGATATTACCAACTTAACGTCATTATAGTCCTTGCAAATACCAACGGAGGGACGAACCTGATTAACATTTTGTAATTCTAAGGATTATTTTGAAATATTGATAATGTGAAGACTAAGTTGATACGGTTCTACAATTTAAGCGACCAAATTTGATATTTACTCTATTTGCAACTATGTAATTTCATGATAGACCTTCATTTGTATTTTAAAATCGGGTTAAATATGTTTTTTGTCCCCGTAAAACAAGCGAATTTTAGTTTTAGTCCATGTAAATTTTTTTCTATGGTTTTCATCCCTCTAAAGTAATGCTTTGGTCGCTGTCGTCATGTGATGTCTATTAAGTACTTATGTGTCTTACGAAAGGTTACGTGACCATATTAGATGACACCCAATGATATATGTGATGTTATGTTAGCATGTAACTATCCAAAAAATTTCCTTGATCCATAAAATGAAATTTGTTTGTCTATCCTAAAATGAATACTAAGGACAAAAGATAGTGATTCGGGTTTTAGCAGGATGAAAATCAAATAAAAATATTTTACAGGGACCAAAATCAAAATTCGTCCCCTTTTAAAAGAACCAAAAAACACTACTTTTAAATTTTGGAGCGATGAAAACCAAAGAAAATATTTTACAGGGATCAAAACCAAAATTTGCTCATTTTATAGAGACCAAAAATATATTTAACCCTTTGAAATATAAGTTAAAATAAATTTGTGTGATATCATATCGAGTTAAAAATGATGGAAGACTAACGGAGACCTAATTGTAATATTAGAATTTTCTTTGACCAAACTTGTGTAATTAAAATTGCACAATATGACTAAAACCCCAAGGGGTTGGCTTAGTTGAGCATGATAGGATTTGCATCTGACATGTTGTGGGTTCGAGTTTCACTACTCCCCTTGGGGTGAGGTAAATGTAATTACCTTCGTAAGTACTCAAAGAGCCCGGAGGTCTTCCCTGCCTTGGACAGAGGCGCCATCCCCTCACCCTAAATTTTTTTTATCAAAAAAAAAAACGCACAATATGTAAAAATAAAGGCATCTCCAATGGGGGTACCTATTGAGTACCTAAGACTTGGGTACCTATTTAGAGCATCATTAACGCTCGGAGCTCAATCGCGTTGCTTTAAATCCATTTGGTGGGCCCAAGGCGTGACAAATCGGAATTTGCGTTGCTTTGTTTAAGTTTACGGAGTTCTGCAACTGCACGTTGCCAAAAATTAAGGAAACCATGGTTCCAGCTCACTGCCACGGTGGGCCAATGCACTGAAACCAAGAAATAAAGACACGCTAAAAAGTTTAAGTTATCCGCGCTGCAGTCACTCTTGGTGTGGTACCTAATAGGTACTCCCATTGTGAAAATTTATTTTTGGGTACTTATTAGGATTGAGTACCTATATATGTACCATTCTCTCTCTTTTCTGTGAGCCCCGTATAATAGTTATTGGTGATATGTGATGATGTGGAGTTATTAGTGAGACCTATTTAGTAATTTTTTTAGAGGTATTAGATTGACGGAATTGAGTACTTAATAGGTATCATAATTAAAAAAATAAAAATGAGTTATATGGATATGTGGGGCATTTTAAGCACCCACTTTATGGGTCCTTAATTGGAGATGGGGAGTTTAAACGTGCAATCAAGTCGAGTGGAGATATTTGTCACACGCACACACCCAAAAAAAAAAAAAATGGTCGAGTGGAGATAAAGAATGTTCACGCAAAGTTGCCACTGATCATGCTCTTGGACCCCAGTTAATCTGAATCAGAAAGATGTCTACATTCCAATGAGTCCACCTTTTGTAGCCGCGCGTATTGCATGTCAATATTAACTCCTAGTGAATTCCTTTTTAAAAACAAAATAGATAGAAGTTGCACACTTTCATGTAACAACTAGGGGTGGACACAGCTACATGTCGACCAATGAATCAGCAAACCCGATTCAACCCAATCCACAAAATTTGGGTTGGTTTTAGTCATTGGGTTGGGTTAGGTTGGATCGGTTTTAAAAGAAACAAACCCAAAGTCTATGGGTTGAGTGTCGGGTCAGAAGATTGCGAACCCAAACAACTCAACCCAACCAACTATATGTAATTGAACGCATATACTGATTAATACCATATGAACGAAGACGTAATTTGTAAACACATAAATTTTATTTTGTTTTTATTTCACTTGGTGTTATAATTTATTGAAAATTTTACTCCAAATTGAGGTCAACTGTGCTTTTATGCAACCATAAACACATGAAGATTTTCTTTATTTGAAAATCGAAATTAAGGCATCGACAATGGGGTTTTTATTCTATTTTTTCAATTTTTGCCATTTTTCTGAGAAATAAATGTTTTAATAATAAACCCGATAATCCGACTCAAATCAACCCATATGAGGTCGGGTTGGGTTGGTTTGGGTTATGTAAAAAAAATCGATTAAACCAATCCAACCCATATTTAGTTGATTCGATTGAGTTTTTAAACACCCCAAAATCCACCAAATCCGACCCACGCCCACCCCTACTAACAACTACTCCCTCCGTCTCATTTTAGTAGTCTTTTTTGCTTTTTCACGATTCTTAAAAAAATGATTAGATTTGCTGATTTCTATAATAAAATGACACTATTGGACTAAAATATCCCTATTTAAATTGGACAGCTGTAATTACTCACTATAATAGAGGTTGATTGAGATAAATGGTATATTTGAAAAAAAAGTAATTAATACTCATTAATTTTTTAAAAAGACAAGTAATTTGAGATAATAAAATATTTTAAAAAGGACAAATAAAATGAGACAGAGGGAGTATGTTATTTAAACTGTTATTTTTAAATTAAATGCTTCAATTCCTTGTTGTTTTTTTTTTACTACTAAAGTACGAGCTAAATTTTCAATCCGCAGGTTTTCCAATTTTCCTACAAGTGGTATGTGAATTGCATTTTGCACTCCTCGCTTCTAACTCTGCGCTTCTAACTCTGCGTCTCGATTCTCTCCCAAGCGCGAGACTATACTATTTTCTCTGGTCTGAAATATATATATATATATATATATTTGATCCTGAATTAAATATATAGACTTTTTTGACTTATATTTCATACCGGATGAAGTATGGACTCGTATATAATTGTTGAATTTTATCTATAAAAAAACATAATGTTGACTTTTAATGCGACATAATTTTGAATCTTTAACCATAATTTGAGTAAAAACCGAAAAAGTTGCTTTTCCATTAGATCAAATCATAGTTTACAAATTACAGTTTGTCTAAGGTAAGCTAAGATGATCCATGGTAGATCATGACATTTTTTTAGCGAACTTGTAAATTATCAGTAGCTAAATAATTAGTAGTTATTAATTTATAATAAATAATTCATAATCAATTCATCTTTAACGAATCGTTCCTAATTACTTGATTGATACTAACATCGTTTAGTATAGACTATATGAAGTGATGGACTATCTTATAAGCACCCAACAAATTACTACGGCTTCCGTTTCTTAATATATGATCCTCTTTGACTATTTTATGCCTTTTAAGAAAATGAGTTTTGTTAGTTATTAGCATTAAATTTATACAAAATATGTGCTATTTTTTCCAAGTTACCATTCTCATCTTCCAAGACTATTAAGAGAGAGAGAGAAAGAGAATTAATGCATCATGGTATAGAGATAATTCTGTAAAAGAAAAAATTAATGCACATTGGTCTTTGAAAATTGTCTTATATTAAGAGACAAGAAAATTTTACCAAAAGAGTCTTATATTAAGAGACGGAAGGAGTATTATCAAACAGGATGTAGTATTTTTTTTGGTTCAGGGGAGACCCCTACGCAGTGTCCCAACGTTGATAAGATTATCGTGAGGAACACATGGCAAGGCAAAACTATCGTCGTTGTTGATAACGCCACACGTAATAGGGTCGCGCAATTTGGACACAGCAACGCGACAACAATACTCGACAACATGTACGGACTGTATGTCCGTACATGTACGGACTTTTTCTTTCAAAAAAAAATTTAAAAGTTTTTTTAAAGAAAAAAAATATTATAGATTTTTTTAACTTGTTAATCAAGTTCACATATCTAGTTAATGCTATTCATTATCTGGTTAATGTCAAATCCTGAAACTTTTGGACATCTCATTTTCTTATCTGGTTTATCACGTTCACATATCTGGTTAATGCCAAATCCTGAAATTTTGGACATCTCATTTTCTTATCTGGTTAATCAAGTTCAAATATCTGGTTAATGCTATTCATTATCTGGTTAATGTCAAATCTATGTTAACCAGTTAAAAAAATCTATATATATATATATATATATATATATATATATATATATATATATTCGCACGGTCCGTACATATCTGCGTACGGTCCGTACATATCTATACCGTACAAACTTACGGTATCCATACAGTATCCATACTATTTTGTGTTAAAAATCATTTTCCCACGTAATACTGGAGCTATAAAAGGGGGACTCACTTGAATGTAGACGTCTTTCTGATTCAGATTAATCAATTAAGAACATGACTCGTGTGTGAAAATTCTTCATTGACTTGATTGCCCGTTTAATCTTATTATTTTTACATATTGTGCGATTTTCATCCTTATAATTTAAATTACACGAGTTTTGTCTTTTTTTATACAGAAATGGTGATTGAACATCACTTTTGGTGTCCTATTGGTCCTATTGGTTTTTTTTATGTATAATTGAAAAGTAAATGAGAGAAAAAACTGGAAAAATAAGTAAGAGAATGAAAATGAGGGATACAATATAAATAAAGTGGCTAAAAAGTGATGTTGAAATATCATAACGTTTTTTTTATAATATTACGAATTACAATTACAATTAGGTTAGTCTTCCATCAATTTTAACGTATATGGTGATGTCACTCACGTCGGTCTCTAATCGAAAAGGATGTGTCTATCGAAAGGGGGAAGAAAAAAAAAACCTAAACTGGGATTATCTGCAGGAGAAGTGCTCTGAGACTTGGCTCGGATTAAATGGATAGATTGGAGATGGATTATTTGACCGGTCCGAGCCACTAATTAGATAGTAAAAAAAATACTCCCTCCGTCTTTTAATATAATATTTTTTTAGTAAAATTTTCTTGTTTCTTAATACAAGACTATTTTTAAAGATTAATGTAACGACCCGTTTTCGGACCGCTACCGAGCTCAACATACCGAGCTCGAGTTACCGAGCTCAAGATACCCTGCATGCGATGTGTTTTAAAACGATACTCTTGTGCCATTTAGAAAAGTACGGTCTGTTATTATTTTTATTTTTTTTTCTAAGACCAGCTCGTGCACATCAGAGTAATTACAACTTTTCGAAAACATGGTGCAACTAAGACACAAGACATAAATTCTAATAACACATACATGCATAATATACATATATACCACTCGAAATGATAATGTATACAAAATACAGAGTAATAATGTATAAAGAAAATACACCTAAGGTATGACGACTTCAAGAGAGCAATCATACCCTGGGGGTACTTCCGGCAGACACCCACGCAGGGGGCTGCTCCAAAAGTAAGACCACCAGTCTACCCTGTGCTCAAAATAACATCTAGCCCAAACTGGTCACAACCACTATACACAAAAACATAGGCAAAGCAAATCACGACAAGTAGAGAGGTCGCCGCCTCGATCCTCGCCGAGCTCCTCCTCGCCATCATCTGCCGTCGAGTTCCTGCGCCCTCGACCTCGCTGGGTGACCATCATGGATTGAAGGCACCACAGAAAGTGGTCAACTTCTCAACAATTCAAGATAAACACGGCATAAAGAAATAAGTAAACAAAGAAAGTATAACATTCACCAAACGTGACTCAACCATCTCACTCTAAACTCGACTCAACTCGCTATCCATTTCTCTCGACTCGACAATTTTTCCTAATGCACACGCCGCATCAGTATCTTTGGAAAGTCCAGAAACCTTGGGATCTTCGCTCTCCCTAGGACGATCAACTCAGGTCCCATAGCGTGGCGACGTCTAGTCAATCTCCCGTAAACAAAAGGGGACCTAGCACCCTTAGTTATCTGGGTCACGGCTCAAAAACGTCATAACGACTCGCCTAGCTCGCTCACTCGATGAACAATTCGCCGCATACGATATTCAAAGAGTTATACACAAGATATTCAACCGCATGTCAAATAAAAGAGCAAGCTCGACATGAAGAAACGCAATTCAACAGTCAATACATAATTCACAACATATATTCAATCACATATTAAATACATGCAAAAACCCAATCATATCACAACATTACATGCTCGACACAAATCAAGGAATCCATACATAGTAATATAACAATAAAAATCCTAGAATGTTTAGAAGTGCCCTTACCGAACTCCAAGCTACGCTGCTCGACAACGACCTCGACACGGCTGTCTTCAAACGAGCTTGACAACGACTTCTCTTACTCGATCTCGACACGTACGGCTCTCAGTCGACCTCGGTTTCGTGTTCTCGTACACCCTGATCTCCTTGCAGCACGATCTCGGAAATCACACCGCCTAATACGAGTACAACTTAGTTCGATCTATGGGTTCTAATAGCACTTAGCTCTCGTTATCCCAATCTTAACCACAACCCAAGTAAACATTTAAAACTCAAGAACTTAAACAAATAAAACCAGAATTCAAACGTTACAAAATAACTCCTTTTCTCTAAAATTTTATTAAAAACTTCTTTCATACATCACCAGACAAAACCATTTTTCCTCTGACACAAAGTTAGGGTTTTCGATCAAAAGTTCATGAAAAAGGTTCTATGATTCTATAACAAATAAATCGACAACAACATCGACAAGAAGCAACGTACAACATACTAAAACAAGAAATCAAAACAAACCAAATAGGGAGGGTTTTGGGCACTGCCTATTGCAGAAAACAGAGAAAGAAATTTGTTTTACAAGCTCAAATAATTGGTTAGAAAGGTAGGTAATATCATGAAGAAGAAAACCTATCAATATGACATGATTTGGAAGCATAAAACTGGCTAAAATGGAAGGAAGAAGTGGCGCTAAACAGTAGCATGAAGGAAGAGAAAATCTGTTTTTCCATACCTCAGATGATGGTCGAGATGGTGATATATGTCGAGGAGATGATGAGAAACAAGGTTGATGAAGAAAGTTTATGCAGAATCTCGATAAAACTCAAGGTTCTTCGATGGAAGTTTTGGAGAGGAAGAGGAACTCAGAGAAGAAGAAAGAAGAAAAGAGAAAGTGAGAGTTGTGAGGGGCTGATCGAAGATACAGCTGGTCAAGAAACCCTTTAAAAGATATTTTTCTTTTTAAAACAAAACACAATTAATTGACGTGTAACTACTGTTATGAGATGCTAATCCCATCAATCATTCTACCCATCTAATCTCTTCTCTCTCATGATTACCCTCTAATCTATAGGTTACAGATCTAAAACACAGCAACGAGAACTGCAACCGATAATACAAATATTACAAACAATAGAATCATCAACGCTAAATAACGTTCGTAAAATACGAGTTACAGTCTCGACACGAGGTCGATCAGGGTGCTTGTGCAAGCGCACAAGGCTCTAACACGAGTTCGTGCACGCGGCCTCCTTAGTTCGACATGCGACCTCCTCAGCTCGGTACGCGACCTCATCAGCTCGGTGCGCGACCTCATCAGCTCGGTGCGCGATCTCAGCAGCTAATGCACGCGATCTCCTCAGCTCAGCAGCTAGTGCACGCGGTCTTGGCACGGGATCTCGACACGAGATCTCGACGCGAGGTCTCGATACGACGTCCTAATACGAGGTCGATCTCGTCCTCAGGTGTTACAATTAAAGTGTATTATTTTTTTTTTACAAAATTATCTATATATCAAGGTGTATTAATTATCTCACTCTCTTAATAGTCTTAGAAAATAAGAAGGATAATTTGAGAAAAATAACACATATTTTATACAAATTTAATATTAATAACTAACAAAACTCACTTTTTAAAAGACATAAAATGATTAAAGAGAATCTTATATTAGGGGACAATGGAGTCGTAAAGAGCATTAATAAAAACTAGTATTTTACCCGTGCATACGCACGGGTAGGACGCTGTTTTTTGTAATTATATATGGACTATAAAGTAATTGGAGAAGGTACCTAATGAGATTTTTTTGTGATCAAGAACCCTACTAACATCGTTGATGTAGATCTATTAGTACACATATATAGGACTTTTCTAAAGAGTGATCTCAGATCAAGTACACATCCCCCTTCCCTAACCTGTCGAGATCAAACTTGATTTCGACAGCTTGAGGACCAACAGCTTGGCTTGATCTCGACAGACCAACAGCTTGAGATTGATCTCGACAGCTTGAGATCAAGCTCAACCTGTCAAGATCAACCTTGATTTCGACGACGAGGACCAACGGCAGGCTTGATCTCGACCGAGATCGAGCTTGACCTCGGCGAATTGAGATCAAGCTCAACATGTCGAGATCAAGCTCAACCTGTCGAGATCAATGCTCCTCAGTTCTCAGATGGAAAAGTGAGTTGCTTCTCATATGGTGACGAAGCTGGAGGGAGAAGATGCATGTCTTTATCTTCTCCAAGGATTCGAGGAAGATGGAGGTTGTGAACTGCTTGATCTCCTGTCGAGCTCAACCTTGATTTCGACAGCTTGAGGACCAACAGCTTGAGCTTGATCTCGACAGCTAAAGATCAAGCTCAACCTGTCGAGATCAAGCTCGACCTGCTTGATTTCGACAGCTTGAGGACCGACAGGTTGAGCTTGATCTCGACAGCTTGAGATGGAGCTTGATCTCGACAGGTTGAGCTTGATCTCAACCTGTCAAGATCAGGCTCAAGCGGTTGGTCCTCAACCTGTCGAAATCAAGCTTCATCTCGACAGGTTGAGCTTGATCTCGACAGGTTGAGCTTGAACTCGACAGGTTGAGCTTGAACTCGACAGCTTGAGATCAAGCTCAACCTGTCGAGATCAAGCTCAAGCTGCGAGATCAAGCTTCATTTCGAAAGCTTGAGGACCAACAGCTTGAGCTTGATCTCGGTTTAGTTTGGTTCTCAAGCTGTCGAGTTGAAGCTTGATCTCGACAGGTTGAGCTTGATCTCGACAGATTGAGCTTGATCTCGAAGATGTTGATCTCGACAGCTATTCACACATGTCGAGATCACGCTGAAGCTGTTGGTCCTCAAGCTGTCGAGTTGAAGCTTGATCTCGACAGATTGAGCTTGATCTCGAAGATGTTGATCTCGACAACTATTCACACATGTCAAGATCACGCTGAAGCTGTTGGTCCTCAAGCTGTCGAAATCAAGCTTCATCTCGACAGGTTGACCTTGATCTCGACAGGGTGAGCTTGATCTCAACCTGTCGAGATCAGGCTCAAGCGGTTGGTCCTCAACCTGTCGAAATCAAGCTTCATCTCGACAGGTTGAGCTTGATCTCGACAGGTTGAGCTTGAACTCGACAGGTTGAGCTTGAACTCGGCGGCAGAGATCAAGCTCAACTATCGAGATCAAGCTCGCTGCGAGATCAAGCTTCATTTCAAAGCTTGAGGACCAACGGCAGGCTTGATCTCGGTTTAGTTTGGTTCTCAGCCGCCGAGTTGAAGCTTGATCTCGGCGAGGTTGAGCTTGATCTCGACCGGCAGTTGAGCTTGATCTCGAAGATGTTGATCTCGGCTATTCACACATGTCGAGATCACGCTGCCGCTGGTCCTCGCCGCCGAGTTGAAGCTTGATCTCGGCTGCATTGAGCTTGATCTCGAAGATGTTGATCTCGACAACTATTCACACATGTCAAGATCACGCTGCCGCTGTTGGTCCTCGTCGCCGAAATCGCTTCATCTCGACAAGTTGACCTTGATCTCGGCAGGTGAGCTTGATCTCCACTGTCGAGATCAGCCTGCGGTTGGTCCTCAACCCGTCGAAATCAAGCTTCATCTCGGCTGTTGAGCTTGATCTCGGCAGGTTGAGCTTGAACTCGGCGACCAGATCAAGCTCGACTGTCGAGATCAAGCTCAGCTGCGAGATCAAGCTTCATTTCGGCGGCTTGAGGACCACAAAAGCTTGATCTCGGTTGAGTTTGGTTCTCAATCAGCCGAGTTGAAGCTTGATCTCGGCGGGTTGAGCTTGATCTCGGACAGGTTGAGCTTGATCTCGAAGATGTTGATCTCGGCGGCTATTCACACATGTCGAGATCACGCTGGCCGCTTGGACCTCAGTCAGCCGAAATCAAGCTTCATCTCGACAGGTTGAGCTTCATCTCGACAGGTTGACCTTGTTCTCGACAGGTTGACCTTGATCCCAAGCTGTCGAGATCAGGATCAAGCGGTTGGTCCTCAACCTGTCGAGATCAAGCTTGATCTCGACAGGTTGAGTTTGATATCATCCTCAACATGTCGAGAGCAAGCTCAACCTGTCGAGATCAAGCTTGATCTCGACAGGTTGAGGACCAACAGGTTGAGCTTGGTCTCGACAGGTGTGAATATCTGTCGAGATCAATAGCTTCATGTCGAGATCAACCTGTCGAGATCAAGCTTGATTTCGACAGCTTGAGGACCAACAGCTTGAGCTTGATCTCGACAGATTGAGATCAAGCTCAACCTGTCGTCACTGTGACGCATCAGGTTCTCCGACGACACACTGTTGTCACTGTGACGCATCAACCTGTCGAGAGCAAGCTCAACCTGTCGAGATCAAGCTTGATCTCGACAGGTTGAGGACCAACAGGTTGAGCTTGATCTCGACAGGTGTGAATAGATGTCGAGATCAACAGCTTCATGTCAAGCTCAACCTGTCGAGATCAAGCTCAACCTGTCGAGATCAAGCTTCATTTCGACAGCTTGAGGACCAACAGCTTAAGCTTGATCTCGACAGATTGAGATCAAGCTCAACTCGTCATCGGCGGACGCATCGTTCTCCGACGACACACCGCTGTCACCGCGGACGCATCAAAACCTACAAAAAACCACCTTTGATACAATCCAGAAGAGTGAATGTGCAGTGAAAAGTGGAAGGAGGAGGAAGAAGAGGAAAGTGAAGTACTGGGTCCTTGGAGATTGGAGGAGGAAGAAAGGAGGGAGATCAGGAGAGAGATAAATAGTCTGTAAGGATACTGACGTGGCACTTGCACCAAAGCAAAACATCAATTTCAATTTTACAGAAGAATAACGGAGAAAAAGACAAAGGAGGGAGATCACAAAAAGACAAATTTACCCTTAAAAAAGGACACGTGGCATTAATATAAGAGCTCTAATTGAGTCATTTCAACATGTAGCAAATTGTATATATTTATAGTAGATTGATTTGATTGGGCCGTTTCTTTTCTTTTTTTTTTTTGTAATAAAAACTCGCACTTCGCTTTCCCAAGCTTCTAGTAAGTACACATGGCAAGCCAAATCGATCGTCATCGCTGACAACACAGACATGCGGTACCACTTCTATAAAACGCGAACTGGCTTGGGTGAATTATGAATGCAGACTGCATTTCCCTTCAGAGTCGTGTCCAACAACAATTTGATTCAGGGAAGAGCACGATCAATGGCAACTAAGTACGAAAGCTCTTTAATTTTTTTTCTCAATTCTTTTCCGTTTCTTTTTTGTTAGAACACTGATGAACACGTTCATCTCATCTTCTCTAACTAACTAACCAACGCTCTCTCTTTGTAACTGACATTAATTAGAGGCGTGCAACAAGTTCGTCCTCCCTCGTTAACTTCCACCTCCGAGCCACCTCCTCTTTTTGATGGAACCACCAGGTTCCTTTCTCCTACTCCAAAATTCTCCTTATTTTCTATCGTTTTACTTCAAATTTCCCTTCCCAATTATTTATTTATTTATTTATTTATTTTAGGTTGTACATCAGTTATATTTGTCCCTATGCACAACGTGTATGGATCGCTAGGAACTATAAGGTTGCTTCTTCGTGCTGTCCTCTTTAATCCAATTCAGATTAATCTATTTTTTTTTCAGCCCTAAGTGTCAATTTATTTTTATTTTTTTATTTTGTTCTTTATATCACTGTTCTTTATTCTGTTGGTTGAACTACAGGGGCTACAAGACAAGATCCAATTGGTTCCTATCGACCTTCAAAGCAGGCCTGCTTGGTATAAGGAAAAAGTATACCCTGAAAATAAGGTTTGTAATTTTTTAATAGAGGATGGTAAATTGGGTGCTACTTTGCAATGGTGATTTAATTGAGTTAAATTTTCTTCTCTCAATATTAATAGGTGCCATCCTTGGAGCACAATGGCAAGGTATTGGGAGAAAGTCTTGATTTGATCAAATATATTGATGCCAACTTCGAAGGGACACCTCTGTTTCCCACTGTAAGAACTGCAAATTCTTCTTTTGCCCATCATGGTCTCTCATTTCTTTTCAATATTTAGAATGAACTGATGATGTTAAGTTGATTTTTTTTTTTTTTTTTTTGTAGGATCCTGCCAAGAAAGAGTTTGGTGAGCAGTTGTTATCCCATGTTGATACATTCAACAAAGAACTGTTCTCTTCATTGAAAGGAGATGCTGTGCAACAAGCCAGTAAGATATTTGATTTAAGTTCATTAATAAAGGAAACTGGATAGTGTCTTTTTCAAATGTAAAATAGGGCCTTAAATTGGTAATTTGTATCAGGTCCTTCCTTTGATTTCTTGGAGAATGCTCTTGGTAAATTTGTTGATGGACCATTCTTGCTTGGTCAATTCAGTTTGGTGAGTTGAAATATTTTTCATTTTCCTTTTAAACTTGTTGTCTTTCAAGCAGATTACTAATGTTCTTCATGATGCATCTGATGAAAGAGATTAACTATAGTCGTGACTTGATCCAAAAATAATATATATAGTATCTGATAATATCAATATGACTTTAGTTTTTCCTTCATATAATTTGTAAGTGCTTGTGATGATCAGGTTGATATTGCCTATATTCCGTTTGTTGAAAGATTCCAAGTTGTTTTTGCTGAGGTGTTTAAGAATGACATCACAGAAGGAAGGCCTAAACTTGCAACATGGTTTGAGGTACACTAGAACCATTATTTGTGTATAATTTTTCACCTTGCTTATGAATTGTTGTACTAGTTTGCATTCATTATATATTCATCATAATCTTCAATCTGAACTTGAAGCAAGTTTCTTCATTTGCTTAGCAAGTGTTAACAGATTGTTCCATTTAAACTTGGCCCACAATCTCATGCATTTGATAAGAAGCCGAACGACTGACTCTTCAGGCATAAGAGAGATTCATTTGTGAGTGAAAAATGAAAATGTTTCTTCTTTTGCAGGAGCTGAACAAGATTGATGCTTATACACAGACCAGAGTCGATCCTCAGGAAATAGTTGATGTTTTCGAGAAAAAGTTTCTGGTACTATATTCGCTATGAATCCCTCACTATTATAAATTTGGAAGAATTGTGATTGGTTTCTGACTGTTCTCTTTGCTACTTCGTTAAAACTTCTGCATTTCTACTCTGCAGCCTCAACAGTGAACGTTGGATTGTGGCAGCCTTCCTCTGAGATATATATTCCAATAAAATTAGGGGATGCGTCTTTAGTCAAATAATTGGTGTGTTTATCTGCTACAGTTGCAGGATAGGTTGATGTTATAATTATGTTCATTTTCAGTTTCTTTGTTTGATGTCATAATAATGTTTATGCACCAGCTTGTGATCACTGATTAGATTGTATTATCGTACTTGTACTTAATAAACTTTGATATCTGTCAGCAATGGTTTATTGTGTTAAAATTTTACATGTTTCTGAGCAAACGTCGTGCTGAGAAGATTTTCTAATGATCAATACATTAATCTGTAGAACATTGTTTGAAAAGCAATTCAAATTTTCAAATAATACTTCAACTTACTAATTTTAATGGATGGATAGTGGAATTGGAATTTAATGAATGATCCTGAGACTCGGTGGCGGATCCAAGTTAATGGGGTTGGGGGCAATTACCCCCATGACATAATTAATTGGCTAAATTATACTTTTAGTCCCTTATGTTTATTTTAGGTTTCAGTTTGGTCCCTTATGTATTATTTGTTCCGAATTGGTCTCTTATGTCTAAAGATTACATTAATGTAGTCCCTCTGTTTCAAACTGGTTTCCTATATTACAAAAATTATACCAGTGTGGTCCATTTTTTTACAAAATAAAGGACAAAAAATGGACCACATTGGTATAATTTTTGTAACATAAGGGACCATTTCGGAACAAAAAAAAAGAGGGATCACAATTAACACATAAGGGACCAATTCGAAATTTTTAATACATAAGGGATCAAATTGAAACCTAAAATAAACATAAGGGAACAAAAATATAATTTAGCCATTAATTTTTAGTAGAATACTAGTACTATGATTTGTGCATGCGCACGAGTCGGGTTGCGTTGTTTAGTACAAGAAATTGTAATACAAATTTATAAATAATAAAATGTTGTCTACTTTTTGTATCCATATTGCTTCAAGTAAATAAATCAACAATATTAAACAATAATATAAGCAAAATAAGTGGTATAGTTTTTTTTTTATTCTGTAACAGATAAAAAATACCATGAAACATATATAAATATTGAAAACATAAACCATTAACCATATTTTAATGAGCTATCTCTACATAGATAAATGATATCGTTGCTATTTATTTCATTTATTTCAAAATTTTAGTCATGATCATATTTTAATCAGCTATCTCTACATTTACTTATATTATATATCCCTTATCTTTGTCTTGTTGATCTTTTTACAGTTCATATATGCTCTGGAGAATCGAGACTTACTATCCAACTAAATTTCTGTTACAAAAAGACATTACGGAGTGTAGGGATTATGATTACTTAAGTAAGATAATGAGCCCATAAACCATTTCCTCAAGCCGAGGCATGGCTGCTTGATGTCTATCCCCATTAAGCGGCCCATTTTCCAATTTCTGATCCTTTATCACATTGATCAGTGGAGTCCGGCAGACATTGATAATGAACGATTAACTTGGATTCGGTGCTATGGGATTCCGGCGCATGCTTGGTCAGTGGAGTTCTTCGAGTTCCTAGCCATACCATACGGTTCTTATATGGACGTTGATGATCATACGAAGAAGAGGAGGTCTATGGATGTGGCGAGGATCTTGTTACGTACTAAGCATCATGAGGTGGTTAACAAGGTGATGAAAGTAGAAATTAACGGCACGGTTTTCTCGATTAAAATTGTCGAAGACTGGTATGGCCCTTTCTGATGGATCAAATCAGACTTAAACGATATCGATTGGCGTGACGGCCGAATCAAATGCCAGTTTCGGTTCCGGTGGTCCTCGAAGATGGAAGATTAGTGGCGATGATGAGGAAGTTAATCTTTGAATTAAATGCCTCCATTCCGCGGCTCGTTGTTAGCGCGTGGTGGCGTTTCAAATGATGAGAAATTGTGCACGATACAATGTTGGAAATTAGCGACGGTACTAAATGCTATGGGGTATGAATCACTGCAGGAAGAGAACCAGGAGAGAAATGAGAAGCGGTGATGGTGTTTCCATGGGAGAGCCATTAATTGCGAAGCTGACCATTCGCTTGTGATGGAGGAAATGGGCAGCGTGTTTCCTGGCGGATTGCGGTTGGATCTTGTCCCTCGGATGGGCTAATCTTTGAGGATGTGCTACAGCGGCGCAATGAAGTGTCAGTAGATGTCGATATGGGCCATTGTGCTAATGGGTTGGATGATGGCTATTGAAATTTGGTGATTACGCTAATTCCAATACTCTCTCTACGATTCACGCCACGATCTGCGCCATGCCTTTCGTGAACTTGGCGAGAAGGAGTGGGCGAGACAATTGGCAATGGCGGTGCTCAACCATCAACATCATCGTACCCCTGGCGAAGCTTACTCATCCTTGGAGTCCCTCACATTTTGAAGCAAAGTGTTAAATATCGACCTTAGGATTGGCCTGTGATGGTGCGGGAGAAGATTTGGTAGCTCGCCTTGGGGATCACCGAGGAGTGGAGGGCTGAGGTCTATGTTTGAAATAAAACAATTGGAAGATCTGGAGCTTTTAGCGGATGGAGAGGGAGAATAGAAGAAGATCCTTATGAAGATTCTTCTGATTAATATTCGTGGGGTTGGAGATCGGGCTAAAGAGAAGACTTGATCTACGATACGATCAGTACTTTTGATGTATGTTTGCTACAGAAGCGAAAAATGTGATAACGTGGCCTGAAGTGATACATGATATTTGGGGGGTGGATGTTGAATGGGTATCCAAAGACTACGTGGGTTTGTCTGGTGGTATGGTTTTGCTTTGGAAAAGCTACGGAATTTTTCAGGTTCGTTCTCAACTCTCGGTGGTTATGTGGGCATAGAAGTAGATTTTGGGAAGGATGGGAAATGCGTTATACATAGTCAATGTATATTAAGCCTTGCTCTTTGGAAGGAAAGCAGCGGTGTGGAGAGATTTGTTGGCAAAAGCAGGGGATCGATAGAGAAGAATGGTGCATTGCGGGAGATTTTGTGCAGTCCTACATTCAGTGGAAAAGAAAGGAAGAGGTTTAGGTGATTGTTCGAGAGAGAGAAGTGAATTTTGTCAGGTTTGTGGATGATATGAATGTTTTTGATATCTTAGGTTTTGGGTAAGAAGTTCACCTGGTTTAGCTCGATGGACTTGCAATGGCGAGTTAGATAGGTTCTTATTATGCGAGCGATTATTAAAGATTGGGAGGTGGTTGCCCGATGGGTGGGAACACGTGATATCTCGACCATTGTCAGGTGTGGTTAAATTGCAAAGTTATGGATTAGACCAAAACCATTCGGAGTTTTAATAAGCTATTTGGATCGATCATAAGGATTTTATTAGCGTCGCTACATGGTGGAAAGGTTTCAAAGTGGAAGGGTGGAAAGGGTTCATGCTTAAGGAGAAATTCAAAAGCAGGATCGTTGAGGAAGTGGAATAAAAGAGTCTTTGGTATCTTGGATCTTAAGCTAGAAAAAAGCGTTATGGCGGATCTAAATACTATTGATGAGAGAATGCAAGTAATGGTATTGTGGATTTGGCATTAAGAAAAGATCTCACTTATGTCGATTTGGCAACAACCCGGTTAAAAAGAGAGCCTCTTGTTTCAAAGTCACGCTTTAGATGGAATCTTGAAGGGATACCAATACAAAATACTTTCATCGCCTCAGGCTGTGCCGAAAGAACCAACTTGTAGCCCTCAAGATTGGTGATAATTTGGTGGAGTCGATTGATGGTGTTAAAGAAGAAGGTTGGTAGGCACTTTAAGGACCACTTTCGCATGAGTGTCATATATAGGAGACCAATCGGAGGGACTCAATTTCAAGCAGTTACTTAATGAGGAAAACATGTTGCTCTCTCGGCTGTCTCAGGGAGGAACTAAAAGATAGCGTGTGGAGGTGTGACGGTAACAAAAGCCTGAATCAGTGGGATGGGTTTAACTTCACGCTTATCAAAACTTGTTGGGATTTGTTGAAAGATGAACTTTTGGATTTTGTACATGAATTTCAGGTGAATGCACTGATTCCACTAGGCTATTCTTCTTGCTTTTTGGCTCACGATACCAAAAGCGAGCACCCCAGATCTTTGCATGAATACAGTCCTATTTCTCTTGTCGGATGTCTGTACAAAATTGTTGCAAAGATCTTAGCTAGAAGGTTGAAGAAGATTTTGAGTAGAATTATTTCCCATGTCGGAATTTGCTTTCCTTCTAGCAGTCAAATCCTTGATGGTGTGTTGATGGTTAATAGATTGGTTGATCTAGCAAGAGGAGAAAGGGCGAGTGCATGGTTTTCAAGGTCGACTTTGAAAAGGGCATGACTCTGTCGATTAAGGTTACTTGGACTATATGATGAGTAGGATGGGTTTTGCTTTAAATGGCGTAGGTGGATTAAGGCATGTATATGCCTTGGGACAATGTCGGTCTTGGTAAATGGCAGCTGCCAACCCAGGATTTTTCGGATACACCGTGGCCTCAAAGCAGAGGAGATCCGTGGCCCCGTTTCTTTTCCTAATTGCGAGGTGAGGTCTGGCGGGTTTAGTTCATAATCACGGTAGAGGAGGTCACCTGAGGCCAGTACAAGCTTTCAGGTTTATCTTTTCCTATTTTGCAATATGCTTTGATGATACCATTTTTTGTTTAAACCGTCATGGGATAACTTGTGGTGCATTAAAGGCAATTTTGCATGGTTTTGCACTCGTGTCGGGCCTAAAGTTAACTTCTTGAAAAGCAACTTGATGGGGGTGCACATTGATGATTTTCCTTAGGGATGCGGCCTCTTTCCTGAATTGCTCCGTCGGCACTATTCCATTCAAATTGCTTGGAATCCCTATTGGTGCCAATCCAAGGAGGGTTTCCACTTGGAAGTCGGTTATTGATCTTATGAGAAAGAAGCTCTCGAATTGGAAACATACATAGCTATCCATTGGTGGTCGGGTAACTTTGATAAATTCTGTTTTGACTAATTTACCTGTGTATTTCTTTTCCTTTTTTAAAGCTCCTAAACAGGTAATTGATACCTTAATAAGTATCCAGCGGAATTTTTTGAGGGGTAGCCTATCGGAAGAAAGGAAGATATGTTGGGTCCGGTGGGACAATGTGTGTCAACCTAAATCTTTGGGTGATGCAGAGGTTAAGCAGTTGGAAGTATTTAATCTGAGTCTTTTGGCCAAATGGAAGTGGCGTTGCCTTAATGATCGAGGCGCAATCTGGTGGGAGTTTCTTAATCGGAGGTATGGATCTTTACCTCGTAAATTCCGGATGGGTCCGTTATCGGTAAAGCTCCTTGTGGTGGCGGGATCTTATAGGTCTCAAGGTGGATTGGTTTACATGCAGTTCGGTGTCATAAAGCGGTATGGGTGATGTTGCCGGTTTTGGATTGATAATTGGAGTGGTAGGGGATACTTATGGATGCTTATCGGTTATTTGACGTCAAATTCACCATCTGCGACATTTGCCCGAGCAGACTCTTTGGTTAGGCGGAGGTTGGATTTGGGAATTGGCGATGGGACCCAGCGCTATCCATGGCGGAAGATATGAGTTTGCGAGACTTGCATCTTTGTTGTGCGATTTTAATCCATCTCACTCTACTCCGGATGGTTGGGGTTGGAAATATAGCGAGGAGCATGCATTTGCACAAAAGCGCATCACGATAATATGATTCTTGTTTTGGGTATCGGAAGGAGTACTAGTATGGATGTAGTTTTTGAACTAATATGGCGGTTCGGTCCCATCGAAGGCTTTGGTTTTGTGTGGCGCTTAATTCAAAAGCGGGTTACCTGCTGGCGTGAGCAACCGGAGGAGGGGTGTGGTGATCCTCCCGGAAGCAGCAAAGGGTGCCCTTTTGCTCTTTTCCCATTGAAAGCTAGCGATCACTTGTTACGTGGTTGTGAGCTATCATCTAATATTTGGAGACAAGTACTCACTTGGATTGGAGTGTCGATGTTAGTCATAATATCTTTGGTTGATCATTTCTTGTCTTTTCGTTTCCAATGAAAAGGGCTAGAAACACAAAGAAAAAGTTAAGACATCTCATTTGGTGCTTGTGATGGTATGGACTTTGTAGCTCACGAAATGAGGTGATTTTTAATGGAGGCGGTGGATTTTATGGAGATACTTGCGAGGATTAAACAAGTGTCGTGGAGTGGTTTATCTCTCGTGCGAGGAAGACATTTCTGAAAGACTTATTTTGATTGGTGCATTAGTCCCTACAATCTTTGCAATGAAGTGTTGTGAGTTTGATGTCTGGGTTAATAATGGTATTTTATTGCACTATATGGTAGGCGTTGTAGCACTATATTCTTGTTGGTTGACTTGCTAATAGTCTTTGTTATATTCTTGGGTTGGGTGGTGTACTCTTTTTCCTCTTCTGGTCTTTTTCCCACTGGGTTTTGGCCTTGAGAGGTTTTAATGAGGCACTCCCTCCCTTGAACCTTGTATATTTGGGTTCGGAGTACCCCTTGTACTCCCGTTGTTAATATAAATATCTTTGCTTATCAAAAAAAAAAAAGTAGCTTATTCATGAATCCTGATACATACCTACTACTCAACAAAGTAAAGTGCATACAAAAACTAACGACACAACTGATGACACAATAAGGAATATAAAACATTGCGTTGGTACAAATATTTCTAAAGCATTAATTAATCAAGAGACCAATAAAATAAGATAATCAAGAGGTTGCACCAACAAAATAACAGACATTTAACAAAATAAGTAAAAAACTTGTTTCCATCAAATATGCATTTCCAAGCAATGAAACAGAAAAAGAGTTGATATAATTATCAGAATTGATATAATTTAAATAAAAATATGCGTACATGTCAAACCTTTAGTATATAGTACAAATATGTCAAGATTTCATGTGGGACATTCAAAGATGAGGCATAAAAAAATATGTGCTACATTATATAAAAGATTTTAAACTTCTGGTTGAAGTTTACTTTTGTTCCTATTTGCCCAGCTTTAACTTATCTTCCTTTAATCTATGTTCTGTCACTCTACTCAACCTAAATCTTCACTTTTAAATAGCTATACTCTCTCAATCAAAGCAAAACTCAAGAGTTATGAAAAGCACCTGCACATAAATATAAGAATTAGAACTCATATTTTTAATCAAAGATGTTTCTCATAAGTCATTTATCAGTCTCCTTAAGGCAACTTCAAATGGAGCTTGCCTTTGAGAAAATGGCAAAGTCTGTAAGAGAACTGTGCCCCTACTCGCACGGGTTGCGCTTTGTTTGTCGTGATTAATGTTTTAAAAAACAGTATTTTGATGCAATTATATTATTTGGTAATGCAGCCAATTATAATTGAAATTAATTTATTCTATTATGTTTTAAAAGTGTAATGTTCATGCAGTAAAGATGCTTGTGATGAATTGTGTTGCAAAATGGAATTTGTATTAAATAATTATAAAAGAAAAAGATCACTGATCACTTATAATAGAAGATTAGCATACATTAGTCCAAGCCCAATAAAAGACAACTATTGTAAAGTTCTGGAGTTACATTTAGCTTATAAGTCCAAGTCCAACCAAAAGGTCTTACGCCAACAAAAATAGTCATACTTTAACGACACATATAAGTCCATGCCCTTCCAAAGAGTCTTACCAGAATTTAAACCGTGTTGTTATTCTGTATTTGGAAAGCAACACAAATATCAAACAGTCTAAATTTTGAAGCTTGACAGAACTAAACTGAATACAAGTAAGATATTCATGCTTCACAGAACTAAACAGAATATATCTAAACAGAACTAATAAAAACATTATTTACCAAATAGTGTTGCAAAAATATGTCAAGCTTGACAGAATATAAGTAAGATATTCAAGCGTGGAATATACAGTGTGAGAGTATGCAGTGTGCAAGTAAGATATTCAACTGTGAAAACCCTATGTTTATATTCTTAGAGGGAATTAATATCTAAAAACTGACTTAAATCAAAATAGAAGCACACAAAAGTCATATAATAGCAGTTTCAATAATTTATTAAGTGCTTTTTAGTGTTATCCATCTGGAAATGTGAATAATCACACACATAAGAGAGAGCAATCACTACAGGAAATTTGAACAATCAGAGACATAAGACAGAGCAATCCGAGCAGGAAATGTGAATAATCAGAGTAGGAATTGTGAACAATCATAGGAAATGCAAAATATAAGAGAGAACAGAAGGAGCTTACATAATCCTCCACATGCACTGTCTTTGTGAACTGGCAAGATACAAAATAAAACCTTGGGCTAAGATATTGGGGCTTGGACCTGGGCAAATAAACCATGGACTAAGTTATTGTTTGTAACAGTTCACCCATCTGGGCATCAAGTTGCCAGTCTTTTAACTTAAGTCAGTAGCACACACGGGTATGACAAAATAGTACGCTGTTGTTATTCTCTACATTTGCAACTTTCAAGAGTATTTAGAACTTTCCCTAGCGACACCACATAATCTGTGAAATTGAAAAAACACAATTTAACGTCGCTAAAAGCCATGCACTTCTTTTTCAAAATATTGAGTACATGATCACTATATTCACCACAGAAGTCAGAACAACAAAGGAATTTCCCTTCTTTTCCGTGTCTGGACGCGATCTAGTGGTTCTTTTTTGCTCAATTTTAACATAGTAACATTATCTAGTCTATAGTTTGACCCGATGCAAGTTCCAAAACACAACCCATGAATTTATAATAAGATTTGATAGAGAAAGAAAGGGGTCTTTCAAAGATAATTTTCCATTACCTGTGTCAAAAATGGTTTATCTTGCAAAAAAGACACATCAGTCAATACTCGTCAATCCAAGTTCCCTATTGTATTGAACTTCTTCACAAAATATTTGTCAATTTCACTTCCATTCTAAAAATATTTGGAATGAACAATGAAATATTTAATGACAATGAAAAGTAAAATAAATGTTTATGCACTAAGTCACAATTAATCAACCATGGTGACAATGACATGCAACAATGATATTAGAACCAAAAGGAAAAGAACTAATAAGAAAGTAACTTCAGTCAAACACTCAATTAACACTCAATTATTAGCTGCCAATGTGTCCGGATCTTTTGTAAGTAATGCTAGCAAATGAATTTACAGCTTTTTCCTCTTTGGTATCACGAACATCCGCTACATGCTTATTAGGCTTGTTGAGATTATAAGCGGGTCTTGTTGAAGAAGTCATTGTTATTCTCATAACAGATCTGGCCCGAGTCTTCCGCTATTCATCCTTAGAGGTTTCAGGCTCAAAACTTCTACTAATCTTATTTTCTTGAACTAATATTTTTTCTCCTAAACCCAGATACAAGCATTGTAGAACAATAATCCCAAAACTGAAAGAAAATAACAAAGATATGATGTATAACCAAAGAAACATCTCAATATCAAAGTAAAGTAAAAGCATCAAACAATCTCTTAATTATTGTTGGGCTGTATCAACAATTATTTCTTCACTTTCACCCCTAATCTACACCAAACTGACCAAGAAAGACCAAAGTAAAGTAAAAACATCAAACAATCTCTTGTTGTTGGGCTGTATCAATAATACCTTACAATTTTTTATTCACCCTTCTTAGGTCATTAAGTTGCCTCAATTGCATTTTTGATTCACCCTTCTTAGGTCATTAAGTTGCCTCAATTGCGCTTCCAATCCTGTGAAGCCATAAGCAAAGCAAGGAAATTCTAAATTATTTTCTAATTTATATATATCCTACCCTGTTGATATTCATTTTCATGAAAACTCAATCTAACTTAAATATCTTGGAAACATTTCATTACTTGTCATCATTTGAAACCTAGGGTTTAGCGTAAAGAACACTGTTTTTATAAGTGGCAATAACTTTGAAGAGCTCATTCAACACATTTGTTGAACAACAACATTAAGTTGCAACAAAAAAATTTAAACACATTGAACAAACCAAACAACCAAAATTTTTATTTTAAAAAATCTCAAAATTTCACCAGCAAATTCAGCTCACATTAGAACAACAACAAAAAAACCAACAATAAATGCAAACAAACACAAACAGAAAGACAAATCAACCATAATAGAATAACAAATCAACCATAACTTGTAACCTTTAGAGGATTTGGAGCCATAGAGACCCTCAATGCTGCTTCTGCGAGCTCTTCTCCCAAACTCACCAACAGCTCTTCAACTTCTTCCATGTTAAAATAGAAAATGTAAGAACGAAAAAATAAAGACAGGCCACAAAATAGAGAGAAGAAACAAAAATGGAAAGAAGAAATATGAAAAATTTAAGGTTTCCTAAAAAAATGATGCTCCTTACCTAAAAAAAAATGCAGCACCGCCATAAGCGTGCGACCATGTTGAAGCTCAAAGTATTAGCTTCTACGGTGTAGAGTTTTCAACCGTGATTCCAAACGTTGCAAAAAACCACCAAAGGACAGATCACCGCCACAAAAAAAGGTACCAGTGAGTGTGTGCTGGATAGAGGATCGATTCTCTGGAAAATGAAGAGGGAAAATGAAATCTAAATCAAGAGAGAAAGAGATGAAGAGGGAAAAATTATAGAGAGGGAAAAAGGAATCAAAAGAGGTAGGTCGAGAATCGAGAAAGAGAAGATTGTCGAGAGAGAGAAGATTGAGATCGAGATGGAGATCAGGGGAAGGAGAAGGAGGAGCAATATGCCAAAAACAATTTTTAATAGCAGCCTTTTAATAGCGCTTCTCTTAGGAGAGAAGCGCTATTATACAGCACACGGAGCTTTTTTATAGCGCTTTTTAGAACAAGCGCTATAAAATGTTATACTTTTGATAGCGCTTTTCATAACAGACGCTCTTAAAAGACTCTTTATTTTTTTCAAAAAATATTCATAGCATCTACCGAGAGAAGTGGTATAGATGTGATACCATTTAATAGCGCTTCCTTCATGAGGCGTTATCAAAAGGATACCATTTTATATCATTTCCTCCACTGAGCGCTATCAAAAGATTGGATGAATTAAAAAAGAAAATCTCCCTCGGTTCATAAAAGTAAAATCCTCGCGAGCAGAGCAACAATCACAACACACTCCCAAACTCTCGCTCAACAATCACACGGCAGCATTGTCTCTCAGCACTGTCTTCCAGACTCTTGCGTATCAGCACTCTGTCGTCGTTGTCTGCGCCGGCGCACTCGCGTTCTCCTTCTCTTGTGTAACCGCACTTGAAGACTTCTGCCTCCGCCGTTGGACCCGTCCTGAACGCTGCAAACCACTGCGTCGCAGAAGAAGTCACGTCGTAACAGAAGAGGTCATCCTTGTTGAAGGCACTGTTGAGTCACATCACAGAAGAAATATCTCTCTCGACGTCATCATCGCAGTCACGCCATGACACAATCGTCGCACTCTCTCTCTCTCTCTCGCAGAAGCTATTTAGTAATCAAATCTTGCTAGGGTTTAAACACACCAGATGAGAGAAGAGTAGAGAAGAGGATCCAACCAACAAGGGGAAGGTACGTTCATCGTCACTCTTCAAACCCTTTTTCTGTTGCTTCTAATTTATTCTTTTCTGGAGGAACCGACAAGAGATTCGGGATTCATTGTTGTCACCATATATGCGTACATAGTACGATTAGTCATAGTCCCAAGTATCTGATTAATTCTAAGGAGAAAGATATGGTATCTGTTGTAGCAATCAATGCAAAGATTCGCCATGGCAAGGCTATTGCTGGAGGAGGTGCCCAAGTCGCAGAGGTTAGTAGTGAAAAGTTTGTTTTTGTTCCTAATTTTAATTTAATTTAGGTTGGAATGATAAATTGAAATTGTGAGGTATTTTATGAATTCGCGAAAACCTTGTGGCTAGAGCTTTTCAGATATAATGAACAATGACTTGATTTACCAAATTAATCTAATTAATAACTTCACGTTTATAATAGCACATCGATTGTATTATAATTGTTTCTTGTTCCTATCTTTGGAGTGTGGAACTTCAGAGGAAGGGGATGTTACTTGGCTTTAAGGTTTTGATGACTACTCGTTTTAATTTGTGAATGAAAATTTGGTTGGCAGAATGGCAGATGACAATCACCTGTAATTACTGATGAAGAACCAAATGTTCCTATGTGGAACCCTGCACTCTTCAAACTTCCATCAAATGTGTTACTTCTGTTCTACAAAATAGGCCTAGTTGTTCAAAAGTAAAGTTTCTACCCTTACATTCTTCATAGATTTGTATGTGTCTATGTGTATACGTTATGCATGCTATGGTAGTAAGATTCCTTTGAATTAAAGCAATTGGGGATTCAATTTGAGCCTAGTTATTGATAAGGAAGAACGTGACAATTGAAACGAGAAAAACAATTATCATGACATCACCCCATATTCGGTATAATGAGCTGTAATTGAGAAACATGAAATATCTTTAAATTCAAATCTAAGTTCTACAGCAAAAAAATTGTTTAAAAGGTGAAGAAATTAGTTCAGGATTCATTTTAAACAATAGCCCAAAGAGTTTCAGCTGTGCCATCTTGGATTCAAATGTTTCAAAGAGGCCTTATCTATTAATTAAGTTGCTTGTCCTAATCAGTCATGGTAGTTATCATATTCCAATGTAGAGGACTTTACTTAATTTGAAATTGTATAATAGTTTGCTTATTTGATTGCAGATGGAGTGGATTCATGAAACACTCGTATGATAAAGGAATTACCCGCACAGAAAGGGAACAACTTCCTCCTGGTATATTAGGACCTATAAAGAATAAGGTGAAACAAAAACCACTGAATAGTATTTTTCGCCGGAGGTTTAGAATTCATAGTCTGAAGGAATTTATGTTCGTAGTAGTTAGTACTGAATTCAATTTGTTTTTTAGCCTCTCTTGCTGGAAAATGGTGACTTACTTTGTGGATCTTCTGTTGAAAGTTGGAACTCTTGGGGAGCATGGGCAGAGGTATGTAATAGAACTGATGTTAGCCATACAACTAATCTTGATCATCTGGTTAAATTCTATAGATTGTTGCATGGTTAAATCTGAAATTCCCATAATCACTTATTTTTTCTTTAATGGAATTAGAAGTTTCTTGTGTTTTTCCCTTCCTATCATTTCTCCTGTTTTTTGTTCTTTTTGGCCAACTAAAGTTGCTATAGAGTAGTGCCTCATCCTCCTTTAGCATTTAGAACTGAGAACTGAGAAGTAATTCCTCATCATCTTAACTTTTGTATTAGTACTGACTATTAAATCATGAGTTGTATATATTTCTCTTGAGCACTTTTGGTGAAGTTATATCATATTAACTAAGTAGATGTAATTTTGGCAATTTTCCGTTTGATACATATTGTTTAACTGTAGATGCAAATTTCTTTTACATAATAGTGGTTTTAACTGATCTGAATTTCTGAGAGATAAATTTGATGCTACTAATGTTCAATGTTTTTAAAGTTTTAACTGATCTGAATTTCTGAATTTGATGCTAATTTTTACATGTCTTATTGATCATGTTATTTTAATTTTGTAGATAAATGATGGTGGCATGGCTGAAGGAGGTCATTTGCTTGACAATATGGAAGTTAAAGATGGAGACTTATCTTGAATGTTAGATTTGGTCGATAGTAAAGTGTGTTAGTTTTCAAATAGAATTATTTAGGGTTTTATAAATAATGGCTTTTAATAACAGCCTTGAAATATTAGAATTATTTAGGGTTTTGTAAATAATGGCTTTTAATAGCGCTTGCTTTATGAAGCGCTATTATAGATACACCTTTAATAGCACACCTAAAGCAAGCGTTATTAAACGTGTATCTATAATAGCGTTTTCTTTAAGCGTTTTCTTTAGGAAGTGCTATTAAAAGTGAACACGTATAAGAGCACATATGATAGCGCGTTCTTGCATAAGCGCTATTAAAATGCTATCTATAATAGCGCTTTGGAAGCACTATCGTATGCTTTCACGTTTATAATAGCGCATCGATTTATAGCGCTTTGAAGCGCTATTATAAGTTATTTGAAGTGCTATTAAAGCCTTTTTTGGGTGCAGTGGAGGTAGAAGACGGAGGGAGCAGACAGAGGGAGTTTGCGATCAGAGGAAAGTGGTGAGAGAAAAGAGTTTTCAAATTTCAAATAAAATTTGTCCTCTGTTTGTGTAACTAAAGCGAGACGTGTAGTAAAAAATGAAAGTGAATATAGTGGTGACACGTGTCCAAGAAAACTTAGTTTTCTTCTTATAGATTGATTGATGCTTAATAATTTTAATTTTGCCCCCATAGAAAATTAGGTGTTGCCCTCATAAGACACATTTTTTAAGTAAAAATAGATGAAGAAAATTATAAAAGATAAAGGAAAGAATAAATTAGTACTAATTTCTCCATCTAATTTTTACCACTTCTTTAACACTAAACTCACACAATGACAAGACACATTAGATTTCAAAAAAGAAACAATGTTTTAGATAGAGAGAAAAAGAGATTAAGAGACTCAAAGAGTAGAGACAATTTTCTTGATGATTTTCTACCACGACTATTAGACTAAAATATAAAAAGTGAGACCAGTGAAGAGCATATGAAAGATGAATAGTTAAATGATTTTTTTAAATTACTTAAATGATTGTATTGTTACGTACAACGATATATATTTTTTACAGTATTGACAATAAAAAAATCATATAATATTTTCAAAATATGAAAATGCGTAGAGAATAATCGTAATTTGTAGAAGTTTAGGTATTTTAGGTTTTTTTGTCATAAAATTATGTATTTTGTAAAAACTTATAATATTTTTCTTACATAAAAATATTATAGACTATTTTTTGCCCTCACAAAAGAAAATTTCTAGATCCGCCACTGTCTATATGTATCTTGACTCTTGAATGCACCATAATCAGTGGATAGACTAGAGACTCTTGGATTTGTGTAATGCACTCCCTCTATTCCATAACTTCTTGTGGTTAATGTTTTTACACACAAACCAATGTATTATTTAATTGAAGTACTCACTTCATTACCCAATATAAACAAAAAATGTCTATATATTTAGTCAAAATTTAGACTAAATACATTGATTTTTTTGCTTATATTAGGTAACGAAGGGAATATATTTTTACCAAAATAGTCTTATTAGTTGTTGTAGGTTACAAAATAATCAATTAAGTATTTGTGTGGTTGTGTCAATTTTCAATTTAAAGATAATAAATATATAAAAGGTATACTTGAAAAAAAAATGTGAATTATATTTTGAGTTTATAAAATACCCATTGATTTGAAAAAAAAAAGTTAAAACTAGGAACAGAGGGATTAGTTAATATCCACTGTTTCATGTTAATATAAATGGACACTTCCCGAGACTCTTTCATGGGTGGAATAGTTACTATCCACTACTATCAGGGAAAGATTCTCTCCTTTCTCTACATTTCTCTCTATTTCTCTCCTTCTTTGCTTTCTCTCTTATCATTCTATCTCTATTCTAAATTATCATTCTCTCCCACATTTTACTTAAAGTTACCCTACTTTTGGCACCCCAAAGGTAGAGAATCTATTTTCCTACTATCTCACCAGAAATAGTTAAATTTTTAAAGAGTCTTGTTAACGAGTGCCTTAAAGGTATTGGTTAAAAAATCTATTAAAGGAAAGTTTGTCTTAAGAATACAAGTTAAACACTTTTCGACGTAATAAATACATCATTTTTCATATAGACTTACCTTTTTTGATTTCTTAATCAATGTCCTAAGAGCACTTGTTAGTATTTTCTATTTTTAAAACATTGTCAATTTTTTGACAGATATACTAACATACAACATTGACTTTTATATCGAGAAAAAAACTGTCTTGATAACGTACAAACGTATTAGTACCCCCGTTTATTTGTAGATACCATCTCTGGTCTCTAATATAAGGAAAAAAAATTACTTAAACCAAGAAAACTTATATAATGTTATAAAATTAAAATGTTATCTCAAATATACCTTTGATATTAAATAGAGTGTATAGAAAAAAAGGGTTTTTTAACGTGTACAACCTCGTACACGATAAAAATAATTAATTGCTCATTTTTTTCTTATTAATTATCTAATTTCCTATTTTGTGAGTGGAGAGAGATCACATAAATGTGAATCTATAGAATAAAAAAGAAAGTAAATAATTAATAAGAAAAAAGTGAGTAATTAATGATTCTCATCGCGTGCAAGATTGCATACGTTGGAAAAACCGTAAAAAAAAACATGAGTTTCTAGTAAAGATAAATCTGATATTAAATAAGGGTATAAAAAGAATTCTACCAATTAATGCATCTTGAAATGAGTTATTTTTTCTTATAATTAGGACAAATAAACACTAGAAATTTTCTCCTTTAAAAAAAAGAAGAAATATTCTTATAATACGGACCAGAGGTAGTATCATTGAAGGTTGTTTTATACAAATCAAGGAAATCAATAAATTTTGTTGATTTTGATGAAATTATTGGACTTTTTCTGTGATACCCTTGACTGTTTATTACCTCATTACACTTATTTCTCTCTACCATAAATAGTTAAAGATATAATTGACAAAAAAACTAATTAATATAACTTTAAAGTTTGAAAACGACAAATAAATAGTAATTTTTTTTTCTAAAACATGAAGAAAACTAAAATTGGCCGGAAGGAGTATTAGATAATAATGCACCACCTCAGTAAATTTAATTAATATTAATTAATTTATTACAACTGGTTGGTTGGGCATATTTAGCTAATATTACTCTGATCTGAAATATAAGCAAAAAAAACTCTTCAAAATATAAGCAAAAGTCTATGTATTTGGTCCAAAATACATAGACATTTTGCTTATATTTTAGAGATTATTTTTTTGCTCATATTTCGGACTGGATGGAATGGAATAATTTTCTTTGATCCGTGAGTTGTGATTGTTTATGGAGTTTTGTTTTGTTTTTTTTATCAGAGTTGTTTGTGGAGTTTGAGCTTTCACGTCCTGGATTGTCCGGTGGGTCCCCTCTCTAAAATCCCCGGAAATAATTACTTTGTTTAGAATTTATGGTTAAATCCCTCCGCACTCGTACTATAATTGAAAGATAACAGTTTTTAATCTATATCATCTATAACATATAATAAATGGGATATTACGCTACAGTATGAAATATTTTATCGCATTTTATTATTTAATATTGGTTTTAAGAAATTTGATTAAGTATTCCTTGTATTTTATTATACTAATTTTAAAAATGACATATTATTATTAATTAACAGTATTTAACGCCTATTGATATGTACACATATATGTTACTTTCTTTTAATAAAAAGAATTTGGATTCAGATTTACTTTTTAGAAATTGATTTAAGATATTTGATTTCACTATGAATTTACGTGTGTATATGTTAACCGCTAGCAAGGAGAAGAAGTGCATAAGTTAAAAACGGTTGATATACACAAAAGTAGGGAGAAGTTAATTTATGGATAAACATAAATAAAAGAGAAATAAATGGTAAAATTGGAAGGAAAAAAGTCTACACCAAAAAGGGATATTCCCTTTATATATAGTTATAGATTACTCTTAAACCACAACAAAGAGTCGGTTAATCTTTTTTCCCAGTTTTACCCATAACTCCCGTCCAATATTATACGGTTACTGGGGAAAAAAACTGCATAGAGTGGTTTTAAATTTACAAAAGAAAAAATGTCTCAACTATTCTTCTCTGAGTGGGTTGTTTCAATTTCAACTTTCAATAAAGCCAGAGGGAGAGGACCATCACATTTTGCAAATGCGAAATTAATACCTCTGGCCCTGTTACTATAAGTGGAGTATTTTTTGTCCTAATTATAAAAAATAAATTTATTTCAAAATACATTAATTATTATAATTTCTTTTATGTCTCTATTTGATGTGAGATGTATATTTACAAGAAACTCGTATTGTGAATATAAAATATTTAATGTTAAAAATATATTTACGATGAGATTTTAATTTTATAATATTAAATAGTTTTTTTTGATCTTGATGTTATTTGTGATTTTGTTATAGTATTAGAGACCATAAGTAGTAAGTGGTTTATCTACCGTAAAAAAAAAGGTTTATCATGACGTAACACGTTAATCAGACATCGGATTTAAATTTATCTGTTTTATTAAATTTTGGAAGACGAAAAGAGATTAGGGTAGCGAAAGGAAGTAAGAAAGTTTTCTACAAAAAGCCAAAAAATAAATCTTAATATATGTATTTTGAGATTGTAAAATAAAGATCGTGACATATAACCCATTTTTTAAAAAGAACCATTTGATTTTCCTAGAAAAAAAACTGTTTTATAATTGACTGGGACAAATCCAGGAGCATATCAAACGCGACGGAATTGACTAATAATAAATATTGATTATTATAATTTTTTTGGAAAATAATTTATGATATTCATTATATATTTTTTTACATTTTTTTTTTGATAAATAAAAGTTTAGGTGAATTGGGTCCCAAGGGCTCCGTAGAGTCGGTGAAAGCCTCAACGCTCAAAGAACGCTTACAGAGTTATTTACATATTATCCACCAACGATGTCCTCGCATCGGCACCAACACGTCTTTATGAGAATGAGTCGTATCCTTACCAACTAGACAAATCTTCACTGTCATGTATTTCTTTTTCCTTTTTTTTAAAATTTAAAAATTAAATTAATAAATATTTAATGTATATACCATTCAATTATTAACAAAATGCATGAGGGCGGGATAGGATAGAACCTCTAGTTGCCCCTCCCTCAATTCGTCCCTGGTAATTGATGGTATCATTACATTACATCCACGAGATCCCAACACGTATATAAAATAATTGATGCTATCACAACATGTTTGTCTATTAACAAAATGTATGAGGGCGGGATAGGCTAGAACCTCTAGTTGCCCCTCCCTCCATTCGTCCCTGGTAATTGATGATATCATTACATTACATCCACGAGATCCCAACACGTATATAAAATAATTGATGCTATCACAACATGTTGGTCTATATAAAGTATATTAATAATATACATTTTATAAATGAAAACTTGCTAAATATATTAATTAATATATTATACAAAGCTAAATATTTTCCAAATGAGACATTCTTGGAAGCAAAAGTGGGTAGCAACCCCAATTTCTCTGGAATAGCTTCTGGAGTTCCCAAACATTTTTTTTGGAAGGGTATCTATGGTGTATTGGTGATGGTAGTCTTATTAGTGTTTGGAAGGACCATTGGCTATGTGAGGGCATCCCTCTACCTAATTGCTCAACCCCACAGTCACACTCGAAGGGGTTAATGGTTCAACACCTCATAGTTTTTGGTGTGAAGGTATGGGATCATGAGTGTGTCAATGCCTTACTACTTCCACCTGTAGTGCGAGAAGTTTTACGAGTGCCTTTGGCGCGTTTGGTTTGTAACGACATAATGATATAGAGCCTTGTGGTGTGAGCTGAACACACCAGTGGTAGGGGTGAGCACGAGTAGCGAACCCAACCTACCCAATCCAACCCAACCCACAAAATGTGGGTTAGTTTGGGTCATTGGGTTGGGTCAGTTTTAAAAGAAACAAACCAAATGCCTATGAGTTGGGTGTCGGGTCAGAAGATTGCGAACCCAAGCAACCCAACCCAACCCACTGCATGTAATTAAACGCATATACTGACTAATATCATATGAACAAATATGCAATTTGTAAACACATAAATTTTGTTTTGTCTTCATTTCACTTGGTGCTATAAGTTTAGTGGAAGTTTTACTTCAAATTGATGTCAACTGTGCTTTTATGCAACTATGAAACATGAAGATTTTCTTTATTTGAAAATCTAAATCAAGGCATCGACAATGGGGTTTTTATTCTATTTTCTCAATATTTCTCAACTTTTTTCTGACAAATAAATATTTTAATAATAACCCCGATCATCCGACCCAAACCAACTCACATGAGGTCGGGTTGGGTTGGTTTGGGTTACGCAAAAAAATCGATTAAACTAACTCAACCCAACCCGTATTTAGCTGATTGAGTTGGGTCTTCAAATACCCCAAAACCCACCAAGCCGACCCACGTCCATCCCTAACCAGTGGCACCCGTTCGGTGAAAAATGCTAACAGGCTATGTATTACTAACATCCTAAATCAGACTCATATACGGGTGTTGGGAGATTGGCAACTAATCTGGAAGCTGCAAGTACCCTTAAGGGTCAAGAATTTTCTCTGGCAGAGTTGCCGTGACCACTTACCTACGAGGATTCGGCTCCAACAGAAGGACGTGCTATGCCTATCGTGTTGCGTCTTCTACGAGATAGACCTTGAAAATTATTGGCATATACTATGTAACATGTCCTTGGAGTAAGGTGTGTTAGGAAAGAGTAGGTTTATGACCTCTTATAGAGTCTTGACTGGATCAAGTAGACAGTTTCGAGGACTTTTTCTTCTTGGTGTGCTCCAGTCTTGAAGGTTCTCGTCGCTCTATATTCGACATATCACTCTATAGCTTATGGAAGGCGTAAAATGATAAACTATGGGAGAAGAAGGAGACATGTTATTCTATGGTAGTGGCTCGGGCAAATGATGTTCAGAATGATTGGTCTCCAGCTAGAGGGCTAGGAGTGCGAGCATTGAGTAGCTCAAAGGTGAGGCAGATAACCAAATGAAGAAAACCACAAATGGGCTAGGTAAAGTGTAACACTGATGTCTCTTTTCATAACGACTTAAATGCTACTGCTATGGAATGTATATTAGGGATGCAAATGGCTACTTGGTACAAACTAAGACCCCTTTGGTCAAAACCACTCCTTCAAGTGCATGCAGGGGAAGTGTGCGCCCTTCTGCATGCTCAAGAATGGGTAAGCGGAGGGGCTTGAGGAGGTTTTTTTTAAGTTGATTCTAAGGTGGTGGCGGATAACATGGCATGCTAAAAAAATGATCTCTCTGAATTTGGGACTATAGTAGAAGATATTATAGATGTTGAAAAATGATAAATGAACACTCAATTTTGGGACACCTGTATGGACACCGTATGTCCGTACGGTACGGACATGTACGGAACCGTATGAAATCTGTACAATTTTTTTTTGGCAAATTTTTTTAATCACTTTTTACAAAATTATTACCAAAGTGGTTAACGCAGTTCATGCAAGTGGTTAATGCAATTCACTAATTGGTTAATATACTAATCTGATGCTAATTTGTCAAACTGCACTCATTAACCACTTTCAATACTATATTAACCACTAATATTAATTCTGTTAACCACTTATATCAACGAGTGCACTTGCACCCATTAACCACTTCCAACATTGTATTAACCACTAATATCAACCTTGTTAACCAATTGCAAAAATGGTTAATGCTATGCAAGTAAGTGGTTAATACAGTGCAAGTAAGTGGTTAACGACTACTCTGTGTCTGTATTAACCAGTTAGTGAACTGTATTAACCACTTACATGAACTGCGTTAATCACTTTGGTAATAATTTTGTAAAAAGTGATTAAAAAAAATTGCAAAAATAAAATAAAATTGTACGGATTCCGTACATGTCCGTACCGTACGGACATACGGTATCCTTACGGGTGTCCCAAAATTGGGTGTTCATCTATCATTACTCTAGATGTTTTATCTGGTAAACCAAACAATGCTGTGAAGTTTGTGAAGAGACCAGCCAACAAGCAGGGCCGGCCCAAGCCCAAAGCTACCAAAGCTAAGGCTTTAGGCCTAAAAATATTTTGACCAAAAAAAGGCCTCAAAAATTTTATTTTTACTAATATAGTTGACTGAATAACTATTGGGTACCAAATCCATCTAGCGCAGATAGTGAAACACAAATGTCTTCACTTGTGGGTTGTAGGTTCAAGCCCTTTGTGGGTACTTTTTTTGTAATTTTTTAGTATTTTGTTGTAAATAAATGATTGAAAAAGACCTCACTTAGAGAGTTTACTTTAGGCATCAATGGGTGTTAGGGCGGCCCTACCAACAAGGTTTTCATAATCTACCTAGAGTAGTCATATTACATGTAAGCGGTTAGCGTATGATTGGTTGGGGGAGACATGGGAAGAGAGAGGAACGTGCGAGAGAAGTAAGCAAGAAATGGCCAATTTCTCTCGTGTGGTTTGGCAGGGAAGTTAGCGAGAAAGAAAAAAATGGTGGGTCCACCCACTTTTTGCAATCTTCGCAGCAGAGCGAAGAAATGGCGCCCGATCGTATTTTTTTCCCCAATTTCTACCCCTATTCTCTCCTTATAAATCAAATTATTTAAATTTTTAGTCAATGATATTAATGTCTTTTAAAAAATAATCAACACTTCTCTCTTCTCTTTTTCTTTTCTCTTTCTCTTATTCCAATCAATACCCAAAATCTACTCTATTTCTCACATTTTTCTCTCTTTACAATTTTTCTCGTGAACCAATCAGCCCCTTAGCCTCATGTTTTTTATTTTACAGAAATGTTAAGTGGACACCTTTAAGTTGTCCACCACCGTAGATGCATATGGTTTCACCCTTTTTTTTGCTTTTTTTTTTTTTTTATCTCTGACACGAAACCCGGAAAGCATGCTCTCTCTCCGGTGCTATGTTCAGTACTAGAATGTGGGGTTTTAGCTTTGAAGAAGTATTGTCGCTTACGACTCCGACACTAAAAGTGTCGGCCTAGCCCACGCTAAACAGCCCGCAAATTTTATTAATTTTTTTTTCTTTTGTGTCGGCTTTTTTATGTAGGCCTAGCCCACACTACATTGTAGTGTCGGTGTGGCCGACTCTATCCGCACTAAAAATGGCTCAAACATTTGTCCTCCTTCTTTTTGTTTTAACTTTTAATTTCCCTTTTTTCCACTTCTCCCCCGAAAATTGAACGTGACCTTCCAAACCCCTGATTCTTCCCCATTCAAAACCTAATAATCCCCCAGTCCCACAAAATCAATGGTCTCCGCTCAAGAAAATGAAGAGCCTTCCAAATCATCGGACAAAAGACTAGGGCATCTATTGGGGTTGTGAAACCCATTGAACGTGACCTCGATGTCAACGATTGGTGGCGTCTGTGACGATCTGGGGAGAAGAGACCGAAAGGTCTCGCGACAAGATGGGTAGAGAGATACATGACTTACGACGACCTCAAATGACTCCTACGGCGGAGCCGCGTTGAAGACGATGAATCATGGCGCTTCGTTCTCAGTTGGGGTGCTCGGGCATGCAACGGGGTCACGCCGCCATTGACGGTAGCGAAAGGGGAGTCCTTCTCCTCGTCTTTTCTTTCTTTTCTATCTCAGTCCATATCCTGTTTTTTCTCACACTTGATTCTGGGTTTTCCTCTCTGTTTCAGCAGGGGCATGAGCAGGAAGGGGATGTACGACGAGGCCTTCTCCATATTCCAATTCTTTTGATTTGTCTGTGTTCAGTTGTTTTACTTTTAATGAGGATGGGTATATTTAATGGGGGCTAGGCAGGGTTTAGTTGATGGAACTTCGATGGAAGATGGGGAAGAGAAATTTTCTTTTACTTTAACCTTTATTTTCCTATCCAATCTTTCTACTGAGTGCTATGTTTGGGTCTCGTATTTCTTTTCTACTTGTTGTCATCTTATTTTTGACTGAAAATTGTTGCTGAGAATACATAGATGGCACGAGATTTTTATACATTCATCTTCATTTTGTATGTAAGTTTGACAGTTAACCCTAACAATTGTTGCTAGGATGCCATCCTGTGTTATATTTTAAAATTTGCTAGCCTTGTCAAATGTGGCATTTCATGCCTATTTCATGCCAAATACAGGGAACTTGAGTCTTAGTGCTTAGGAAGTCATGTAGTTGTTATTTATTTTCCCTAGGATTTATCCTGATTAGCATTGTATTAGAGTCATTGCTTTGCGAATATTGTTGAAGATCCCTGATACCTCCGAGTGCCATTATTACTTTAATAAAACAAACTGAAAAAAATGTCAAGAATTTCTGTTAATATTCTTGATGGCACTGACTAATATCCCTATGATTCTTGGTTGTGATATTGCTATAAATGATGTTGAGGGTGGTGAAGAAGACTCCATTCAAGGTTGCGTTCATGGGAAGCAGGTTATCTTGCATATAGAACAAAGAAAAAAGAAAAGAGGAACATTTGTTGATGGACTGGAATAGAAAATGGTGTTGTCACCTCTTCTACTTACTTGGTTGCATCTTGAGGATAGTCAAGAATACATCAAAGATATAAAAATACGTACCATTGTTGCTGCTCTTTTTTATTCCTTGAAGGCCTTTACATATTGTGATGTTTATAATAGTGTGACTGCATGTTCGTTTCAGATCAGGATGACGCCCTAAAGATAGGTGAACTTGACTATGTCAATTGAGGTATACATGAAATTCAGTAGGTTAATGGCATTGATCTCTGCATTTATTTTTTTTGACATTTTAACTATTTGCCATCATTTCAACTGCACTTCTTTGTTATCCCATATATAGCAGGGAACTTCCTGGGTATGCAGATTATTGGAAGGCCTTGGTCTGAAGCAACACTAATCCACTTGTCATTTGCATTTGCAATGCAGGTAACATTTCTTTCATTATAGAATAGCCACTTATACAGTATCAGTCATTTTCTCTTATCATTCAAATAATTATTCTTTTATGTTCTGCTTTATAGTCATTGATTTCTTTTATATATGTTGTGCTTTTCTTTCTTTTAGTTTTTAGCCAATAGTAAGTTAAAAGATTATGATCTTTGTAGTATTATCTTTGTATAAGATTTGTTCTCTTCTATGTCTCATTGTATTAAAGATAGACCTAACCTTTTTTACAATAACAACTTAATTTTGTTTTTACGGCTTCTTGCAGATTTGTCTTGCTTCTAGGGCCTATTGTTACGCCCAAATGTAGCTTCTTTGTTGCTTCATAACTTTTGCATTTATCACATTGGTGCTTCTGGACACGAGGTCGGTATCAGTATTCTTCCTAGTAGTTAATAAAATGAATGGTGTTTTTTTAGATACGAGTGTGCTTAAGTTTGTGTCTTAAGTAATAGCATCATTAATTCTTTTTTTTTTGGATAAAAGAGTTGGAAAGAATGGGGAAAATGTGTTGAGTGCAATATTAAAGTATTAATGCATAAATATGTTAGCTCTAGCCAAGGATTAGAATTGTTCTAGCAAAAAATTCAACTAGAGTATTGAAGTACATCAGCAGATTATTTTTTAACTTTCATGTATTCTAGAATCAAAAAGATGAAAATAAAATATCCTCTCCCTTTTTGAACTTCTGTAAATATAACTAGAAGTTATCACAACATTCACTTGTTTTGAGCAGGTCCTGACCCATATGACATGTTAGTTATCTTCAACTGAACTCAAAGGTTTCATATCGTTGCTAAAAAAATGAAATAGAAAATTGATCATTACAAGGAGAGAAGATTCTTGATGATGCCAAAAACTTTCCAGCCAATTTTTTAACTGAGAAACATGCTGCTAAAGAGCTTCTAGATAAATGGATCATAACCAATGATTTACCTGGCGAGGTTGGTTCTAAAGTCAGTTTTACACCATAGATTCACACCCTGCCACTTGCAGTAGAGGAGCTAGTCGCTGTGAAGAAATAGAAGAAATAAAAGCCAGTGTGAAGAAATAGAAGGGAAGAAATATGGAGAAATAGCTAGTGGATTTTATTTGTATTGTGATAGAAGTGTTTTTCTGCTTTATTTCATATTCCTCAAGCTTTCTTGATTCAGTGTTATTTTAGAAGCCATGTTATCATATTTTGTGTTTTCTAGCTATATTTCATATTGCTTAAACTTGTTGGATTCTTACTGATTTTTGGATCTTGGGGTTCTGTAGGTATTTAAAGAGACTCAAATTGGAAAAAAGTCTCCTAGAGTGTTACAACTGCTAGGTGTTGTCTCCAATGTCAAGAGCACAAAAAAGTCTCCTAGAGTGTTACAACTGCTAAGTTTTGAGCTTCTTTCCTTTGATCCTGTCTTTTATTGATGGCCTATATGCTTTGATTAATATGCACACTACTAGATTTTGTGTTTCATTTTATTATTGAAGAGGTAGCATATTGTTTCATTTTGTGTTTCATTCTATGTTTGTGTGTGTGTGCGCGCGCTTATGAACATGTTAAATATAGATTAAATACCTGTTAAGTGTTATACAATAGTAATGTCCAAGCAAAAGAATCCTGGCTAGATTATTTGCTTGACTAGTTTATTGATGAAAAGGGATTTTCAGTACTTGTTATGCTTTTGTTAGACCTTATGCTAACTTAACTTCAATGTCATTAGGAACTTATGCTAAATTTTCCACTTGAATTTCCTTAAAGCACTTTCTTTTTTGGGGGTTTAGCTTTCCCCAATGTAAACTAAGTATTTTGGTTGCCGGTCAAAGTCCACATTAGTTGATTTTTTTATTTATTTATAAAACAGCATTAGCGTCGGCCAACCCATGCTAAAGGATGACACTAACAGTTCTAAAAAGTGTGGGCTACTGGCTGACGCTAAGATTAGCATAGGCCTTTTGCGTGGGCCGGATCAACGCTAATTAGCGTCGGCTTATCAATTAGCGTCATCTTTAGCGTGGGCCAAGCAGACGCTAATTAGCGTTGGCCTCAAAATGGCGGACACAAACAATTAGACAAATGCTACCCGCACCCCCCTTATTGCTAGTCGCACCCCCTGAAAAAGGGGCCCCCACATCAGTTGGACAAGAATACCCTTCTGCGTTTGGATTGGACTGATAGGACAAGACAAAAGCTGCCACCATTTTTTTGCATCTTTTTTTTTTTGGCCTTTTGATATGAGCGTGAATTAGAATCACATACATGCAAGTAAATTAAATTCGTCTGTCCGTGAATTGAATTCACGTAAGTTACGTAAATTAAGTTTACGGAAGGGAAAAAATTAAACTAGTTACGTGAATTGAATTTACGTAAATTACGTAAATTGAATTCACGTACCTTACGTAAATTGAATTCACGTAATTTACGTAAATTCAATTCACGGAAGAGAAAAAATTTTAAACTAGTTACGTGAATTGAATTTACGTAACTTACGTAAATTCAATTCACGGAAGGGAAAAAATTTTAAACTGGATACGTGAATTGAATTCACGAAACTTACGTAAATTCAATTCACGGAAGAGAAAAAATTTTAAACTCTTCACGTAAATTCAATTCACGGAAGAGAAAATTTTTTAAACTAGTTACGTAAATTCAATTCACGTAACTTACGTAAATTAAATTCACGGAAGAGAAAAAATTTTCAACTGGATACGTAAGTTACGTGAATTCAATTTACGTATCCAGTTTAAGTTTTTTTAACGTATCCAGTTTAAAATTTTTTCTCTTCTGTGAATTGAATTTACGTAAGTTACGTGAATTGAATTTACGTAAGTTACGTTAATTGAATTTACGTAACTAGTTTAAAATTTTTTCTCTTCCGTGAATTGAATTTACGTGAAGAGTTTAAAAAAAAATTTCTTCCGTGAATTGAATTCACGTAACTTACGTAAATTCAATTCACGGAAGAGAAAAATTTTTAAACTCTTCACGTAAATTCAATTCACGGAAGAGAAAAATTTTTAAACTAGTTACGTAAATTCAATTCACGTAACTTACGTAAATGCAATTCACGTAACTTACGTAAATTCAATTCACAGAAGGGAAAAATTTTAAATTGGCTACGTAAATTGAATTCACGTAACTTACGTATCCAGTTTAAAATTTTTTCTCTTCCGTGAATTGAATTTACGTAAGTTACGTGAATTGAATTTACGTAACTAGTTTAAAATTTTTTCTCTTCCGTGAATTCAATTTACGTAAGTTACGTGAATTCAATTTACGTAACTAGTTTAATTTTTTTCCCTTCCGTGAACTTAATTTACGTAACTTACGTGAATTCAATTCACGGACAGACGAATTTAATTTACGTGCATGTACGTGATTCTAATTCACGTTCATATCAAAAGGCCAAAAAAAAAAGATGCAAAAAAATGGTGGCAGCTTTTGTCTTGTCCAATCAGTCCAATCCAAACGCAGAAGGGTATTCTTGTCCAACTGATTTGGGGCCCCTTTTCAGGGGGTGCAACTAGCAATAAGGGGGGTGCGGGTAGCATTTGCCAAACAATTATTGTCCAGCTGGGCCTGTCGGCCGTGACTCTGACGCTAAAAGTGATTTAGCGTGGGCTTTTTCCTGTTAGTGTCGGCTTTTGGCCTACGCAATTTGACTGCATTCTAGTAGTTGTTGTCGCATACGGTGTACAAAAAATTGGTGTCCATATATCATTGCTAATATAAGTATGTCATTTATTTCATTCATTATTATGTATTATTGTGTTTCACATAGAGTTTGATTGGTTCACGAGAGAAATTGTGAAGAGAAAGTATTAAAAGTGAGAAAAATGTGAGAAATTGGGTAGATTTGGGATATTGATTGGAATAAGAGAAATAGGGAAGAGAGAGATGTTGATTATTTTTGAAAAGATATAAATGTCCTTGACTAAAAATTTAAATAATTTGAGATATAAGGAGAGAATAGGGTTAGAAATGGAAAGGCTAACAAAAAAGTGATGTCTCCCCATTTTCTTTGCACTCAGGCGAAGAAAAAAAAGCTGTACGATTTAACTTTTTTTTTTTGGTCTGTCGCAGCAATTTCTCGCCGGTTCTAATCAAGAGAGATTGACAATTTCTTTGCTTTCTCTCTCATGCTTTTTTCTCTCATCTCAATTCACCCGCAAACAATCACAGGCGTAAAGTTATTAAATTCTTGTATGCAAGATTATGTGTAATACAAGTGGGAATAAAATAAAGAGAAATGATCGTTAGACAACCATTTTCGACAACCATTTAGCGACACCATATGACCCATGTGACTTTCGTGTGAAATGGTAATGTGTCGTAATAGAGAGAGAAAACATTAAAAAAACACAAATGGTAGAATCATACTATGTAAGACAACTTTTGATGTCTATCTATCATCACTCATTAATTATAGAGTAGTCTTTTTGTTTTGTCAAAATAAAAATAAAAATAAAGGAATCTTTTTGTTTTTTTATTTCTATTAACAAAATTTAAGTAAGGTTCTTTAGGTATAGTTAGTACTATTCCTATTACAAAATAGATAAATTTTTCTCTCTTTATTCACTATTACTATTTCTAACATCTCATAACTACCACTATCAAAATATTTTTTATCTTGTTTTGTGAGAAGAATAGCGCCAACAACCTCTTAAAAAACCTTATCTAATTTTATTTTATTTTTTTTACGAAAAAACCTTACCTAAGTATTATTGTAATATTAAAATGGTATATGATACTCCCTCGGAGCGACACGTGACGACGTACCATCAACTCAACTCTTCTGTAACTACAAAAAGGAGGTTCGAAAAGTCCAGAGCAGCATGCGACGTGGATTCATAACGTCGATATAATATAGACAGAGAAAGATGGTAGATTCAGTTAGCCTTTGATCCTCCTCCGAAACAAACTCCCCATTCCCCTAATCCTTCTCTCCCTTCGCGCCAACCCTAACGAACATGACGGACTTCAGTTTCAATCTCCTCCACAATTTCGAACCAAAGAGGTATGTATGCACACACACATACATCTTCATTTATATAGTTTATAATAATCATAATCGACACAGCATAGTTCGTCTTCTCTTCCTCGCCATTTCCACGCGTCCTCGAACCCTAACATTTCGCTACTTCTCGGATCCAATTTGGAACGTTTCTTCGTAGCAATCAGTCACTCTTCTGAGAAACAACACTTTATCGACTCGGTTTCTATTCTGATCATAAACTTTGGAATCCGATGACTGACATTTCATTTGCTAAGAGTTGTTTAGCATTAGTGCGATTTACATTTTGAGTACTGTGGCTTTGATGTCTGAAATGTGGTGGTAGCGCTTGCATCGTGAGTTTGGTTTCTAGAGTGAAAGCTATGGGCTGTAGAACTGCATCTGTTCTTAAAGTATGTTGTTGTCCTTGCTGAGTAAGCGTTCGTTGGAGGTTGATTCTAGGTAACGGTTATGGTAAAGCTGCGCATATGTGTGTATTTACCGTGGGACATCCGTTTTGCTTTTTTTGTTGCGGTGTTGTGTTTGAATTTCTTCATTTATACAAAAATTATGTATTATGTGTTGTGTTGTATTTTTTATATTTGGTTTAAAAAATGGGCGGTACTGTGGTAATTCTTTTTCTCCATCAGAGGAATAATTAGACGTCTATGTCTTCAGGGATTCTTATGGATTTGCATTGAGACCTCAATACGCACAAAGATACAGAGAGTATTCTTTAATCTACAAGGTATCTATTATTTTTCAATTTGGTTTTACGTTTCTGCTGATCCAGATTTGATATTTTAATCCCATATTCAAATACACATGTATGAACAAACACATTTTGTTGGGGGCTTGCAGCATGAATATACTCATTTGCTTACTATCAATGTTATTAGATAACAGCACTTTAAGGTCCAGCATTTTCCAAAGAACATTTCCCAAATGGTTTTCTTAATTAGTAAAAACAATAACTAGCCTTTGGCCATGACCGATGATTTTTGTGCTTATAGTCTAATAATTATTAGTTGCAACAACAAGGCCAAGATTAAACAACTAGTTACAGCATTAACTGTGTACTTGTTCTAACATTTAACTAATGTCTTGCATTTTATTCTTTACAAAAGAAAAATACTGTATGTTTCCAAAGAATTTAACACCAAGAGGCATGTTGTAGATCCTCAATACGCACAAAGATACAGAGAGTATTCTTTAATCTACAAGGTATCTATTATTTTTCAATTTGGTTTTACGTTTCTGCTGATCCAGATTTGATATTTCAATCCCATATTCAAATACACATGTATGAACAAACACATTTTGTTGGGGGCTTGGAGCATGAATATACTCATTTGCTTACTATCAATGTTAACAGCCTTTAAGGTCCAGCATTTTCCAAAGAACATTTCCCAAATGGTTTTCTTAATTAGTAAAAACAATAACTAACCTTTGGCCATGACCGATGATTTTTGTGCTTATAGTCTAATAATTATTAGTTGCAACAACAAGGCCAAGATTAAACAACTAGTTACAGCATTAACTGTGTACTTGTTCTAACATTTAACTAATGTCTTGCATTTTCTTCTTTACAAAAGAAAAATGCTGTATGTTTCCAAAGAATTTAACACCAAGAGGCATGTTGTAGATGTTTTTCGAGCGGTCATAATAGATGCATGATGTGTGCAGTGCCATATGAATAGAAATAATGGTCGCAAAAAACTGCCTAAAAGTTCCTTGTGTATGGGATTACATTAGCATGAGAAATAAATGAATTTATATGATTTTTTTAATTTTACCCTTAGGATTCAAGAAACGAATTCCCCTGAATAACCAAAGAAAAAGCAATTGGAGCTTTATATTTTAGCCTTTTGATATAAAAAAAATGGAGCTAAATAAATGATGTTACCCTCTGCAATTCTGAGAATTGGTTTTTACCAATAAGTGGCACAAGTTCAATGTAAAGTTCAGCCCGAAACTGTTGCATTTATCATATCAGGAAGAGGAAGACGAAAGATCAGATAAATGGAGAAGTTTCATCGAACAGGTAGCCAAATCTTCTCAAGCAAGTTGTTCTGAGAACAAACATAAAGAAACATTGAAGGCTGAAAGCAATGAGGTAAAAGAAGAGGGAAGTCCTCATCGGGTAAGTAATGGGAATGATTCAAGTAGCAGGATTTTTTCTGAAGGTACAGAGGTAGAAGAGACTAATGCAGTCAGAATTGGTGAAGGAGATGATTCAAATGGCAGGAAGTCTGCTCAAGGTAATGAGATAATAGAAGGGACATTTGTAAATAGGGTTAACGAAGGAGATGACTCAACTAGCAGGGCGTCCTCTGGAGATACTGAGATAAAAGAAGGTACTGATCCGGGAAGGGCTAGTGAAGGGGATGATTCAAGTAGCGGGAAGTCTGTTTCTGATGGTTCAACAGGAAATAATTCTGCAAAGGAATTGCACCATTCAGAAGAAAGAAAGACTCGTAAGGTTCAACGCTGGGCTGAAATTAGACCATCTCTTGTTGCCATTGAAGAAATATTGAGCTCTCGTGTCAGAAAAGAGAAGAATATGAAAGGTGAGAAGATAAATGGTAATGGTGACCATCTTCCATCTATAGAAGAATCAGAACCTGTGGAAGGGGTTCCTGAGGAGGATATTCAGGAAGAGGTCCACACCAATGAGACAATAGATGGTGGTATCAAGGGCTCAAGAGCAGAAAATGATTTATTGGATCAAGACTTGCCAGAATTATTCTCTCCATGGAAGGAACTGGAGTCCCTTGTTCAGGGAGGAGTCCCGAAGGATCTTAGAGGAGAGGTAAAATTGATGCTCACTTAAGTTCCTACTTTTTTTGGGTAAAAAGTACCGTAGCCTTCCCCACACTACAATATTGTTGTTACAGGTCTGGCAAGCCTTTGTAGGTGTGAAGACACGACGGGTGGAGAGCTATTATGATGATCTGTTAGCTCAAGAAACTAGCAGTTGTGAAGGCAAAGAGCAAGATGTTCCATCTGTTGCATCAGGGAAATGGAGAAAGCAGATTGAGAAGGTCATTAGCTGCATGCGCCTTGGACTTTATTTTGATTTGTAGGTGCTGCATCTTTTGCTTTATATTGCAAGTTGGCTCTCTCCTTAGACTAAATCGCACTTTCCATTCCCAGGACATACCTCGAACTTTCCCAGGTCACCCTGCTTTGGACGAAAATGGCAGAAATTCCTTGAGGCGTTTACTGCTAGCATATGCTCGACATAACCCCTCTGTTGGGTACTGTCAGGTAACTGTAGTCTAAAAGAATCTTTCTTGGTAAATATCAATTCAGCTATTACATCCTAATGTTTAAGCTTATGGAACATGCTCATAAAATTTCCATCCTTCCAAACAAGTATTTTCCCCGCAAGGGTTAAATAAACTAAAAATGTTGTGCCATTGGTAATTTTAAAGTTATTATCTCCAGAAACTGTTTTGGTCATTTTCCCTTTTATGAAAAATTAATCAGTGATGATGTAACTGAAGCTCTCTCTCTCTCTCTCTCTCTCTCTCTCTCTCTCTCTCTCTCTCTCTCTCTCTCTCTCTCTCTCTCTGTGTGTGTGTGTGTTTTCACTTACAGTTTGAGCATAGAACACTAAATTTCATATTTGTTTTTTCTTTTCTTTGTTTTCACTTACAGTTTGAGCATAGAACACTATATTTCATTTATTATTGAAATTCATATGCATAGAGCTAAATGCCCAGTCTAATTTTCTTCTACATCTAGCCACTTAATATCTGGTTTACAAATTATGTCATATAACTGAAGTTGGAAGTTTCCTTTCAAGGCCTACAAAAAGTGTTTATAGCTGTTAATATATTGTAAAACTGGCAAGTTCTTTTGGGTGTCACGTGTCTCATAATTTCAAATCTCCTTCCATTACTACTTATGTAATTTGAAACTTATGCTTTACTGTTTCTGGTATAATTTTTCTTTTGATAAAGGACTTATGTTCTGGAAAATGAAAAGCACAATGGTTAAAAAATACTGTCAAAATAAGACGCCAAACAATTTTTTCTGAGTTATGGCAGAGGACTTAAAAAAAAAAAAAGGTTTGGTGTGAAATAGATTCAAAATGCAGTCTGATTCATTTGTTATTCTATAAAAAACTAGTCTCTGAACTTATTTGTTGAGCAGGCCCACATATTTAATTATTTATGGTGCTTTTATGACAATTGTAAACTTATGTTCATGGTGGGCATTATGTTTTTTAAAGGTCATATAATTAGTAGTTATTTGATAGTTGATACTAACCTTTTGGCATCTTCAGTATGTGAAGCATGTTCAAGCCATGTCAATATTAGCATATTTATATGTATGTATCTATAACTTGCTATTTCAGCAAAATGAGAGTCATCGAAGGTTGCTTTAATGTATCTGGTTGTTGGATAAGATTTGTTAGTATACCATTTGGTGGTCCAAGGGTTGACTAAAGGATAAACAGAAAATAAGGCTAAAAAGAGACAATGCTTAGAAATCAAAAATTAAATTTTGGTGTAAGTTGTGCATACTAGTAAGGTGTCTCTTCAACCTATAGCTGAAGACTTTCAGCTGGCTCTTCAAAATTGTTTCTAGTGGTCTGCCAAACTTTGCCTACTAAATTCTGATGATAATTTGTTGCTTTAAGAGCATCTTCCTTTCATTTACTTATGCTTTAATATATTAATGCATTTCCATATATAGCATATCTTCTCAAAGAATTTTAGCGTTCTTACTTCTTGTTAGCACCTTCTGCAAACCGGAACATGCATTTGCTAGAAAAATATAGCATGTTTAGAGCCTCAAGCATAAGCCCACTGAAAGATTGGGTCCTGCACAATAGGAGGTGTGATATTCTGACCATATTGACCATCTCTGTATTTCCATAGTTGTTACTCTGTGTGTGTGTGTGTGTGTTTGTATTTTTTGTTTGAGTGGTAATAAAATTTTGCTGATGGCATCTATTAATCTCTTCACTGGTGGTAATCTTCATTATTGTCGTCATCATATTCTTTGTCATTAAATTATGTTACTGAAATACATGCAGGCAATGAATTTCTTTGCTGGTATATTGCTGCTTCTTATGCCAGAAGAAAATGCCTTTTGGTAGGTTTGGGAAGCTTGCCTTATATTTCCCCCTGTCAGTCCCGCTTTCCAGCATAGACAATAGTTGTTCCAAGGAATAAACCTCCATCAATTTTGTTTTTGGTAACTGATTATAAGGGAAACTCAATCTTCTAAAAATGTGTCTGCATATTTGTATTGTTTAACACGGAACATGTTAGAACTGTATCAAAAGGAAGTAACAAAGAATATGATTTTTTAGTGAATTGAACCCCCGGTCCCTAGTTTTGTACCAACTTGATATCCAAACAGAGATCAAGGACGGTGAAGAATAGATAAATGTTATTGGTATCCAGGTGTTCAAAAGACATGGACACCTGGTAAGTGGTAACTCTCCTCCCAAAATACAAGAGAACCAGCAATTCCAATTTTCCAGCTTTTTATAACTACCTGTAATAAGCAGTATCTAACAGTTAGCTACGTTGCTCTGCTACAGTTATTATTCCTTTAAAGCTCTATTTATCTACTGCCGTGCTTATTTCTTCTAACATAGACATTCTTTATTGGAGGTCTATGTTAGTAGACCTCCTATTAATCATGTTTATGTTAGGCGTAGGCCCAAGTAATTAGGCCCAAGTTAATGTAATTTTAGGCCCAAGTTAATGTAATTGTGTGTTTTAAATAGAATAAGGATGAGAAGGACAGGCTCTCATTCGGTTGTTAATGTTTAGGTTGGTTGGGAGGGACTAGGCTCTCTAATTCCTAGAGGTTGTGAGTAGTTTCTGGCAGTTATTTCTATAATTGGCAGCAATTTGTATTTCTTGTATTGCAGAATCGACTATGGAGGAAGTTATTCCCGTATATTGTGATTAATATTCAAGTACCAATTTAATATATATCGCTTTGTTCATTACCCTCCTTTCCCATTAGATATATCACGGATCTATCATTGGTATCGAACCGATCCTGGCAGCGGTTAATGGTCCACACTGCGCAAAGGAATGGAAAGCAAGACTCGAATTTTTGGAGCGGGCACGTGAAGTTTACATGGCCACACGCGATGAAATTCGAGAGATGCGATTTCTCAAACGAGAAGTTTGAATCGCAGAAGGATTGACGATTCTTTGGCTGGAAAGCGGTTAGGGCCTTACCATCGTGAACGAAAGACACGACTCTTCCATAGGAGGCGGTCGCGACATGGTCCTCCATCTAGCGGAAGGCGATCCACACAATCCAGATGAAAGGAGGAAATTGACAATTCCAATCTTTGAGGGGGAAGATGCTTTTGGTTGACAAAATCGGGTGGAACGTTATTTTGATTTCGAAGGGAATTAATGACGCAGAGAAAGTGCGAGCGACCTTGGTGGCTGGAAGGGAAAGCACTCACGTGGTATCAATGGTGGGAATTTTGTTCCCCCAATCCTACATGGGAAGATTTCAGCAACCTTGATAAAAGATTCCAACCTTCCACGCAAAAGTCCTTATGAATTCGTTAAGTCTTAAACAAACGGTCCGCTGAAGAATATCGCCGAACAATTTGAATTGTACGCAGCCCATCAGGGCAGAAACCAAAATATCTCAAAGGCATATTTTCAATGGTTTAACCGGATATGGTGAAGGTTGAATTGAAGTTACATTCGGTCACTACTGCGGGAATTAATGGACTATGCCCAACGATTGATGAAAAAAATTTACGATCAACAAAGGGAGTCAGCGTACTAAAGCGGGGGTTTCACCAAGAATTATTCTTCTAACCGACAAATACATGGGAATCCAGAACAAAGCCAACCAATTCAAAGCGTGACAGCGGTCTTTTGGTGAAACAAGGGGTACAAAATCCCACGGGTTTTGTTCGTATGTATGCGTTTAAAGATTAACAGAGCAATGCAAGACAAATTAACCCGAGGATTGTGTTTTCGTTGCGATGAAAAATTTACTCCACCATGATGTGTTCAAATCAACAATTCCATGTGTTAATTATGGAAGGCGAAGAAGAGGAAATGCACTCCACAACCTGGTGCGGGGAAGAAGCGATCGACCTCATAATCTTCAATTATCAATGTATAGTATTTACGGATTCACATCCAAGAAAGACCATCAAATGCGTGGGGTGACGTGGTGGCACAAGGTTATAGTCTTGGTAGATTGTGGCGCTTCCCACAACTTTATATCTTCTAAGTTGGTTTGTGAAAAAGATTTACAAATGGCTGCCACACCTTCATACATCGTGGAGGTGGGAGATGGGCAAAAACTACCATGTGGAGGAGTATGTCGCGGTTAATTCTTAATATTCAGGGCTCGACATCCAGCAAGGCTTTTTCATCTTTGAACTCGTGGTATAGACATCGTTTTGGGTATGGAATGGTTAGCCCAGTGGGAGAGATCCGAGCCAACTTTGGAGATTTAACGCTAAAGTTCCAGCACCAAGGCTTTCACATTTAAAGGGATCTACCTTCTCAAGAGCGGTCGCTTCCATCGGATCCATGTATAAAGCGTTGCAAAATGAAGGGGAAGGTTTTCTGTTGACTTATCGGGGAGATTTACGGTGCATCGAGCGCCTGCTACATTACCTCTTTGGCTCGCACACGTCTGAAGAGTATCCGAGGGTATTTCAGGTGAATTACAAAGGATTGCCACCACCAAGAACACATGACCACGCATTATGCTCGTGAAGGCGCCTCTATTCCAAGTTCTGACTACTTATAGGTACCCTACCAAAGAATGAAATTGAGAAATTAGCAGATGATATGTTGAAGTCAGAATCATTAGACCCGATTGTTAGTCCCTATTCTACGAATCCTATCATACTTGTCAAAAAAGATGGTGGTTTGGAGGTTTTGTAGTGGATTATAGGGCTTTAAATAAAATCACTATTTCTGACAAATTCACTATTCCAATCATTGAACATGGATGAGTTAGGAGGGGCAACCATTTTTTCCAAATTGGATTTGAAATCTGGGTATCACCAAATCAGAATGCGGAAGGAGGACATTCCCAAAACGGCTTTTAGAACACATGAAGGCCCATTATGAATTTGTTTTATCTAGTTGCCGCCACTTTACAAATGCTCCATCTACATTTCAAGCTTTGATGAATGATGTGTTCTTGACGTACTTAAGGAAATTTACATTGGTGTTCTTTGATGATATTTTGATATATAAGCATGAAGAGGATCACAAAAAGACATTTGCAGTCACATTCTTTCCTTATTAAAGGAACATCAATTGTGGTAATCAAAAAAGTGCACATTTGGCCAACAGCAATTAGAATATTTAGGCCACATAATTTACGCGCGAGTAGCGGCAGATCCCAGAAAATTAGTGATCTTGACTTGGCCCACACCAAAGATCTCGAGTCTTTGAGAGGTTTTTGGGTCTCACAGGCTATTATAGAAGATTTGTCCGAGATTATGGTAAAATTGCAAGACCTCACTCAACCAAGCTCAAGAAAGACAACTTTCATTGGCATCTTGACAAGCAATGGAGCTTTGGATACTTAAAAAGGCAATGGCTGAATTACCATTCTCACGGTTCCCAAACTTTTCACTTCCATTTGTTTGTTGAGACCGATGCATCTAACAGCGATTAGTGTGCTAAATGCAGCCAAAGGCGAAGTGGCATTCTTGAGCCAGCCTTTATCAGATAGAGCACAAAGAAAATCAGTTTATGAGAGGGAACTCATGGCCATTGTCATGGCTGTTCAAAAATGGAGGCACTATTTGATGGGTAGACACGTTATCATCCATACTGATCAGAAAAGTCTGAAATTCCTCACAGACCAGAGGGTTTTGGGAGAGGATCAATTCAAATGGACTTCAAAATTGATGGGCTTTGATTTTGAGATTATATACAAACCAGGAAGTGACAATAGAGCTGCTGATGCTTTATCCTGTCGCATGACATATGCTGCTGTCTCTATGATTCATTTCACAGATCTAGAAGAATGGGAATCTGAAGTTCATGCTGATGCCAAATTGCAAAGAATTATTCATGACTTGCTGCAAAATACTGCTGCTCATCCAGGTTACATTTTCCAAAATAGGAAATTGTTTTAGAAAGGCAAGTTAGTCTTACCCAAAGGATCATCCAAGATCCCTACATTGCTTAATGAATATCATTGTTCAGCCATGGGTGGTCATTCAGGTTTTTCGAACATCTGGCGTTTGGCGACTTTGGTGTCTTGGAGGGCATGAAAATGTATATCTGAGACTTTTGTAGCTTCTTGTGAAGTGTGCCAACAAAACAAGTATCAGACCTTGTCTCCTGCAGGTCTCTTACAACCACTTCCTATTCCTTCTGAAGTGTGGGGCGATATTTCAATGGATTTTATTGAAGGACTTCCCAAGAGTCATGGCAAGGATGCTATTCTAGTTGTGGTTGATGGCTTACTAAATATGCCCACTTTATTCCTCTCACTCATCCTTTCACAGCTAAAAGCATTGCAGAATTGTTCATTCAAGAAATCGTCAGGTTGCATGGTTTTCCCACCACTATCGTTTTAGATCGAGATAAGATTTTTCTCAGTCGATTCTGGACCAAACTGTTCAAATTGGCAGGTACTCAACTTAAATTCAGTACGACATACCACCCATAAACAGATGGTCAAACTGAGGTTGTGAATAGATGTCTTGAGACTTACCTGAGTTGCTTGACTGGGGCCAAACCTAAAATGTGGGTGAAATGGTTAGGTTGGGCAGAATTTTGGTTCAACTCTAACTACAACACTTTGACTAAATTAACTCCTTTCAAAGCTCTTATGGTCGTGATCCTCCTCACTTACTTAAAGGAACTACGGTTCCTTGGCGTGGAAGAAGTTAATCGCTAACTCAAAAACGAGACACTATACTTCATGATCTTCGCTTAACTTCGTGAAAGCTCGATCGATGAGAGTTCAAGCAAACAAACATAGGAGGGATGTTTCTATCTGTTGAGGATCGGGTATATCTCAAATTGCAGCCTTATAGCTGAAATCATTAGCCAAGAAAATTAATGAAAAACTCAGTCTGGGATTCTACGGTCCTTACCAAATTACAAAGGTCATAGGCCAGTGGCTTACTAACTTCGAACTTCTGTGGAAGTAAAATCCGCCCAGCTTTTCATGTTTCTTTTCTTGAAAGAGCTATCACACTTGCGGGTCAATCACCAACCATTGCCTGACATGTCGGAAGATTTGGAATTACAAGTGGAGCCCCCACGACGTCACAAAGAATTCAGTAATAATTCCAGAATGTTGAAGTGTTGATTCAATGGAATGATTTGCCAGACTTTGAAGCTACTTGGGAGTCTTTTGATATCATTAACCAGCAATTTTCGTTTTTTTCACCTTGAGGACAAGGTGAAACTTTTGGGGGGGAGTATTATTAGTAGGTCTCCTATTAATCATGTTTATGTTAGGCACAGGCCTAAGTAATTAGGCCCAAGTTAATGTAATTGTGTGTTTTAAATAGAATAAGGATGAGAAGGACAGGCTCTCATTCGGTTGTTAATGTTTAGGTTGGTTGGGAGGGACTAGGCTCTCTAATTCCTAGAGGTTGTGAGTAGTTTCTGGCAGTTATTTCTATAATTGGCAGCAGTTTGTATTTCTTATGTTCTGTAACTGACTATGGAGGAAGTTATTCCCAGAGTATTGTGATTAATATTCAAGTACCAATTTAATATATACTGTTCATTACCCTCCTTTCCCGTTAGATATATCACAGATCTATCAGTCTACTATCAATACTTGGTTTGTCTTAGATTTATACGATCTGATTTGTTTTACTGGGATGTCTTAGGACATTCGTTGGAATTATTGATGATTATTTTGAAGGCTATTATACGGAGGAAATGATAGAATCCCAGGTGTGAATCAAATTTATGCCTTTAATAAAAAGAAAAAGAAAACGTTATATATCCTGATTTCTGAGTCAGACTTGCATGTCTGATACTAATAGTATTGAGGGACATAGAATTCTCTTTGCCAGTCACAGACTCACAGAAGCTTTTAATTTGTCAGGTGGACCAGCTTGTTTTTGAGGAATTGATGCGTGAAAGATTTCCTAAACTTGGTTCGTGTTTATCATCTTTGCTCTTTAGTAATCTTCTTATAGTTGTCTCTATCAATCAATATGGATAGCTTTTTTTATTCTATTGATGTTTTTGGTGCAGTTAATCATCTGGATTACTTGGGAGTGCAGGTGGCATGGATATCTGGACCTTGGTTTCTATCAATCTTTGTGAACATGATTCCATGGGAAAGTGGTGAGATTTATTTGAATTTTTTTTTATTTTTTTTAATATTACAGCATCGATTTTGAACTTGACATATTCTCAAACATGTTACCTTTTGATGTGTTTCTGCACCTTAGTTCTTCGAGTTTGGGATGTGCTACTATTTGAAGGGAACCGTGTTATGCTATTTCGAACAGCACTGGCTCTAATGGAATTATATGGTATTGAATTGTGTTATTCTTTTTGAGTCTGATCTGGGCAGACTAGTATGTATAAGTAGTAAACTAAACTAAGTTATTGTTTACATTGTTAAACTAATGCGTCTCTTATTCTAGGTCCTGCATTAGTTACAACAACAGATGCAGGTGATGCAATTACTCTATTGCAATCACTTGCTGGCTCGACATTTGATAGCAGCCAGCTTGTCTTTACTGCTTGTATGGGTTATCTAGCTGTTACTGAGGCAAGATTGCAGGATCTGAGAGAAAAACACCGGCCATCTGTATTAGTTGTTATAGAAGAAAGGTCAAGGAAAGGACGAGTTTGGAAAGATTCCAAAGGGCTTGCATCTAAGTTATATAGTTTCAAGCACGACCCAGGGTCACTGGGAGAGGAAAGAAAAATTAATGAAGGAGGTGATATGGTAGCTGATAAGGATGTGCAGTTGGAGTCCAATTCCTCTAATTTAGATGAATTGCTTAATAGCCTTAATGTTGATTCAGAAGTGGATTCCCTACCAGATCTCCAGGAACAGGTTGCTTCTCCTCCTCTATGTTCACCTTGCTTCTCCATCGCAAGAAAAAAGGCTATGTTTGTGAATTAGATTGATACTTATCTACCATGAAAATCCAGTTCGATGAATAATTCCACCTTAGTATGCTATAGTGCCTTCAAGATGCGTCTGTTTTGTCTTGTTCTATCTTGAGTCAGGTTAACTTGATAGTGGTAAAACGGTGTTTGCAATGTTTACATTACAATTTGAAATTGGACAATCTGCAACATCCAGCACGGGTGACTTTCTCTGGTTCATAATATGCTTGATTATTTAAGTTTACCATTTTTTACAGTTGTTTCTGTCATGTTATGACTCTGCCTGTCTGATATACCATTTGACTCGGGTGCACTTAAAAGACTAAAAAGGAACTAGAATAGGATAATATTAAATTGACAATGCTGTATTTATTAAGACTGAAACAGAAGTAGATCTTATGCAGCGGAAAATTGTACTTTTGAATTTTGAAAAATTTCCCATGCTTTATAGTTTAGACCCTGAATTCACCATGAGTCTTGTCTATCTTTGATTTCTAGTTATTAATTAACCAAAATTGTGGGCGTGAAATAAATGAAGTGGCGGGAGGAGGCGAGTCTCTTAGTATAAATAGTATCGATTAGATTTCTTGTTCCACTACAGTTGGATGTAAACATAAAATGCTTACAATGATTTATAAAAATGCTTGCTTTGTATGGAGATAATTATTGTCCAAGCATTGTTTCTTTAGTGTTTCTTTAATTCGCTTTAAAAATATAATAAAATCAGTATTTATAGATTATTATCTGTCTACTTAACAAAAATGGGATTGAATGCTTGTTACAACTTTGTTTTGCATAAATTAATAATTTATAGAAGATCATTGTGCACAATATTTTGTTAACTAAATACATACTTCAGTTATATAAATATTGACAATTGAACATGCTATTTACAAGTATAGGGCTAAACTGTTAATGAAATCAAATTTTGAAATTGCCATATTCTTGCTAGAGAAGTATGCAAATTGTGTGAGAATGTAACGTATGGTTGTATATCCGGTCTTTATTAGTGGGGGTTGATTATTGTTAATTTGTTATCTATTACGTTGCACAGTTGGCATGACTCGATATTGTAACTAGCTGCAAAACTCATCAAATATATTCTATTGTATTCTTCCCAAGTGTAGGTTGGCTGTGAGACACCAATCTTCCTGATGGAACCACAACTTCATCAGTCAAATTATATATTCTCTGTGGTCAAAATTGGAAAGTCATTTATTACAATCATGACAATTCATAGTCTAATTTCCTGGTTTAACTTTGGATTACATTCATCGGAAAGTATTTATCCTATAAATAGTTGATCTATCATAACCAATTCTTGTGCAACCCTTTATAAGTTTCATTCATTAACAGCTTTTTTGCAGGTGGTTTGGTTGAAGGTTGAGTTGTGTAGATTGCTGGAGGAGAAAAGATCTGCCATACTCAGGTTATTATCGGTGGTGTTCATATTCTAATTCTCAGTCTTTTAAGACAACATGATTTGTTCTTCAGCCTGCTACAAATAAAGTTTCCAGAAGGTTTCTAGAATATAATTGGAGGAAAAATTAAGTTCATGAAGGAATTATCAACCCAGTTCAATTAGCCTCATCCTTAACCCTGTTTACTCTCCTATCTGCTGCCAGTAGAGCATTTCAAAGCCTACTGATAAGAAATTTCTTCCAGAATTTCCTATGATTATGTTCAAATCAAGCCCAAAAAACTGAGTTAGGAAATAGTTCTCAACCAACAATATATTCATCTTTCGAAAACCTCACTTAGTGCCACATTGTTGACCCATTTTTGAAAATTCTTTGTATTGTTTACTCGCTTTATATCCCATTCAGGTTTTCTTGCTTGTAAATCAAAGTGTTATATAAATCTTCATAATGCATTGCATTTATCACTTTTGATGTTCTATTTGTATCTTTCCCCCTTTCGCTACTCATGTTGCTTTATTAATATGAAAACTTTATCAATTCAATTCAGAATTTTGAGATTGTCTAAATAGTAAATACCTTATTCATGGGTTTCATATCTTGAACAGAGCTGAGGAATTAGAAACAGCTTTAATGGAGATGGTGAAGGAAGATAATCGCCTGCAGTTGAGTGCAAGGGTATATATCAACATTTGGAAAATTGATCTTGTTTTATCCGTCTTTTTTTTTTGGTTTTTTTTTTTGGTATTTGCATTTGTTAATTTTCTAAAAATGGAAGTCATTTCCCCTCGCCTTCATTTTTCATATCCTTCATTGTGCAAAAAGTGGATCACATGGAAGATAGTCTGACTAACAAAGGTTGAAGAAGACTAAAGAAAAGTTGAGGAGAAACCATTGAAAAAAAAATTAAGATCTTTTTTTTTTTGAAAAATTGGTTTGTGATAAAGCCCATTGGCATAGCTTGGTCTATGTAGCCAACTCCATCCAGTGGTATTAAACTTGGTTGTTGTTGATATATTTGAAGCTTTTCATATATCAAATTATCCTGTGCTTTTTATAAATTTACTGCTGCTGATACGGGTATATGAGCCCCCTGTACATCCTTATCATGTTTGACCCAATGCTATGACATAAAGCATAGTGTCTTGACATGAACTCACTTCCATGTCAATTTGCATTTTCTTTAGAATACAGAGAGAGAATAGGGAGAAAATTTGAAACTTTAAGATAGCTACACACTAACATTAACCACCTATTTTTTTGGTTAAGATTTATATCTTAGAGAGAACATTAGACTAAACCCATGCCTGTAGCACATTTAAGTAACATAAATAATCTTAGGGGCGGCAAATGGATAGATTGGATAAAATTTGGTTTGGATTATAATGGATAGATTAAAAACAATCTATTTATCTATTTACAATCCGATAAAAATTCATTGAAAAAATCAAATCCATCCATGACCCATTTAATAAAAACCATCTAATCCATCCATTAACATTTTTTTTACGGATAGATATCCAATCCATACATAAAATTTTATTTTCTTTAAAATAATATTTTAAAAAAATATTTTTTTCAAAAAAAATATTTTTCTAAAAATATTTTACCGATTTTTTTTTACCGAATTTTTTTTCCCTTCATAAAGTAATATTTTTCGCAAATAAATTTGGCAAACAGTTTTCAATTTTTTTTTTGTAAAAAATATTATTTTCAGAAAAATTATTATTTTCATTTTTGAAAAAAAAAAAATTTAATCCAATAGATTTTATTTGTTATTTAATATGATCCAATGGATTTTAAAAACATAGTGGATGGATCACTATCCATCTATACAATAAATGGATAGATTAGATCCAATCCATTAAGTATTTTTTTTGTAATGGTTGGATTGGATGGATACACCTTTGGATGGATTGGATGAATGATAGATAAATAGATTGTATTGCCACCCCTAAATAATCTTGATCTAAATATCATTTAATCATTCAATGAGCGGAGAGGACTTTTTACTTAACCCCATATAAGACAACTTCTACGAAAGCTAGTTCAGCATCCAAGTACGATAATTTTAATGATTTCTTCTCTACTAACTTCTTATCTGGTAATTTGGCCGAAAGGTTTACAAAAATGTTGGTGATCACGCAGGTTGAGCAATTGGAGCAGGAGGTAGCTGAGTTACAACAAGCCCTTTCCGATAAGAAAGAACAAGAAGCTGCCATGCTGCAGGTTCTATGTGCACCTGTTTTCTCCAGTGTCTATTTCTGTAAGCTTATTTGCAGAAATGAATAAGTAAATAGAAATTGAGAAAAATATCAATTTTGTTGTATAGAAAATTTTGATCTCTTCTACATGCTCAGGTCCTAATGCGGCTAGAGCAGGACCAAAAAGTTACTGAAGATGCCCGCAGAAGAGCAGAGCAAGACCTTGCAGCTCAGAAACTTGAAGTTCACATGCTTCAGGTAACCTCTCCCTCCCCCTAATGATCATTGTGATTCTGGTCATTTGTTTTACTGTATACCGTAGAGTAAAATTCTTCTATGGAACATTGGTTAGAATATCATCTGAGTGTTTTTCCTAAAAAAATTTAGATACGGAGACAAGCATTGGAGGCACATCGTTTTCACCTAAGTGAAAGTAAAACAGAGTATATATGGAGTGCAAGTTTAGCAAAGGACAAACAGATTCTTAAGTAGAGGTGAAAATAGAACATACAATATCACAATTATCATGTTTCAAGTATTATGGGCCTATCATACAAAGTGATGGGGAGATAGAGGGAGATGTAACCATAGTATCCAAGCAGGATGCTAGGATGGATGAAATAGAGGAATGCTTTGAGTGATATATGCGATAGAAAAATATGTTTCAAGTTTAAAGAAAAATATCATCACTCAGTTATAAGATCCTCAATGTTGTATGGAATTGAATGTTGGGTATTAAAAGCCAATAAGAAAGTAAACTTAGTGTTGCAAAGATGAAAATGTCACAATCGATGAGTGGTTACACAAGACAAGATTAAAACTACAATCATTAGAGAGAAATTTGGGGTAGCCCCAGTGAAGAGAAAATGGTAGAATCCCATCTTTAGATGGTTTGGACATCTGTGGAGAAAACTTGTGGAAGCACGGTAAGAAAAGCAGACCAGACAGAGGATAATCCAATAGTTTGAGGTAGAGGGAGACAAAAAACTAAAGGCAAAACCATATAGAGAGATTTAGAGGTAACTGGTCTGTATTTGGATCTAATAGATAACAAGACCTTATGGCATCGATTGATGCATGTAGTCGACCCAACCTAGTGTGAAAAGGTTTGGTGGTTGTTGTTGTTGTTGTTCCTAAAAAATTGTATAGAAATATGTTTAGAAAACGAGAGGAGCATCTTATCACAGCAAGAGTGGGGTGGCATGCTCTTAAGTCGATTCCTTTTTTATAAGAAAATTGCATAGAAAACTTTGCATGAATTGCAAAGTCTTATTGGGAGAGATTGACCACCCATCATAGGGTCTTAGTTATGGATGTGTGTCAAGAGGAAAGTGAATAGGAATAGTCAAATTAGCATTCCTAGAATCAGATAGTGGCAATTAAAGGGTGAAAAGGAAGGTTCTTTGAGAGAAAAGGTTTTGGGAGACTCAAGGAAGTGCTAATGACCTGTATCGAGATGGATAAAGGAATTAGAAAGGTAGATAAAGAGACACTAGGAGAATCAAGAGACTTTGGACCAAAGGGTAAAGATTCTTGGTGGTGGGATGATAGCAAGTAACAAAAGATTAAGGCTAAAAGGGAATGCTATAAAGCATGTTCATTATGAAAAAGTATTGAAAATTGGAATAACTATAAGATAGCAAAGCAAAACACTAAGAAGGCGGTAAGCTAAGTAAGAGCAAGAGTATTTGATGGGTTATACCAATTGTTAGGCGCCAAAGCATGGGAATAAATTATCTACAGACTTGCAAAAGGTAGGGGAAAAAGTAGAGATTTGAACCAAGTGAGATGCATTAAGGATGATGTAGGAAAAGTATTAGTTAAATAACAAGATATCAAGAAAGGTGGTTTGTTTTGGAAGGGGCTAGGAGAGAAAGACGTAAGATAACTCACTAAGTTGTTCAATGAGATTGCGGGGTCTAACAGTATGTCGAATGAGTGGAGAAATATTTTAATCCCTATCTTTAAGAACAAAAGTAACATCCAAAACTGTGCAAATTATAGAGGATTAAGCTCATGAGTCATACTATGAAGCTTTGGGCAGAGTAATTGAGTGGAGATTAAGACAAGAGACTTGATCACATAAAATCGATTTGGTTTTATGCCCGACTATGAAAGCTATATACTTGCTATGAAGATTGATGGAGAAACATTAAAATATATTTACATTTAATTTTTATCGATTTGGAAAAGGTATATGATAGTGTTCCTAAAGATGTTTTGTGGAAGGCTTTAGAGAAGAAAGGAATTTGGACTGCTTACATTCAAGCAATCAAACTTTTGTGTGAGGGGGTCACAACTAGCGTAAAAACACAAGGCAGGGATACAAAAGATTGCCCTATAACTATATGTTTGCGGCAAGATTCTCCTTTGAGCCCTTATCTTTTTATCTTGGTTCAAAATGTGCTGAACATACTCAAGATACAATGTCGTGTTACGTGTTTTTTGCAGATGATATAATCTTAGATATCATCTTAGTTGGAGAATGGAGATAAGACATAATTAGAAACTAGAAAGTTAGAGATGTGAAGATAAGTCTTGGAAGCACATGCTTTTGCTTAAGTTGAAGTAAAACATAGTATATGGAATGCGAGTTTCGCAAGAGACACACAAGTCCTAGCTTTGAGGTGAAAAATGGAGAACATACAATACCAAACATCTCACGGTTTAAGTTCCTTGCGTCCGTCATACAAAATGATCGGGAGATGTTAACCATAGAATTCAAGCAGGGTGGATTAAATGGAGGAATGTTTCAGGTGTGATTTGTGATAGAAAAGTACTCTCCAAGTCCAAGTTTAAAAGAAAATTTTATCATACAACTATAAGATTTGTAAGACTGTATGGAGCTGAGTGTTGGCCAGTAAAGAGCCAATAAGAAAGCAAGCTTAGTGTTGCAAAGATGTGCTGTGGATGAAGGTCATCTTCATTCTTTTGGGCTAACAAATTGTGAGATTCAAATTTCCCCTTTATCTTTGCTTTGGTCCAAATACCCACATCCATGGCATTGAAAAGCTTTCTAACTTCTGGTACCAGAGAGAAAGAAGCAGTCATACTGTGCTACCTATTAAGGATCTTACTAGACATGATTATATCTATTTCCAGTATAATAAATATGCAGGAAAAGTATGAGAAGGCCATGGTATCAATCGCTGACATGCAGAAGCGAGTTGTTATGGCAGAAAGTATGTTGGAGGCTACCCTTCAATATGAATCTGGCCAATCCAAAGCAATTTCTTCTCCAAGGTACAAATTTTTAGATATCACGTTTTTGTGGATTCTACATGCAACTTTCTCCTCTTCTAGCCCAAATTGTTTGTTATTACCTCCTATAATCATCCTCTGCAAGTTCTTGGAACTTGATATCTCAAGACCAATGTTATTTTGTGTATTTATCATCAATTAAACATTGTTTTAAATACGTAATTATTTATTAGGCGTATATTTTGGAAGTAGTGATTATTGTACTAGGCCCATTAGGTAGATCGTGGTCTATATAATCAGATTAGTGCTTGTACTCTTTACACAATTGATATAATATTCAGAACAGTGTTTCCGCAAACCTGCTTCAGAAGTTTATATGATCGTAAAATTTTAGATTTTTTGCCTTTTTCATTGATAAAAAAGTAAAACAACTTGAGATAGTTCTACTGGTTTAAACTAGATGAAAACAGCAGCCTCTATGAACTACCTATATTGTGGCAAAACTGAAAGTTATATATATTTTTAATGCTGAGGAAAATTTTTAAGAAATAGCCTTAAATGGTTGAGCTTCATTGAGGAAGCTGAATAGCGATGAAGCAACTAAGGCTTCAGTGAACGGCTTGAAGTCTCTTGATAAATATCATCATTCATGCTTCTCCAGTGCTGAACTGGAAATGGCTTTCCAAAATAACAAACTATATTGAAAATAAGATTAGCAATTGTTATTTTGATCGTATCATGGGAGAACTTCAAATATGATTTATAAATAGGTGCAAGTTTGATCTCAAATTTTTGAAGTATGCGTGCTAATACTCATTCACTTCACCTTTAACAATGTATTTTCCACCATCTGAATCCTTTGACTCTGACATTACAAAGAGTGTGTTGCATATGACATTGTTAGAGACGACATTCTTTTGAATCATTTTCATTGGAGGTATTTTTGTAGGGCTGGTCGTGTACAAAGCCCAAGGTTAGAAAACCCTTCACGGAAGATTGGTCTTCTAAGTTTTGGACTTGGCTGGCGTGACAGAAACAAGGTAAAATATTCACGATGTCTGCTCTTCTTTCCCAGTGACTTGTATTACATGTGCTTAAAATTATGTGTTGCTAAATCGAATTCTGAAGAATTCACCATTGGATGGTATGCCAGTTCAACTGGCAATTCCTTGGCATAAAAATTCAATTCACCGCATAGTTATTTTAACCCACAGCTTCATGTTTTATTTTAGGACAAAAAATTGTATATTATGTCCATGAAGAATTCCAGCAACATAATATTTTTAACACACCGGGTCTTTTTTTTTTTTAAAGTCATCACACTTGTACGAAGCGTGGTAACTTTAAAAATAGATCAATAATAGAGTATGTTAAAAGTGTGTATTGCTAGTAGTATTTATGTCCATTTGGTAGACCTTTGACATTTTCCTGCAGCTAGAAGTTTATTATTGTTTGTAAAGATTATCACTTCACATCCTATGAAACAGGGCAAACCTAACGTTGAGGAATCTAGCGAAAGTTTGCATAACAATGTCACTCCGAGAAAAGAATCCAATAACCAAGAACAAGATGCATAGGAACATGCAGAGCAGTGCCCGGTTCTTTCCTGCCAACTTAGGAGTTGTTACCTATTTCTGATGATCACTGCTATTTTTTCTTCGGCATAGTTGGCCGATAGTTAGGGGAAGAATCCATCTGTATCATCATCATCAAAAGCCAAATTGATAGCATAATTCCCCCCCGCCCCCCAATTTTCTTCATTATCCATTCTACTAGTAAATCCAATGTAATGAATTGTTTGATATGTTAGATAGATCAGTTAGCTGTAGAAAAAATGTCTTTTTTTTATAACTGAAAATATATTGTCTTTGATACCATCGTTGGCAACATGCCATACTGAAGCGAAGATTTCCAATTATTTAATGGGTGCATGTGTAAAATTTCCAATTAAAACCGGTGATTATTGACGGTTAACCTAGGAAAAAAATAGCCATCATTTGATAAAACCGGTGCTAGCAGTTTCTGCTAGGTAAAAACTAAAAAGATGTTATGCTACTGTGGTGTATCCATCTTTATTAGGCGTCTGTACATTGGTTTACTGGACGAAATTATATACCTCCTGGGAAAAAATCCAGTCTTGGTTAGCAAGGGCTTTTCTCTCCAACAAAAGACCGTGCTGATTAAAATGATGTTCACGAATTATAAGACAGTTATCGGCTCTTCTCTCCAACAAAAGCCCGTGCTGATTAAAATGATGTTCACGAATTATAAGACAGTTATCGGCTCTTCTCTCCAACAAAAGCCCGTGCTGAATAAAATGATGTTCACGAATTATAAGGCAGTTATCTATCAAGTTCCACGTTAATGGGTTTTCACATGTGTTTGGATTGGCGGTGAATTTGGTGGAATCACGGTGAGAAATCACGGTGACGTAGAAGCTACACTTTGTAGCTTTGATGAAATCACATTGAAATAGCATATGGACGCGAGTTTGGTGATTTCAACATGAATCCAAGCACATGCGAAATAGTCTCATGCACACTATTTATCGGAATATACAAGGAAGGTGTGAGAATAGGCCAGCCTGTCCGATAGGGGCTATAGTCCTAGCCTACATTATGCCCAAGTCAAGTTAGGTTTTTTTAAGTCTAATAGGCCTATCTATTTAAGTAAATATAAATAATATTTTTTATTGCTAATATTATTTGTGTTAAATCAAATACTTGCTGATAATAATTTAAACATATTGACTTACATAAATTTTTGACATATTTAAAGGTCTTATTGTAAAATACAATTTAAATAGGCTAGCCCTCTAAAAGCCTGGTATGGCCGGTAGACTAATATTATATAAGATTTGATTCTCTAAAAAGTCATGTTAAACCTTAAAAAAGACTAATATTATATAAATAAATCAGAATCAGACTTTATAGAACTCAGCTCTATGTCTCATGCGGATTCTACCGTGCACAAGTGTGATAAGTGGTACCACCGTGCACAAGTAGTTTTTACCATTAGATTAAAATTTCCACCGGATGTTATGGTGAGTACTCAATACCATATCTTTCCTCTTCTCTTCCCCTTTGCCAGAAACCAAAACTCAACCTCTGGAGAGAGAAAGAGTGAGACACGGTTAGAGAACTATACCATGGTTTCCGCCGCCACCCCTCCATTCCGGCGCGGCTTCGTCCTTCACCACAGAGTCGTGACCCGATTTCTTGTGATTGGTCCTTGCACATGGATCTGTAACCTGTTCTCACATGTTCCTCTTGCAACCCTCTATTTTACTGGAGCATGGCAGATTCCTCTGTTTTACTCGAACACCTTTCGTCCATTTGCCGTCCACTTTCCTACCATATCATCTAGCCATCGCGATGGCTCTGTAGCAATCCGTTCAGATCTGTGGCTCCCGTTGCACGTACAAGTCTTGAAAAAAAGGAAAATACAAGCCATCAACCTGTCCATCGTCGGATTTACGGAAAACCCTAACCGCGCAATTAAGTTAGTTTTTCGGCAAACCCAAACCTGGATTGGGAAATGTAAGCTGGTCAAAGGCTTCTCCATGCCAAGGGCAACCAAAGCCCTCGAGAAATTTCTCCATTAGAGTCACACACGCCTGAGCCGCCATGCGCCGTCATAAACGAGAAAGGAAGGAGAAGAATTCTAGGGTCTTCTGGAGATGAGAAATTAGTGTGTATAGGGTACATAGTATTAGTGTGTGGATGATCTAGATACGCTGGCTCCAAATATGCTGGGGCAGAGGTCTGGCTTGCCGTCTAACAGTGGCGGTAGAGTAGAGTTGAGGGACTGTGATAGGGAGAAAGGAGAGAGTGTGGATGATATGGTGTTGATGGATCATGGTAAGATTTGATATACTACTCTAATGGTAAAAATTACTTGTGCACCGTGGTACTACCTATGACACTTGTTCACGGTAGAACCCGCCCTTTTAGTAGTAGTAGTAGTAGTAGAGTAGTAGTTATAATTTTCATTTTTATAGTTTATTATAAATATAACTTATCCTCATTAGCCAATTAGCCCGTTACTCTATTTGGAGATAAGTCAGATAACTTATTTAAAGATGTTAATATGAAATGTGGGTTACCAGGCCATATCAGACTTAAAAAAAGTCTATGATAGGTAACAAGTCAAAATTGTGTCTTAGATTTTTTGAACAGGCCAGTGAAAACAAGAAAGATACATTCTTTTAAAAATAATTTGGGTATCGCTTACGCCACACTCTTTTTTCCAACACCACCCTCTAGTATTCCGAAAACTTGGAAACTCAGTTTCCGAATTTTTTTTCCTTGGAAAGCATTAAAAAGCATTCCAAAAACTACTTTCTAAAACACTAGAGGGTGGTGTTAGAAAAAAGGGATGTCGTAAGCTAGACCCAAATAATTTTGGTATGTTTATCTATGTTCTTGTCAATTGTCATTTCCTATATCCTTATAAGATCCTGTGCTTCTTAGGTTCGATCCAGTTTCAGTAAGCGATGAAATGTAAGAAAACCTAAAATGTATTTGCAGTTTAGATGGTTCTATTAAAATGTTTAGCAAGAACGAATGTGGAAGGTGTCCTACAATGATGGTGGTGATAGGTGTCATGATGATGGTGATATGTGTCAAGTGATGACGGTAATAATAGAGGGTGTTCTGGGGCAATGGTGGCAGGTATTTGGTGATGTTGGCCGGTGTTAGTGAAGATGCTAGGCAGCAACGATGTCAGGTGGTGGCACCAATAATGGTGAAATGTACGCAACGGTAGCCGTGGTAAATGATGTCTTGTAACGATGGTGATAGTGAAGGATGCCTAGTGATGGGGATGGTGATGGAGAATGTCCTTCAACAATGACAAAGGTAGAGGATTTGGATTTCTAAACATAAGTTATGACATGTTAGTCGATAAGCTTAAAGTATTTAAAACTTATTTTTTCTTCCCTCCAAATTTTCTTAACATTGAAAATGAGTCAAAATTGAGAAAGGAGATATTTAAACCAATGTTCATGGTTTAATGGTTCAATAGTGATTTAATCGTATTCCAACCGGTGATAATTAAATATTTTTTAATATTATATAATATATTAATTAATGAAAGTAAGAAATTAAGGCAAAAATTAACATAAAATAATCATATTATATGTTTTGTAAGTAGGGGAAGGCAACGGTTGGTTTTGGACGGATTCGGTCCGAAAATTGTCCACTCGAAGAAAACTGGAGAGCATAAAAATGGACCCATCTCCGTCTGTTTAAGTGGCGGTTCCGGTTCTGGCGGGTTGTGATTCGGCGGGTTGGTTCATCCGGTTTGCAGCTTCTCCACGCATAGTGGAAGATCTTCTCTTAGGTTATCTCTTACCCACCATTGACGTTCGGTTTGCAGCATTCCCTCCCGTCTCCGCAACGGGAGAGAAATACAGTGATTCCAAAGCACTAAAGCTATCTGTCTTTGTGAAAATGCAATGAAATAATAGAAATATTCTTCCAATTTTCAAAGCATAAAACATTCTAACTTGTACCGGACCGGATTGACCAGCCGAAGGCAGAAGGACTCAGACTAATGATTGAGAGATAAACACATGACCGACCGAAGAGGGGGTCTTTATACTCACTTCGGCCGGCCAACCTTCGCTAGGTTAATCATCCCTCCAAGCCCAAATAGGAGGCTCACTTATAGGCCCATTTGAGTGGCTATATAAGGACATCTACCACAAAGATAAGGTAACTCTGATACCCCTATTACATTATTATACTAGAGGGACCTAACTTTGGCATCGAAGTGGCTTTGCAGGTATCCACCAGTGGCACCACCTTCCATGACCGACGGAGCCACCTCCATCAACCTTCTCTCAAGGTCCTCCTCCATGTTCCACTCGAGAACATTGGCGTCCACCGTGGGGCCACGGTAAAATGTTTCCCTGGCCACACAGTTTGAGGAAAAATGATCTCCCTTCACTTTTCTGGGTCGGCCATGGTTTTACGATGGTCTGGTCTTCTCTCCATCAACATCGTTGGCAATAAGCTTCCCATTCGATTCCATTGACGTCGTTGTTTTGGTTCATGTCGTATCCCTTTCAACACCAAACCCAAACCTTTTATTCCCAAAAAACCTAAATCCATTTGATTCGGCAATCAAAGCTCGATCTCAATCCGTATTTTCCCTTAACTCGAAACAACGAAAGCGACCCCGAATCCTCTCCTTCCCCTCCGGCGACCTCTAGATCTGGGAGTCACAACATCACAATCAAAAAACCCTAAACACCCAAATGTGCTTAGCGTCATCCGTTTCATTGGTTGCGGCTTTGACCTTGAAGGTGAACAAAGACAAGCAAACCCAAATTCCAAACCCACAAATGTGCTCAGAGTCAGGCTTCGATCGTCCAAAAATGACAAACTGAACCGTTGATCTATCTTTCTCTGGCCACACACACAGATGTCATTTCTCAAAACATCAAATATACAAAATCCTAACCCCAATCGTACAACTCGGTTCAGTTTCCATACTCCACTATAGCCGCAAAACCCTATCCTATTGCCTCATACATAATCAGAGACAGCCGTTCAACAGAGCAACCCCAAATCCCATAACCTCTCAGTCAACCGCGGCGCAGCTATGTCCACTCTTAGGTTATCGTTATTGAAGAGCAGTAGTAGTTTCGAATCTACTATCAGACGATAAACAATGCCTCTGTCGAAGACGATGGCAAAGGAGTCGGTATACGTTTTCAGCATGAAGATGATGAAAGCACTCAGGAATAGAGATTTCTCAGTTTTCTTAGTTGCATCTTTTGGCCGGGCCTCTCACATGTTTGGTCGGTCATTCATGAGCAGCAACGAACCACTGAGCAACCCATATGCTTGTTTCGCGTCTTTGGCTGTGAAGATGAAAACCCTATGCTTATTATTATCAGGCTAAATTATACATTTGGTCCTCTATGTTTATTTTAGTTTTCAATTTGGTCCTCTACATTTTATTTGTTTCGTTTTGGTCCTCTACGTTTTATTTTAGTTTTCAATTTGGTCATTTTCGTCACTAAAAGCCAATTGTCCGTAGCTAGAAGTCCATTTTCCAAAACGTTAATTGACTTTTAGCTACGGACAATTGGCTTTTAGTGACAAAAAGGATTAACCTGTTGTAACGTTTGAAACGCAAGGGACCAAAACGAAACAAATAAAACGTAGAGGACCAAATTGAAAACTAAAATAAACATAGAGGACCAATTGTATAATTTAGCCTTATTATTATCATTATTATTTTATTTACTATTACTCTCGGTTTGTTTTGGTCCTTGCTGGGCATCTTGATTTGTTTATTACTTGGACATATGATCTTAGACAAAGAAACATTGAAGTAAAAATGAGCACCTGTGACACGCAATCTGCAATGCCAGAGACTTAAGCAAGGGTATTCATTGCATGTTCTTATGATAGAGCAGTGAAGAATTATCCCGCATTAGAAATTCGGGACCGGAAGATGGGTATCCTAAAGATCAGAACACCAACGGACCTAACCAAGATCTTGATACAGCTAAGATTTCTTTGGGGATCCTTTGAGTTATTTCTTAATAAATTGATTAAGTGTTTACTTGCTACCCTGTATCACTTGATTCACCACATATGCTTAGTTAATCATATTCCCTGTGTGCTTCATGCTCTTTTACTCATTTACTTTGATGTCATGCGATGACACTTGTATACTTTTCCCTATGCTTTTCATGATTATTTGTATGGATGGAAATTGCCAATGATATAACTTGCCTAAAACTATTTTCTAAGAATGCCACGTTAGAGGAACGTTATGATAAGCCTTTGTTTAAAATGATATGATAAGACGATGTCTTGAGAATTTCAAAGTTTTCAGTTCATGAAAAATGTAATTTGTTAATGCTTTTGTTACCTAGCTTGCTGCCTTTTGCCTTTTGAATATATGGCTCCCTTGGCAATTTATATGATATTAGCAGTGTAGAAGCTTTGTACCCAAATGAACTCTTTAAATTATGCCATTTTACATGTGGGAGAAACTACTCGTTTATGATTACATTAAAATGTTAGTTTGCTCACCTAATCTAAATTGCCATTCCTTATATTCCATGTTAAGAGTAAATGGGTAGAGGCTACTGTTAGCCATAAACTCATACTTGGAACCAAAGTGCTTGCTTTAGAATTGCTTGTTTCATACGTGAGTCGTTCAGTGTTTGAAAGGCAGAGAAGTGGACACCATATTTTTATGCAGGAGCTTCATTGATACTCACAATTGACTGTGTTTCCTTATTATGATCATCTTGAACATATTCTTTATTAAAAGCTTATGAATCCTATGCCGTTTGATCACACTTTCTTTGTTAAAAGTTTATTTCCTATAGTTACTGGTTGTTTGTGATTGGATTTATGATTCTTTAATGCTAATGGTTGTCATTGAGTGTGCTTTAATGAGAAAAATTATAAGCTCATGGTTGGACAAATGGATGCACTTTTCCATATTTCCTTAATTGGATCCCCACATGCATACAAGTTACTGCCCTTTGATTAATGCCTTTGTTTGGTTGATCTAAAATCCATTCTAGATAGTTTTGATCCTTGAATAAATGGAACTGGTGTGTTAAAAAGTACCGATCAATTACCCAAGCTATCGAACTCAAGCATGCTCAAATTTAGATTTGACTCTTGAATTAAATATACTTATATACATGTTTTCTTCATTCTATTCTGCATAATTGTTTTCTTAGACAATTTATGATAATCGGGAAAGCTAGAAAAAGCCTTGTATGTTGCACCTGTTGTTAAATACATTAAAAGCTACAGACAATCAATTTCTTTAAAGATGGCGAATTCTAGGATATCTGATCATTAAAAGTTCATTTCCCATAGTTGTTAGTTATTGGCCCAATGGAGGATGTTGTCAGCCTCTGTCTTTGGCCACAATACCATGTTTTCAAACAAGATTAGTATTTTTTGCATAATCTTATTTTGCATGCGAAAATGCTCTGGAATAAAGCTAAGCATGCACTTGGATATATGAAACACGATCGGATGTCTTTTAATCTTATTTTACTTGTAGTTGTAGTGGTATACTCCGTTTGTTAAATGCAGAATTTTACTCCTTATTTGGGGTTAACTACTATCAAGCCCATTAATATGAATGGGTAGCATAAGGAGCGGTCATTGGAAATACAAGAGTGGCTAGATGTCCTTATGTCACAACTGCAACAGGGCATACATACAAATGAAGGGATTGGTGTTAGAAAATGGAAGCATATCCCGGTCATTTAAAGAAGTACAAAGGAGTAGCATTATGAAATAAAAAGAACTAGATAACTATCTTAGCCACCTCTGCATCTCTTGGACAGGGGGTTCTTCTCCTTTTCTTTTTTCTTATTTCGTTTCTTATGATATTTTAGTGTCTAATGGTTATGTTTCTCATAACATTATGTGTTGCCTGATGTGGTCTTATACTAACGATGTTTAACTGAAAACTCAACTAATATTTGCGGAGATGTTTATGATACTCTACTGCATGTATAAAAACCATGTTTAGACACTTGTTCATAGGAACGGAGTTTGCTTGTGCATCAAATATTTGCTCATACTATAATTTTGTAGCAAAATAGAATGAGCTTACAAAGAAATTTTTGACTTTTGAATCTTAGTAGATGTATTTGCTTACTTTTGATGAGGAAATTGGAAACTCCAAATGTAGTACATGGTTTGAATTTGATGTAGGTGTCCATGACAATAGAGACGAAAAATATACGTTGCTGCTAGTATTTTCTACTAGTTGTCAAAAACTTTCATAGCTGCTAGCATTCAGATTTTCCTGTTAACATTTAGAAGGCATCAATTTTTTGTTATCTCGTGTACATTTGATTAAGACAAGCAGGTGCTAAATCTCAATTTTTTATTTCCTTAAGGCATATCTTTAATATGTTTAAGGAGAAGTATAAGTTTGTTACATATATCACTACATGCCACGATTGAACCAATGAGACATGCATTAAAGACAAGAGGCATTGATTTAATGTCAATCTCAATATATGGTCTTTATGATATTATGCTATACAAAGAAATACATGTTGGGATATCTTTAATTTCGCCAACATAACTCCATCAACAATGCACATGTGAGTGAAGATAGACAGCAAGTCATGCTTACTTGTTTAAAAGGAAAACCAATTGAGGAACCATTGGTGCGGAAATAATTACTACTGTCAAATCCTAAAGTTAGGCAGAGCAATAATGCAAAATTGTGTCTTTAGCCTCGTTTTCAACCAAGAAAAGGAGACCAAGCACTTCAGTTCTTTTCCTACACTGGGTAAATTATATTGTGAATACTTCAACCTATTCCTCTTTAATTAACTTCTTAGTTGGCTTACTTCATGTTGCTAAAGGTTTATTTTATGATGCTTGTTAAAATTATAAGAACAGTGTAGTTGCCTACTTGCTTATTTCTTGCTATCATCACCATAGAATTATATCTATGGCTACTTGTTTTCAAATGCATGTTGCTTAAAAATGTTCAAAAAGTTTAGAGTCAAAAGGAGTTAAACTAGTGATACTTATTATAGCTATATTATTCAGCATAATTAGACAAAATCCTATGTAGAAATTGATTTAGAATAGAAACTTGGAGTTTGAATAACTAGACAATATTGCGTGGATGGTAAAAATGAGCTATAAACTAAAATTAGGCTTTAGTAATTTATGAGAGGATACATGTTCTAGACTTTTGCTTGTGGCATAATTTTGTTTTAAGCATCATTTTTCCTTTTATAGTACAAGTGCAGTTGTATGAATCATTATAACTAATTTCCATATGAGAGAAAACAAGTGCAACAGGTGTTATAACTTGAAAAGAAGTCAGCTGACAGTATCCCTTAAAGGGAAATCGAATGATCGAAAGAACAAGAAGTCAACCAATAGATTTCTATTACATATGGACCGACTGAGCAAAAGAACGAAGAAACCAACCGATCAAATTTCATGCCCGAGCAATGACTTGGTGCCGCCCAAGCAACAATTCTTGTTGAAATTACTAATATTTTGCATTAAGTGTTTCAGATATCCTTTAAAGGAAGTTCGACAGTGCAAAAGAATAAATAAATTAACCGATTGGATTTTATGATCAAAGGCGATTTGCAAAGATAGTTAAACCGATTGAGTGTTGACTCTTATTGAAATTACTAATGTTGCGTATTAAGTGTTTCAGATATCTCTTAAAATAAGAAGACCGAGCGAAGGAGCAACAAAAGGCAATGTAAGACCTATGGGCAATGTAAGACCTACCAACCGATCGCCTCAGAAGGTTACCAACGAGTAACTTAACCTGGGGATAAACCGATCGAAGATGCAACGTAAGACCTACGGGCAATGTAAGACCTACTAACACAAAGGACCGGAAAACCAGCGGGAGAACTTCGAGTTACCCGGTAAAACTGGCCTGTCAATAGAAGGACCAAAAAACCAGCGGGAGAACTTCGAGTTACTCGGTAAAGCTGGCCTGGCAATAAAAGGATCGTAAAACCAGCGGGAGAACTTCGAGTTACCCGGTAAAACTGGCCCGGCAACACAAACGACCGAAAAACCAGCGGGAAAATACGAGTTACCTGGAAAACTGGCCCCAACAACAACGACTGACCGTGTGGTTAGCGGACAACTTCGAGTTACCAACAAAACTAACCATGGTAACAACAACAGAAGACCTCAAAGGTAAATTGTTACTTTGTTTGCATAACTAGTTTATATATTACAAGCTTTTTGGCTCGACTGACCATACAAGAGAAACATTGCTCTGAAAAATGCTATGCAGAGAAGCATATGGCTGAGTACTATTTGAAAGGAATTATTATCCAATATTTTCACATGGTTATGATTACCTGATTAAAATGAAAATGATTGACATGGAAGATGCAGGAAACCTCAGGATACGATAGAAAAGTGAAGAAAAGTAAAGTTATTTGTTCATGTGATTTCTTCAATGCAGGAAAATACTATATTATCTCGGACGGCCGAGCAAACCTAACTAAGGTCAAAACAAAGACAAGGCCCTAATGCATTTTAAGCTTTTTCATTAGTTGTTAAACAATCATCATTATTACATGTTTATGAATATTCATTCGCAGATGAGACGAGACAGGAAAATAAGGGCCGATATGAAACTTGATTTTCGAAACATTAAAGGAAGGCCGGTGGATGGGGTTAACCCTGACCGATTGTACTAACAGCTTTTGCTTTACAGGCTCAACGCTTAAGGCGCGATGTATCGTGTCTGATCGACTGACCTAGTTGATGGAGCGCTTTCGCCTTGCAGGCAAAAGGACTCAGACTAACGATTGAGAGATAAGCACATGGCCGAACGAAGAGGGGGTCTTTATACTCACTTCGGCCGGCCGGCCTTCGCTAGGTTAATCATCCCTCCAGACCCAAATAGGAGGCTCGCTTATAGGCCCATTTGAGTGGCTATATAAGGACATTCACCCACAAAGATAAGGTAACTCTGATAACCCTATTACACTATTATACTAGAGGAGACCTAACTTTGGCATCGGAGTGGCTTTGCAGGTACCCACCAGCGGCACCACCTTCCATGACCGGCGAAGCCCCCTCCATCAACCTTTTCTCAAGGTCCTCCTCCATGTTCCACTCAAGAACATGACTGAAAGTAGATATTTGACTATATAGTCATGTCACATTAACTATTCATATTGGTAAGTGAAGGGATGAAGCAATATAATAATCTTTTATATTTGTAGTATTTGCTGTGACAGGATGAAGTTTGTCTGTCATACTGCCTATGTGGAGTAGTAGGCAAAGGGACCTGAAACACAGTGTGTCCCAAATTAGAAGAATTTGTTTATGTTGCGTATCAGTATGCCCAATACTTTTTGCTATTTTTTTAATGTTGCATCAGAGAAACAAATGCTCTCTCTTCCACAATTCCGTTGTCATAGTCTTCTCTTCACACCATCGTCGGTTAGATCGGTCTCCGACGGAATATTTTCGTGAGACCCACACCCACCCAACAAAACTAACACCAAACCGCTGCAGACAAATCGACGACCCGCTTACCCGATGCGGCCCACCCACGTTCTTGATGTTCTTCTCAGCTTGGATGGGTTTCGGTCAATGCCAAAATTTTGCCCACCTCTATTTGTAAGATAACAAAATCAACAATAAAAGGATAAATAAAAAAAAAAAACTCGTATATAGATTTTCATAACTTATTATTGAACCTTTATTTGGCTAAATTTTCAAATAAAAAAATTACAAAAATTCAAAAAATACACAATAGGCCGGTTCAAACCGGTTTTGGCCCCGTTCGACCAGTTATTTGCCAATTCTCTTCGACTCTTTCACAATCCAGTTATGTGGGTTAGCGTGATAACACGGATGTGACAATTTTATGGTAATATGATCACGAATCTTCAAGAGACTAATTTTATTACTATAAAAACATTAGAAAACTGAGGTGATAATACAATAATATTTGGAAGACCAAGCTGAAAGTTTACTTAAAAAATTTATTACTACTAGTACGCTAGAGGTGCTAAAATGAGCGTAAGAAATTTGAAACTCATTACAACTCTTCATTATCAGAAGCGTGCAGATAAATTTCCAAAGAAGATGAAAGCAAGTCATAACACAGCATATTTTCTTGATTGACAAAAGCTATATTTCTATAAAGCCTCATAAGCCAAAACTATATAGCAACCAGGATAAAGAATAATAGACAACTGCAGAATGCGGGTATATCAGTGGAACCATTGCCTAGAGACACCAATTTACTCTTAAATATAAAGTTAAGGGAGAGTGTGGAAATACTACCTTCTCTCCAAATGAAAATAGGACAATTTCTGTGCACCAGAAGAAACAAAATTTCATAAGATATTTAACAACTATGCTATGAACTGGGAGAACACCACCACCATAAGACAAATGGTATTGACATCTATAAACCTATATTTGGAGCGTGTTGTAAGATATTTGAGATTTGCGTTGCACCAGACTATCACTGTCCCCTCTTAGTTCTAGGAGGAGTACCAGGAGCAAGGCGAGAGCTTTGTCTGGTCTGTGTATTGGTGTCATATCTTTGTGAAGCAAGGTAACTCAAAGCTGTCACAACATCAGCTATACCTGGACGCATATTGGCCTGCTCCTGAAGACACATTGCTGCAACAGCAAGGGCCTGGTATATCCCTCTTAAAGGATATTGACCTTGCAGCATTGGATCAGCCATTTGTGAAAATTTTCTTCGATCTTTAAACAAGGGTCTAGCCTGCAATTAAATGAGCAATCCATACCAACGTTACTACTCAAATTTTAATATCACAACTAGATATGCAAAAGTTCGTCAATGAGTTTATAGGATATGCAAAACTTTGACCACTAGCTTTAATTATGTACCATGTTTTGTTGCTTTTATAATTAAGAGGAGAGTCAGGAGACCAGAAACTATAAACTATTTTAATGGAAGTGATTTCTTACCACATTCTCAAGTTCAACTACAATTATGCAAGTAAAACCTTCCAAGCAAATCTAATCCACACTGACTACATTTTGAATATGTGATGAGATGAGATAGCAGTATCAGTGTCTTACCCACGCGACAAGATTCTGCTCTGCTGCAGATTTTGAATCGTCAATTGCTTTCCTTCCGGTAATTATTTCCAGAAGAACTACGCCAAAGCTGTAAATATCTGATTTCAGAGTCAGCTGACCTGTCATTGCATACTCTGGAGCACAATATCCATAGGTACCCATAACCCTTGTTGATACATGGGTGTTTTCCCCCACTGGGCCAAGTTTAGCCAAACCAAAATCAGATAACTTTGCATGATACCCTTCACCGAGCAAAATGTTGGAGGACTTTAAATCTCGGTATATGACAGGAGGGGTAGCTTTATCATGTAAAAATTCCAATCCCCTTGCTGCCCCAGCAGCTATTTTCATTCTTGCGTTCCAGTCAAGTTGTTTCGCGCCAGGAGAAATATCTGCAGATCAAACATATATTACCAATATCTATAGAAGACAATACTAAATCTAGAGAAGAGAAAAGAAATATAACTCTTGAATTTGGGCTTTAGGCCTAACTCAACCCCACAAAACCGGCTTATAAGGTGAGGATTGCCTAAACCTTATAAACACCACTCAGGCCATATCTCTAGTCGATGTGGGACTTTCAACACACCCCCTCACGCTCTGGACATCTGAAGCGTGAACTAATGTGAGTGGAATAATAGGGATCTCAACAATAACAAGCAAGTTTGAAATATAAATACCATGTAAGTGGTCTTCCAAGGATCCTAATGGCATATATTCATAAACTAGAAGCCTTTGATCTCCATCAGCACAATAACCAATCAGGTTGACAAGATTAGAGTGGTGAAGAAGACTTAGCATCAACACTTCAACAAGGAATTCTCTATTCCCTTGTAGCCCATTTTGGTCAAGTTGCTTAATTGCAACAATCTACATTCAACATTAGAAAGGATGAGTTCTGTTGTCGACTCAAAATGCACAAGTATAAAGCTCAGTTTCATGCTGTCAAAACTCATACACTATTACTCTGGCTGTCAGAACAAAGCAATATGGATAAGGAAGGAATGGCGAGCGAATAACAGAGAAAAAGTAAGTATCACTTCATTTCCCGGTAACTTGCTCCTGTTCATTGCAAACAAAGAAATAATGAGAAACATATATATTCACCTGATTAATATTTTCCAAATGCCCTTTGTATACCCTGCCAAAGCCTCCCTCACCCAAAAGACATTCTGCTCTAAAGTTTCTAGTAGCAGTTGCCAACTCACGGAATGAGAATGTTTTTGCAGCAATGTGATCAGGGTATCCATTTTTAGAGGAATCTTTGGAATTCATAGATGAATCCCTCTTCAATTTCCCTGCACTCGGTTCCACAGAATAATGATTCAAGTGGGGTCAAGCATAAACCATAGAAGCTTTAGATTTAACATCTAAGACCAGTCCATGTTCCTTCAGTGTCTTGGAATAAGAGAGTATTATGTGGCATGCTTCAGTTTCCAATTCACAGTAAGAATCAGAAACTGATGTTGCCTCATATAATGCATTGTTTCAAAATTACCATTGATGGTACAATTTTAAACTTGATATATATACTTTGTAAATGAGGAAACCAATAAGCTGAAAAAAAAAACACAAATAAAAAGTAATAAGAAAACTGATAGGATAATTTCAAAGGAAGTTTATTGTCATAGAAGTTTCACATTGTCTGCTTTTCACTTTTGTATTCATGGAAATCATTTCGTTACTAGGATAGATTAATAGGTCTCGTTTTAATTAATGAATTAATTGGTGATTATTAGTCTAGCCTATATAGTTCACTGTTATGTGCAGCTTTGTAAGAATTAATTTCTCAGAAATAATATTCCCCTTTTGTTCAAGTTACTAGCAGAGCTCCCAACTTGGGAGACTCAGCTCCCACACCTCAACCCCAGGCTACCTTCATTGCAGTCATTGCACAGCAGCCTTATTGCTTTGTTTCACTCTTTCTGCACCTTCATCATGCTTAGATATTTCATGGACCACAATGTATTGCATTCCCACCCATGTCTGCTGCCAGCATCACCTTGTTTCCAACTGGTTGTCTAACACTCTTACTGGACAGACCGCCATCTGGCTTTCTCTGCAAGAGGTTGATTCCACGACTTGAGCCTGTGACCTTCTAGTCACAAAGCAACAACTCCGATCACGGCAATCCAAGGCTCCTCTTCTTATTTACAGATTTGCCTCTCTTTAGAAATTATTCCCTTGCAACAAAGTTTCATTTCCCACATTTGAATCTATCAAAATCCCAACCAACAGTACAAGATGTTTGAAGGATAAGAATTAGATTCAAGCCATGAATGAGACGAGTGCACTGGGAATAATGGAATGTTGGAGATTGTTGAAAGACTTGTGAACAAAAGACCAGTGGGGTGTAGATGGTTATACTCTTTGAAACATCAACCTGATAGTACGCTGACTGGATAGCTATAAGGTCAAACTAGTTTCAAGAAAATATACTTAGACTTGTGGAATTGAATATTGCGAGACATTTGTTTCAATAGCAAAGAATAACACTACCAAAGTCCTACTCTCTCTCTTATTACTCACTATAACTGGGAGTTGCAATAGTCTGATGGTGAAAATTCCTTCCTTCATGGTGATTTGGAGGAGAATGTCTATATGGATACACTGAAATTTGACTTGCCGCTTGCAAACCGAAACAGCCTCCCTATGTGTGGTTTTGAAGAATCACAAAAACATTGATATTTTTTGGGATACAAAATTAAAGGTGATAATGCCCCATTTATAAAGCATTTACAAGATGGTAAACCCATCACTCTATTTGTATATATTGATGACATTTTTATGTCAGGTGGTGGTGACCTGAGATACAACAGGAAGAGTAGCTGAGTTTGAGCTTATAGATCTTAGAAGGCTAATGTACTTCTTTGGATTGAAGTTAGTTACTACAAACAAGGGATCCCAAAGCAAATATGTTCTTGATCTTTTTAAGGAGATCAGGAAATTGAGTTGTAAGGTTGCTTGTATTCATATACCTGTTGAGCATAATCACTATTATACACAAAAAACCATTCATGTCACTCATCTAATAGCTTAAGTTTTTGAGATAGTTAGTTCAAGACAGGGTATTTGAGCCTCTATGACCAAGAGGTCTAGAGTTCCTTGCTGCCTCCATTCTTCTAAATAGAAGTTAAATTTCAGCACAAGGTCTGATGGGTCTATGCATTGTCCACGCTTCAAGCCCAAAAGGTTCTTACATGATAGGGAGTATAAGATATAAGATCCATTCACGCGCTTTTATTTAAGAGCTTAACTTTATGATACAAGATGGAGAATGATGAAGAAAGTATCAAGGTTGACAAAGCTCAACATCATATGTTAGTGTGTAAATTGACATATCTAGCACGTATGAGACCAGATTTAGGATGTGTTTTAGTTGTGTTAGCGTGTTTCTGTTAACCGTTCATACATGAGTCATGACCGAAAAGTGAGGCAGTTGCACAGGAACCAGGAAGTATAAGGAATTCTCAAGTGACTAAAGTCTACACCTGACAGAGGATTATTATTCAGAAAGGGAATAAATGCATTTATGGAAGTATATATGTGTGTGTGTTGATTATATAGTCTAGCATATTAGCTTGTACTCTTATGTACAATTTCTCAGAAATAATATTCCTTTTTCATTCAAGTTTTATTAATTTGAGCCATTGTATGTTGCGACTTAGAGATTTACCTAAATCAATGCTAAACGGCAGAAAATCTACAATTTGGAAAACAAAAACAAAATCAATACCTGAGGTGGGTTTGATTGAATCACCCATGCCCTGCACCTGAATCTTCTCCAGTTTCTTCTTAATCTTCTTCTTAGAGTTTGAAGTTCCAGAACAGGGAATCCAACCCATGTTTCTTTTCAAAGAGATAATAGCCAGATATGGTGGCTGAAGAATCCACCGATCAATCAAAATTCATTAATTGAAAAAGAGCCACCATTTCTCTTTCTTTCTATTTATCTCACTTTTGCTTGCTGTTTGTTAGTTCTTCTTTCTCTTTGATTGTGTCACCCACCGTGTTGTGCTCGTGAATTAGTCTACGGTTGATTTTTTCAATTATTTATTTATTTATTTTCAAAGAAATTTTCAAGGCAGAAATGTCGCTATTGGTTCAGTTTCTTTATGGTCGGAAAAACAGCATCATTGGCTGAGTTGAGCTTCACTGGATCCAGCCAGTAACAAACTCCAAGCTCGCTCGCTCACTCACTCACTCATTTGCCTTTTGACGATGTCGTTTTAGTGTCCATCTAATCTAATCTAATCCCCACTCAAATAATTGCTTTTCCACACACGTCTTGTCTTGCCAGAATGCTAGCTACTCACTCCTAGCCTATGACATCCATTCTTTACTCCAATCCACGTCCTAATATTGAAAGGAAAAAGATGATTGTCCACCCAACTTGGGGCACCCATTAGACACTCAAGTTTTTTTTTCTTTTTTAAATTGTTAGTTTTGTCAAAAAAAAAAAATATATAGATCTCGTTTAACCAGGTGGATAACACAATTAACTATTTTTTTTTACATACAATTGATCATACCTGTGCATAGTTGAATTAAATTAGTATTACACACTTGTAGTTAATTGTGTGTAAAAAAATGGTTAATCGTGTTATCTGCGTCGTTAAATGAGATTTCGTGATGAAAAATAGTTAAATTTAGAGAAGAAAAATTTTATTTAACTACCCAGATCACACGATTAACCAATTTTTTCACCCAATTAACTACATATGTGCATAGTTGAATTCAATTGGTATCACATACTTGTGGTTAATTGTGTGCAAAAAAAGTGGTTAATCGTGTGATCTGGGTGGCTAAATGAGATTTTGGGATAAAAATGGTTAAATTTGGAGAAGAAAAATTTATTTGTTTTAAAACATGCAAAATGTATTTGTCTTAAAAGAAAATGTTTTTTTTCGAAAATTTAATTTTTTTAAAAAAAAAGGTTTTCAAACAAAAATTTTTTAACAAATTTTTTTTTTTGAAAAATAATATATTTTTCTGAAAATTTATTTTTTTAAAATATACTTTTTTGATTATATGAATATTTTTATTTTTATACATTAACTTTATATAATTACTATGGCCAAACGAAAAATTTTAAGAATGAAGAAATTCAATTATTCTATTCAAATAACAAATTTTATAAACGAAGAGAATTCAATTGAAGCAATTTAATACCTTAGAATTTTAAATTACCCCATCTAAACACAACTTTAGAGGAGCCATTTTAGTTTTAGGGATTTGGCTCATGTTCTCTCACTTTAGAGAGTAAAATGACTGTTTTCTAACCATTAATGGATTTCAACAGTGTTGATGAACTGATGAATACAACTTTTAAATTTTAAATTAATAATTTAAAAAAATAAAATACACAGATACCCACACATTTAGCCCAGTGATCAGAAACTCTACGACCGGAAATTCCGTAAACCATCAAAGTTTTTCCACAGAAAAAAAAACAGAATAGTTCAAAACTCTCACTAAAAAAAACCTGCAACTCTTTCTGCAAACCGCAGCTCTGCTAACTATCGAGGATCAGTGCGCTTCACAGATCTTACAGTCTTATTTTTAAGGGTTTTAATGTGAATCAATTCTCTAATGCCTACACTCGTGTCCTTGTTAATTTAGATCCATGGCTTTTTTCTATTTTTTTTTTTACAATGATTCACGAATATAAAGAAGGGCTATATAAAGGATTGCTCACATTTGCTCTTGAAGATTTTGAAATGAAACATGAAGCAATACCTGAAAGGGGTTTTAACTTAAAATATTGGTGAAGGATATATGTCATTTGTGAAACTGAAAATGAGTTTTGTGGATTGATAAATGAATTGACTGTACTTTATTTTGATTATTTATCATTAAGGATCACCAAAATCCATACCAAACTTCCAGAAAGAAGATAACCTCTTTAAACTGAGATGAATGTTGCACTATTATGTGAATTGTGGTTGCAAATTTCTTCCGTAAAGAACCCTAAATTATTGCACAGTTTTCTATTTTTAAAATTAATAATTAAAAAATAAAACATGGTTTAATTTGAGTGGTTAAATCCATTAATGGTTAGGATACTCTCACTTTACCCTCTAAAGTGAGAAAGTTCACTTTAGATGAGCCAAATCCTAGTTTTAGAGCTCATTCTAAAGGAGTCAAATTCAAAAAATAAAATTATTCTCTTATCCCTAAATTAAGATCAATCACGTACATCTTTTGGTGTAAAAAAACTCACCTAAGGTTTTCGTTTATTTATGTAATGCAATAATGTAGCGCAATCATTGTAGTTTTGGCCGCTCTTAGAGTTCAACTTCTTGCAAACAATTGAAGTAGCAACAGCTGTGAGTCTTAAGACATTCCAATAATTATTACAAGGAGGGTCTTACAAGACCAACTCAAATTTTGTCCTCTCTTAGTCAATAAAAGTGGATAGATTTGGATTGAAAGAGGTTATCATGGCGATTTATTACATATTTTCAGTTGTAAGTAAACAAAAGAATAAATAAAAAAGGTCAAAGCCTCGATAATGTTTTTAATCTTAACAAAAGGTAATAGAAACACGTGTAGTAATGTAGTAATGATGGGCTTTTTTACCTCAAAAGTGTAGTTTAACCAAAAGTGAAAATTACGCTTTTGGTCCCGCATGTGGTGCTCTGTTGGTTAAGAGCGAGGGACATCGTTGGCAGCGAGCGGGTTCGATCCTGCGTGATGCTGCATCCCCAACCTTTTATCCCTCAATGTGGCTACTAGGCCAACCTTGCGAACCAAAAAAAAAAAATACGCTTTTGGGATAATTTTTAAATTAATGACAAATTTGGGGTAAGTCGAGATTGTTATACACGACTTACCTAATTTTTTATTTTTATTAAAAAAATTTGGGTTAAGTCGCATTTTCCATTCACAACACATTTTTTTTATTATTTTTTTAAATTTTTGGGGTATGTCGTGAATGCTATTCACGACTCCCTTTGTTTTTATTTTTTCAAAAAAAAACTCGTATTTTAATAAACAAACATACCTTTTTTATTTAAAAAAAATCTAAGTTTATCCAAAAAAACCTAATTCTTTGAAAAAACATAATTTTATCCCAAAATACCCAATTTTAAATTTCAAAATCCTAATTTTAACAAAAACCTTAATTTTGAAAAAAAAATGACGATTTGGCCTTTAAAACAATGAAATTTGGCTAAAATCATGTGACGCAAAGCCTGCGTTTCGCTCAGAAAGTTGTTTCCATATGAAAAAGTGTAATCGCTTGTCAAAAATGGACATGTTAACAAAATTCATAATTTAAAATTCTCTAATTTGTTAACATGTTCCTTTTTTACAAGCGACCTTCTGAGGAAAGCGCAGGACCACCCTATGTGTTGCGTGATTTTAGGGTTTTGGCGTTGAATTAGGGTTTATGGGATTACATTAGAGTTTTTTGGGATAAATTAGGGTTTACGGGATTAAATTAGAGTTTTTTGGATAAAACTAATATTTTCTTAAAATTAGGTTTTTGGGATAAAATTATGTTTTTTTCCTTAAAATTAGGGTTTTTGGAATAAAATTAGGATTTTGGGAATAGAATTATGGGTTTTATTAAAATTAGGATTTTTTTTAAATAAAAATAAGCCTTTTTTTATTACATTGCGATTTTTTTAAGGGAAAAAAAAGACAAACGGACATATCCCAATTTTTTTAAAAAAAATAATAAAAAATGTATCATGAGTAGGAAACACGACTTATCCCAAAATTAAAAATGAAAAAACTGGGGAAGTCGGGTATAGCAACCTCGGCTTACTCCAGATCCGTAATTAATTTAAAAATTACCCCAAATACGTAATTTTTGGGTCAAATTACACCTTTTGGGTAAAAAAAACCCAGTAATGATGTGAAGAGAACACTCTTGACTTTTTTTCACCAAATTCATACTTTTAAAATTAAGGAAAAAATATGTTTTTGGTCCCTGTAATTTGACCAAAATTCGGTTTTCGTCCCTGTAAAAAAAATTTGAAATGGTCTCTGTAATTTCAAATTCCGTCTCTTTTAGTCCTTGCCGTCATCACTCTGTTAAAAAAAGGTGACGTGGCAAATGGCACACACACGTGGCACTACGTGGACACACACTCAGCCAGTGTCCTACCACCTCATCTTCTTCTCCGCTCAGATCTTCTTCTCCGCTCAGAACTGCTCAACAACAACAGAAACTGCATACTTCTTCTCACTCTTCAGCCAGTGTCCTTCCACCTCATACTTCTTCTCCTTCATCTTCTTCTTCAACAACAGGAACCCAAAAACTGCTCAACAACTTCATGAACTTCAACAAACGTGATTTTTTCAAGGGACACCAGAATCAAACAACAATTTGTTACAGGGACACCAGAAACTTTAGCAATCAAACAACAGAAACCCAGAAACAATAGAATCAACAACAGAAACCCAGAAACAACAGAATTTTTTCCAGGGACACCAGAATCAAACAACAAATTTGTCATAGCAAATACAAAAAAAAAACCCAAAAATAAAGCACTGATTGAGTAAGGATCTCACCCCATCATTGAAACACACACAATGCCATTGTGTTGAAGCTCCTGCTGCTGCTACGATTGAAAATTTGAAACCATAACTCAGAAACTGCTGTTGCGATTGAATTGGAGAAAGGAATTTGGGAGTTAGAGTTCATACTGAAATTAGGGGGAAAATGGGAAAGAAGGAAGAAACCGACTCCCCAAACAAGGAAGAACAAGAAGTGGTCGCAGCCATGAATTTCGGATGGGTGGCAACGCTCTCCGGCGCGGTGGTCGCCAGTGGAAGGTGTTCCAGTTGTGATCTTTCTTGAGGGTTTTTGTTGCGGACGGAGAGGAGTCCATTGGTCGGTTCACTTTCTTGAAAGGTGGCCCATAGTGGCCGGAAAAGAAGAGAGAAGGCGGTGGTTAGGGTTCCCATTTTTTTCCATTTGGCAAAATACTTTAGGGGTTCTTGTAGAGGGTGATGAGGACATCTTGATTGGGGTCATGGTCTATTGAAACACGGCCATACAACGGCGTAACAGGTGGAGGGAGGTTCGGCGGCGGCGGGTCATGCAGAGGGAGAAGAAGAGAGCTTCTCTCTGATCCAGGTTTACAGGAAAATGAGAGTGAGGGACAGAGGAGGTCGGTGAAGTGGGCTTTGGTGTCGTTGTGAACGAGGGTCTTGAGCTAGGTTCTGGTGAGGGGCTCTGTTGGCGGCTGATGGAGGAGGGGAGGGTGTTCTGAAGATAGGGATGAACAAAGCCGGCGTGAGAGATAGAAATGATTTTTGATTTTTTTTTAATTAAAAAATTACACTTGGATCAGTCAAGATGTGTGACTTGCCACGTGGTGCCACACGTGTGCGCCGTTTGCCACGTCACATTTTTTAAACAGTCAACTGACGTCGAGGATCAAAAGAGACGGAATTTGAAATTACAGGGACTATTTCGGAAAAAAAAATTACAGGGACGAAAACTGAATTTTGGTCAAATTACAGGGACCAAAAACATATTTTTCCCTAAAATTAAATTGCTCATTTGGTAAAAAAAATAAAAAATTAAATTGTCCAAATATGTTGAGAAAAAAGTTGGGTTCTCTATTAAAAAATTGAGAATATAGATGGATGTTTGGAAAATCAACTGCAGGAGACAGCTGTAGTTAAGCTGGCCAAGGAACTATATATGTCATCTTTTTTAATATAACCCGTGCGATGCACGGGTGATATTCGAGAGTTACGAATCATGTGGGAAAAAAAAGATAAAGTTATTATATAATAAGAAATAGTAACATGACTTTAAGGTGAATCTATAGTAAGAATTAATAATAAAAACAAAAATTAATAGAATGAACGTGGAGCTACCGCGTGGCATGAGTCTACGTGGCAAAACTCTATTTTATATAATATAGTAGATAGTAGATAATAGATAACTAAAAAATTGATTCATATGTTTAGGCAAAAATAAATAAAAATTTGAAATTGATTTAGGCAAAAAATTTAATGATTCATATGGTGTCACATAACTTAGATAATATTTTGATTATATAAAAAAAATATAATATTTTGATTGAATGACAAAGGTCCAGATATGAGAATTAACTTCTTTCATAAAAAAAAAGATATAAGAATTAATTGAATGATATGCTTTAATATCTATTATATACAAATCAAAATAACCTCATTAATTATCTTCCAAATGGCAACCTCTAAGAGAATTAGCAATAAATAATACTTATGTGTCATTTTTAAAAAAGGAAAATTGATTGGGTGGTTAAAAAATAAGTGACCTGGAGCAATGAAATGACAATTATGTCATGTACACTATTAAAACAAAAAAATTCTAAAAACTGAAAAATATTTATTAATTAAGAAACATGAAATTAATGCAATCAATCATTTTTTAGAAACAAATTAAGTGTGTAACATTTAATTAAGGAAACCTTATCAAAATATTAAATGGGTGATTTTTTTTTGACTAAAAATGGTTGATTTCTTAATATTGAATTGTATGACAAATTTAAATATTAAAAAGTATTTAGCAAATTTTAAAAGGTGAGTAGTTATTCCTAAAAAAAACATGAGTAGTCAATATCTATACTACATAGTTAATTAATTAACAATACAAAATCAATTTTTACCTACAATGAGATTAATATTAATATTTTTTAATAAAAATAAATTTTTTTAATAAATTCAATGAGTATTATGTGTCAAAAAATATTCAATACTATCAATGATTTTTGATACCATCAACATAATAGTAATTCAATGTACAATTGCAATAATTTAGTAATTTTGATTGTAAAATAATTGATTGTAATATCGTTACATTAATAACGGAACATACAATCAGAGCTATGCCAAAAAAAAAATTAAAACATATTTTACATTTAAACTTGCTAACCCATTCCCATTTTTATCACATATTGTTTTTTTTTACAAAATTTTTAGCACATATTTGAAGCTATAATTAAAAAAAAATGGTGTGGTATAAGTTACTATAGTTATCATGATTTAATTGTCAAAATATTAATACACAAAACCTTTCCATAATTAGTTTGCCAAATAGTACGTTTCCATTTAAGAAATTTTGCAGATTATATATGAAAAAAAATATTAACCGAAAATGGCAAACCAGGAAAGAAGAATCGTAAAATTCAAACTAACATTGAATTTTGATGTTAATATTAAAATATAAATAGTGTAATAATATAGATGAATTATATATGTCATTCGTTATGTTTTTTAATAAATGGAGTGAGAATAAAAATGGCAGAATCCGTCAAAAAAATGGCAGAAATACCCTATCATCATAATAATGTCGAATCTGTGCATGTCGATTAATTGGATACATTTTCCATTAATTTGAATGCAAAATGGTATTCAAATCGTTTGCCTCTAATTTATTTTCCTCCCGCAATTGCTCTGAGTTCGTTTCGTCCTTTGTAATTTTCACATCAGTTGATCATCTTTCACGATGATGACTCATTTCCACGTTCTCTCATTCTTCATTATTTCAGGTATTCATTTTTCTTTTGTTTCAAAATCAGATATTTCACTCTCTCTTTGTTTTGTGTTGTGGAATAATTGAATAGAATATAATATAGAAGAGAAAATGACTCTCGCCAAATCTCAAGCACCTTGGAAGATGGACAGTTTGAGGGCAAATAAGGTCCTCTTGAATCCTCATTACCCAGATCACAATGAGCTAGATCAAGTCCTCCAAACCCTTTCCTCTATCCCACCCATTTTGGTTTCTCGGAGGTATATATAATTATTGTGGTCCTTTTCCCAAACCAGAAGCACATTTTCCCTGGCAACCTTCACGCCATATATTTTTCAATATTATTAATATGCATTTTTGTGATGATTGATGTAATTTTAGGATATGAAATAGACAATAAATCATTGACAATGAAGAATACAACACATTTCTTCACCGAGGATCATGAACGCCATTTTCGCAGGTGGGATAATCACCGTGTTCATCTTCTCGATCTTAAGTTTGCGCGTTTTAAGGTACATTTTTTCATTTTATTTTGTATTTAAATTTTTGGCTCAAATTATTTGTTTTCCAATGTTAAAAATGACGTTTCTCACTACACAATTAGTTGATCATATGCACGATAATTGAAAGATTGGATTTTTACGGCCCTGACATTAAAGTTTTTTCTTTTAATTTGAAATAATATATGTGGGGGATGGAAACTGAATGAGTCAACTATGACCATCTGAAGATATGCTTGAGGAAGGATCAGATCCTGCTGAAGCCCAAGGAAAAATGCAAGAAAGGCAAGCCATAACAACTATCAAAACAAGAGGCATAAGGAGAGAAATGTCAAAACCACAAGGTGTGATGATATAAGTTGATACGAAACAAAAATAAATGTTTATACTGAAGTGATAAATTGTTTCTACATTTTATCTTGCATGTTTTTCTACTAAAACTTCATGTATTGGAGCATTCTCATGGTATCTTGAAAAACTGGAAATTTTGAAGCAATTGAAATCTTCTATGTGATTAGAGTATTATTTTTCAGCCACATATTTTATCATTTCAATGTTAACTGGAGTGCAACAGCTTCTCCTGATTGTTATGATGTCAATATATATGATCGATTGCAGTAGGTGCAGAGGGGCGTTTATAAGAATTGTTTTATGATATATGTGCAACAGGAAGGTGAAATGATTGGTGGGTTTAGTGTGCCAGGGAAGTGGCCGTGTCATGGGAGGATATAGGAAGTCTGAGAAATGGGTGCATGAAGACCACAAGGGCAAGGATAAACTATGCTACTGATTCAATGTAAAACTATAGTATTAAGCTCTTAGACCATCTGAAGATTGGAGTGAAATTGTAAGGGGCTTTGGGTAATGAATGTGTGTACCATGAATTTGGCACTACTTGTGCTACTGTAATTTTTCTTTGTTGAATAAATTTGTATTTGCCGATTCAAAAAAAAAATGTTAACCGGACAAACATTTTATCTCTCTATTTTTTGGCTCTAATTTGATGTTAATTTCTATCTTACTTCTTAGATGTCAATTTGCAACGTGCTCCATCAGATACATGAACAACTTAATCATAATCTGTCATCGTACAGGATGCTATATTTTAACTGGGTACGCATTGCCTCCGACTCTTTTTATGAACTTAATTGGATTAAGATTTATACACCTTTCATATTTTTCTTTTTATTTTTAGTTACTTTTTTTATTCTTAATGCCATTAATGGGTTTAGCTTGGA